>CAWUFW010000986.1:1231442-1831442 GCA_963921515.1 Calotriton arnoldi
TGCGGACATTGTTCTTTGCGTTAAATTCACAATTTGTAGCTCATCTTCTACATTTGCTTCTGCCGCATACTCCGTGTCAATGTCCCTACTTGTTCTTGCTCTTTTGCTCCTTTGTCCTCGCCTTGCCGGCTTCCTCTTTGCCCCCGTTGTTCCCATGGGCGTCCTTTGCCTTTTCCTCTGAAGCCTTGTGGTTGGTTGCCCATTGTCTGTTCCCATTGTCTTTGCTGTAGCACCAACCGCATATCCCCTAAAAAAGATCTTTTAGATTTTTTCCCACTTATATGTTCTGTTTCTCCTTCACTGGCATCAGTTGATGTTAATGAGGATTGGCTTGTCGATGCTACAGCGACATCTTCCGTTCTGCCTAGCTGACTTATCATATCAAATTTTCTTGCGTATGTGAATATCCTTCCATTCAGGTAATCATCCTTATCTCTTTGGAACTTCGATTGTTTCCTGCGCTGCACGCTCTCTTCGTGTTTTTCTATTTGTTGCTCCAGATCTTCCTTGAATTTTGCCATTTCCGGGTTCAGGTTCATTTCATTGATTTCCATTTCCAAACGTTTTAGTTGGTCTCGAGTTTTTTCCAGCGCTATTTCCAAATGTTTAATCAATATGGTCATAAGTCCCATAGATGAGTTTAAAATATAGTCACCCCATTCTTGTAGTAAATCGTTACTGGTATCTTGGTGGCTTGGCATTAAGTTTCTCAACAATACTGAAGCACAATTTAAGTTTACCTATGAAATCAGTCAGGATCGAGTTACCTTTCTTGATACTGAAATTTACGTGAAAGACAAAAAAATTGAGACCACTTTACATCGGAAAAAGACAGCTACGAATGCAATGTTACATGCCCAAAGTTTCCATCAAATGCCACTGATCAACAGTATCCCATATGGGGAGTTTCTGCGTATAAAAAGAATCTGCTCAGAAAAAGAAGAGTGGGCAAAACATCGGGATCAAACAAGTAACAGATTTAGACAAAGAGGTTACTCACGAAAGATCGTTGATAAATGCAGAGAGAGAACGGAAATAAAGGACAGAGAAGAAATCCTGAAAGCCAAGATACAAACGGAAAACACCAATATGATTCGCCTGATAACAACATACTCACAGGAATCAAAACAAATTAAAGCCATTTTGAAAAAGAATTGGAGAATCTTACGTTTGGATCCCACAGTGGCAGACCTAATCGGGAATCGTCCTAATATAACATTTAGGAGGCCCAGGAATTTAAAAGACACACTAGTTCAAAGTCACCACTGGAAAATCAAGGGTAACAAAACAACACAGTGGTTGAAGACAACAGGTTTCGTTAAATGCTACAACTGTAAGGTTTGTCAAATTGCCAAGAACACCAAGGAAATAGTATGGGCAAATAAGAAGAAATGGAAAATTGATAAACTGATAACCTGTAAAACACAATTTGTGGTATATGTAATAGAGTGTCCTTGCGCTCTCAAGTATGTGGGAAGCACCATCTGTGAATTGAAAAAAGAATCCTTGAACACGTAAGAGCTACAATTGCAAAAAATCGAAGCAATGCTGTGGCAAAACATATGGAGTTAAAACACAACAGTGATTGGAGACTACTAAGATTTTATGGCATAGAAACAGTGGACATACATGTACGAGGAGGTAACAGAGAAAAAGATTACGTCAACGAGAATCCAGACAAATATTGGCACTCAGAACCTATACCCCACACGGTTTGAACCAGGATGAAGAATTGTTTGTACACTTTTGAACAGTAAAAATCCAGAAAACTTTGGCTTCCTATAAATTAGGTTTTAACCCCTTTATTATTTCCCCCTTTTTATTTTTTATTTTAATTGATTTGGTTTTGTTTGAATTTTGTTTAATTTTAACCAGTGTTGAGTATTCAAAATGCTTGTTCGGGAACGATAAAAATATTACTAATTGTCACTAGGCAACATTATTTCACACTAGAGGGATTTATCCTTACATGCGTTACCAATAGTGTCGACCTTTTGAAACATCAAACATATATGGAGTGATTAATCACGAATTCCCACTGGAGGGACTAATTGTTTTTGTGATTATAACACTTAAAGTTACATTTGTTGACAATGTTGGAAAAAACAGTTGAAAAAGAAATAATTGGCGTGTGTCAAGAGCACCAAATAGCCTGAATTAATTGTATGAGATAACAGCAATATAATTATAATGTTCACGTTCTCGACATAGTGATTATAACTATGAATTTTGTTATATATGTTTTTTAAAAAATTTTTTTTACTGAAACTACATAGACCAGAATGCTTGGGTCCCAGAGACCAAAATCATGTGACATATCATGTGACACTTTTTGAAAATAAGTATGCTGGGTAATTGATCACCAAACTAACCGTGAACAAGAGCTCAGGGAGCTCGAAACGCGTTGGTGTTAATGCTGTAATGCTGCCTATTTACCTGTGGATTAAATAAGAACTACTATGAAAATGCTCCATTGAGTGCGCTCCATTTTTTCTCCCTGCTGGGAGAAGTGCTAAAGGATTTAACACAGCTTGGCTCAGCCGAGGAGAGCTGCACCCTCTACAACTGTATGCGCCACACTACCAGCAAAAACGAGCCCTGTTTGGAAGTATTTAAGGAGCTGGCGTGGTGATCACTGGCACGAAAACGAAGGTATTTTGGATGAATGCGAGATACATTGTTGCAAGCAGCTGCAGTGGCAGTGTGTCAACGCACATCAAGAAAAGGTAAGCCCTTTCAATACTGTGTAATTCAAAACTGTCGGGAGAGCTGTCTAAGCCCACTAAACGATCGCAAAAGCATTGCCTAATAAACTCAGCACTGACTGAAGGCTGCAAATGAAACGAACTTTGTTTAGTAAAGGGCTGTAATTGACAGAGTGGAGAAAGTTAAAGATTAAAGCAACGATTATTTGGTGCTTTTGAAAAATACGGAGCATATGCAAAATGGCTACAGCAATGGAGAAAAGGGAAGCCAAACGGACAGAATTACTGGGCTCATTCTTTGATGACACTGAAAGTGGGAGAATAGTGAGTGATACACCCCATTACAAATCAGATACTAAAAGTAAATTGCGCACATTGGAAAAAATCTCAAAAAGGAGATAAACAAGTGGTGGGAGATAATATCCCTTAAGAAGTATCTTGAAGTACAAAGAGTGCCGAGGGGCTTGAGGATAAACTTAATGCCAAGCCACCAAGATACCAGTAACGATTTACTACAAGAATGGGGTGACTATATTTTAAACTCATCTATGGGACTTATGACCATATTGATTAAACATTTGGAAATAGCGCTGGAAAAAACTCGAGACCAACTAAAACGTTTGGAAATGGAAATCAATTAAATGAACCTGAACCCGGAAATGGCAAAATTCAAGGAAGATCTGGAGCAACAAATAGAAAAACATGAAGAGAGCGTGTAGCGCAGGAAACAATCGAAGTTCCAAAGAGATAAGGATGATTACCTGAATGGAAGGATATTCACATACGCAAGAAAATTTGATATGATAAGTCAGCTAGGCAGAACGGAAGATGTCGCTGTAGCATCGACAAGCCAATCCTCATTAACATCAACTGATGCCAGTGAAGGAGAAACAGAACATATAAGTGGGGAAAAATCTAAAAGATCTTTTTAGGGGATATGCGGTTGGTGCTACAGCAAAGACAATGGGAACAGACAATGGGCAACCAACCACAAGGCTTCAGAGGAAAAGGCAAAGGACGCCCACGGGGACAACGGGGGCAAAGAGGAAGCCGGCAAGGCGAGGACAAAGGAGCAAAAGAGCAAGAACAAGTAAGGACACTGACACGGAGTATGCGGCAGAAGCAAATGTAGAAGATGAGCAACAAATTGTGAATTTAACGCAAAGAACAATGTCCGCAGCAGAGATATCAGCACTGAAACATGGATTACATTTTTGCCCTGTAGAAAGAATGGATTTGGCGCAAACTCGTATTGATCTGTACCTCTACATAAGAAAAATTAAACTGGCAAAAATATTTGCGGAAAATGAAAAAATGAAAGAACATAAGAAAATAAAACAAACACCAACCGAGTCCCTGTCGGCACAGGATGCAGAGCCCTTACTCACCCGTATCAACTTAAACACCAGTAACCAAGAGGTCGAAATGGAGCTTGCCACTGTATGTAACCAAATGGGATCTGGGTTAAGTGGAATGAAACCCAAATCTAAATTTTACCCACAACTACCACCGGGTAACAAAATTGACGCCTTTCACGAAGCTGTAATACAGGACATCTATAGAATCAGACCAACAAGATTCAAGGACAACATGAGTAATGAAGAAAGAGAGGCAGTGAAAAACCTATCACAAGATCAAGGAATAGTAATTAAAATTGCCGATAAGGGTGGCAATATTATCATTTGGGAAAAGACTGATTATGAAAAAGAAGCTCACTCGCAGTTGAATAATTTGGAGTACTACGCAAAATTAAAAGATAATCCTACCATGGAATTTAAAGACCAATGGGATAAACAATTGCAGGAATGGTCCAACACAAACTTGCTTGATGATGATGAGGTCAGATATCTAAAGACTGATTATCCAAGAATGGCAACAATTTATTTTCTGCCCAAAATACATAAAAATGCAACTAAACCACCAGGGCATCCGATAATAGCAGCCAATGGCTCACTATTTGAATCCACTGCCAACTATGTGGATTACTTCTTGTTGCCATTTGTACAGAACCTATCCTCGTATATAAAAGATACGGGAGACCTCTTAAGACATCTACAGAATACACGCTGGCAGGATTCCTATAATTTAATAACAATGGATGTTATCTCGCTCTATACAAATATAGAAAACCATATTGGATTAAAAGCTTGCGAGTACTTCCTTAAAAACCGCAATATCCAATATGTTCAACATAACCAGATGCTGCTGCAAATGATTAAAAGCTGCCTAACAAAAAAAAATTTCTCTTTGGAGATGAGATATATATTCAGACAAAAGGAACCGCTATGGGATTTTCCTTCAGCCCTAGTTATGCTTGCCTGGCAATGGGTTGGTGGGAGCAACACCTTGCCTGGCACCCTGACAATGATGACTATGTAACAAAAATAATAAGTTGGTTCAGGTTCATCGATGACCTGCTGATTATCTGGGATGGTACTGAAATGGAGTTTGAGAGATATTTTTTGATTCTCAACAATACTGAAGCACAATTTAAGTTTACCTATGAAATCAGTCAGGATCGAGTTACCTTTCTTGATACTGAAATTTACGTAAAAGACAAAAAAATTGAGACCACTTTACATCGGAAAAAGACAGCTACCAATGCAATGTTACATGCCCAAAGTTTCCATCAAATGCCACTGATCAACAGTATCCCATATGGGAATTTCTGTGTATCAAAAGAATCTGCTCAGAAAAAGAAGAGTGGGCAAAACATCGGGATCAAACAAGTAATAGATTTAGACAAAGAGGTTACTCACGAAAGATCGTTGATAAATGCAGAGAGAGAACGGAAATAAAGGACAGAGAAGAAATCCTGAAAGCCAAGATACAAGCGGAAAACACCAATATGATTCGCCTGATAACAACATACTCACAGGAATCAAAACAAATTAAAGCCATTTTGAAAAAGAATTGGAGAATCTTACGTTTGGATCCCACAGTGGCAGACCTAATCGGGAATCATCCTAATATAACATTTAGGAGGCCCAGGAATTTAAAAGACACACTAGTTCAAAGTCACCACTGGAAAATCAAGGGTAACAAAACAACACAGTGGTTGAAGACAACAGGTTTTGTTAAATGCTACAACTGTAAGGTTTGTCAAATTGCCAAGAACACCAAGGAAATAGTATGGGCAAATAAGAAGAAATGGAAAATTGATAAACTGATAACCTGTAAAACACAATTTGTGGTATATGTAATAGAGTGTCCTTGCGCTCTCAAGTATGTGGGAAGCACCATCTGTGAATTGAAAAAAGAATCCTTGAACACGTAAGAGCTACAATTGCAAAAGATCGAAGCAATGCTGTGGCAAAACATATGGAGTTAAAACACAACAGTGATTGGAGACTACTAAGATTTTATGGCATAGAAACAGTGGACGTACATGTACGAGGAGGTAACAGAGAAAAAGATTACGTCAACGAGAATCCAGACAAGTATTGGCACTCAGAACCTATACCCCACACGGTTTGAACCAGGATGAAGAATTGTTTGTACACTTATGAACAGTAAAAATCCAGAAAACTTTGGCTTCCCTATAAATTAGGTTTTAACCCCCTTTATTATTTCCCCCCCCCTTTTTATTTTTTATTTTAATTGATTTGGTTTTGTTTGAATTTTGTTTAATTTTAACCAGTGTTGAGTATTCAAAATGCTTGTTCGGGAACGATAAAAATATTACTAATTGTCACTAGGCAACATTATTTCCCACTAGAGGGATTTATCCTTACATGCGTTACCAATAGTGTCGACCTTTTGAAACATCAAACATATATGGAGTGATTAATCACGAATTCCCACTGGAGGGACTAATTGTTTTTGTGATTATAACACTTAAAGTTACATTTGTTGACAATGTTGGAAAAAACAGTTGAAAAAGAAATAATTGGCGTGTGTCAAGAGCACCAAATAGCCTGAATTAATTGTATGAGATAACAGCAATATAATTATAATGTTCACGTTCTCGACATAGTGATTATAACTATGAATTTTGTTATATATGTTTTTTTTTTTTACTGAAACTACATAGACCAGAATGCTTGGGTCCCAGAGACCAAAATCATGTGACATATCATGTGACACTTTTTTAAAATAAGTATGCTGGGTAATTGATCACCAAACTAACCGTGAACAAGAGCTCAGGGAGCTCAAAATGCGTTGGTGTTAATGCTGTAATGCTGCCTATTTACCTGTGGATTAAATAATAACTACTATGAAAATGCTCCATTGAGTGCGCTCCATTTTTTCTCCCTGCTGGGAGAATTGCTAAAGGATTTAACACGGCTTGGCTCAGCCGAGGAGAACTGCACCCTCTACAACTGTATGCGCCACACTACCAGCAAAAACGAGCCCTGTTTGGAAGTATATATATATATATATATAAATATATATATATATATATATATATATATATATATATATATATATATATATATATATATATATATATGTGTGTATATGTATATATATGTCAGAAGTACTCCACCCTTCCTTTGTCGTCTCTCAAGAACTGGAGCACGGACCACAGTTTAGTGCAAGTAAGCTGTTATATTTTGCTCTACCAAACAGCAGCCATAACGCGTTTTGACCCCGGAGGGCCTTGATCACATGACGCGCATCACAGTCGGAAGTTTGCTTTTTTTACCATTTTTTTGAAATTACCTTAAAGTGACAAGTGCAACAATTCAAAGGGTAGTCATAGACATAAACAACATTTTCAAAATATTCAAAATATTCTATGTTTACAGATGTTGGTTTTATGGTTAAAATAACGTCCCGGTCTAAATACCTAAAAATCCAGTTGGATTTTCACAAACTAAGATCATAAAACCATAAAACCATAGAACCAATAAAATTGTATAAAATTCAGCAAGAATTGAAATTTCACAATATTCAAAATTTCCATTGCCTGTCAACCTGTACTATATTTAAACCATGAGTGGCTTGACCCCCCATTGGCCTCTAGTTCCCTTGATCATTTATGTATAATTAGGGCTCCCGGTTTTCCGTTTAAACAGATTTTTACATATAAATACAGACGGAAAACAATTTTTCCTTTGTCTGTATTTATATGTAAAAACGGCAAAATACTAGCAAATTTTGCTGCGCTGCCGTGCTCGAATCCAGAGTTATCTCGCCACGCCCCCTTCCTGATGCTGGGAATTCCTTCTAATCCTTCCAACCAGGGTCTTTTAGTGACCTACTGCCGTGCCCCTGAACCAGCCCTCCGCAATTTCAACTCGGAAGGTACGTGTAGACTCAAAAAGAACCAGGGCACATGGGAGATCGAAGGGGGAGGGCGGGAGCAAACAAACACCACACACCAGACATGCACTCCAGCGTCCTCTGTGCCACCTCTGCCATAACGCCTTCACCACTACTGCAGCCGTGCAACCCCCGTGCCACCGCTACACTAACAACGTCCCCACCCGCTGTACCAACTACACTGTCGGTGCTGTCCGGAAGGAGCACGCGCACATGAACTTCTTGGTGTAGCGGGGGCCAGCTCGTCGTCTCACCTTCTGCGTGGCGGGCCCCGTGGCCCGATCTGGTCAGAGCTTTCTACCTCTCGGGGCCCTCCTTGGTGCACATGTCTATCCTCCGGCGCTGAGGGCGGCCCCGGCCAGTTCTTCATCTCTCTGACCTGCCCAGCTCCTGCGATGTCTCGCTACTGGGCTGCCTGCACACCTGACTCGTCCTCTGGGCCTCCATTGGGCAAGTGGCCGACCACAGGTCCGGGGGGGGGTCGTCCAGCAGGTTCCTCTCAGGCCCCATTCGGCCGGCTTCCTCCATCACTAGCGGCCATAATCGATGTTAGAGGCAGCGTAGGCCGGCCAGGATCAGTCGGACGACCGCTGGTGGTGCAGGCGCAGAGTCTAGTCTGGTCCGGCCTCTCGGTTGCATTGTGGGGGAATGCCACCCTCATGAAGTGGGTCAAAATGGAAAGAGCGAGAAGGGTCCCCAGTTCGTCAGAGCATGTCTATTTGATTTAAAAGGTAGTGTGCTACACATCGTATGGAGAACCTAGCTGAGGGGAAAAGGTGTTTGCATACGTTTAGAAATGTTGGAATTTTGCCTTTTTACTGTACTCCCCAGGCGCTCAAAGGGCTTCAGCCCCCCCCCACTTCGTGTGTGTCAGCCCGGCGGAGACAGCTTACCGGGCTCACACACAGCCGCACCTGAGTACTTCACAGGTCTTTAAAAGACCATTTACTTGTTAATGAGGCTTTGTTGTTCTTTCACCCCTTCTTAGAGCCCCTGCATCTCTGCATCTTCACTCTGCCAATTGCTGGAAGAATCAGCACCCCCCCCCCAAAATTTTGATTAGCCCCTCCTGAAATTTCACTCTTGTTGCGCCTCTGGTACTCCCCACGGGATACATTAATGTTTTGACTGCTGAGTTGATTTTAGAGGCATTGTGTATATTGTTGTGGAAAGAAATTGGAAAATGAAGATGTTAATAAAAGAGAACACTGGTACCATTATACATCAACATTATACTAATTTTCTTGGGCACAGTATTTCCTCATTCTATCATTTTCATTGGCCTCGGTTGCTCGTGGTCAGCACCCTAGTTCCAGACCACCCGACATCTTGCGCATGCCCATTCACCCCTGTGGCCTCTTACTTACCCTGCAGTCAAACAGCAATTTGAAATGTTGCCTTACTTTAATCTTTCATGGGCCCCCTGATAGAGCCAGCTCTGTTCTGCAGTCTTGCCCTAATGACCTTGAATATGTCTTTACAAGAGTGCTTAACTACAGTTTTCATGTAATTTCTTTTTAATATGGAACCAGCATGTGTTTCAGCTTTTCGTGCCCTCTTTTGCCAGGTCATTAGAGCGCACAGGAACACTCCTTCAAATTCTAAATGTGTTTACATCGATTATTCTGGGATAGTGAGGTGTGTTTTCAATATTATTGTAACACAGCAGCAGCTTATTTATATATATTACTGAAAATAATCATGCATTGTCAATTTAAATAAATGTGGAAAAATACTAGCTGTAGCGTCGTCTTTTGCTTGTGGCAAAAATAAATGTGGATAAATACAGAAAAAATGCCCAAAAAATAAATATGGATAAATACAGACGGAAATGACAAAAAAATAAATACCATAAAACTGGGAGCCCTATGTATAATACATGCATTGCATGATAGGCCATTGGCATTGCTGGGGTTTCTGCATCAATGGTAGATTTAAAGAAGATCTAAAGTGCTAGTGCCTATACAATTGTTCAATGTAAACTTCAATGTTGTAGACCCTATGACTATAACAAACAAGTGCTAGTGCATACTAAAATGTTTAAAGTGCCTGTGCAGATTTCACCACAGTGTAAAAAGCTGAAATCATGTGTATAAAACTGTGTGTATAATTAAAGGGGGCGGTTGCAGTTTCAGTTTGAGCCCTTGTGGTAAGCTGCTGGGGAACTGCCGATTTTCTAATGCCAGACCTTTGTATGTTGTTTGCCCCAGAATTCTGTCTAGAGGCAAGTGTACAATTCCTCAGTGGCATTGAGACCCCCCGGACCCTTTGAATCAAGATCAAGAATGTAACGTGTCTCTAATCTCTGAGGGCCTTTTCTCTGTTTCCTCCTCGTTTGTTTGGTGGAATGGCATCGATTAAAAAATATTTAAAGTCCCTTGGATCAGCATCATGAGTTTCCCCAAAATGCCGTGCCACAGGGTAGGATTGGTCTTGGTTTTTAATGGCCCTTATGTGCTGGAGTACCCTTTTATGCCCCTGTAGTATTGTGCTTCCTACATATCGTAGGCCGCAAGGGCACTCCAGCACATAGACAACATAATCCGATTTACATGTTAGTGCTTTGTTAATAAGTCGTTCCTGGTCCGCAAATGGTGTCATATATGATGTTTTGTTGACACCAAATTCGCATGCCTTACATACCTTGCATCTGTGGAACCCTTTCCTCTGAGATAGCCACGTGCCCTTGGTTTGACTACCAGGGTCACTACGGACCAACATGTCCTTCATGGAGGGTGCTTTGCTATACGTTATGGCCACTCTGTTCGGTAACAGATGGCCAATAACTGGGTCGCTCAGGACCAAAGGCCAATTTTTTCTAATGATCTTCTTAATGGCCTTTTCCTGTTTGTTGTAACCCAGGATGATTCTGAAGGCTTCCTCCCCTTCCCCCTGTATCTTATTTGATTTAGATGTTATTCTGTCAGTTCTAGGGGGTTTACTGAGAAGAGCTTCTCTCGCTGTCGCATTGCTTTTTAAAATGGCAGCGTTGATACATTTTGTGGAGTATCCACTCGCTAAAAACCTGTTTTTACTGGCTAATTGTGCTGCCTTCAAATCATCCTCACAACTGCATATTCGTTTGAGCCGGAGCATCTCCCCGTAAGGAATGCTCTGGATCAAATGTAAGGGGTGGGAACTGCAGGCGTGTAATACTGAGTTGCCTGCAGTTGGCTTCCGATGCAGTTTAGTCTCCAGTTTGCCCTCTCTAATGTACACCTGGACATCAAGGAAATTGACAGTGTTAGATCTCAACGTGGCTGTGAACTGTAGATTAAGGCTGTTGGTATTGAGACCATCTATAAACTTCTCAGCTTCTGACCGGGTCCCCTGCCAGACTATAAAAAGGTCGTCTATAAACCTTAGCCAAAGTTTAATATTGTTTACAAAATATGCCTCGTGCTCTTTTCGTATATATGTATATATATGTGTGTACCAATTATATAAAATCTAATTAAAAAAAAACATTCTATTATAAATTAAAACATTAAACTATTGAAAAATCTTCAAACTTAAATTTCCCACCCAGTTAGTGCAACAGTAGTGAAAGTGTTGGATAGGGGAGGGGTAAAAATTACTATTCCCACTCCAGTGAGTGCAACAGTAGGGAAAGTGTTAGATAGCGGAGGGGTAAAAAATACTATTCCACTCCAGTGAGTTCAACAGTAGGGAAAGTGTTGGATAGCGGAGGTGTAAAAATGACTATTCCCACTCCAGTGAGTGCAACAGTATGGAAAGTGTTAGATAGTGGAGGGGTAAAAATTACTCTTCCCACTCCAGTGAGTGCAACAGTAGTGAAAGTGTTGGATAGCGGAGGGGTAAAAATGACTATTCCCACTCCAGTGAGTGCAACAGTAGGGAAATTGTTGGATAGTGGAGGGGTAAAAATTACTATTCCCACTCAGTGAGTGCAACAGTAGGGAAAGTGTTGGATTTCAGAGGAGTAGCAATTAATATTCTCACTCCAGTCAGTTCAAAGTTAAAAACAAACTAAATTTTAACGACAATAAAAATATTAAAAAAACAAAATAAATTAAAAAATATACAAATATGTTAAAAATTCAAACCCAGATATATTTAATATAAAAAAATTATATGTTAAATACATATAACAAATACCTAGAAATATTATATTAAATAAAATAAAAAACAATTTCCAAATAAATAAATATTTTTAATTTAAAAAAAATAAAAAAATTAAAAATTATTTAGAAACAAAAACATTAATTATTACATAAATTAACTTTTTTATTTACTACCCTATAACACCACACAATTCACAACACACATCTAAGAAAACAAATGTACTTCCCCAACTAACATAATTAATTACCAATTAAAGAAATATTATTAATTTAAAAAAACTCATAAAAATGATTTAACTTCCCACACTTTACCCCTATAATCCCCACAACGTAGAGTTAAAATTAAACTATAAAAAAATTAATTACACAATTAAAACGTATTTTCAATTAAAAACTAATAGTATTTAACAACTAAATATAAAGTAAGTATAATTAATTTACTCCCCACACTGTACCCCTATAACAATAAAACCCACACACAAAAAATATAAACAAATACCCTAATTAAATATTAATTAACTAATTAATATTAATGATCAACTAATTTCTAATTAATTAAACAAACATCACTTCCCACCCTTTACCCCTATAAACCCCACAACCCACACCTAAAATTAATTACACAAATTCCATATTTAATTTCCAATTAATTAATTAATATTAATTAACAACTAATTACTAATTAATTAAACATAAATTACTTTCCACCCTTTACCCCATAAACCCCACAACTCAAACCTAAAAAAAATCACACATTTACCATAACTAATTATCAATTAATTAGTTAATATAAATTAGCAACTATTTATTAATTATTTAAACATTAATTACTTCCCACCCTTTACCCCTATAAACCCCACAACCCGCACCTAAAATTAATTACACAATTTCCGTAATTAATTTTCTATCAATTAATTAATATTACTTAAGAACTAATTATTAATTAATTGAAAATAAATTACTTCCCACCCTTTACCCCATAAACCCCACAACCCAAACCTAAAGAAATCACACAATAACCATAAATAATTATCAAATTAATTAGTTAATATAAATTAACAACTAATTATTAATTAATTAAACATACATTACTTCTCAACCCTTACCCCTATAAACCCCACAACCCGCACCTAAAATTAATAACACAATTTCCATAATTAATTTTCAATCAATTAATTAATATAAATTAACAATTAATTATTAATTAATCAAAAATAAATTACTTCCTACCCTTTACCCCTATGAACACCACAACCCGCACATAAAAAAAATGCACAATTACCATAATTAATTATCAATTAATTCATTAATATTAATTAACAACCAATTAATTACAAATAAATTACTTCCTACAATTAACGCTATAAAATCTAAATTAAATAAATAAAAAATAATCATTAATTTATTATATTTAAATTACTTCCCACCCTATTCCCCTATAAACCCACAACCCGCTACAGAAATAAAAATGCAAAATTTCATTAAAAATAAAATTCATAACTACTAAAAATGTAACACATATATTAAAAAACATGAACAATACTTACACAAAAAACATACATCACATACATTTAAATATAAACTAAAATACATAACACTAATTAAAAATCAATAAACATATTTTAAACATCTATATTTTTGCAAACAATACTAATGACTTCTATATTTTTAAAAACGATATTTCTTACCTTCAATTCGATATTCTTGACCACGATATTCTTGCTGTCGATATTTCTGAATCACGATATTTCCAACTCAATATTTAAGTAAGTCGACATTTCCAACTCGATATTCTGTCTCAGCACCCATTTGGATAATGTAGGTGTAAGGTACACACAAGGAAATTGACACATGTCCATAAAAATGTCTACAAAGGTATGACAATTTGACACCCTCCATGTGTGGATAAAGAAATATCTAACTTTTACACATCAAACACCTATCCAACCTACATCATAGCAAGTTGTAAGCTAAATGATGTTGACATTGGCCAAGCCAAGCTGAAATACTTCCCATATGAAATACCACCCAATGCAATATCAGCCCCAGTTGGAATTCATCCCACTTTTATCATTTCCCCTTATCCTATGTGACTCCAGCAATAAGGTCAGATCATACTAACCACTTCAAATAGATCATCAATCAGGGTGAAACAAACACAACTCTAGTCAAACACCCCAAATTATCCAATAAGATCAAATAGTTTGAATAGTAATGGTAGGACTAATCTGTATGAAATTATGCAAAGATTTTTATTGGTCAAAAATAAACACATGGAGTAAAGCAAAGGCCAATGGCCAGTCCGTTAACAAAATGGGTGCTCCAGCCCACTGCTGTGCCACTAAACGTGCCTTTCATGACACTGCCGGGGAACCTCCCCAGGAAGAGGCATCTAGTGGGCAGTCCATGTACCGCAATCATATCACTTGGGAGGGGTGGGGTATATATTGTGAGAGGTGAGTTTGGTTTTGGGCGGGGAGGTCCTGACTTTGGAAAGGGGTGTCTTTGGTTTTGGGGAGGGGTTTTGGTCTTTTTAGTGGTATGGCTGGGTTTAGTGGTGGGGGGTCAGGTTTTTCAGGGATTGGGATGTGGAAGGGATGGGTTGGGATGTGGAAGAGGGTATTTTGGCTTTGAAAGGGGTATGGGCAAGGGCAAACAACACACTTTCATGGGGAAAATGGGCAGGATGTTCAGGAGGGAATAGGGGTTGGGAGGTAGAGGGAGTGGAAGTGTCAGGTGTAGGTGGGTGTGTTGTTGGTGCAGGTGTCTGTGTGTCTGATGCATCATGTTTGTGTTTTGTAGGTGTCTGTTGTGTGGGTGAGTATATGCTTGCAGTTTTTAGGGGTATGTGACGTGGACATGCGAGGTATGCTTGGTGTTGCAGATGGATCTGGTGGTGTGGGTGTGGTGTTTGGGAGAAGGCTAGGGGTTGTTGAAGGGTCTGGTGGTACGGGTGTGGTATCTGTGGGAATGCTGGGTATTGAGGATGGGTCTGTGGGTGAGGGTGTAGTGTCTGAGGGTATGTTGGGGGTGGTGGGGGTGAGAGGGGTTAGTGTCAGGTGAGTGGTTGCGTGCTTGCATGTTTTCTGGTGTGTCTGTTTATGTGTGCTGCTTGGGGCTGTTGAACTGTGTGCGTGTGTATGTATGAGTGTGCTTTGCACAGGCATAAAAATGGGGAATTTGGATTGGGAAGAGGCAGGAGGTGGGGTGAAAGTTTGGGATGGGTGGAAGGCTGCTGTGAGGGAGTAGGCCAGAGCCTGAACAGACCTATGTAGGACAGACATAGCACAGAGTGGAGGCCTTCCAGGTAGGCCACCATCTGTTGCAGATGGCTGTCTTGCCCCTGGTTGGCATTCAGGAGTGCTGCCTGACCCACAGAGATGTTTCTCAGGAGGTCAGTAGCCTCGTCACTCAGGACAGTGGGGGGAACAGGGGCAGGGGGTGAGGTGCCTGGAGTGAAGGAGTCTCCAGCTACAAGGTCTACTATAGTGGCTTGAATATTAGCATGAGCACATGCATGCATGCTATATGACTTTTAAACAGTTGCTTACAGTGAAGTCATAACCACAGACAGCTCCAATTGCACTAGTGAAGTTGTCTGATCTCCATCCTCATGTATTTTAGTAGGCTACTTGATCACCTTGTAAAGTTTGGCTTATGTAGTATACCTTAGTAACCTGATGTTATCAAATAGGATGGCAATGCCAAATTCATTCCTACAGATTCCACACAAGGCCCTACAATCAGCAAATGGTCATATACGTAATATCACATCATGATGAAATGATGGTGAACTAATACAGCTATGAAAGTCACCACGAGCACACAATTTGTCCTTTGTATTGTCCAATTTTCCAAAAACACTTGATCCAAGTTCAATTTTCAGTTGTTTATTCAAGTACGCCGCCGGGAGCACGGGATTACCGGGACGCGGTAACTCGGACAGGTCACGAACACGTGATTTCTTTACTGCGAATGTTATACTTTCAATCATCTTTTCCTAGACGTTCTGTTATGGATTACCACATCTAGCTACAGATTTACTATACTATAGATACAGGATACTAGATTAAGAAAGAAGAGGTTTACTTAAGATACATCTTATCAGGAGTCCATGTACTTGCAAATAATGATTTAGCAAGTTACAAGGACTTTGGAGAGTGTGTTTTCTTTAACCTGAGAATTGGAGCTTATGGATTTTATTAATGAACGTCAATCAGGCGTTATTGGATTATTGGCCCTGAAGAAGTCTATTGTGCATTACATTGCACGACGAAACACGTGTTGGCTGGTTTTTCTGCAACTAGAACTTAAGATCAAGCTGTGTCTTGAAAATATTACCTGGCTACAGTGGAAAAGTGATAAACTTGAATAAACAACTGAAAATTGAACTTGGATCAAGTGTTTTTGGAAAATTGGACAATACAAAGGACAAATTGTGTGCTCGGGGTGACTTTCATTTGCTTATATCCCCTCGGATGAGGGGATTAACTAGATTGAATTGCTATCCAATCTTTTCTCCCTTTGAAGCACCTAACATTTAGATAAATTGCTTGTGTACTGAACCCGAAAGAGTGTTGAGCGCTCTAGTAATTGATTTTTCCTGGTTACCAAATTCTAAGTGAACTAATACAGCTATGTTGCAGCAATATGTAGAGTAGCAGGAAGAAGGTGACATGGAAATGCTCTTTTCACACTGTTGACACTTTGTAATAGAAACCTCCTCATATGTCCACTGTCAGAATAGTCTCATGAAAGCTTTGCTTCACTATGTATCACATGTAGCACATAAAAGTAGACTGGAGACAATTTGGCCCAAATATCTGGGAAATGTGTCTACAAATACCCACAGCAGCCTAGGGACATCCTCAATCTAGCTTGGTGCTGGTGAGAACACCATTCTTACATTGCATACCTGAAAGCCAATAGACCGTTGAAGGATGTTGATGCTCAGAGAATCTCCATTACACGAAGAGGTGGTTTAACCTGTGTCCTAATGGGAAGGAATAGGAACGTTCTCCAACGTGGAAAAACGAGCCCTCCTGGCACTCCTTAGTAGTATGTAATAATGATTATCCTTTCAAACAAAGTTTTGCAAACTCTTTTTTCTTCTTCTTTTCTTTTCTTTCATTTAAATGTTCTTTTTAATTCGCAGTAATAATGTTGTATTCACATTACATTTGACGTGTTGCAACTTCTCCACATTATTTACAGGGACCCCAATGCATTTCTGGCCTTGCCCTTCATCAGGGGGTACCTCCTAAAAAGGGAATACCACTCATTTAATAATCCAAGTTCTGCGTACCACCATGTTCATGAATTATACAAATCGATCATGCAAACTCCTCAGTACAACCCAAAGCAATTTGTTTGAGGTCAACTAAAGCTAAATAGTGCATCAGTACTTATGTGTCACTGGTATGAATGCCATGCAACTATAAAAACAACTGTGCCTTGTGGAAGTGGTAAACCAAAACTATCTAAACGTGCGAGTGACACGGAAGAAACTTCGTATGAGGCCAATAATTAATACCCAAAAATCAGACTGCAGTTACCAACACCGTGCACACATAATTACAGTGAAACTTGAGTGCTCAGCATATAAAACATGCCGTACCTAAAAGAAAATGTCAGGGTAAAAGTCTGCGTACCTGTCACTCCGCGTGGAGTAAAGTGTAGTGAAGCTTCGAGTCCGCCGCTTGTATCAGAGTGAATGTGAACCCGGTGAAACCCGGAAGTAAATATACGTAGTAAACGCGGAAACAGACGTAGGCAAAGCATGTGATACGATTGCCGTCGCGGTACCTCCCGGAAATGGTTATAGAAACATGTTTGGTAAGAAAAAACCTCCAATACTTCAAGAACGACAAGGAAAACGAAGGAAGCAGCGCATGTCAAAAGTAAACTTGCGCATACAGTTAATACAATATCGTGGCGATAACCACGGTCGTCTCCCATCTAAATCCAATTATACACAATAAAAGAGTGGAAAATAAACAAACATACCAACCACCGTAGTAAGCGTGACCTGAGTGTGTAAACCAACCAGGTAAAAGATCCGGCTCAGTAGCGAATAAAGATAGAAATGGGCTGGGTAAATTGAAGGGTAAAGTTAACCATTCCACAAGTGTAACTGGACTGAAAATAATGCCCTATCATAATCGTGTGTAGCACCTCATGGGATTGCAATGATAAAAAGGAGTAAACAAACAAACCCACTACTCTCCTAGTGGAAATAAGTACCATACAGTGTTCTAGAATAGGTACAAAGTTAAATTACAGGAAACAACTTAAATCCATCCGTTGATTGAGTCCCCTCGGGTTGATGGAATTTAATCGGTTCATCCAATGGATTTCTCGTTGGAGTAAATATTTATTGTTATCTCTCCCTCCTGTTACAAGTACGTGTTCAAGCACCATAAATCTCAATCGGCTGATGTTATGGTTCAAGCTGTTGAAATGTGCTGCTACTGCTTCGATTTCTGATTCCTTGTCCTTATATTACTTTTGTGTTCTGTCAGTCGTGTTTTTATTTTTCGCTCAGTTTTCCCTACATACGGGACACCGCAGGGGCATTTCACTAAGTAGATCACATTGCTAGTATCACAGGTGGCTGTGATTCTTAACTTGATAGGTGTACCCTGAGGGGGATGCATGATGGTAGTGCCTCTTATTATGTTGTTGTTATGAGGGCCACCAACACATGAAAAACAGTAGTGAGGAAGCATCACTCCTGACACAATGAAGACAAGTGGCCTGTTTGGTACAATTGTCACCCAGAACATCAAACAACATGAGCTGATTAATCACTTTATCTCAGCCATGTGTCTGCTCAAGACAGTAAATTGGTAGTGGATTGGACTCTTCTGTGTTTCTGGTTAAAGAGACAATAGGCAAAGCATATCAGTATGCACCTACTACCAGACCTACACAACCAATAACTCTTCTTGTGCGTTGCACATGGGCCACACCCAATATTGATGGGGACATGTTTGCCTGTAACACACAAAGTTGGCAATGTAACATGTATGACCCTGGCCAGGGCTCACACCCTTGTAGTTGCTGTTTCACCCTCAACTGCTGTCAAGCTCCAGATAGGCCACCACCAGTATGAGGGACATTAGGGGGTCAGGGTCCGGCGTGTGCCCCGTCAACATTGGGAGGACATCCCCAGCTGGACCTCCGTGGTCTTCCGGGTCCTCCCACCTTTTCCTGTAAAGGACGCTGCGCCGGTGATAGACCCCCAGGGTCCGCACCTTCCGGGCGATAGCTCTCGAAATGGCTTGCTTCTGATGGGCGTTGACATGTATAGATGCAATAGATGAAGAAACAGATTATAACAAGAAAGATTTAGGATATGTGTTTGGTTGAAACACATTTTGTACACACCTAGCACAAGCATTGATCAATAGGTAACACACTACATGTGTAATTCTCACATGCTAAACACTAGAAATACATGCATACACACTTTTATAGCCATCTGATGTCTGTCCTCAACCTTGGTCATGACCTACACTGACTAAACCAGCCCACTAACATCATGTACCCCAGGGCCATCCTACATGTACTGTGATGTGAGCTTCTATGAAACACAACACACCATTGTGACCTTCTGAAGGGTAAACTACTTGTGCATGACTGTACAGACACCTTTACAGCCAGTCCCATTGACTTGATGCACACAATCCATACAGGCTGGTACCGTTGTATTGACTACATCCTAAGACTTAGGTCACAATGAATGCGCTGGCATGTGTGTCACTAAGAGATTCCTCTCTGGGGATGTGTGGACATGTCAACTACTTAATGGGATATCATACTACGTCTGATTTAGTTTGTGTGGTATGTATTGTCATCACAGGACACACCTTTTGCCATATGTGGCACTGTTACAGGATGAAATCAACTTACCACTGTATGTCTTGTTTGATTGATTGAATGAAACAAAGCTGGTGATTCACATATCAAAATCACTTCAGTAGTAACCAACTATCTGTGCTGTTAATGTGTCACATGTGCAATAGGCCTGTACAGTGCGAGCATGACTTATGGAAAAGTAACAACAGGCCTGTGGGAATAAGGGGCCTGCCATTAGTAAATGTCACACATTGACAATGTGGGTCAATGGAAAGAAGTATCAGGTCTGGTGGTTACCTCAATCATCATTCCAAATGTAGGCCATGTAAAAGCAATCAGGGCTAATATTGGTTTAGAAAACTCATTTTGGGATCATCCAAGGATCACAGGTCTACAGGGAGATTACTCTGTGCATCAGTTGTATTGCCACACTAATTCTGCCCGAGCTTGGGCCATAGCCCAGACTGGGCACAAATCATTGTTGGGCCATGCTCTCTGCAGGCTGATCATACTGATCCCACGTGAACATCACATTTCCACCACTTCAATACATAAAAGTACTTCTTGTGGCCATACATGACCTCAAGGTTATGTGGCACTCTGAAGGGGCCTGTGAGTTATAGTTACCACCCAGACAACAGTTTGTCGAGCCCTAATGTAGGCTGAGTGATATATGGGACTGTACACATAGCTAACATCATCCTCAACTGCTTCTTACAGTATACATACACAGCTCATGCTGTAAAGCCTATGCATTTCTTTGCACATTTGCCATGATCTGAGTTCCAAATTTATCATAGGTACCATGAAATGTATACATGCTTAGATATGTGCATGCAACACAAGGAGGATATAGGGCTTATCACACATCACAGGGGTGATGTTAAGTATACAAAGTGCAGTGCTCCACAATCCATTGCATGATTGTCCTATGTAGGGACCACAAAAAGTTGCAACAGTAATCTGAATTCACTCTGGGACTCAGATGCACATTGTAGCCTGTGGGAATGGAAAGGAGGGAGTTGAACAGAGTAAAATATGTATGTGAGATAGTTACATGTTCCTCTGGTGAGCCATAGTGCTGGCCATACAGGGGAAGGACCTGTTCAACAAGTTTCTCCAGCTCCTCTGGAGAGAAGGCACTGCCTTCTCATCTGCTTGTTCTAGCATGATTGCTCCCAGAGGTGGAAAACAGAAGCTAAAGTGGAGGAGGTGTTGATAGCAGCAGTGTCAGGAGGCAAGTGAGTTATTTTTCAAACCACAGCGTACATGTACGCCATGTACGCGGTCATCAGCATAGACAGACACAGCCATTGGGCCATGACCGTCACAACCACCAACATTAGCCAATGACTGTGTCCGCTGTGGATGAAACCGCCTATTGCATAGTCGACTTCTGCTGGTGGAGGCAGGTTCTGAATGTCCAATATGCGAGGTCAGATATCCGCCATTTTAACTGTTGAAAGTACAGTATTGGTAGCTGTTAAGTGTATCACCACCACTACAAATGTGCTGTAACGTATTTACAGATGTATTACTCCATTGCTCTGTAATTTCCTTTACACAAACATCAGTGTAGTGCATTACTGTGCATAAACGCTATATTACCGCGGTGCACTGTACACCGCCGGTGACGGTATTTTGTGTGAAAAATTTAAACTTTACAATATTAGGGTGCTCATGATACATTTTTTGATGTATAATGTGCACATTTCTGTTACAGACACATGTTAAGACCACAGTGGTTATTATAGGTGGATGTTGAACAGTACACACTTATTATGTGAATTTTGTGTAATGTTTTCTGAAGAAGTTATGGTTTGTCACATGACTTTTGGCTTACTCTTCATATATGTTACTCTGAACACTGTGACCAATGTTCAATTTTTTTTCACTCCATACATAGGTATCCTGGGTGAGTAGAGGATGACAGCATCCAGTGTCCCGCCCATTTCCAGACCTTCAGACCATGGAAGAAAGGGATGTCATCAAGAAGTTTTGTTAGACTAGGCAAACAAAACAGGATTTATGTCACCAGTTGGAGCCTGCTGTCCTTCCTCAAAACACTAATCCCACATGTATCCCACCTATTGTGAGACTTAGGCAGTATTGCATTTTCTGGCCACAGGTTCCTTTCAATATTCTGTGGCTAAATCTGGTGGCATGTCACAGCCAATGTTCAGTGGTGTACTACAAGACCTGCTTTCAGCAATGATGAGACACATTGAAAGCTAGATCCAGTTCCCCATATGTGAGGATTTAGCCAATATGAAGGTTGACTTCTATGGATTTTGTCACAACCTACATGTGGTTGGAGCCATTGATGGCACCCATATGGCCTTAGTGCCACCGCAAGCCAGGGAATACGTTTACCGTAACAGGAAGAACGTCCATTCTATCAACGGGCAAGTTGCCTGCTTACCGGATTTGTATATCTCAAACTTCTGTTCCCAGTTCCCAGGATCAGCCTATAATTCATTCATAATGCGGAACAGCACCATACCCCAGCTGATGTCAGAACTACTACTGAAAAGGGCCTGACTTTGTAAGTTTGATTAGTCCTAACTTTGTGTGGGTGATGTCAGGTGGCATGATCAGAAAGTGTGTAACTTATTATTGTACCTATGTCTGTCTTCCATCTAGGAGACTCAGCCTATCCCAACCACCCAACCATCCATGGTTGTTGGCACCGCTGAGGAATCCAACTACACCAGGGTAGGTCAGCTTCAATTAGGTCCACGGAAGAACACGGCAGCCAATGGAATGGGCTTTTGGGCTCCTGAAGGCCAGATTCAGATATCTGGACAAGACTGGGGGAGCCCTCCCCTACTCACCCGCGAAGGTGTGTCAAATCACCGTGGCCTGCTGCATGCTCCACAACATCACTGTGCAATGGAACATCCCTTATATTGCAGAGGATGGACGCCATGAAGTTCCACGGGGTGAGGATCCTGAATTGCCAAATGATGATGGTAGTGGTGAAGAGGAAGAAGCTGACTTGTGTCAGGATCTCATTGGCAACTTCTTCTCATGAGTGTAAGTATGTTGTGAGATGGCATGACTTTGACTATTAAAGCAACTCTTGCTGTGATGATGTGAGGAGTATGTTTAGGGAAAATATTAGGAAGCTAAAGCTCTGGCAAATTCTGGTGAAAGGTGGTTGTGGAGAAAGGTTCTGACACATGCTCATTTTGTTATTGTTGGTTTGTTTAGCTTAGATTTTTGTCAAGAACTGTGGGGCATATTAGCAAGACTGGCGATAAAATTATCGCCGCTTTAGCGGCAGGAAACTGCCGCTAAAACGGCGATAATGGGCTTGCTAATAAGCGTTATAGAATTCCAATAGAAGCCCAGGTTAGATGTCCTGCACATCTAACCTGGGCTTCTATTGAATTCTATAACGCATATTAGCAAGCCCATTATCGCCGCTTTAGCGGCAGTTTCCTGCCGCTAAAACGGCGATAATTTTATCGCCAGTCTTGCTAATATGCCCCTGTGTTCTCCAGAAGTTGACTATGTGAATTGTGTCATATGTATGGTTTCATAGCTAATCTCTTTGTTTTGGCCTGTTTTAGGTACCTTCACCATGGCATCTTCATTTTGACATTCCAGAGTTGTGACATTAGCAGGCATATGATGCTGTTTGGATGTACGAAGTGGACATTGATTGTTCCTGGGAATGTCTATCACAGGCATTGGGTGTGCAAAACCTGTACGAAGACAGTTTGTACAGCGATAGGATGGAAGTTAAGACTTGGTCCTATTGCAATATGTGTGCCATCATGTGCTCCAACAAAATGTTGTTGTGGGTCCAAATCATGCTAGTCTCCCTTCACATTTGTTAAATCTTCATTGTGTATAAACTGTATGTAGCTTTTGATGTGTCTCCTCATTGTAGGCCAAAGTGCTTGTGGCACATCACTGAAAATTGTTTGTGAAATTCTACCAGATGCAGCAACACTGGATTGGGGTGACCCTATGACCAGAAACTGTTGTAATGTCATGTGCCTGTTTATTGGTTTAAATGGTGTGGGATTCCTTTTGTGAGGTAGGCGATATGGCTTCAGCTGATCACATAGACAATTTTAGTGTGTCTATTCAATAGGAAATTGTCTGATACGTCTCCTATTTCCATATTGTTAAGGTCTGCACCTGAAAATGTGATCATGTTTGATTTGCTATGTTTCTGACATCTTGCCAGCCTATGATTGGAAAAATGAAATAAAGATGTAATAAGACAAGACACTTGTATGTATGTGTTGGTGTGACATGGTTGTGATCCCGAGCTAAATATTGTGTAAATGCAACATATCCACACTTACACAAGAAGCTTGTTTTGGCATTCTAAAGTTCACATGGGAGGACATATATACATTGCTAGATGTGAGATTTACTACAGCAGACAATGAGTTTGTGGCTTGTGTATTTATTAAAGCGGTAAAGGTGAAGAGATACATTGTGTAAAAACAAACATAACAAAAAAGTGAAGTAGTCAATAATGGTGAATGGACCATAGTTGTAGATGACAAATTGTCTGAAGTCCAAGGTCCAAAACACTACTCCCATCAGAAAGGGAAAATTGTCCAAAATTAGTCCATAGAGTGAATGTGTTACACACACTGGAGGACATTAAGGTCGAGGCTTCTTGCTGGCGGTAGTGGGTATCTTGCCATCTGCACCTCCTGGATTTTTGCATGGATGTCCATGCTTGCGACCGCGGGGGATCCACTGCTGCAGAGACAGGGGTGTCTGCAGGCATGTCTTCCTCTGACAGGGTCTCCCTTCCTGTGGCTGCCACAGATGTAATGTCCTGAATGTAGTTGGACCACAGGAAGAGGTAGTTGGTGGTGGAAAAGCCCTGCACAGGGTTGAGTTGATGTCCTCCAGCACCCCAATGAGCTGGCCCATGTTGGTGTTGTGGGTGGCTAGCTCCTGGTGTATGTCCCTCTGCAGCTGCTTCATCTCCCAGATTTCCATCAAGACCTGGCCCATCATGCCTTAGGAGTCCATATAGGCTCCCAAAACTTGGTTGACTGTGGTCTGGCTGTGAGTGGCCCCAGTGGCCTCGCTCAGCGGGCTCACAGTACCCCTCCCACGAACCTTCCCCCCTGTGGCCTGTGCCCTTGGCCCAGGGTGCACTCTCCCACTGGTTCCTGATTCCTCTGTGACTGGGCTGGTGATTGTCACCTCCAATTCCAGGACTGGGAGGCACAAGATGTTAGTGACTATGCTATGTCCACAGGTTGGGGGGACTGGAATTGGCTGAGGTATTGCAGCTGGGGTGAGAGGTGTTGGTGTGGGCACAGTGAAACTCACTGTTGCAGCATGCCTAGGCTGACCAGATGTGCCAGAATCGTCATCCACATGTCCAGCAGTGTTGTCATCCCTGAGGGCTTCATCCGGGGGTGGAGTGGGAGTCTGTTCATTGGCCAAGCTCTGCCCAGGTGCTGTGCCAGATCGACCTGTTGTGAAATAGAGAACATTGTTATTGGTGGAAGTGTGGTATCTACATCCAAATGTTTTGTGTCACAGTAAGTGGAGACCAAGGAAAACACAATAGGTAGAGATTACTATTGTGATATATTTCTGTGGTATTGAACTTGTTAACAAGACATTTGGAGACATTAAATACATGTACTAGAATTGAGCAGCTCATTAAATGTGCTGATAGGTTGCATTTTGGATTAAGGAATGAACATGACATCTCACAAACACTTAAGCCAACACAATTGAGAAGCATAGTTGTGTACAATACAGGCGAACACACAACTTGGTTTATATATAGCATTAGACTTCACTTGAGCAGTGAGAATCAATGAGTCACCTGCCACTTCCAATCAGCTGACTTAGCCTAATGCCTTACAAATATTTCAGGTACACACTTGGTATGGTGTCACTCATGTCATCAATAGTTTCAGTTGAGGAGATCAGGACAACATCAAGCTAAGTAGGCAGAAATGTCTCTGAGTAGAGCACTGTATGTAAATTGCTCAGTCCATGAGAAATGATCATCAGTTGAAACATGCCAGACAAGTGAGAATGGGCAACATCACAATTGCATCTTGTTTTCTGTTACAGAAACAGGGCCTCATGGTAGTTGTAGTTATTTCAATCTCTACTTCCCAACACTTGACAAATGGTTAACTCCATGAGAAGTGAATGTCAGTTGCAACATGTCAAGCAAGTGAGAATGGGTAAAATCACCATTTCATCTTGTTTTGAGTTACAGAAACAGGGCCTCATGGTAGTTGTAGTCATTTCAATCTGTACTTACCAACATTTTCAAAATGGTTAGTGTAACCTGTTGTCAAAATGCAGTTGGGCTGGAGCATATATTTACATATTGACACATATCATGGGCCCCGGGATAATGATTAAATAGTGATACACTTACAGACACCATTCCAACATGGGGCATGCAATGGAGATTGATAAATGTGATCTTATATTCAACAATACACATTCACACTGACAATAAAACATCTGTGATACTTTGAGTATTGCATGTTAGGAAAGTAGATAGACAACACAATAGCAAAAGCTGAGATAAGAGCATACAGGACATTGAAGTGTTCTGACAGTTAGTGAGGTGTAACTTACCAGACTCCACTCCCCCAGCTATTCCTGTCAAGCCCTCAGAATGCAGGATGGCCAAGACCTTCTCCTTCCAAAGAAATAGTTGCAATGGGACACTGGGAGGGCCACCACCAGTTCTTTGGGGCTCCAGGTGTTGCTTGGAGGCCAGGGAATGCACCTTCCCCCCCCAGGGCACTCTATCTCTTCCATATTTCCTCCTTTGTGCGCAGGGTGGTAACTACAGCATTCACTCTGTTGACCATCTTGTCCCACATTTCCCTTTTCATACTGAGAGGAGTATGTTGGACTTGGGCTCCAAACAAGTGTGGCTCTACTCTTATGATTTCATCCACTATGACTGACAACTCAACCTCTGAAAAACGTGGATTTGTTTGACGCAACATAAGTGTAAATTAAAGTGAGTGAAATTGACAAAAATACACCAAGGGATATTAGAAAGAAATGCAACAAAAGAGTGTGGAGAGTGTTAAATGGGATAAGGTGAAAATGAGCTGCCTTATCCCAGCAAAAAAGTGTGGTGTCTGTCTTGCTGTGCTGCAGTGGAGAGGCAAAGGATCATGGTCTGGGATGGGGTGTGTTTTATAGTGTGATTTGCAAGTGTGTCCACTTGTCCGATGGATATCAGCTGGTTTGTTTTTGTATCCATCTAATGGGCACTGTTCTGGTGCTTTGCTGAGAGCATACCGTGACGGCCTACTGCCATCAAGGAACCGCCGTAAGGGGACAACCAGTACAACTGTGTTTTCATAATCAGCTTGGTGGGACAGAGTACGCATTGTCAACATTGCAGTCTGCCGCTGGCCGGAACCACTCCTTCGACTGCGGTCGGTGGTTCAGGCTGCATTCATCGTAATACGGTGGGTGGAAGACCGCAAGCTAAGCGGTCTTCTTGGGACCGCTGCCACTGTGATACGGTGGTAAGACCACCAAACTCATAATTGGGCCCATAGTCAACATCAGTAGCTGTTAAGGCGGTGGCCCATTGTATCCATCTTAGATGTCGGGCTTTCGCGTTAGGAGCACTTGCCTTGGTGACAGCCCCTAATGGTGGAACGTGAGTAACCACAATTATGTGTTTCTCCTGAGCCAACGGTCTTTCCTTTATAACAGCTGTCTGAACTGCAGTCAGTATTTTTTCTGTTGATGCAAAATGCATTTCAGCATTAGAGTATAAATGTGATTTATAAGCAATCGGTACAGTATCACTCTCATTAAAGGGCATATATGTATAGCCAATGGATCTCGCAATTATGGGGTTCACCAAGTTGGTTGTGTTGGCATGAGTGTTTAAGTGTCTAGATGCAAGCATGTCAGGGTTCTGAGAATCTGTGTATGTTCTGATGTCCAATGTGTACTGGAGAAGTCAGGATAAATCAATTCATATAACGGTTCACCCGTTGTGCATAGTCTGGTATATTGTTCTACCACAGTTGAGAAAGCCTAAAAGTGATTGTAGCTTTTTAATGGTGTTTGTTGGTTGCAAGAGAGCACATTTCTCCAAGAAATGTGGTGATAGGCTTTTGCCTTCATTTGATAACTTGTATCGCAAGAATAAGACTTTGAGAAAAACAATTTTTACTTTTGAAAATTGAATTTGTAGCCATGTTTAGCATACCCCAAACCAATTGCGATCTACTCTGGCTAGATGTGTTTTGAGTCATAGTCCATGAGGTATATGTCATCAACAGAGGACGATGATTCTGTTTCAATTTCATGTAGAAGTCAGCAGGATTTTCTCTGAACTCCTAACGCGGAAAACACTGTAAAGTCTCTGCTTTCAGGTGCTATATATTGGCAGAAAAAAACATTGGAGTTGTTTTCTACTTTTTGCAAACAATGTTGTTTATTAGAGCTGCACTATGTAAATTTTAAATTGCAACGGTACGTGTATGACTGTTTAAATGTCTGTAGTCTAAACTGAGTGATAGTAATGATCCGGTTTGGATACTGGAAATAATGGATTGTTCGTTGCTGAAATGCAAGGCTCTACTACGCCGTGATACTCTAACTGTAAGAGAATTACCTTAACCAGGCGTTTTCCTTCGTGTTTAACCAGATATTGTGGTTTCACTTGCGGTCTGGACCTTATGGGTATAATGTGATAAGGCGAGTCCTTATCTCAGCCTACATGATTGTGATATAATGCAAGGGCTTATGCAAGGTCCCATTCTTCAGCATACGCTTGTTTGACAACTTCAGGAACAAGAACAGAGAAGGAAGGCATTATGACATCTTCCCCTTGTGGGACCAAGAGAATGTCATAGGTGGTTGTTAAATTTTCCTAGATTATTACTTTATGAGTACGCAGTATGTCACCCTCAATTTGTATGTCCAAATCATAAAGTCTGTCAGGAGGGTGAACCCGCTGATCTAGTGTTTCAACTTGAATAAATTCATTAGTTGATCTTGAAACTAGAAACTCCGGCAAACTATTGTGACACTATCTGTGTGTGTCAATTCCCATGTCTTGTTTTTTAGGAGCATTCTCAATATGTGTGGCATGTTTAGTGGAAATACCTGTCACTTTCTTCTTTCTGAATTGGAATATTTGTTGTGGAAACTTCTCTTCCTTTTTTATGATGATGTCAAATGAGCGTTGTGAGTCCTTTCTCAGTTTCATATACTCTTCATGCCTGCGTTCCGGTAGTCCCCCTCTCTCCGAGTGTTTGTCGGGTGAGTCCTGAAAGGAACAAGAACGAGGTGTATCAGTATACTGATACCTATCAGGCTGTTTAAGTGCATCATGGCTGTGTAATTTATAACATTTTTACTTGTGGGCTCCGGTTGCAGAGATCCACCCTGTGTTTTTGTTTTACCTTTATTATTTCGTTTGTCCCAGAGTTTGTTTTAGAAAACTCAAGCGCCTGCTTGGCATTTTCTTTTTCAGAATTGCTTTTAAGCTGCTGCCTATTAGGTCTGGCTTCCAAATTATTTCCACCTATAGATGTATAGTTTTCAACAATAATTTTTGGTATTTCACGCTCTTGATCTGCAACGAGAACCTGCTGCGAGGTGTTGACATACTGCTACTGCTGCTGCCTCGCCTTTAATGTTACTTAAAATAATTGAGGAAACTGTTGGGAAGTTGCCAATCAATTTCAGCCCGAATTCCAGGGCAGGGGCAGCCCTGTATTCATTTTGATTCTGTTTTAGCACTTCAGGCAAAACAGCAAATGGATGGTGTACCATGCATTATGGTATATATAGCAGCAAAGACTGTGCCCTAAGTTGCACAATCCTTCACTGGGGGAACCATACCAAGTGGGAGTCGCATTGTAAGAATTCTATGTTTGTCTTAAGGTCCCATATGGAGTACACTGTTTCAAGCTTGTTTGTTTTTGTCCAATACAAAATGGAGTTTCCTCTGTTTTGGGGGAACCTTACCCATAATTGCGCTAATAGTGACTGGTCTAATTGCAGGCGCAGCTACCTGTGACTGCTTAGACTGAACAGCCCTTGCTGGAGTAGCTGTTATTGAGTGTGTTATAAATTGCGTTAAACATCTGTATAACCTTACTAGGCCTGTGTAGAGAGAACAAAAGTCTGCAACATTTAATGGGGGTGTGTTTGGGTATAGTGTATAGCTGGCTGGGACTGGCCAGGTACCCCCCTCATTGCTGGGGGGACCCAGTCTTACTTTGTTTAGTGTATGTGGAAGGGCGCCTTGGAACCAATTTATATGTTCCTGATATGTTAATGGTATTTCTAAATCTTCATAAGCTCTGTATTGACCTGGGAATGCAGTTGGAGTGTATGTGTGAACCGCTTGTGAAGTGCCATCCACTGCAGGAAAGTGGACCAAAGAGTAGGATACCTCTGTTTTATATGCTTCGCGGGCCTCTACCGCAATAGCTGCTAGCGCCATTTAACCCCTTTTAAAAGTTCAAGCTTGAACAACTTAAAGACAATAATAGTGGTTTCCTATTCAGCTGAGGATGGTTCATCCCTAACACATCTCCATGTGAGGTGAAAAGGAGACCTTGGGCACATGCAAGAACTACTCAGGAGACCCATTAAATAAGTACCTGACCTAGAACATTGGTGCTGCCATGTTATAGGGTGCCTACGAATTAAGTAGGACTGTGTATCTGGACAAAATAAGATTCAGAATATGAGAAATTAGTTCACACATCCCATCAGAAAATGATTGCCTGTTTCCTAGCTAGCTCATAGTGCCCCATCTGAACCCTTAACCTTCCCAGGGTATCAGATGGTATCAGCAACCTCAAACATGATCACTCTCTATTCCCCAATGAAATTGTGGAAACAGATCTACCCTTTCAATGTTACTTTTTGCATGCCCAAGGTAAAACAGAAGAAAGGTACGACTATAGTTTTTCAAACATTTATTGAAACGATCGTATTCTTCTATAGAAATAGTGAGGTGCAATTATTCGGTAGAAGAAACAAAGCATTGCAACCAGCATTACAAGAATGGTGAAAAAAATAAACAGTTCAACCATTATAACTTTACTATAGGATTATACTCCTACATAACACGACCTATACTGTTGAGAGCATTGTGGGAGTACTCTCTGCTAGACCCATTGGGATAGCCTAACTCCCCCAATACCTGAGTATGATGTGTAAGGAAGCCAGTCTGTGAAGAACAGGCTATCGTCTATTGCAGGACAGAGGTCAGATTCAGCAGGACTGCATCTGTCACAATGCATCATGTTCTAGAGTAATCCCAGCAGAAGTGCTCCTCTGCCAAATGTAGCACAGAGGCCGTTTATATAAGAAAAGTAAGCCTGGGTGGAGTTCGCGGAGTTCCGTGCAAAAAAACAACTCAGACGCACTACGAGGAGCTCCGCAAGCGGTGGAGTGCATTAGATAAATGCTGTTTGCAATGATTTTCAGTGCCAGATGCTTCTCCGCACTGTGCAATCATCGCAAACGGCACCATGCACAGCGCAAGCAGGCAGTGCTTCCTTTCTGCCGCTCGAGTAGATTTTTACTTGAGTGGGAGCTTTCTCAACGCGAATGGACAGTTTCTCAACACGAGCGGTCGCGAGCATACGCGACCACTCGCAATGACGACTCTCCAATTATCATACAGAGAGAATCTTGATTTCATTTAAGACAACGGAGGCTAACATTATGCAATATACTTTTATTGCTGCCCCCAACTGCAGCCCTTTAAAGAACACATTACATCATGAATGCATTACATCATGAATAACAAAGTTCCAAACAATAGTATATAGCGTCATAGCAACAAATCAACATCCTCTTAGAGCTGCGACGGACAATCTTAAATGTATAGATGAGGAGACGTATTTCACAGAGATGAAGAATCTGAAAGAAAAGAAAAATCAAATTGGTAGTTCCGTTTCAAACGGATTAAAAGCCTGTAAACAAGGAAGGAAAAAGTAAGGATTTTAAATTGAATATAAGATACATAAAATATCTTAATCTGAAACCTGTAAAGGATGTTAGAACACAAGAACAAATGCAAATTTAATAAAATGCTTAAAAACCAAATAGTTAGACTTCCACCAGGGTGTGGTGGTGTAGAAATAAAAACCTTCTTAGGGGTTCACTGATACATCTGGTCCTTAAGACCAACAAAGAAGAGATTGGCACAGAAGCTGTAATATCAAAAAAACATGTTTTATTAACCTCAGATGAGGGAGATTGCATCTTACGGTACCCGCAGGCCACTGTAGGAGGCATTCTAATGAGTGCAGAGAACAGGGTCCTTATATATGTATTTGTTACATAGTCAGCATAAAATCAAGGGGAGGTCCTAGCACATACAAGCATGCTTATTGACTAATATGGGTATACAAAATTTGCTTGCTCCACAAAGTGGGAGGGGAGACTAAACTGCTTACATGAGTAAGAATAGCCTGACAGTTCTATACTAGGAGCAGGTGCATTCTACTAGCTAGGCTCTCTGAGCATGTGCAAGACTCTGGAAGAGGGAGAAAGCACATGGCGAGCACATGGCTAACTAAAATGGCTGCCAAGTACAAAATGGCTTTCAGCTCATGCTAACAGCGATTCCTGCAATCTTTAACAGATGATCCTTTTAGCATGAGCTAAAGACATTCCCATGATCTAGTAGAGACATAGAAAATATTTTGCACATTTTCTTCTCATAAATTCATCAATATCCTATGCTAGGTGGGCATTTACATTCTAAACATTTCATTAAGCAGGTATATACAAGGTATAAGCAGGAGTACAAAGTGAACAGAGCATTGGGTCATACAGGTAGCAAGAGAGAATAATGACTATTATCTCAAACAGAAATCTCAATATTTTTCAATCCTAAGCAGAAAGCAAATACCAAAACCATCTAGTCTAATTCTAAGTTTCAGGGCTCTGATGTATTTCAGTGACTATTAATGTCAATTTCAAAATAGCCAAATAAAAACATTTTCAATAGACTTTCTCAGTATTTTTTATGAGGGCTAAATTATCAATTAATATACTTAAGGAAAGAGTAAAGTAACATGCTCAGATGAACTTTTCTCGTGCAGAATAAACATTACTCTTAAAAAATATTAAAGCAATCAGACGTATTATTACAAAAACAATTGTGGCTCCGGGGGACCAGGAGGACCACACAGGGCCATAGGAATTAGGACAAGGAGCCGCAAAGGGCTGCTCCTCCAAAAAAAATGGGACGACCAAAGGGGTACATTACTAACAAAAAAAAGAGTCCTTGGGAATTTCTAGAACCAACCAGCCAGAGGGGAGTCTTCTCCCTGTGTCCGTTTGAGCCTCACAGGCAGGCTCTTGTTGTTCCCACGGTGGAGCTGCACAACTCGCAACTCAAGAATCACGGAGAAGGAAAAGTCTTTCTTTCAGGATAGGGCAATCACCCCCCAGGGCAAATACCCTCAATGATCCTGTCCAGTGTCTCAGGCAGTGCACCAGTTTTCTTCACTTTAATCTAACAGGCACCAAGGGCACAGCACCTGTACCCTAAACTCAAGTCCTTCCCTAACTCCTCTATTGCACCTCTGGCGCACTGCTCTTTTGTTAGGGCCACAAATTGTACCCAGTGTGCTCGGGCATCTCTTGATCAACAAACAAAGGCGCAGACTTGCATTCACTTGGGACCAGGACTCAAAGGCCTGAAGCAACCCTTGTTTCAAAGGGGGTCACCTCAAGCAAAAGCCTCCTTGCCGTCCTTGTCGTTCTGTGACTCTCTCAGCTGGGCATCAAAAACTGGATCCACACAAAGATTTCTCCATCCTGATTTGTAACCCCGTCTTTCGCCCAAGACAGTGGCAGGGGTACACACTTCACGTCCCAGTGCTTCCACCTTCACTGAGGTCCTAGTTGCCAGCAACGCCTATGCTGGTTCCTTTCACTTTGACTGTAGGCTGGACTGGTGCTGACTCCCAGGCTGGATCTGATGTCCGGGCCCCTCTGGCAATGGTTGTAAGGCAGCAAATATCTATTGGTGGACAGAACAAGAGGTCTTTAGACAAGGCACAGAAATAATCTAACAACAGAGAGGATAGTCTCAGAATACTCTCTTAGTCCTGGGGCGCCCCATACATTAGCAAGGCACCCAAGAGCCACTTCATCTATCTGAGAGTAGAAAACCCTGGACCTATTGGCAAGTATAAAAGGAACGTTTTGGTGAACTGACAAGAGTAATACATCACCCAATCCCAAACAGCCAAGGAAGTCTGTGTTCATTTACTAAATTCTGAGGAAAAGAGAAAAACAATACAGACATACTCCAAATACTTACATTGGTGTATTCCTATATTACCAATCTGAAGAACCCTCAAGAAAAAGGAAATGTTCTACACTTTTACTCATAGATTTTACATTACTTGTACAGGACTGCAGACACTTGTAAAATAATTTCTCTTACATGTTATGCTTAGGACCATGCTCTCATGTTATAGGTGCAGCAGGAAAATCTAAAACTGCTAATTTAACAGGGATTCTTATTGCAAAAAGAACTAAACTTCAACATAGTGAGTACATTTTCTCCAGCAGAACATGTTATGACAAACAAACTCCTATAAAACAATATTTTCCTTCAAAATGTTTGCTAAGGATCACATGAGCGTCTTTCCTGCATTGTACTTTTCACGATCTGGACTATGCAACATCATTTTCAAAAGGAAAAAAAACCCTATCTCCAGCTCTAATAAGGGCTGTCAGCTTATTGACAGAGACTAGCTAATAAAAAACTAGCAATGCCCTTGCAAAACTGTATAGAACATGAGAATAACATAAACAATAATAGTGTTGCCACCTGAGATTTTTTGAACAGAAACCGCCACTATACAGTTCTCCTTAAAGATCAAATAAGGGAACATCAATCTGTTCTACTCATTCTTTCATACAGGATGGGCAGTAACATAGCTTATGTGTTTCATCTTTTTATTAATTCTAACAATTTTAAAACAGTATTACAGAATAGCCAATAACTATCACATGGCCATTTCCTAGACAGCTTAGACAGACTCAAAAAATAGTAAGAAAAAGAAGAGAGAAAACATAATTTTGCCTACCCTTAATTTGTAGAGGAGCTAGCCTCCTTCCCCCATTTTGACAGTAGGAAAACCTGAAACAGGTTTTACTTCTGTCAACACTTTCAACCCCTATTTGTAGCAACTGGGCACAAACAAACTTGTAGGAGATATCTTAGAAAGTGTCTATTCTCTGATTCAAGCACATCGAGTACTGTAGAAAGCGTCAGCAACAAATGTATCAATTCCTTGAGCAATTGTACTTGATTAACATGAGGGCGCATGAATGCAAACTAAAATCCATTTCCTCCTTATCGTAGCCCCTACACAGTATTCTTTAAACTAAAACCATTATTTTATATACCTGGCAGATCAATGCTCAACTGAGGGCTGTTTTCCTTCGTTTCATATGACTGCGCTAAACGTGTGTTTGCCAAAAATAGGAAGCAAAGCTTCTCTTTCTCTCTTTGCGCTATCATCTCGTCTTTCAAAAACTTTTCGAAGGTCGAAGTGTCCCAGCAAACATTACCCTTCACCCTGCTAAGTTGCTAAATGCAGAACTCCGACCTTTGACCCGTTCAGCAGCTGCTCATTTTGTTTGTGCAAGGCTTGCCATGCGGTTTTCGTAATGCAAAGCAACTCTGGAGAATCACAGCTAAAAGGCAGTCCTGTCCGATCCGTTTGCCAGTAATTTAAAGGTAGGATAATAACGTCTGCTGGTTTCTGTATACTTATTTTCATTTATGTACAGTATGTTGGGTACAGTAGGTCAGCTGTTTATTCTATACTTGCATATACTTTATGGAAGCCTGAGAGCACGTTAAAACTGCCTTGAGTGGTAGAACTGCTTGTAAAATTGTGAATTTAGCTCAATTTCGACTTTGGTGGTAGGGGCACTTAAAAATGAATATCCTACAATATTTTTGCATAATAGGAACCCCCAGAGTGTTCTCTAGATAGCCCAGGAATGGGAAATCAGAAATGTATAAGATATACCCTTATAAAAATGAGTTTTGTACGGCTGGGTAAAGTGACATTTCACATTTAAGTTCCCTTCTTATTGCGGTACAGCACTGCTTAAATTCAACTTTGATACTAGGAATTCACAGTATGATGATTAGGCTTTATAAAGATGAAAAACGAATTTAAAGCATTTATGTTTAACAATATATTTTTTTCATATAATTAATTTTATTTATTTTTTTAATCAAAACCAACCATTTTGATGATTCCACATTGGAAAAGCAAGCTTCATTCGTAGCCTATCATATTTAAACACATTCATTCATAACCCTAAGCACAGAAGCCTTACTTGAAACATGAAAAGTCTGCGCCACTTTTTAAAAGGACAGTTATCATTTAACATCAGAACCACAGATGTACTTATGTAAAAAGGCATTAAGAAAGGAAATCCCTACTTTCAATTTTGTTCTCTGTTATCCAAAATAATGAAACTGGTTTTTGAAACTTTTGAAATAATGCAGGCCCTTATACCAGTTTTACACTGACTTAAAATTTCGCTGACTCAGCATTCCTGTCTGTGGCCGTGATCAGGAATAGCCATATGCTATTTATGCAGCTGTTGTTTGTCAGCAGGCGTCGAATTTTCACGCCTTTCTCATTAAAAAACCCCTTTATTATTTGAAATACCCTGACAGAGTTAAATCCCCATTTGCTGTGTCAAACAGTTTCTTTTCAGTTAGTCAGTTTAAACACAGCTGTTGGAAAGCTTTTTCTCGGGTGCTGAAAGAAAAGCATGTCACAGTCTATTTAAAAACTGAGGCATTTCAATGCAGTCAAATCTATCTTTCTATAATGTGTATTTAGTTCAGCAAGGACCAAATTCACTCATATGATGTGCATGCCTTTTAATGTCTAATGCAATGTATTTAAGGAAAATGCTGTAACGTGTATTTTAGTCTATTGATTACAAAACACACAATTTCGTTTTTATTCCTCTGTATGAGGCCTATTTTAATCCTATTGAATACGAATTCTAATTTTATCTTTAGCATTGTGGCAATTTGCACACATGTACAGTGTCGTACTCTGTCAATTTAATAGTAACATGCAGCTGTTTAGCGTATGTTATATAATTCATTTCTGGATTTTTATTTAATATGTAAGTAACTAAATGACATTTTGCATAACAGAATGATGACAGCAAAAAAACATAAACAAACTCATTGAGCTCATTCAGACAGTTACAGAAGGGGGTCATACACGCAGAGTACACAACACAGCGCGCTTAAAGCTAGACATTCTTTCACAAAGAGTACTCACACAAGTATTACCAATGTCAAACCACAAACCCCACATAGACATTGAAACACACATTTAACCCACAAATCAACACTTAGGACTGCTTACAAAGTGTACGCAAGACCAACCTATTTGTAAATACTAATTGTAAGTCATATTTACAAGAAGAGCTCTCACAAGTATCCCAAAAAACTGTTCCATGGTCAAGAAGCCAAAATACACCAAATTCGCCAGTTTTGGCTGGTAGAACACTCAAAAAGCGCTCTGCATATCACCACTTATGAATGTTACTAAGTGCGCAGATCCGGATCCGTTTTATGTACATATTTAGTTCCATGGGGTACTTAGTCACCAAGGAAGAAATATCTTTTTACTATACGTAAACCTATTTAGGTATCCCCTCTGAGGGGAGTCAGCTGAGTACTTACTAAATCCATATCGGTACCTCCAAAACAGCAACACTTTCAACAAAGTGTGCTAGAAGCAGGCATGCCAAAAATATTATAGCATATATAATATTATACTCCAAGTGACACTTAACACAATGTGTGCCGTTCAAGTTTTCAAAGTTAGAGAAAAATCTCCTCATTACCTGCCTATATGAATTGCAATGCATATATAATTACAAAACAAATTCCAAAATTGGCCAATCATACAAACAAAGCCACAGTAAGTGTTACTAAAACTACCTTACCAATCAAAGGCATCAAACCAACAGCAAGTGCCGCAAAACGGCTCTTACCAATCAAATGGTGTCCAGGTTCCAACTGCCAAGTTCTGAGTGACCTAACGGTCGTTTTAAAATACTCACGCCAAAGAAGTTCTCAGTCGGGAGCGGCAAACACTTGGAGGATCAGATCAGGAAGACCAGAAATATACTGGGCTGGAAGACAAACAATCTCCGTGCGCAGGGTACCTCCTCAGTAGATTCCTGTCCTGTACTCCTCAGTAGATTCCTGTCTCCCTTCAAGACCACTCCCTTGGATAGCTGCTGCACCGATGAGGTCCACTTTCGGGCGCCATTTGTAGAAATAAAAACCTTCTTAGGGGTTCACTGATACATCTGGTCCTTAAGACCAACAAAGAAGAGATTGGCACAGAAGCTGTAATATCAAAAAACATGTTTTATTAACCTCAGATGAGGGAGATTGCATCTTATGGTACCCGCAGGCCACTGTAGGAGGCATTCTAATGAGTGCAGAGAACAGGGTCCTTATATATGTATTTGTTACATAGTCAGCATAAAATCAAGGGGAGGTCCTAGCACATACAAGCATGCTTATTGACTAATATGGGTATACAAAATTTGCTTGCTCCACAAAGTGGGAGGGAGACTAAACTGCTTACATGAGTAAGAATAGCCTGACAGTTCTATACTAGGAGCAGGTGCATTCTACCAGCTAGGCCTCTCTGAGCATGTGCAAGACTCTGGAAGAGGGAGAAAGCACATGGCGAGCACATGGCTAACTAAAATGGCTGCCAAGTACAAAATGGCTTTCAGCTCATGCTAACAGCGATTCCTGCAATCTTTAACAGTGGGTGGGATAATGTTAGCCTCCGTTGTCTTTAATGAAATCAAGATTCTCTCTGTATGATAATTGGAGAATCGTCATTTCATTACAAGACCGGAGGCTACCATTATGCATGTTTAAAGCTTTTTAACGCTGAATTGCTCACATGTTCCACAGGTCTAAGGTAAAATTGAGAAAAAGTGGAAACACTTGACCAATCAGCAGTTTTTAAGATATCAGTAAGTGAACCTCCAGCCCAGAACACTTTACTGGCCATAGCTCCACGAGAAGAGTGAGCCCCAAACTTAAATAAATCTATTCCTGCTTGTGACATTATAAACTTAACCCATCTAGCAATGGTAGCTGTGGAAACTGCTTTGAAAGGTTATACAAAAGAAATTAAAAGTTCCGCAAACTCCGTGAGCGGAGCGGAGTTCACCGCCCAGACTTAAATAAAAGCATGGTTCCAATCACACTGTGTCAAAGGTGCAGAGCTGATGCGATGGTTTGTCTGGAGTTGCAGAGCTCTCTCCAACAGGGCAAACAAATACAAGGGCATTGCGTTCTATGTGCCTAGCCTTGGACAAAGCGTACAAATAACATGATAATAATGCTTGCAAAGAAACTAACTGCATGTAGAATAGATTCTCAGTACATTAGTGTGTAAGTGTAAAACATGTAGAAAAGTCACCATTAGAAAACAATGTAAAGCTCAAACATGAAACTAAAATGGAGACTCTGAGCAGGCCCTGTTGTACCTCACAACAGTAAAGCCTGATTACTCTGTGCCACTCCACCAACACTGAGCTGCTGATTTATTAGTGTGAATCCAAAGGACCTATTTTGGGGCATTGTGAGAGTATTACATAGTGGAGGCTAACCAGCATCACAGCATAATACTTCACTTTCCTACATTGGTAGCAGCGGTGAAAACCTGAACTTGTGTTTCGCAGTACCACTTGGTCATAAGTGATTTTTTCGCATGAGAAATCTACTAATGGACTTTAAACTCAAAATTTTCAAAATGTTTTCAATTTTTTTTAATTGGAATTTCAGGGCCTGCGTAGACTCTTATTCCAAAGGGTAAAATGTTAGGTCCAAGGAAGGCTGACAAGAATCTCGACCTGTCTGTCATCCCAGCCTGGAAAATCAGTCATCTAAGGGTTTTGTGCAAAGCTGGGGGCAGTAGCTTGAGAAGGCCCTCACCTCCTATGACAAAGAGAAACTAGAGAGGGAAGGCCATTAATCAGAAGAAGACCCTTAAGAGAGTGAAGATGATGATGGAAATGAAGGTGAAGACCAAAACTCTCCACCCTTTCCCAGACCTGTTTCACCACCAGGAAGTGACAGAAGTCACTCTATTAGACCTACACTGGTAAGGTGGTAGTAAGCCTTAAAGAAGAGCTTGATCTCCTCTCACAAGAGGAGAAAAAGATTGAACTCATGGAAAAGAGACTAGCTCTTGAAGAGAGAAGTGTCAAGATGGGCTTAAGGCCCAAAAATAATGGTGGCAGTAATTGTAAAAGGGAAAAAGAGGAAATCTTTGACCCTAAGATCCCCAAAGGATTTTCCAAAAGTTTAGTGATGGTGACGATATTGACAAATGGTTTACAGCCTTTGAGAGGGCCTGCAAAATGAGGAGGATAGGTCACCAGCACTGGCGTTCTCTACTGTGTGAGTTATTCTCTGTGAAGGGCAGAGATAGAGCTCTGACCCTTAACCCCTTCGGTGCTCATGACGGAATAGTTCCGTCATGAGCACCAGTGCTCCTGTGCTCATGACGGAACCATTCCGTCATGAGAACAGGAGCACTAAATCCCTCTGCTGCAAACAGCAGAGGGATTTCCCTTTTTTTTTATTGCCCTCAGGAGGTTGGGGAAGAGCTTCCCCAACCTCCCGAGGCCAATTTGCATTTTCATTCCAATGCCGATCGCGCACATGGCTCGCTGATGTCATTGCAATGAAAATGAAACTGAAACTTAGTTTCAGTTTCATTGTTTCGGTGCTCGTGGGGCTATCTCAGCCCCCCGAGCACCGAAAAAGATGGGAGGGGTATCGTTGGAAAGGTGAGAATCTCCCCTTTCCAGTGGTATCCTTCCCTAATGGATCCCTGCTTGGGGATCACACCAGGAGGGCGATCCCCAAGCAGGGATCCACCCACTAGCACCAGGGAGGGGGGAGCGGCCCCTTGGGCAAGGGCCTTTGCTCCCCCCATATTTGTTTGGGCACAACAGTCTTTCTGCCCCCCCCGGGGGGTGGAAAGCCCACTAGAAACCAAGGATTTTTTTTTTATTGACATTGGGGTGGGGGCTGCCCAAAATGGGCATGGCAATGCCCCCCCCCCAGAGAAATGTCAGTCTTTCTGCCCCCCTGGGGGGCATATGGGGGCAGTAGCCCCCAATATGCCCCCAGGGGGGGCAGAAAGCCCACTAGAAACCAGGGATTTTTTTTTATTGACGTTGGGGTGGGGGCTGCCCAAAAAGGGCATGGCAATGCCCCCACCCCCCCAGAGAAATGTCAGTCTTTCTGTCCCCCCCAGGGGGCAGATGGGGGCAGTAGCTTCCAATATGCCCCCCCGGGGGGGCAGAAAGCCCAGTAGAAACCAGGGATTTTTTGTTTTTCATTGACGGGGTGGGGGCTGCCCAAAAAGGGCATGGCAATGCCCCACCCAGAGAAATGTCAGTCTTTCTGTCCCCCCAGGGGGCATATGGGGGCAGTAGCCCCCAATCTGCCCCCAGGGGGGGCAGAAAGCCCATTAGACATCAGGGATTTTTTTTTCTTGATGTAGGGGTGGGGGCTGCCAAAGATGGGCAGGTCAATGCCCCCACCCACCCCAAAAAAAATGCAACAGTCTTTCTGTCCCCCCAGGTCCCCCAGGTGCAGAACTTGTCACCAGAGAAATGTGAGGAAAATGTGGGTTTTTTGACAAATTTTGAGGTTTGCAAGGGATTCTGGGTAACAGAACCTGGTGAGAGCCAGTCAAGTCACCCCATCCTAGATTCCCCTGGGTGTCTAGTTTACAAAAATGTATAGGTTTGCTAGGTTTCCTGTTGGACTTGGCCCTATTTGGCAGGTTCACCCCTGAACTTTTTGCCTTGTCTGTAACCTGGTGTTGGTGATTTTAGGCCTCTGAGCACTTTCACACTGTGGTCCAGTGGAAAGTGCGTGCACTCTGGGTTACATAAGTGAGATTGACCTGCCCTCCCATAGGAATGCATTGGGGATAAGTGTGTCAGGGGTAATTCCTGGTATGAGAGGTGCAGCATGGTCAAGTCTGGTATGTATGAAATTGTGTGAATAAATGCTGCGCAATGGTGTGCGCAGATTTATTATGACTGGTGTAGAAATGCCACTTTTAGAAGTTGGCATTTATGTGTGCTCTTTGTCTGCCTGCCTGATGTGAATTGCATGTCTGGCTTGTGAGTGACAGGGTCTGGGAGGTGTGTGTGGCTCCAGGAGGGGCAGGGTGAGTCAGCACAGTGCTGAATAGAGAGATCTGCATGTAGATGAGGGGAGGAGTTGCACCTGGGTCTGAATAGGGTTGTGCCTTGCTTCCACAATGCTGGCTCCACCTCCTGTGGTGTGTCTGATGTCCCCAGCCTACACTATGAAAGGGAAGAGGAGCTTGGCAAAACAAAATGCTCCAAATCCCCCCTATACCAGTTCTGACTGGTATCCCCAAAGCCCTGTGCTGTGACACAAAGGGAAATTGTAGTATAAATATAGGGGCTGTGACCCCATGAAAATGTTCTGTACTTTGGTGCTGATCCTGCAGCCGTGCTGCTGCTGGGGGCCCAGGGGCGGCTGCTTCCCTGGGCCCTGCATTGCCCCTTCATCTAAGGACTGATCCTTTTGCTGCAGGACCTGTGCCTGCTTCCAGCGCCTCGTGAGCGCTCAGTTTACTTTTATTTTCCCCCAGGGAAGAGCGTGGATTTAGCAGCGTGGAGCTGCTGTTTGAGGGAATCCCGGCGAGGGGATTCCCCCGCTTCTTCATTATTTAAAATAGCGGGTGCCCACCCCGCATTTGTGTGCACCGAGCGGGTGCCCACCGCGCTTCATGGATCTTTATTCTAGCGGGTGCCCACCCCGCTTTATAGATTTTAATTGCGGGTGCCCACCCCGCATCCTGGAGAAATCACCTCCGCGGCCCGAGCGCCGGAAAACAGGAAGTCAGGCAACTTGCCTGAGACATGGGCGGAGCTTCCGCCGCCAGGAACTGAGGCGAGGTAGGAAGGCGGGAGCCCACCCCGCCTGCGTGGATGCCGCCGGAGGCCAAGGAAGAAGTAAGGGAGCCTTACGGGCTCCACACGGAAGTCACGGGTCCCAGGAGGGGGCCCGGGTGAAGCCGTATCGTCAGCGGGGCTCCCGTGTGGCTGAGGGAAGCCCCGCGCCCACCACGAGAGGAGCCCGGGTGAACCCAGAGAGAGAGCCGGTGAGTGGAGCTGGCTGGGGGGAGCAAAGTCGAGGCACCACGCCGGTACCTCTTTCCCGAGCGGCCCCGCTGACAGAGGGCCGCTCCACCGATGGGCGCAGTTTGGTGGTGCCAGTGAAGGCACCGTGTTTAGTTTTCTTGAGCGGCCCCGTCTGGCAGCGGGCCGCTCCAACGTGGGGCATGATGGTTTTCGAGCCCCATGTGGCTCCAACGATGGGCATAATTATGTTAAAAGGGCCCAGAGGGGCCCATGCTCTCCCCCCTTTGTGTGGCCATTTCTTTACACAGCTGCCCCGTTTTACTAGAGGGCAGCTGCAACGTCGTGGGGGAGATTCCAGTCTAAAGAGCCCCAGAGAGCCCCGTGTCTATGGGGGAAGATCGAGGCGCATTGTCGGTGCCTGGGCGGTCCCGCCAGAGAGCAGGCCGCCCCAACGATGGTGGCATATGTTGTAGTGCTACATGGGGTCCAGAGGGCACAGAGGTGCCGGGCCCCCCTCCTTTATGCGAAGTGCCACGAACTGGGCACAAATGAGAGAGAGTACCTGAGAGGGACCAGAGGCACAGTGAGTGCCAGTGAGTTGCACAGCTGCCCAGCAATTAGTGGGCAGCAGCTACGTTTAGGTTTGCGCACTGGCGCACTTTTGATTCAGCTGCTAGGCAGCAGCCCTGACATTCTGGACACAGGGCGTTTGAGCCCCTTTGGAGATGGCCAGTTGGCCAGGGGGACGGGGAGGTTTGTAGGGCGCCAGGCCCTGATGTAATTTATGCCTCTACTATGGTCTTTCTTAGGAGACTATGTGCTAAATGTGATTTAGGTGGTGCTAGGAAATGTGATTCATGTAGTATGATTTACGCACCCTGTTTTATGCCTCTAACTGTGGTTTATGTATGAGGTTATTTGCATATTATGGTTTATGCTAGTGAGATTATGTTCCACAGTGATTTAGGCCCCTAATGTGAGTTATACTTAGGAGGTTAGGGTCTAATGCGTTTAGACTTATGAGAGGATTGTATAATGCGTTTATGCTGGTGAGGTTGGCGCAGAATGTAATTCGCGCCTAATGTGATACTGTGCATAATGTGGTTTATGTTACAGGATGATGCTGAGTACAGTGGTTACCAGTGATTACTGGTTGTACGTTTATGATATGTCTTACTTTTACTAAGTTCGCTTTGTGCTGGTTCTGACAGTGTTCCAGTTGGCCCTGTCAGGTGTAAATAATCCCTTGTAAATATGACCCCGTGCCAGGTGGCACGATGTATATTATGTGAGTACTATTCTAATGTGTTTTATGATAATACAAAGGCTATTTTTGATATAACCTTGTGTAGAGTTCTTTTTGTAGTGTGCCTGGTATGTTGTTGCTGTGTGCGTGCGCAAACGCTTTACACATTGCCTCCGGGATAAGCCTGACTGCTCGTGCCAAGCTACCAAGGGGGTGAGCAGGGGTTATCTTTGGCGTGTAACTCCCTCGCCCTGACTAGAGTGGTGGTCTCTTCCTGGCTTTGGTGCAAGCCTTAGCCAACCAGAGATCCCATTTCTAACATTGGTTGGCAGCGGTGGGGATTAGGACTTGCGTTTGCGCAGTACCACAGCGACAACTGGTTGCATTACAAAACTCTGCATTTTTGATAGTCACATGGAAAGGGATTATTGTTTCTGAGTTTGTTTTAAGAGTCATTTCTTTGAAATGTGTTTTATTGCACTATGAGTTGGGTGTCCTGCCAAGGACAGAAACCAGAGAATCTGGAGGAGTGACTGCCCTTGTGCAGACTGCTATCTTGGGTTGGCCTAAAGCTGAAGGAGGGACTGCCCTTGTGCCATCGTGCTATTTCTTGGGTTGGCCTGAAGCTGAAGGAGTGACTGCCCCTGTGCTGTCTGCTGGTTCTAGGGTTGGCCTACAGTGGTAACTTAATTGGCATGGAGTAAGTGGCTCGGGAGGGTAGATTATCCCCTAACTGCAGTGTGAGTTTTCTGGAATCCCCAGTAAGGGTGGGATCCAGTGGTGGCAGCAAGATGAAGTCCAGTGCAGGAAGTCCCATTCCCAGTTCCCAGAGTATGGTACCTGGTTCCCAGTAAGAGGGGGATAGGTTGAGATTCAGGGGCAGTAAGATACTGTCTCACCAGTCTGGGGGGGGCGTATGTGGATGAGTGGTGTGTTGCACTGGACGATTGGGTGTGAGTTCTCTGAAATAAGGAGCTTGCATGGGGAGTGACCCTAGAGGAATGGTGCAGGTGTCTCCCAACCGGCGTGGCGGAGATGGTTCAGAGGAACACAACTAGGTACCGTTATAGTGAGGAGGTTGCAAGGCCTCACATCATGTCCTGCGAGGAAGGTGTGAGACTGGGCCGTATTCCGAGCCTCAACCTCAGTCTCCAGTACTGGATGGTTCTTAGATGGAACACCAGGAAAGGAACCTAGTCTGTCCTGTTGGACTGTTCTGTGTGGGGGACCTCCCCATGTTAGAGGATCTGAAGAGGCATTGGGGAGTGATTCCAACAAGAGTGGCTCAGGTATCTTCCAGTCCTGTGTGGTGGAAGAGGTTCAGTGTAGCCCAGCTAGGTCCCAGTGTAGTGGGAGGGGTGTAGGGGCTCACGTCCTGTCTCAGAGGAGAAGGAGTGAGTGTGGGATGTGTCCCAAGGTGCCTGAAACCCAGTCCCGGGGCCTGGATGGTTTCTTCAGGGAACACCAGGTCGGGGGCCTAGGCTGTACTTGTAGGCCATTTGAGGAGGATCTCAAAGTGTCTAGAGGATGTGGAGTGTCTGTAACCAGAGCTCCAGCGATCCTGGTGTCTGGCAGTACCGCTCCCGTTGGGAGGGTGCAGAAGTCCAGAGTGAGGGGTGAGAGGGGGAAAGAGTCCCCAGTGGAAGAGCCAGTGGGTCAGGGGCCAACTAGAAGGGCTGAGTCGCCAATGATTGGCCATGGTGATGCCACTTCTGTCCTGGGGGATCTGCACGCACTGTCAGATGGACAGGGGCCGTGAGATCTGCGCCAGGCAGACTGTCACACGACACATTAGTTATGTGTCACCCTTGAGGGGGGCCATGCGTGCTCCCCGTGAAGTCCTGGTTCGCCGGGCATCTGACCAAAGGGTACCGTCCCTGGGTTGGGGAGCCAGGAGCAGGTGTTTCCTGACCTGGACAGCAGGGCGGCTGTAATCAGTGTCCTGGCCGGTTTGCCTTCTAGGGGGTACCACTCCAGTTGGGAGGGTATCGGACTCTGGAAGGGGGTGCAGAGGGAGGGAGTAGCTGCCTCTGACCCCGGTGCATCCGGTGAATGTAGATCCCAGGTGGTAGACCAGTTGATGGAGAGAGGTCCTGAACTGGCGGGAGAGTGCACAACCCCAGAAGTAGAGGTAGGGTGAGGAGACGCTTTGCCCGTGACCTCTGGTCAGCCTGAGGGTGCGGACCCTAGGTTGAAGGATCAGTGGTAGTTTAGAACTACACTGAGAAGGGAGAGTGGAGAATGGCTATTGGATGCCAGGGGTTACTGCCCCCCACTCTGTGGATTGGCAAGGACCAGTGACGTCTGGGTGGCCTAGGGCCTGGTCCTGGCCGTGGACAACTAAGGAGTACCAGTAGGGTAGCCTAGTTGGTACTGAGAGGTTTTTTTCAGAGGGAACCACATGGGTTCAGAATGGTGTAGAACCGGAGGGTGTCCCTGCAGTGCGGGCCCGCGTCCGTGTTCTATCGCCCCAAGCAGGGAAGCCCATCACAGTGGTGATTGGTCTGCCCTGCGTTTTGGCTGGAAGGGGGTTGTGTTGGACTTGGCCCTTTTTGGCAGGTTCACCCCTGAACATTTTGCCTTGTCTGTAACCTGGTGTTGGTGATTTTAGTCCTCTGAGCACTTTCACACTGTGGTCCAGTGGAAAGTGCGTGCGCTCTGGGTTACATAAGTGAGATTGACCTGCCCTCCCATAGGAATGCATTGGGGATAAGTGTGTCAGGGGTAATTCCTGGTATAAGAGGTGCAGCATGGTCAAGTCTGGTATGTATGAAATTGTGTGAATAAATGCTGCGCAATGGTGTGCGCAGATTTATTATGACTGGTGTAGAAATGCCACTTTTAGAAGTTGGCATTTATGTGTGCTCTGTGTCTGCCTGCCTGATGTGAATTGCATGTCTGGCTTGTGAGTGACATGGGCTGGGAGGTGTGTGTGGCTCCAGGAGGGGCAGGGTTAGTCAGCACAGTGCTGAATAGAGAAATCTGCATGTAGATGAGGGGAGGAGCTGCACCTGGGTCTGAATAGGGCTGTGCCATCCCTCCACAATGCTGGCTCCACCTCCTGTGGTGCGTCTGAAGTCCCCAGCCTACACTATGAAAGGGAAGAGGAACTTGGCAAAACAAAGTGCTCCAAATCCCCCCTATACCAGTTCTGACTGGTATCCCCAAAGCCCTGTGCTGTGACACAAAGGGAAATTGTAGTATAAATATAGGGGCTGTGACCCCATGAAAATGTTCTGTACTTTGGTGCTGATCCTGCAGGTGTGCTGCTGCTGGGACCCATGGGGGGCTGCCTCCCTGGGCCCTGCATTGCCCCTTCATCTAAGGACTGATCCTTTTGCTGCAGGACCTTTGCCTGCTTCCAGCGCCTCGTGAGCGCTCACTTTACTTTTATTTTCCCCCAGGGAAGAGTGTGGGCTTAGCAGCGCAGAGCTGCTGTTTGAGGGAATCCCGGCGAGGGGATTCCCCCGCTTCTTCATTATTTAAAATAGCGGGTGCCCACCCCGCATTTGTGTGCACCGAGCGGGTGCCCACCGCGCTTAATGGATCTTTATTCTAGCGGGTGCCCACCCCGCTTTATAGATGTTAATTGCGGGTGCCCACCCCGCATCCTGGAGAAATCACCGCCGCGGCGCGAGCGCCGGAAAACAGGAAGTCAGGCAACTTGCCTGAGACATGGGCGGAGCTTCCGCCGCCAGGAAATGAGGCGAGGTAGGCAGGCGGGAGCCCACCCCACCTGCGTGGATGCTGCCGGAGGCCAAGGAAGAAGTAAGGGAGCCTTAAGGGCTCCACACGGAAGTCCCGGGTCCCAGGAGGGGGCCCGGAGGAAGCCATATCGTCAGCGGGGCTCCCGTGTGGCTGAGGGAAGCCCCGCGCCCACCACGAGAGGATCCCGGGTGAAGCCAGAGAGAGAGCCGGTGAGTGGAGCTGGCTGGGGGGAGCAAAGTCGAGGCACCACGCCGGTGCCTCTTTCCCGAGCGGCCCCGCTGACAGAGGGCCGCTCCACCGATGGGCGCAGTTTGGTGGTGCCAGTGAAGGCACCGTGTTTAGTTTTCTTGAGCGGCCCCGTCTGGCAGCGGGCCGCTCCAACGTGGGGCATGATGGTTTTCGAGCCCCATGTGCCTCCAACGATGGGCATAATTATGTTAAAAGGGCCCAGAGGGGCCCATGCTCTCCCCCCTTTGTGTGGCCATTTCTATACACAGCTGCCCCGTTTTACTAGAGGGCAGCTGCAACGTCGTGGGGGAGATTCCAGTCCAAAGAGCCCCAGAGAGCCCTGTGTCTATGGGGCAGATCGAGGCGCATTGTCAGCGCCTGGGCGGTCCCGCCAGAGAGCGGGCCGCCCCAACGATGGTGGCATATGTTGTAGTGCTACATGGGGTTCAGAGGGCACAGAGGTGCCGGGCCCCCCTCCTTTATGCAAAGTGCCACGAACTGGGCAAAAATGAGAGAGAGTCCCTGAGAGGGACCAGAGGCACAGTGAGTGCCAGTGAGTTGCACAGCTGCCCAGCAATTAGTGGGCAGCTGCTACATTTAGGTTTGCGCAGTGGCGCACTTTTGATTCAGCTTCTAGGCAGCAGCCCTGACATTCTGGACACAGGGCGTTTGAGCCCCTTTGGAGATGGCCAGTTGGCCAGGGGGACGGGGAGGTTTGTAGGGCACCAGGCCCAAATGTAATTTATGCCTCTACTATGGTCTTTCTTAGGAGACTATGTGCTAAATGTGATTTAGGTGGTGCTAGGAAATGTGATTCATGTAGTATGATTTACGCACCCTGTTTTATGCCTCTAACTGTGGTTTATGTATGAGGTTATTTGCATATTATGGTTTATGCTAGTGAGATTATGTTCCACTGTGATTTAGGCCCCTAATGTGAGTTATACTTAGGAGGTTAGGGTCTAATGCGTTTAGACTTATGAGAGGATTGCATAATGCGTTTATGCTGGTGAGGTTGGCGCAGAATGTAATTCGCGCTTAAGGTGATACTGTGCATAATGTGGTTTATGTTACAGGATGATGCTGAATACAGTGGTTACCAGTGATTACTGGTTGTACGTTTATGATATGTCTTACTTTTACTAAGTTCGCTTTGTGCTGGTTCTGACAGTGGTCCAGTTGGCCCTGTCAGGTGTATATAATCCCTTGTTAATATGACCCCGTGCCAGGTGGCACGTTGTATATTATGTGAGTACTATTCTAATGTGTTTTATGATAATACAAAGGCTATTTTTGATATAACCTTGTGTAGAGTTCTTTTTGTAGTGTGCCTGGTATGTTGTTGCTGTGTGCATGCGCAAACGCTTTACACATTGCCTCCGGGATAAGCCTGACTGCTCGTGCCAAGCTACCAAGGGGGTGAGCAGGGGTTATCTTTGGCGTGTAACTCCCTCGCCCTGACTAGAGTGGTGGTCTCTGCCTGGCTTTGGTGCTAGCCTTAGCCAACCAGAGATCCCATTACTAACATTTGCCTAGGTGCAGGCAGAGTTAGGGTTCAAAATCTACAGCTAGGCACTTTGCAAAAAAAGGGTCGGTTTTCACTGTCAAAATGTGGTGTGTCCACGTTGTGTTTTGGGCCGTTTCCTGTCGCGGGCACTAGGCCTACCCACACAAGTGAGGTACCATTTTTCTTGGAAGACTTTGGGGAACGCGAGGTGGGTGCAATTTTGTGGATCTATGCAGATTCCAGAACGTTCCACCAAAGAAATGTGAGGAAAATGTGTTTTTTTGGACAAATTTTTAGGTTTGCAAGAGATTCTGGGTAACAGAGCCTGGTGAGAGCCAGTCAAGTCACCCCATCCTGGATTCCCCTGGGTGTATAGTTTTCAAAAATGTATAGGTTTGCTAGGTATCCCTAGGTGCCGGCAGAGCTAGGGTTCAAAATCTACAGCTAGGCACTTTGCAAAAAAAGGGTCCTTTTTCACTGTGAAAATGTGGTGTGTCCACGTTGCGTTTTGGGCCGTTTCCTGTCGCGGGCACTAGGCCTACCCACACAAGTGAGGTACCATTTTTCTCGGAAGACTTTGGGGAACACAGGGTGGGGGGAATTTTGTGGATCCACGCAGATTCCAGAACTTTCCACCACAGAAATGTGGGGAAAATGTGTTTTTTGGGGACAAATGTTTAGGTTTGCAAGGGATTCTGGGCAATAGAACCTAGTGAGAGCCAGTCAAGTCACCCTATCCTGGATTCCCCTGGGTGTCTAGTTTTCAAAAATGTATAGGTTTGCTAGGTTTCCCTAGGTGCCGGCAGAGCTAGGGTTCAAAATCTACAGCTAGGCACTTTACAAAAAAAGGGTCAGTTTTCACTGTAAAAATAAAATGTGTCCACGTTGCGTTTTGAGCCGTTTCCTGTCGCGGGCACTAGGCCTACCCACACCAGTGAGGTACCATTTTTATCGGAAGACTTAGGGTAACACAGAATTGTAGAGCAACTGTTAGTACCTATTGACTTTCGATGCATTTCTGCCTTCCAAATAAAAGACTATGTGTAAAAAAGAAGTCATTTTGAAAAATGACCTATAATTCTCATGCTAGTATGGGTACTCACAATTTCGGAAATGTGCAAATATCTACTGTTTCTAAACTCTATATTTTGTTACAATTTCAGAAATACATAGGTGTCTTTCATACCGATTTTTCCATGTATATATTTTCCCAAATTAATTGCTATGTACCCGGTACATAATAAAAAACCATTGCAAGACGCTGCTCAGTTATTGGCTCTGGGTTCGTCGGGTTCTTGGTGAACCTACAAGTCCTATATATCCCCACAACCAGAAAGGTCCAACGGATGTAACGGTATATTGCTTTCGAACAGTTGTCATAATTATAAGAAGTTACAGGTGAAAACGTTGACTCAAATGGCTGTTTTTTTCAACTAATTTTCAATTTTTCCTATATTCAACGGTTAGTTTCTATAAAGAAACCTTAAAGGATCTACACAAATGACCCCTTGCTGAATTCAGCATTTTGTCTACTTTTCTAAAATGTATAGCTTTCCGGGATCCATTATTGCTTTTATACCCATTTCTACCATTAACTGGAAAGAGGTTGAAAGCACAAAAAATAGCAAAAATAGGTTATGTCCCAGAAAAATGCCAAAACTGTGTAAAACATTTTGGTTTTCTGAAAAATGTCTGCTTGTCCCTGAAAGCTGGGAAGATGGTGATTTCAGCACCACAACCCCTTTTTTGATACCATTTGCAGGGAAAAAACCAGACCCTTTCATCTGTCGCCCTTTTTTCCCATTTCCCCCCCCCCAAAAAAACATTTAGCTGTATTTTGGCTAATTTTTGGGTCCCCTCCAGGGGAATCCACAAACCCTGGGTACTTTTAGAATTCCCATGATGTTGGAAAAAAAGGACGCAAATTTGGCGTGGATACCTTATGTGGTCAAAACGTTACAGGGGCCTAATCGCGAACGACCCCAAATAGCCAAAAAAAGGCTTAGCACAGGGGGGGGGAAAGGCCTAGCAGCGAAGGTGTTAATGAGGATGTGGCTATGTTGTATCAGCATATGAAGGAGACCTTAATAGAAGGATTTGGACTCACCACAGAAGAGTACAGATTGAAGTTTAGGGGCACCCATAAAGGTCAAAACCAGACATTGGTGGAATTTGTAGACTCTTCAGTCAAAGCACTAGAAGGCTGGATAAAAGGCAATGAGGTGGTATTTATGATTGTGCTAAATAATTTGATTGTTTGAGAGCATATTTTAACCAACTGTACCTTAGACAAGTTACACCAGCATCTGGGAGATTCAGAGCTTTCTAGCCCTAGGGAGTTGGGCAAGAAGGCTGATGAGTGGTTTAGAACAAGAGTCCCCAAGAAACCCCAGGAGGTGACCTCAAGAAGAGGGGGTTAGGCCCACAAAAGAGAAAGGAGGGGGTGGTAAGCCCACCAAAGGGAATTCCTCAAAACCTTAAAAAGGAGGGAAAACAGAACTAATCCACCTCTGGCAAGCAGAGTAAGGGGGCCCAAGGCTGAACAACTCTTAGATAAAAGGCTGTGCTTTGACTGCCAACAGGCAGGGCACTATAGATGGGATGCAGCCTAACCCAAAAGGAAGGTTATCACTGGGCTGGCCAGTGTAGCCCTTGAGGAGGATACCTCAGATGAGGAAGTCCTCATAGCTTTCATCTAGAAGAAGGGTCCAGGTGGCAAGCTGGTGATCCCTGAGGGTGGTAGTAAGGACTTCTACTCCATTCAGGTAAATGGGATCCCCACCACTGCCCTGAGAGACACAGGTGTCTGTCATATCATAGTGGTTGACAGGTTAGTGTCCCCAGACCAGTATGTGCCAGGAGAAGCAAGGAGGGTAAGGGTAGTCCTAGGGGAGGTCACAAACAGACCTGTAACCTTAGTGCCTCTAGAGAGAGAGGATACCCTTAGCTGCCATAGTGTGGTAGTCAGTCCTGACCTTCCCCTAGATTGCATCCTAGGCAATGACCTCCCAGATGTTTTTCTGATCCCAAGATCCCAAGAGGCAGTCACCCAGGGCATTGTCCAACCCAAGGATCCTGGAGGTCCTCTACCTAAGGTTAGGAGACTTAGGCCCCAGCAGAAAAGGAAAAGGGGTAAAGGTAGAAGGCCACTCTTAGCAAAAGACCCAGGAAGTCAAGGGCCTTCTACCCCTGTAACGGAGAACCCCAAAGTTGGCACTGGTCAGACTTTTACTGACCCCTAAGAAGTTCTGAAGAGTCGGGGAACTGCTGAGAACCAGGGTGTCAGCCCTGAACTGACAGTAGGAGGAGTGGAAGGAGGTTGTCTGCACACAAGGTGATAGCCCCCACTCTGAACAGCTAGGGAGGCTCCAAGAACCAATAGCTGCCCCTAAGGGAGCCCATCCATCTGTCAGTGGAGAGCTCAGGGTGCAGTTCTGGACACTGACAGCTATTATTATTAGCCTCTGTTGGGTGCTAGCCTTCAAGGCAGCACTGTACCTGGCATGGGAGGCAGACCCCATGGCCAGAAGTAAATTAGACCCCCTAACCCTGTTGGTCGTGGTGGAGTTGCTCAAGGGTTGGGTGACCTATTTGGGTCAGCTAGGTGTTGCCCTAGCTAAGTTAGGGTTGGAAGAGGTGGGAACCTCACCACCCAAAGCAAAAGAGAAGGAGAGTAAACACACGGCTTTAATGAAGATTCAGTTTAAATTGGGTCATGTTACTGTTGAGGTCTTCAGCTTCCCAGTGGGAGTGACCCTGACGAAAGGATATGAGGCAGAGCAGGCCCTGCAATAGTCCAGCCAGTTTTCCCTTCATCTTTCCTCACAGGGCAAGTCAGGAAAACATGCCCAGAGTTAGGTTGAGTCTCCTGGATGTGTAAGCTGGGGTGGGGCGTGAGTAAGAAAACAGGCTTTTTGCAGGTACCCCCCCATACTTTTTCCCCCCATTTGGACTACTATATGCCGGTTTTCGACTCTGAAAGTACACTGGAGCCTGCTAACCAGGCCCCAGTGCAATTGCTCTCTCCCTAAATATGATGTATGTGAATTGGCAACCTCAATTGACAAGGACTTTAACCCCCTTATTAGTCCCTGGTAAGCGGTGCCAGGGGTACCTAGGGCAAGGGAGTTAAAGGGGTCATAGGGCCTGGAGCACTGATTGTGACACCTTAAGTGACTCAAGGAAACAGATGATTGCAGACTGCATGAGCAGTGCAAACAGCTCAAAATGACCATGTGTGGCAAGGTCAAAGCACTATTTTTAATATATGCCAGATACCCCTAAGGTAGGCTTTCTGAGCCCAGGAGGCAGGGTGCGTTAAATTAAAGGTATGAACATATAAATGCAAGCTTATAAATCCCTATAGAAACCTCTTTTCATTAAGGGCTACTATAAGTGATCAGGGGGCCATAGGATAACATGGGCTGGCACCCCGACGTTGCCAGCTCCATTATGGTCCCACTGAAATATTTCATGTTTGGTATCAAACAACTTGTCTCATCACCCCTAACATGAGTCCTATGTCAAATTTGATGTGACACAGTGGGTATCTAGGAGATTGCCCACCTGGTTGCCCCAGCCTTTCCTGTTCCCTGGCTGACAGCCCGCAGCTGATTCCATCAAGACAGGAATCTGACCCCCTGCTGGGAGGTGTGTATACTAGGAGTCAGAAAAAAAGGCCTGGCCGGGAAGGAGGTGACACCTCCCTCCCTGACAGGATGGCTAGTGAAGTGGCACATCAAGGCAGTGAGCTTCAAAGCTTACACCGCCTCTGATATGCATCCAGACTGCCTCCCAAAGGAGGAAACTGCAATTCCCCTGCCCTAAGCACATTTGCACCCAGGAAGGTGGGAAAATGATGTAGTCAGGAGGTGTACACCCCCAGAGGGCTAGCTACACCTCTAGGGCGGGCTACCTGGTCTGTACAGCCAAAGACGGTTTCTGCCATTTTAAAAAGTGTCAGAATAGAGGGGCTTGGGTAGCAAAGATGGCGCACACCCCCAGATGTGGCCACCTCAGGGGTGGATTAGCCGCTGCGGCAAGTAGCCCATTGACTGCCTGCACTCATACCCCTAAACCTAAGCTTTAAGGGGCACCCCTGGCACCAGAACCTCAGATCTGATTAGACTTGCAACAAAGGACAAAGAAAAGGCACGACTCTGTGACCTTAGTACCTGAACAAAACAAAGGCATGATTCTCTGCACCTGTGGCAACCACGCTGCAACTGCATGACTGCAGCTCGTCCTGAATTGAAGTCTGGTTCCCCCAGACAGAGGAATCCCTTTGAGAGCCAAAGACACCTCCAGACTCCCTTGGACTAGTGGCACTAGTCCCCTGCACCCCGCAGGTAAAAGCGCACTCCCGGAAACAAAGAATTGCTGCCCATCATGCTCTCCTGGGGGATTGTCCAACAGTAGATGGTCCAGTGCAATGTGGTGAATGTAGTCCTGACCTCCAGCAAGTTTCAGGTGGCTACTGTTTTCCTCTGGACATCGAAATAACTTCACACTGAACTTGCCGGTGACAAAGCTTGTTGGTGGCCAGTCCAGCTACAACTACCTTCACTTGACACTGCAACCCGAGGGAACTCTTCAACACCTTCAACCAACTACCTCAGTGTCCCCATTGTCAACTCTTTCCAACGGTTTCCTCACCAGCACCGTCTAAGTGGTAAAACCAGTTCCACAGCTGCTCCCGCTTCAGCACCAGGGACAGCCAAAGCAAATGAGCACTCAGGCCCTACGAGCCATGGAAAATGTAACAGTCATGGTCTGGTCCTGCCACCCCTATCACCTTAACCCCCAGTGGGTTTCACGCAACTCGACCTTTCGTGTAGTTCCTAAAAATATATAGGAGCTGCGCGTTGATAGGTAACATATACTGAGGGATTGTGTCTAGACTGATTATGGACACCCCCACAGGATATGTCAGTCTTTAGACCAGCTAGCTCACAGTGCCACCATAAGCCCCTGAACCTTACCAAAGAGTGAAAAGTTTCTGGCAACCATTGAACATGACAACCCTTGACCCTTCAGGGATCGTGGAAACAGAACAGTACTTTTCGCTCAATCAATCATGCTCACTTAGTTTCAGAGAGATACACAGAATAAACATTGGGGACGTTTTCAATAAGCATTTATTGAACCAGCGTCATTCTAGTATAAAACATGTTTGCTGCGACAATAATTAGACAGAAGCAAATGTAAAAGATTACGAGCCCCAATAGAGTGGACAGAAGGTAGAATTCTACCATGATGCTAAAACAGTGAATATATGCAGGCATATAAACATGACAATAATCAAGCGTAGTCCTACTATGAAGACCCTACCTAAGTGTACCTGAGTGTACCTAGCATGTATGTGGGTGTAAATCCAAGAATCCCCTAGGAAAGAGCCAACCCCATTACCTGATGGGAGAGAATTAAGGACACCGTCTTGGTCACAAATTGGACACCCCGCAAGGGATGTCAGACTGCTGCGTGTTGAAGCTTCAGCATGCAGGGACCTCAGTGTCTTGTGTCAGCGTGGAAGCGCCTCCTCTAGTTACCTAGTGAAGGTGTGTTCTTTTATACCACAAATGTAGCCTCGGGGTTCCTACCACAATCGATATTTTGTGAGTACGATTATGTAAATGAGCCTAAATCAATAATTGCAACTATGCAAAGTAGCCCTGTCGCCCTAGGATGAAGATGGCAATGACTTTTGTACAGAGTATGTTCATCCTGCTATGTACGTCATGTGCAGGGGTTTTTACCTAGAATCCTCCTACATAATAAATGAGGCTAGTTTCAAAGAAACCAATCGACATTTATTCAGCACATAACTGGCTAAAAGGTCAGTGCTAGAACCGTTATGCAGAGCAAGGTAGGACAAATGTAGGTAAAAGGTCACTTTGCTACCTATGACTCGGTTAGGGAACATAACAGACCTGCAAGTAACCAAATGTTACTAGTGCTTTTTACCAATGATTCCAGTGTTAAGGTTCTGCAGTATGGAATTGCACTGATGTATTTTTCCTTCTAAAATCCATAGCTCCGGTTATACTAATTCAATTGTGTTCATTTTGGTGTCCAAATGTATTTTAAAAATGTGCTTTACTTTTATAAATGGGTGTTGGATTGCTTTCGAGTCGTGTCAATTACCTATTGTCCATGTTTGTACTCTGAAATGTTAACACATGTTCCTCCAGTAAAGCCTGACTGTTTCTCTAATAAAGCCTGACTGTTCCTCTAGTAAAGCCTTGCTGCTCTGTGCCACACTACCAGGACAGAGCTAGGGATTTATAAGTATGAATCCAAAGGACCTATTTTGGGGCATTGTGAGAATATTACATAGGGAAGCCTAACCAGCATCACTGCATAACACTCTACTTTCCTACATCCTATCCTGAGCAGAAGTGTTTAAAACTGAGCAGCAAAAGTAGTTAAAGCAGAGCAGGGATTTAAAATACCATTGCAAAAAGAGGTTCTTTTATCCCAGGGGTCTCATGGTATTTTTTCACCATAAGCACCATCTTATGATTGCACTCTATCCAGTTTGTCCTCCGTAATGTAATCACATCCCTGTTTACTGGAATCAAGAATGGTGTCAGGATCCCCAGCAGGCACACCTTTAGTATCCCGTTATGTAGACCAATCACAGAAACATCCCACCCTTGCACCCCCATAATCGTGTACAAGGAGTTTGAGTTGAGTTTCTAGAACTCCAACTTGCTCAGTAAAGTTTTTGGGTAATTTAAAGGTGCCTCGTCCTATCTGAATACTTGTTTGAGAGTTTGATGTCAAATTAAGATGGTCCTATTTTGAAAATTCGAGTACATTTGAATGCGTTTCCTTGCTCTGTGGTCTCTACACCATTTGTATGACTCACCCACCAGCCTGTAAAACATATGTAAAGCTATGAATACCTTTCATGGAAAGCACAATTTGTTGAACGTTATCAGGTTGACATTATGCAAATATATCTCACTCTGTTGTGGTTCAATGCAGGCTTAGATCATACCGATCAGGTGTTCTGGGAAAAGTATGTCTAACATGCCTCTCAAGTCATCTTCATAGGGTCTAATCAAGATGTTTTCCTTTGATTCACCATGAATTGGTTATTAAATTCCACACCCTCGATGCACCAGAACATGAGCATATATAGCACAGGGGCATTAATATGTAGAGTATGCGCTTTAAATTACATTTCTGTGAATAGGTGTGTAGAAAATCCATACAACATTCAGGTAAATTTGATGTATATTTATTCTCAGCACAGCAATGTGAGTCCATCCGTTAGTAGCTCCAGATGCAACTGGGCAACAGACAAGATTCCAGTACAAAGCCTCACATCCAGAATCTGGAATGTCATTGGAATATAAACACTGTGCATGCCAAGGCTGGCGGAGAATCATATGATGTAATAAAGGAGGGAAAAGGAAAAGAGGCAATAGAAATAAAGAAGATATGTGAAGAGAGGATGTAACACATCCCCCTTATTAATAATAATTAAGATATACAATATAACACAATCAAATGAAACCATTAAATTTGTTTGGCATACGTCTCATGCGATCAGAAAATTTGACTCTTGAAGCAACAGTTTCATCATAAATTCCATCACATGTTTTAGTATCAAAATGATTGATTATCCTAGAACTGTCATGTTGAATCATGTCAAACTTTGGACACTTAGCTATTTTTTTTACATTCCATACTTTTCCATCTTGAGTAATTACACAATTACTGAACACTTTTTGATTTGAATGGGTTTTCCAAACTTGTTTGAACCTTTATTCATTAAACCAGGTTTAAGAATCCTAACCCAGTCTCCAACTAGGAAATTGTGTACTTTAGTTTTCCATTTATCATTATACCATCTCATGGTTTTGCTTTGTTTATTTTCAACTCTCTTTGCCGTATCATGCACACATTCCTTGTTATTAAGTTTATCCTGACATATGTTCCTAAACCACCATGGACATACTTTAGACGCAGGATCTCTGCCTTTGAGTAACCTGAACGGGCTGACTTCTGTCGTGGCATGAGGTGTAATGCGATAAACCCATAATTTTTCTCTTAAAGAGTTCATCCAACTGCCACCCGCTTTTAATGAATCAATAACAAACGTTTTCAAAACTCTATTGAACCGTTCCACCTGTCCATTTTCATGTGGTTCATATAAAGATGTACATTTATGTATGATACCACATTCCTTCAGAAAATTTTCCATTTCTCCAGAAGTTAACTGTACACCGTTGTCCGTAACTAAAATAGAAGGACAACCCTCATGTGCAAAAACTTCTTTAAAAAAAACAATGACTGCGCTTGTTGTGGCCTTGGAAACAAATTTAACTTCTGGCCATTTTGAATTATAATCAATCATGACTAATGCAAAACGTGAACCATCTGGTAAATCCTTAAACGGACCTGTAATATCAAAAGCTACTTTCTGCCATGGTGCTTCCGGCCACTTAACCACTTTTAAAGGAGGAACATGCACCCTCAGCATTTTTTCACTTGATACACACTCCTCGCATTCTCTGACCACCCGATCTATAAACCTATCCATGCCTGGCCACCAAAAGAAACTTCTAACTAAACGCTTCATGGATGATATTCCAGGGTGTGTCTTGTGGGCTAATTTAAGAATAATGTCTTGCATACCTTTTGGAGGAACACATTTCCCAGATTTAAACAAAAACTTCCTTCAAACTCTAGTTCTTCTGACACATTAAAAAATGGTAACAAATCTGATCTCACCAAATTCTTTTTGGGCCAACCATTCAAAACACATTTTTTTAATTCACCCCACCTATCATCTACTTGTTCACAACTATTCCACTTGTCCTCTGTAATCTCCTGGAATTGGTTATCAACAATATCACTAATGGTGACAACAAAATCACATTCTTTAATAACTTCTATCTTATCTTGATCACAAGGTAATCGAGAAAGGCAATCTGCCGTAACATTTTTCTTACCTGGAACATACTCTGTACTGAAATTATATTCTTGTAATCTAGATGCCAACCTTGCTATCCTGGCTGTGGAGTTCCAACCCCCACCCGTGGATAGTATGTTGACTAACGGTTTATGGTCAGTTCTAAGAGTAAATTTACTGCCCCAGACATACAACCTAAAATGTTCAACTGCCCATACACACGCAAGCAGTTCTCTTTCTATTGTTGCATATTTCCGCTCACATTCATTTAATGTGCGCGAGGCAAAGGCAACATTCCACTCCTCTTTGCCTTCTTTTTGTGAAAGGACTCCTCCTAAACCATAAAGGCTAGCATCCACTGTGATAATACATTCCTTCTTCATACGAAAAGGTTTTAAAGTGGGTGCATTCACAATATCTTTTTTTATACCCTCAAATGCTTCCTGTTGTTTTTTTGACCATTCATATTTTACATTCTGTCTTAACAAAACTCTTAAAGGTTCCATTTTGGTTGCAAACCCCTCCACAAACTTACTATAATACTCACACATCCCTGCGAATGATAAAAGTTGATCCTTGTTTGTTGGTGACGGAGCTTTAACTATAGCATCTACATTAGTTTTCTTTGGAATCACTCCGTCCCCAGACAATGTATGTCCCAAATACTCAACAGAACGTTTGAATAACTTGCATTTATGTGCTTTTAAAGTGAGACCATGGTTCTCCAACCTTTTACATACTTCATTTAAGTGAATTAGATGCTCAGATTCATTTCTTGAAAAAATAAAAATGTCGTCCTGGAAACATTTAACATATTCGTCCACATCTCTGAACATGTGGAACATGACCCTCTGAAAAACTGACGCCGCCGACGCCAGTCCGAAGGGCATTCTAGTATATTGGTACAACCCAAATGGCGTGATAAAAGCTGTTAATTTTTTCGATTCCTCCATTAGTTCTATCTGATGGTATGCCGAACGTAAGTCCAGTGTGGAAAAGATTCGGGCACCTTCAAACATAGACACTACCTCATTGATATTGGGTAGTGGGTGACAGTCAACAACAATGTTGGAATTAAGAGCTCTCAAGTCCACACATACCCTCAATTTTTGATCAGGTTTCCGGACAAGAACAATGGGTGAAACCCATTCTGACGATTCGATAGCTTCAATAATACCTTCATCAGACAATTCCTTTAACATTTCTTTGAGTTCTCCTCTGATATTAATTGGTACTCCTCTTATTTTTTGTTTGACTGGTACCACGTTTCCTTTTAATACAATCTTATGAGAAAAATTCTTCAGTTTTCCTAAATTATCACAAAAAACCTTGTCATATTTGTTAATTAATTTCCCTTCTCTATCATCCAACTTAATGTCTGTATTGATCACAGAAATTTTGTTAAATAACATGTCATCACACAAGGAAACAGGTTCACTAGCCCTTGGATTAAGTATTAAACCCAATTTATATTGGTCACGCCAACCTAATACATTAACACCCTTTTGCGTAATGTATAGTTTTATAGATGCACATCTATTTTTAAAATGTAATTCTACCTGAAAGAAACCTTCAATGTCAATCTTTGTACCATCAAAGCTTTCTGCTATTATATCGGATGGGTGTAATTTATCATATTGTAGACTGTGACTTAATTTTTCATGGTAGTATTGACGAGTGATTATTGTCCATGGAGAACCAGAATCTACCATCAACATGAGTTTTGCCCCCAAGATTTGAAATTCACTATTAGGGGATTTCATTATGTTATCTGGAACACCATCAATGATTGAAACAACAAATCCCTTGTTCATCTCTGATGTCTGATTGACCGGTAGTGTAATGTCATTATTACTAACAATATAGGATACTGCCCCACGTGTTTGTGTGGTGTTGCGTCTGTGATCTCTACATACACTACTGAAATGTCCTATTCTGCCGCAGTTTTTACATTCTTTGTTCATTGCAGGACATCCTGGGAAAGAAGCTATATGAGATTTGTTGCCACATCTGTAACATACAGTAAAACTAGCTATAGCATCATATTTTTTATGAAATTGGTTGTAATTAACTTTGTTTCCATAAGATTTAACATTAGGTAGATAACGTGTTTGATGCTGTTCATTTTTGGGTTTAAGGGCACATATTTCCTCTTCTACAGAGGTTTTATTAGAATTTTGTTTGACAACCTCCATCCACTTCTCAGATTGTTCTAACGCTTTAGCTTCAGTTATAGCTTCAGCTAAACTAGGATCTCCCATCACCCATAATTTTTCTTGAATTCTCTTATTCTTTACATGTACAATTATTTGATCTCTTATCATTTCATCAGTTAAGAGTCCAAAATTGCAATGTATTGATAACGCTCTTAAAGCTGTTAAAAATCATCAAAAGATTCTTCATCTTTCTGCGATCTAGTGTAAAATTTAAATCTGTTTAAGGCAATACTGGTAATGGGTTTAAACCTTTTCTCCATTCTTAATAAAGCCTCAGTATATACATTGATGTTATCTCCACTACCATCATTAGGTGCAACAACTTGTGGCAATGTTCTAAAAATGACCTGTCCTTCGGAACCTAGACAGTGCAAAAAAATATTTTTTTCTTTCCGCTCCCATGCGTTCTCCATCTATGGCCTTCATGTATGTTATAAATTCTTCCTTCCACCTTGACCATGGCATGGGTGGATCACCCTTCAATTGTAAAAATTTAGCCGGAGGATCAAATTGCATTTTGAAATGATGCTTATCACAAACTTATTGAATAAACATATGAATACTAGTATATCAATATTAATATCCTCTCAAATTGTACCTAAATAATATACTCAGTTGATGTACAGTGAAAATAAAATATTTGTCCATGTCAAATGTATATGTTAATGAAATTATACTATAACATTGCATGACATACTAAATTCGTTTTTTTAAAAAAAGAATAAGATGAGAATTAAATATATAACACCTGGTATGTAAGTTGCTATATAATGTGTTAAAATAGCATATTAACGTTAGCGTATGAAAAAGAACTCAAACCTTGATGTTAAAACATCGTAACTCGAACTGATCTGCACAGGCAGCGTTTAAAATTTGTAATATGGTTACCACGGTAACCAAAATGGCTGCCGGTGACGTTGTACGTCGTTGACGCTAATCGTGAAGCAACGTGTGTTGTTACGTGGGTACTGACGGCAGTCGCAGCAATGAAGATTGAAGAGTGTTCTCTGTGGAACTGAGCGCTTGTAGAATGTCGCCGCTGGATTGAAAGACGCTGCTGACGTACTAACACACGGTATGGCCGTTGCGCTGTTCACTTTTGACAAACTTGAACTGATGCAAAACTAATCTGGCACAAAACATTCACTGTGTCTTCCAAACACCAAAGGCTTCAATTCTGGCACAAAAGCCGACACCTTGAAAAAATATTGTACAAGTACTAATATGACTGCGTCTGAAACTCCCAATAAAGGTAGCGTGAGGCGGTCACGTTTTCTGTCGCTGGTAAAGATTTAAAAAATATAGTAAATAGCCGCAAAGACTACTCCAAATTCTAGAAGGAAACTGAAGGTAACGGTGAAAATGCCAATTCTCCCGCAGGTGCAATCAAAACACAGCACGTAATTAAAACAGCCGCTGATGCAATCATAAAACATATAATAACGTATAACCACAGAGAAACAGCCTTGTTAGTTCAAATGCTCCAGGTATGCTTTTAAGCATCTCCCGCTGGTGTAATCAGAACACGAAATGTAAAGTTAAGCAGCCGCTGGTGCTATCAAAACACATGTACTTCAAAGTGAATAGATATCATTTCCGTGGGTTAAAGAAGCACTCTGTACCTGTGCTGAAGTAGATGACTAGAGTGATTCTTCTCCTTGTCGCCAATATGTAGAAAATCCATACAACATTCAGGTAAATTTGATGTATATTTATTCTCAGCACAGCAATGTGAGTCCATCCGTTAGTAGCTCCAGATGCAACTGGGCAACAGACAAGATTCCAGTACAAAGCCTCACATCCAGAATCTGGAATGTCATTGGAATATAAACACTGTGCATGCCAAGGCTGGCGGAGAATCATATGATGTAATAAAGGAGGGAAAAGGAAAAGAGGCAATAGAAATAAAGAAGATATGTGAAGAGAGGATGTAACAAGGTGATTAAAGAAATAATAAGGTATGCAGCATGAATGCGTTCTATGCACAGAAAAATGAATCACGTGTGTACAGTTTGAGGGTATTTCTCCAAATCAATGCCGATTAGTAATAACTTCATATAATGTCAAATTGTTCTACTTTACCATGGCAATGTGAATGCAACAGAAAGGTCGCAGTTCAGAAATAAATGGGAGAGCTAAATAACTGAAAAAGTTCCACAATTTTAAATGTTACTACATTACCTTTGCAAATGCACAGTACAAGAGGGCTGATTGAAAAAATGAGGCCAGCTGAATTGATTGGTAAAAGAAGCATGTAGTACAAATAGGAAGACATTACCTAAAGAGGGGCATATTTATGAAAGTGTTGTGTCACCCTTGCGCCAAGGGCGACGCAACACTAAAGTAGGATTTATCAAGCCACGCAAGGCCACCTTGCGAGGCCCTGCGTGGCTTGATAAATCTAGAATAACGCAATGCAGCACAAATTGCTGCATTGCATTACTCCACCCCAGGGAGGCGTTCCATGGGTGGAGCGTGGGTGTTCCCACGCATCCACCAATGGATGTTAGTGCATTCCCAGATTTACAATTAGTGGTAGACCTGGGAATGTGTCAAAATACTACACCTCCCCAGGGGAGGCGTAACGAGGAGAAATATCTTTATTTCTCATTGTTTTTTCCTCTTTCTATGTGTGCTGCACTTTACAGCACCCATAAAAAAAGGAAAATGCCTCAGAGGATTATTTTTGGACAGGAAGGTATCCTTCCTGCACAAAAACAATCCTGCCTACAACACAGGCACCCCTGCACCATGGCGTAAGGGTGCCTGCATTGGCACTAGGCAGCCAAAAGGGCGGCAGTGCAAGGAAAGGACAGGAATGCACCATATTATGTTAAATATGGCACATTCCTGCCCTTTCCCTTTTCACTCAGCACAGCACAGTGCAGCAAGGTGGCTTGCTACTCTGCATGAAACTTTAATAAATCTGCCCTTATGTATTTAGTCTAAAACTTTAAGAATTATTGAAGCACTTGCTTAGGACTGCAAAACATATAGGTGATAATGAACTACCTTAACTTCAGCAAATAGCAAGAATAAATGAAAATAACTTCTTTATAAATTATCGTTTCAAGAATCCTGTGTTTAATTTTCAGATTCCTGTTTACTGTTAGGGGTGGGAGCAAGAGGAAGTTTTAATCACCCCCACATATCTGGCTGAATTTTACACTTTGCACAGAAGCTCAGGGCCTCATTTATGTGGTTTTGGTCTAGGGCAGCGCAGCAGGTCATCTTGCTGCGCTGCCCTACATCAAAATGAAAGGGCAGGAATACACTGTATTTATCTAATACAGTGCATTCCTGTCCTTTCCCCCTGCACTGGAGCCATTTTGGCAACCTAGCGCCAACACAGGCACCCTTGCACCATGATGCAAGTGTGCCTGTGTTGTTGTCAGGATTGTTTTCGTGCAGGATGGGGCACCTTCCTGCACAAAAACAATCCCCTGAGGCTTTTGTCCCTTTCTACGTGTGCTGACAATGCAGCACACATGGAAAGAAGAAAAAAACAAGGGGAAATAAAGCTATTTATCTTCGTTGCACCTCCCCTGGGTAGGTATAAGGTTTTGGTGCATTCCCAGGTTTACATCGTCTTGTAAATTTGGGGAAGCGTCAAAGTCCATGTGTGTTGCATGGGAACACCCAGCGCAACACCCATGGAATGCCTCCCCAGCGCAGAGTAAGGCAACACCGCGATTTGCGCAGCCTTGCCTTACTCCATATCTATGAGGCCATTCAAAGCCACACAAAGTCAGGCATGAGATAGCTTTACACTGGGGTAAGCGCCATCCTCCCACGGTTCATAAATGGTTCAGCAGCATGATGTATTGTGACACTACAAGCGAGCTGTATGGTTCTCTTCAACCTCTAGGCCGAAAGATATCTGGCAACCCCTGCATGACTATCTGCTTTTATCCACTGAGTCCTCACAGGGATCCCGCAACCCCACACCAGAGGCTTTCCATTCTGACCAACCAGCTGATTCTCCCCCACAACACCCGCCTACTCTCTGTACTGACCCTCCGTAGGGAAACTATATGCACTCGGTGTGTTCTCCCCCTCCCTTCTTTTTTTGTGTTTCTCCTTGCTTTACACTGGTATTCCCCGACTGGCATGGGGGCATTCTTATACTCCTCTACTGTATTTTGATTGATTGGGCTTCACAACTTTTAATGATAATACAGCGAAAACAGCTTGACTTCTGGTTTCGTCTTTTTGTTTATTGTTATTTTTTATATTTGGCATTGTTTATTGAGTGCACCCGAATTGTCCACTATTTGAAATCGAACACTACGCTCCTACTGTGTTACGATATCCGTCATATTGTATATCCTATTCTCTCAGTCCACACTTGGTATGCCGCAGACACGTTATCGTTTATCCAGAAATTGTGTCTAAATATGCATATGCATACCTTAACACTGTGAGAAGTGCATTACTATACAGTGTACACCTGTGCATTTATGGTTATCAAAATCTAATGCAAAGATAATTTTTAAAAAGTGGCTTTGCGTGACCTCATAAATATGATTTTGAAGTTTGCACTGCTGGAGCACCACAAAAAGTGATGCTCCAGTGGCGCAAGGGGCTTATAAATAGGCCCCTCAGAGTTTTCTACATTTTGGAAATCTGCAATAGTTTAAGTTCACACATCCTTGCAGCCGCATTTCCCAACAAACATGGACCAGCACGAGCCTGAAGGGATTTACTACCACCATTGCTGGTGAAGCCAGGTGAAGGGCCTGGGTATGGCACTGGGGAATAGCCGGTGGGTGGAGTTCCTCCTGCCTGCTCATAGTGTACACCATCCCTGCCAAGTTATCTGCATGGACCACCCTGGAGAGGCATGGCTTGAGGATGATCATGCGAATAAGGGCATGCTTTATGCATTGATCACCAGTAATAAAGGTGAATTCACTACAAGGGCGTAGCCATCAATAGTATGGAAGGTGCAGAAGCACACCAGATCAGGGATATGAGGGGCCATTACACGCCTATTATGTTTTTTTTTGTGTTTTTTTATTAGGGATCGGTTTCCTAGCCCAATTCCCTTGCTTACATTATGGCTTATGCCCATTGGGTTGATTTAGGGCAATATGACTGTGTCTTGGTTTTTGGTGTTGCAAGACGGTGTTATATTCTCTTGGAGTGTTTTCTGAGTCCTTCAGAGGTGGGGCTCGGTGTCATGTGAAAATACCTACAAGGGGTCTTAGTTGGAAAGGTGCCACAGGGCAGGCTTAAAAGGTCTTAATTATTTCTACACAGGCATGTTGGTCCAGTTAACCTGTCAACTATTTTTGGGCAATTCCAGTGACTAGCGCTTTATTTTTGTTATTTAGCAAGGCGCTTTGCTATGTGATATTCTTTCCTTTCCTTTTTTAGGTTTCACCTGCAGAGCGCTTGTGCTGTCCTTGTGAAATCTATTGTATTTGATATATCTTAAAAAGGGCTCTTATCAGTTCCCGTAGCCGAAGTATTGTGTTCATCCGCTTTTGTGTGGAACCTTTTTTTATGCAAGCCTGCTTGTCGGCTACATGTTTTTCCCTTTCCTTCCCCCTCTCCTTTTGCTTTTACTCCTACTGTGAGCACTGCTGTAGCTTAAACGGGGTGAGGGGGGGTGGGGCGGAGATCTCTAGTTTAACTACCTGCTGCTTCTGATGGAAGTTTGGCAGCACTTAAGATTATTAGGCAAAGGCTGGGATGCGACTCATTTTAATTAATGTTCGCTTACTTTCGTCATGGCAGCACGCAGGGCTTTATTTCTTTGATTCGTCTTTACTTGACTTTCCCAAGCTGCAAACTAAACTTTCCCTGGCTGCACGCATTTGTTCATGGGGATCACTTTTCAGAATCTCTACTTCTGTTTTCTTTCTTTGCACATCATTATCACTGTAGGGATGAAAGAGAGCGGAAGCGGAGAATGGCAGATTTAAGATGTTCATCGCTTCATCATTTGATTTCTCAGAGGAGTCCACCTTAACCAAGATGGGGCATTACAGCACTGAGTTTGCAGGGATTGTTTCTGCTCGCAAAAATTTGTTAAAGAAAAGAATAAGAACAAAGCACAACATTTTCGTTGCACCTCTGTTGTGTTTTCTTCTGCGTGATGTTAGAAAACTTGAAATGAGTCTTCTTGGCCTGAGATGTATGATTTTCAGTCGAAATATTTTTCACGTAGGTGCCTTTTATATTTTGTGTCGAATAGATGCTTCCCCAGGCACCTTGTGCGACTTTCTGGATGAAATGATGTTCCCGTTGCAGTCAGGTCAGTCGTGCACAGCAACCTTCACAGAAGGCACAAGTGGCTCTGCTTTGTTCTGTTTAAAGAACTCATGTAAAATGAGTAACAACAGAAGCAGCATGTTTCTTTCTTGGCAGGATAATTTAGCGTTAACTGCCTGCAGAGGCAGCAGGCCTATGACTAAAAACAAGAACGCAGCATGCCTAAGGCAAAATAGGAAGGCCATTGTGGGACTTGATGGTTTTCTTTGTACTGCTATTCAAAATAAAACTGAACACGACACTACTGCATAATAGCTGGCCAGCTGGCCAATCTAGATCAAAGAATAATCTGCACATTAGGTCCCCTCTCCTGGGCATAACACAGGGACAAACTCCTTTACTCTCTCCAGTCCTGCCCTTGTGCCACCCTTCCATTGTAGAATCCATCCCTTCAGTGCAAGGCCAGTTAAAACGGGTTAGAAAAATGTCACTTTTGTTCATGAACTTGCTACCTTTTTTTCACTTTTTAGGTTTTACCTGCACAGCACTTGTATTTAATATAAATCTTAAAAGGGGGTTCAGTAACTTATATCGCACAGCTGCTCACCAATCTACAACTTACAACAAAAAACAGCTTATTATTAATCGCATAGGCAAAACCTATTGCATTTACCATTGCTTGTTATTACATTATTTTGGCACATATTGCCAGCTGAATAATTTATGTGATTAGGGAAGGGTGCAGTCTCCATCACTGAACTGGAAACTCTAGAAGTACTTGTATATATCTAAAGATTAGACACTCGGGCCTCAATTGCAAATGTACATGTTGTTATTAGAGTGTGGTAGAGGAGAAATTATGAATATTGCAAAATGAAGTATGCGCTTAGGAGGAAGGACAGAGTACAAAAATAGTACAACCTCACAGATACAATTAATTGCAAACACAATAACACTCATGGGCCGAATCATAAAGGCCCCGGCACTTGTGGCGAAGGCCCCATATTCATGGTGGGGGTCCTGCACTCAGAGCAGGACCTTTGTACTGCAGTTACTTATTGTGGAGGTCCCGCCATGAGTGCGGGCCCACCCCACCATGACTGCCCCTTAGTGATGCACCTACCAATGCACACAATCATGAACCACTCTACATTTAAAGTGTCACAGACGTATGCTCCACCCACTTTTCCCACCTTCCATTCAGCACGACAAAAAGCGCACTACCACCCTACCTGGCTGGGTGATGTTTTCTCACCCACCGGCTGCAGTTTTCTGCTTGATAATTTTCATATGGATGCATAGGGCAAATGAGATTATATATATGACTAGGCATTAACATCTGTTGATGCATGTGTTATAGGTCAAATATATAATCAATTATAGAACATGACTTAATTCTTTCACCACTTGCACTGTTTGCATTTTCATTCCTATTGGTATGGAGTAAAGTACTAGAATATTTAAATGTGGGTGCTCATCTTTCTTCGGTCTCTCAATGACTTCCAAAAAGTTCTACTACCTATTTCAGATCTCCTACATTTGATCTCTGGGAAATGCCTCAACTCCCAACAAAATTGTGCTTCGGGACAAATAAATCAATAAGTAGAGCTCAACCAATAATTGCCTCCCCAAGATTCATTCACTGTTATCTTCTATAATTTTGATGCTTTAGATCAGGCCAGCACTGGCTCACCTTTGCAATGAAGGAGCTAATCTGCATCCAAAGTTAGTGAATGAGTAAGTTATTTGGGGCGAGTGACTGAGTGAGTTAAATGAGGAGAATCCATAGCACATGGTTGTCTCAAAGGGCTAGCTTAGGTACGCCAAATCCAATCCAAAGAGAGGTAGGAGATTTAACAAGCATTAAAATGGTACCCATCCATTGTTCAAGTGCACAATACTCTTGGTTTTCTGCAGTGTCCACTGCAACATATATTTTAATGTCACAAGCTGAAAAATTATATAGCCCTCTGAATGAAGAGATCAGATGGAGCGATGGTGTCATGTAACTATTAATCCAGATAGCCAAAAGCATGAACCATTTGCTCTCCAGTCTTACTAACAGTGGATCTAGAAAGCTAAAACCCACATATTTCTCTAATGGAAATCTCTGACTCCATTGACCTTTAATAACTTAAATGACAAGGTGGCACAGTCAAAAGTGTCAAAGGGAAGTATCAATTCATTCATCAAACACAGCAATGTAGACCTCACTGACATATGTAGAGGTGACCCCAATTCATGATCCGTCATGGTCTCACACATCGAGTGGAAGCATGACTGAGATATGAATCTTTAAAGAAGACTGATGTTGATCACTCACATTTTTACAGATGATGGGAAAAATAGTGATGACCAATGTTTGATAGAACCCCTCACTCCAGGGTGGATTTATTAAGTGATAGATAAATTAGGTTTTTTAATCACTCTGCAGTGCCACTTAAAATAATAATTAAAGATTTTCACGAGAAAGGGCTAAATTCAACTGAACAGGATAGTATTACCAGGCTGAGGTTGGATCTACATCATCCTCTTAAGGTTTCATCAATGGCGGCCAAAATTTTACTGGGGGGCACATTTGCACACATACACCTCACTCACACCAATTCATTCGCACATGCACACACCCATTCTTAACACTAACTAACAAATATACAAACATTCATACATACACGCACGCATGCACCAAGCAAAAAAAAAACAACCTAAAGCTTACCTCAACAGCAGCTCTTCGACAGGAAAGCCTCAGAGGGCCCAGGAAGATTGAGATTGCTGACTTTCCTCAATTCGGGAAGGCAGCAGTCCCCACCTCGTCACAGAGTGGGATGGGTCAGTGAGACTGCTCACCCCACGCTGTGACAAGTTGTCACTGATTGACACTTGACCCTGGGTACTTCAGGACTTAAAATTTGAGTGCCCAGATTCAAGGCAATCTGTGTTGCTCCCCACCGTCATGAGGGGGAGGGCTTCAAGGCACTTTTGCCAGGCTGAGGAGGTCACGCCCACAGGGCTGTGAAATCCTCAACATGGCAAAAATCAGCTCAGGCTGCCAGGAGCCTGCACATTTAGCACATGTCAAGCTCCTAGCTGCCTGACCTGAACCAGAAGAGTGTCTGTGAGGCTGACCATTATTCATCCTGACAGACACTCTTCTTGCCTAGAAAAACGTGGGGGCGTGGCCCCTCAGCCGTACAAATGGGCCGCTGCTGGGTTTCATGTATAGAAAAAAGGTCAAAGGTCTTAGCAAGCAGTTGGTCATGCTTCTCTGGAACCAGGGTCGTGGGGAGAGGGGAGGACTTACCTTCCAAAGAATTCACAATGCATACTGGTGAGTCAAGTCAATCAGAATCTTCCGCTGACACCTTTGAACTTGTTTCAGTCCATGCTCTAATAATATTTACTAAACAAAGAAGTTACCAGATCTTCAAACAACGTTTTAGAGGTCTCTGCACCATTTGTATAACTCATATAGTCTGTAAAACATATGTAAAGCTATGAATACCTTTCATGGAAAGCACACTTTGTTGAACGTTATCAGGCTGACATTATGCAAATGTATCTCCCTCTGTTGTGTTTCGATGCTGGCTTAGATCATACCGATCAGGTGTTCTGGGAAAAGTGTGTTTGACATGCCTCTCAAGTCATCTTCATAGGGTCTAATCAAGATGTTTTCCTGTGATTCACCATGAATTGGTTATTAAATCCCACACTCTCGATGCATCAGAACATGAGCATATACTGCACAGGGGCATATGAGCTTTAAATTGCGTTTCGGTGAATAGGTGATTAAAGAAATAATAGGGTATGCAGCATGAATGCGTTCTATGCACAGAAAAATGAATCACATAGGTACAGTTTGAGGATATTTCTCCAAATCAATGCTGAATATTAATAACTTTGTATAATGTCAAATTGTTGTACTTTACCATGGCAATGTGAATGCAACAGAAAGGTCGCAGTTCAGAAATAAATGGCAGAGCTAAATAACTGAAAAAGTTCCACAATTTTAAATGCTACTACGTTTCTTTTGCAACTGCACAGTATAAGAGGGCTGATTGAAAACATGAGGCCAGCTGAATTGATTGGTAAAAGAAGTATGTAGTCAAATTACCTAAAAAGTGAGGGCCATATTTATGAAAGTGTTGGGTCACCCTTGCGCCAAGGGCGACGCAACACTAAAGTAAGATTCGTCAGGCCACACAATGATACCTTGAGTGGCCCTGCGTGGCTTGATAAATCTAGAGTAACGCAACACAGCACAAATTGCTGCACTGCATTACTGTACCACAGGGAGGCATTCCATGGGTTTAGCGTGGGTGTTCCCACGCATCCACCAATGGATGTTGGTCCATTTCCAGATTTACAATTAGTGGTAAACCTAGAAACGCATCAAAATGCTACGCCTCCCCAGGGGAGGAGTAACGAGGAGAAATATCTTTATTTCTCCTTGTTTTTTCCTCTTTCTATGTGTGCTGCACTTTGCAGCACCCATAAAAAGAAGAAAATGCCTCAGAGGATTGTTTTTGGACAGGAAGGTATCCTTCCTGCACAAAAAACAATCCTGCCTACAACGCAGGCACCCTTGCACCACTGCGCAAGGGTGCCTGCATTAGCACTATGCAGCCAGAAGGGCGGCAGTGCAAGGAAAGGACAGGAATGCACCATATTAGGTTAAATATGGCACATTCCTGCCCTTTCCCTTTTCACGCAGCACAGCGCAGTGCAGCAAGGGGGCTTGCTGAGCTGCATGAAAGTTATCTGCCCTTGAGTATTTAGTCTAAAACTGTAAAATGTAATGAAGCACTTCTTAGGACTGCAAAACATATAGGTGATAATGAACTACCTTAACTTCAGTAAATAGCAAGATTAAATGGAAATAACTTCTTTATAAATTATCGTTTCAAGAATCCTGTGTTTAATTTTCAGATTCCTGTTTACTGTTAGGGGTGGGAGCAAGAGGAAGTTTTAATCACCCCCACATATCTGGCTGAATTTTACACTTTGCAAAGACGCTCAGGGCCTCATTTATGGGGTTTTGGTCTAGGGCAGCACAGCAAGTCACCTTGTTGCACTGCCCTACATCAAAATGAAAGGGCAGGAATACACCGTATTTATCTAATGCAGTGCATTCCTGTCCTTTCCCCCTGTGCTGGAGCCATTTTGTCAACCTAGCGCCAACACAGGCACCCTTGCACCATGATGCAAAGGTGCCTGTGTTGTTGGCAGGATTGTTTTCGTGCAGGATGGGGCACCTTCCTGCACTAAAAAAACCCTCTGAGGCTTTTGTCCCTTTCTATGTGTGCTGAGAATGCAGCACACATGGAAAGAGGAAATAAACAAGGGGAAATAAAGTTATTTATCCTCGTTTCGCCTCCCCAGGGGAGGTATAAGGTTTTAGTGCATTCCCAGGTTTACATGGTCTTGTAAATTTGGGGAATCGTCAATGTCCATGGGTGTTGCATGGGAACACCCAACGCGACACCCATGGAATGCCTCCCCAGCGCAGAGTAAGGCAACACAGCGATTTGTGCTGCCTTGCCTTAATCCATATGAATGAGGCCATTCAAAGCCACACAAAGTCAGGCATGAGATAGCTTTACACTTGGGTAAGCGCCATCCTCCCACGGTTCATAAATGGTTCACCAGCATGATGTATTGTGACACTACAAGCGAGCTGTATGGTTCTCTTCAACCTCTAGGCTGAAAGATATCTGGCAACCCCTGCATGACTACTTGCTTTTATCCACTGAGTATTCACAGGGATTCCGCAACCCCACACCAGAGGCTTTCCATTCTGACCAACCAGCTCATTCTCCCCCACAACACCCGCCTACTCTCGTACTGACCCTCCGTAGGGGAACTATATGCACTCGGTGTTTCATCCCCCTCAGGTGTGTTCGCCCCCTCCCCTCTTCTTTTGTGTTTCTCCTTGCTTTACACTGGTATTCCCCGACTGGCATGGGGGCATTCTTATACTCCTTTACTGTATTATGATTGATTGGGCTTCACAACTCTTACTGATAATACAGCGAAAACAGCTTGACTTCTGGTTTCGTTTTCTTGTTTATTGTTATTTTTGATATTTGGCATTGTTTATTGAGTGTACACGAATTGTCCACTATTTGAAATTGAACACTACGCTCCTACTGTGTTACGATATCTGTCATATGGTATATCCTATTCTTTCAGTCCATACTTGGTATGACGCAGACACGTTGTAGTTTATTCAGAAATTGTGTCTAAATATGCATATGCATAACATTGTGAGAACTGCATTACTATACAGAGTACACCTGTGCATTTATGTTTATTAAAATCTAATGAAAAGATAATAAATAAAAAAGTGGCTTTGCGTGACCTCATAAATATGATTTTGAAGTTTGCACTGCTGGAGCACCATAAAAAGTGATGCTCTGGTGGCGCAAGTGGCTCCTAAATAGGCCCCTCAGAGTTTTCTACATTTTGGAAATCTGCAATAGTTTAAGTTCACACATCCCTGCAGCCGCATTTCTCAACAAACATGGACCGGCACCAGGCTGAAGGGATTTGCTACTGCCATTACTGTTACACACAGGAGCCAGGTGAAGGGCCTGGGGTATGGCACTGGGGAATAGCCGGTTGGTAGAGATCCTCCTGTCTGCTCATAGTGTACACCATCCCTGCCAATTGATCTGCACGGACCACCCTGGAGAGGCATGCCTTGAGGATGATCACGCAAATAAGGGCATGCTTTATGCATTGATCACCAGTAATAAAGGTGAATTCACTACAAGGGCGTAGCCATCAGTAGTATGGATGGTGCAGAAGCACAGCAGATCAGGGATATGAGGGGCCATTACACTCAAATTATGTTTTTTTTTTTTAATGAGGGATCGGTTTCCTATCCCAATTCCCTTGCTTACATTATGGCTTATGCCCATTGGGTTGATTTAGGGCAATATGACTGTGTCTTGGTTTTTGGTGTTGCAAGACAGTGTTAAATTCTCTTGGAGTTTTTTCTGAGTCCTTCAGAGGTGGGGCTCTGTGTCATGTGAAAATACCTACAAGGGGTCTTATTTGGAAAGGTGACACAGGGCAGGGTTAAAAGGTCTTAATTATTTCTACACAGGCATGTTGGTCCAGTTCACCTGTCAACTATTTTTTGCGCAATTCCAGTGACTAGCGCTTTATTTTTGTTATTTAGCAAGGCGCTTTGTTATGTGGTATTCTTTCCTTTCCTTTTTTAGGTTTTGCCTGCAGAGCGCTTGCGCTGTCCTTGTGAAATCTATTGTATTTGATATATCTTAAAAAGGGCTCTTATCAGTTCCCATTGTCAACGTATTGTGTTCATCCGCTTTCGTGTGGAACTTTTTTTTATGCAAGCCTGCTTGTCGGCTGCATGTTTTTCCCTTTCCTTCCCCCTCGCCCTCCTTTTGCTTTTACTCCTACTGTGAGCACTGCTGTAGCTTAAATGGGGTGGGGGGGGGGGGGGGCAGGGAGGGTGGAGGCTTCTAGTTTAACTACCTGCTGCTTCTGACGGAAACTTGGCAGCACTTGAGATTATTAGGCAAAGGCTGGGATGCGACTCATTTTAATTAATGTTCGCTTACTTTCGTCATGGCAGCACGCAGGGCTTTATTTCTTTGATTCGTCTTTACTTAACTTTCCCAAGCTGCAAACTAAACTTTCCCTGGCTGCACGCATTTGTTCATGGGGATCACTTTTCAGAATCTCTACTTCTGTTTTCTTTCTTTGCAATTGATCAATGTAGGGATGATAGAGAGCGGATGCGGAGAATGGCAGATTTAAGATGTTCATCGCTTCATCATTTGATTTCTCAGAGGAGTCCACCTTAAGCAAGATGGGGCATCACAGCACTGAGTTCGCAGGGATTGTTTCTGCTCGCAAAAATGCAGGTGGTAAAGTAAGGGAGATGAGAAATTGCCTACAAAAACAGAGTTACCGCAAGTTTCCCTGCAAACAAAAATCTGGAGGAGATGTGGAGCACTAACATTATTAATACTCTAGCTTGTGTACGCTAGTAACACAAACCCCTTACTGTATTCATTGCATTAGTTTGTTGTTACCACTTCGCCAGCTGCTGCCGTTTGGTCATGTCACGTGCCATTACTTTTCCATATATTACAGGAGTTTGTTGCTACAAAGCTTCTCCCAGTAGCACCAGTTACATCCGGAAAACATGCTGAAAAAGTTGCAGACCTAATAGCATTCATGCTATGCTCTCGTGCCGCCATGTTCACTGTAATTTATTTCTCTTTAATAATTTTAGGACAGCTTAATATTATAATAGTTTGCACACTGCACAGCCACTTTCATCAGGACAGTCAGTCTGTGCTAGCTTGTCTGTTTAAATTTTGTTGAGACCCTTCAGACCTCGTATTTACATAATCCACAAAGCAAGTTGTAACATTTGTTAAAGAAAAGAATAAGAACAAAGCACAACATTTCCGTTGCACCTCTGTTGTGTTTTCTTCTGCGTGATGTTAGAAAACTTGAAATGAGTCTTCTTGGCCTGAGATGTATGAATTCCAGTCGAAATATTTTTCATGTCGGTGCCTTTTATATTTTGTGTCAAATAGATGCTTACTCTCTCCAGTACTGCCCTTGTGCCACCCTTCCATTGTAGAATCCATCCCTTCATTGTATGGCCATTTAAAACGGGTTAGGAAAATGCCACCTTTGTTCGGGAACTTGCTACCTTTTTTCACTTTTTAGGTTTCGCCTGCACTGCACTTGTGCTGTGCTTATGAAATCTATTGTATTTAATATAAATCTTAAAAGGGGCTTCAGTAACTTATATTGCACAATTTCTCACCAAGCTACAAATTACAACAAAAAACAGCTTATTATTAATCGCAAAGGCGAAGCCTCATTTACCAATGATTGTTATTACATTGTTTTGGCAAATATTGCCAGCGGAAAAATATATGTGATTGGAGAAGGGTGCAGTCTTCATCGCTGAACTGGGAACTCTGTAACTGCTTTTGTATAGTATACCTAAAAATTAGACACTGGGGCCTGTATTGCTAATTTACATGTTCTTATTAGAGTGCGGTAGTGGAGAAATGATGAATATTGTAAAAATATAATGCAGTATGCGCTAAGGAGGAAGGAAAGTGTACAAAAACAGCACAACCTCACAGATACAATCAAATGCAAAAACACTCATAGGCCAAATAATAAAGGCCTCTGTACTTGTAGCGAAGGCCTGGCAGTTCGGGCAGGACTGTTCCCATTGGGCGCAGGGTCAAGACTGATTTGCATATGGCTGGGTCCAAACTGGAATGGCATGGTGAGCAAAAAAACGATGGATTTAGGCCCAGATCTCTGTACTGGGGTGAATGTATGACATTGTTCTGCATTCTGTCCATCAATTGTTGTTTTTGCGAAGGCCCAGTAGTCATGGTGGGAGTCCTGCACTCGTAGCAGGACCTTCATACAGTAGTTATGTATTTCGGAGGTCCCGCCATGAGTGCGGGCCCCCCCACAATGACTGCCCCTCAGTGACACACCTACCACTGAACAATCATGATCCACTCTACATTTAAAGTGTCACAGACGTATGACCCACCCACTTTTCTCACCTTTTTATTCAGCAAGACAAAGAGTACAATACCACCCTGCTGGTTGGGTGATCTTTTCTCACCCACCAGTTGTAGTTTGCTGCTTGATAATTTTCATATGGAGGCATAGGGCAAATGCGATTATATAGATGACTTGGCATTAACATCTGTTGATGCATGCGTTATAAGTCAAATATCTCATCAATTATAGAACATGACTTAAGGTGTGATTACGATGGCGGACGAACTCCAGTCTGCCCGCCATCGTCTCGGGAAGTGGGACCTCCCGCCTACAAGGCGGCAGTCCCACAGGTCTGATTACAATGCGACCGCCACCACTGCAGGGAAATGTAGGGGACACCACAGGTGCCCCCCACCCCAAAGTGCCTGGGATGATGGGGGGCCCGCTAGGGGCCCCCAAAGTTCATCCCTGCCAGCCTTTCCATGGCGGGTAAACCACTATGGAAAGGCTGGTGGGGATGGACCATCATAATCCCAACGGTAGGCACCGCTGCCATTTCTGGGATTGGGAGGCCTCCGCCACACTGGCGGGGTCAAGGAGCGTGTCGGTCGGATTTTCCAACCGCCACAATACTGCCCGCCATTATAATATGGCGGGCGGAAAATGGCCTCACGATGGCGGTGAAACCGCCACCGGCAGCCTGTCAGTGGCGGGTTCACCACCATCATAATCAGCCCGTTAATTCTTTCACCATTTGCACTGTTTGCATTCTCATTCCTATTGGAGTAAAGTACTAGAATATTTAAATGCGGGTGCTCATCTTTCTTTGCTCTCTCAATGACTTCCAAAAAGTTCTACTGTTTCAAATCTACCACATTTGATCTTTGAGAGATATCTCAGCTCCCAACAAAATTGAGTTTTGGGACAAATAAATCAATCAGTAGAGCTCAATCAATAATTGCCTCCCCAAGATTCACTGTTATCTTCTATTGTTTTGATACTTTAGATCAGACCACCACTGGCTCAACTTTGCAATGAAGGAGTTAATCTGCAACCAAGTTTAGTAAATGAGTAAGTTATTGGGGGTGAGTGACTAAGTGAGTTAAATGAGGAGAATCCATGGTACATGATTGTCTCAAAGGGCTAGGTTAGGTACACCAAATCCAATTCAAAGAGAGGTGGGAGATTTAACAAGCAAACAAATGGTTCCCATCCTTTGTTCAAGTAGAACAATACTCTTGGTTTTCTGCAGCGTCCACTGCAACATATATTTTAACGTCACAAGCTGAAAAATTATATAGCCTTCCGAATGAAGAGATCAGATGGAGCAATGGTGTCATGTAACTATTAATCCAGATAGCCAAGAGCATGGACCATTTGCTCCCCAATCTTACTAACAGTGGATCTAGAAAGCTATAACCCACATATTGCTCTAATGGAAATCTCTGACTCCAGTGACCTGCAATAACTTAAATGACAAGGTGGCACAGTCAAAATTGTCAAATGGCAGTATCAATTTGTTCATCAAACCAGAAATGTAGACGTCACTGACATATGTAGAGGTGACCCCAATCCATGATCCGTCATGGTCTCACACATCGAGTAGAAGCCTGACTGAGATATGATCAAACACATTTTTTCAGATGATGGGCAAAATAGTGATGACCGATGTTTGATAGAACCCCTCACTCCAGGGTGGATTTATTAAGTGATAGATAAATGAGCCACTTAAAGAAATAATTAAAGATTTTCACGAGAAAGGGCTAAATTCAATTGAACAGGATAGTATTACTAGGCTGAGGTTGGATCTACATCATCCTCTTCAGGTTTCAATAATGGCGGCCTAAATTTTACTGGGTGGGTGCATATGCACACAGACACCTCATTCACAACACTTACTGAGAAATACACATACATTCATACATACACACACGCATGCACCAAGCAAAAAAAAAATACATAAAGCTTACCTCAACAGCAGCTCTCTGACAGGGAAGCCTCAGAGGGCCCAGGAAGATTGAGACTGCTGCCTTCCCTCAATGAGGGAAGGCAGCATTCCCAATCTCGTAACAGAGTCGGATGGAGTCAGTGAGACTGCTCACCCCACCCCACGCTGTGACAAGTTGTCACTGATTGACACTCGGCACTGGGCACTTTAGGATTTAAAGCTTGAGTGCCCAGGTCCAAGGCAATCGGTGTCGCTCCCCTTCGTCATGAGAGGGAGGGCCTCGAGGCACTTTTGCCAGGCTGAGGAGGTCATGACCACAGGGCTGTGAAATCCTCAGCCTGGCAAAAATCAGCACAGGCTGCCAGGAGCCGGTGCATTTAGCGTATGTCTAGCCCTGGCTGCCTGACCTGAAACAGAAAAGTGTCTGTGAGGCTGACCATTATTCAGCCTGACAGACACTCTTCTTGCCTAGAAAAAGTGGGGGCGTGGCCCCTCAGCCTCTACAGGTGGGCCGCTGCTGGGTTTTATATATAGAAAAAAGGTCAAAGGTCTTAAGAAGCAGTTGGTCATGCTTCTCTAGAACCAGGGGCATGGGGATAGGGGAGGACTCACCTTCCAAAGAATTCACTATGCATACTGGTGAGTCAAGTCAATCAGAATCTTCCACTGACACATTTGAAATTGGTTCAGTCCATGCTCTAATAATATTTACTAAACTATTAAAGAAGTTACCATATCTTCAAATGTTTTAGAGGAAATTATGCGTTACCTCAAAACAGACTTTGAATATGACTCTGAATCACTGACAACAGTTGTGGAGATTCGATTTTAAATTGTATTTATTAAATCTCTATCTTTATGAGGCAGTGGCATTATGGAACAGTGAATTTTTTTATGTAAGCTACTTTGATCACCTAGGAATATCCATTTTTCATCGTATATCACTCCTGATCATTGCTCACATAAATTAGAAACTTGATATTTGTGACATCAATCAGGTTTCAAATGTAATGTAAGCTAAGCAATGGGTCTTCGAGTGCTACAAAACAAGAAAGCAGTGGATGCAATCTCTTGAATGGAAACTCTGGAAGAGAGGCTCCAAGGATGGGTCCAGAATTCATTTGATAGAGAGCCTTTATTTCTTTATAAAGTCGGTCCTATCTTCCATTTCTTTTATATCACTGAAGCAGGTAGCGAAAGAGAGAATTTAAGAACATACTATCTTGGGATCCATCATCCTTCCACCCATCATGGATCATATAACATGTTTTGCCTACAATTGCCTACAATCTAGAAACGGCAATAGATATGCTACAGCCTGCTTTCAATCCAAAGCACCAAATAGATATATCAGAGCTCCAATGAATGCATCAGAACTCGTATCAAAATTGGATTTTTGATGCTGAACAGTATTAGGGCCTGACAACAGAAGATCTTCTGAAAACAGATCATAACTAGTAGTAATGCCAATACACCCTTAATCAACTGTGGTCCTCTTCCACCTTCTTTGACCCAGGATACAATACGGAAATTGTCAGATGTAACCATAATACAAATAGGGGATATTTTAGAGGGACTGAGTTTTAAATCTTTTCAGAATGTTTTCATAGATAAAGATGCTCATAGACAATATTATTATTTTATGTACGCCCAAATAAAGCAGCCTTACACAATAACATTGGGGAGGATATTAATTCCTTTAGGAATTGGGTGAAGAATTTCCTGAAGAAGGACAGAGTTAACTTTCCCTCTGTTTCTGGTATCAGGAGCCGTCCTCCAGTTCAGATAAAATGTTAGGTTTGATGAGAGCAAATTGGGAACATCGTACTGGGATAGGTTTAGACCAACGATTGTGGGAGTGCTATTTCGATCTGAGCCATTCATATTTAAGGGGTGCAAATTTACAACGAATGGCATTCTTCGATGGCTGGATGCTATATTTTACACCTCAAATCCTGAATAAAATGTTCTGTCTGTGGGAATTGTCCCAAGTATGGCCTAGAAAGGGACTTGCTTCACTTGTTTTGGTCCTGTGGCACTTTAAAGGAATTTTTATTAAGGAATAATTCAAGCGGTTAGCACGTCAGTCCAAAAGAATATTCCTTCTTCACCGAGAGTGGCTCTTCTAGTCTTACTAGATAATCTGAACATAGAAGATCAGCAGGCAGAGAATTTTGTTTTTATAGCAATGTTATATGCTCAGTCTTTACTAACTACATACTGGAAATTGCCAGTCAGTCTCAGTTCAGGTGACTAAGCCATGAATATATAGAAAGTTAGTCAGCAGGAGGCTTGGTATCATTCCAAGCTGAATAGACAAACTGTTTACCTTAGAAAATTGAGAGACTGGGCTTGCAGGGTGTGGTGATTATTTTTTTCCCTTGCTTTTGAAAAGCTGGGTTTTTGCATGGTCACTTTACAGGCAGTTTTAGGTAGCGTATGATAAGTTTTCCCCTTAGACTCTAGGGTCTTGTAGTTGGTAAGGCCAAATGTGGTTTGGCTCAGCACTTGAGAAAAAGGTGAGCATTAGCACTTGAACTTGCATGGTAATTATAGATTGACGGTTGCCTCCGGTGAGGGGGTTTGAGGCAGGGTTAAAATTTAATATTTAAGTATGTCAGAAATTGGGTTACTGGTTTACTGACTGGGGTGTGAACCCTAGACAAGCAGCAACCACAATTCTAGTCAAGGTAAGGCATAAAAAAGCTCCAAGGTAACCCTTGCTCAATCCCCCAAGCTCCAAAATAACACTTGCTCAATCCCCTGGTAGCTTTGCACAGAGCAGTTAGCCTTAACTTACAGGCAACGTGTAAAGCATTTGTGCAACACTTTAAACAGTAAAATAGTGAAAACACCACACAAACAGATCACACACCAGGATAGACAACATGGAGCAAAATGTAATAAATAAAACAACACCAAAATGAAAAAAATCCAATCAGTAGAACTAGAGTTATGAATTTTGAAAGAATAAATTGCAATATGCCTCCTAAAAGCATAAAGCTCTAACCGCGGCTATCTGATCGCCTTGCACCTGGTCAAAGTCAAAAGTTCAAGCCAATTGCGATGCAGTGTGGGTCGGATACAGTCTCAGATTAGTCCGGCTGAAGGTTTACCTTCTCAAGTTTTGTGCCAGGAGTCCCGTTCACGTTGGAGAGGATCGCGAGGAGCAAGGAGATCTTCGCTGGTAGCTGTCAGCGTGGTGCGAGGAGCAAGCTGGGTTTCGCGGAAGGGGGGGAAGGTGCTTCTCGCTGGCAGTTCCCCATGAGCAGTCAATGGTGATGTGCGAAGAGACTGGCTGGTGGTAGCTTGCACTGATTTTCATGTGACCGGCATGCTTCTGGTGCAAATGGGATCGTCCACAGAGCCCAAAAGCTTGAATTAAGAGCCAGCTGAGCCACTCAAAGGGTCCAGAACCTGACGGGTCCCTCTTGGGGACCAGGAATTCATTACAGATGGGTCCCGGAGCAGTGGGGAGCCTGGTATGTCCCTGAGGCTCAGTACAGGAGGCCAGCACACTGGTCTCCTGATCCCTTTGAGTCCTGAGTTCAAGATGGATTCCAGGTCCAGTTCTTCCTCTCCAGGCAAGAGGACAACAGGTCAGCACAGCAAGGCAGCAGCTCCTTCAGAATAGCAGTCCAGCAGAGTGGCAGTCCTTTAAGCATCTCAGTAGTCCTTCCTTGCAGACTCTTCACAGGTCAAGAATTACTGAAGTGGTGGTGTCTGAGGTCCTTCTTGTATACACTGGTGCACTGGTTCTGGAACATTGGAGAAGCTTCTAGTAGACCAGAGGTCTTCAAACATTTGAATGCTGAGACCTCTCTGTCAAAATTTTCAGGCACATGGACCCCCTCCCGACAAAAATGTCTACAGCTTGGTACTCCTCATCATCGACAACCATAAATACCCACAGTTCCCATGGCAAATTATTTTTACGATGGGTGAATATTATTAAACAGTGTTTAGCAAATCAAAGGTTTGTTGGTGACTGTGGTTCGGAGTCAGAGGCTTACTACATAGTGCAAACAAAAAGTCTACAAAAGAATTGCCCAAAAAATGCACAATGTACTTTATTTTTCCCAAACAAAACATAATTTGACAAAACTTATTTGGATGATAACACATTTCTGTACTAATGTGATAGGTGTGCCTGTTTCTCTCCAGAGAGACAGTGAATTTGTGGATGTATTCTTGCCACTGCCATCCTCAGTTTGTGATCCACCTCAAGTCTTGAACGGTACATCGTCTTTAACACTGCCAATGCTGAAAACCCAATCTCACATAAATATATTAAGAGCTAAAAGGCAGAAGAGCCTTGACTGCAATTTTTGACAAACATGAATGTTCTTCAGACATTTTCAGCCAAAATTCCCCCAATGAGATTGGCTGAATTGCATCTGGAGAACGTGGTCACTCTGGACTTCAATTAGGTCTTCCTGAAGGTGCACTGGGAGATGAGTACCTGCATCCAGTAGAAAAGGTTGAAAGACCCAGTCATTGTTATGATCAGTGTCCTCAGGAATGTACTTATCTAAACTGCTCCCGAGAGATGTCATGTGATTTCTTATGACCTCAGCAGCACTTTCATCCTGTGTCCTCAACAGCTTCTGCTAAACATGGAAATGCCTCAAGCAGGCCATCTTGAATTACTCTCCTCCACAAATCCAGCTTCTTCTTGAAAGCAGACACTCTTTTGTACATGGTAAAATATGTACTTTCAGCTCCTTGCAAAGGCATATTCAAGGAATTTAATTTATCAAAGATGTCTGCAAGATATGCTAAAAGCACAAGCCAACGGGGATTACACAGCTGTTCTGCTTTGTATGGGTTCAAATGAGAAGGAAATGTCGCATTTCATTTCTCAATTCAAAAATGCAATTCAGAACTTCCCTATGGAGAACCATAGGAATGCTGTATGGAAAAGCAAACCATCATGTTCAGCTCCCATTTATGCACACAAAATTGCAAACAGACGAGCTCTAGTGGGGTGAGCCTTTATGAAATTAACAATTTTCACAGCAGAATTCAACACATTCCCAAGTTCTCCATCTATGTTTCGGACTGCAAGGGCTTCCTGATGTTTCATACAGTGGGTCCATAGAATATGAGAAGCAATTTTTAACAATTTGTCTTTTAAACCAGCCCTAGCCCTACACTTGGAAGAAGCACCATCCATACAGATCCCAACACAGCTGTCCCATTTTAAGTCATTGGAGCACAGGAAGCCATTGAGAATATCAAACAGGGCTGATGCTGTTGCCTGTCCCTTGATTGGTTTACAGAATCAAATATCTTCCAATATTACAGTTTTATGGCAGTATCGGACATAAGAAATTAAATGAGCTTCCTTAGATAAATCAGTCGCTTCATACAATTGCAAAGCAAACTCGATTTCAAGCATGCAATGAGTTGTCTGTGGATATCCTCTGACATGTCAGAGATGCAGATGTAAATTGTTGTGTCTGAGAGGGGTACCATTTTCAACTTCTCCACCGCTTTTTCACTAAGCATTGTCCTTGCCACGTCAAGAATTGCTGGAAGAATCACTTTTCCCCCATCTGTAAAAGGTTTTTTGTTTTTGGCAATGTGGTACGCCACTTGGTAAGATGCAGTCAAAGCATTTGTTGGTGTGGAGACCACATTTTTCACAGCTTCTTTTTAGTGGATCACATCTTCCAGCTTTCTGGCAAACAAATCTGTATTTCCCTCCCTTCTAGTGACCCGTGTTTAGTTTCCAAATGGCGCTTTAAGTTGTTTAGTTTCAGACTTTTGTAGGCCAAGGTCATGCCACAAACCACACACTGTGGCCTAATTTCACCATTTATGGTGACGCAGGTGAATTCAAAGTCCAGGTAGGAGGTATCATACTTACTAATTTTTGCAGCTCTTTTCTCACCATCTGTTTCGGTCTTTTGTTTGAGTGGTCTACCATCTTTTGGCACTAGGAAATGATCCATGTCAAATGTGTGCTTGACCTATGATACAAAATTCCAAAGTTCAATATTAATAAATACCACAGACTAGCTGCTGCATGCAGTATAGTTGTCTTTTTTTGAGAAACTCTTTGCAGTTCTCAAAATGGGCTAAAAATCTTCTTAACTTATCTAAAATGCAAATAACACATTAGGTTCCTTCCACATGCTTAAAACAGAAATTGCAGCTGGCCCTGGCTTCCTTGCGTGAGCAGGCATTGTGGGCCATTACTAAGGTTCCTCTTCTCTTGAGTGCATACACATTGATAGCAATAGGTAACACGAGTGGATGATATGCCTAGAAACCACCTCTTATCTGCTAATGAAATCATAAATCTGCTGTACGTGCCCAAATTGATTACTCTAGTGCTCTCTATGAAGGCTAGTCCAACTGATGATCTCCTGCCACCTTCATTATGAAAGACAGAAGGACTACAAGGTTGTTGTCCGTGTCATAATTGATCTCAAAAGGAAGACCACTGCTATCCAGCAAAAGCCAGCCTTGCGGTGCTAACTTGGAAACCCTGCCAGACAAGTGTTGGCTGTTGTGGTAGACTCTTGGTTACTCAATGAAACATTGTATTCCTCTATTGACTTTTTGTCTTTGCTCTCATATTCTTTCTCCTTTCTTTCATTTAACTTCCCTTTCTCATCTCTCTTTTTCTTGTTTGGAATGAAAGTCCTTACATGGATGGACATTCTGCCATTTTGTTAGACCTTCTGGCTCATCCTATTTGCCCCAAAATCACTCATAATGCATTTGACAACTTTAAGACCACGGGGGTGCTCTGTGTGTTTTTGTTTTGCTTTGTCAACAGTGTACCAGACTCTGCTGGACTGGAGATGCACTAAGAGGCCACTCACACATATAACAGAGGGTGGCCACTGGACTCAAACAACTACTGCTCAAAAGTTTGTTGCCTGTTTCAAATGTGTACATGGAGAATGTGTGCAGTATGCTTCCGATGTTAAAAAGAATAGCATACAAAACAAAATGATTCCCAATACTTGGAGCAGCCCCTAGGGCTGACAATTCTAAATTTGTATTCTGATTCCCATATATTCACATTCAGTCAAGAGCTCAGTTTACAGATGTAAGACAAACCTAAAGAGTTTTGACTTCCTGGCTAGATCTACCTGAAGACAGCTTACCTCTGCTTAGGGTTTCTGACTTGTGTGGGGCACAGTTCACATTCAGTGGTCATGAAGGCTTCCCTGTTGTATTCTGATAAGGACTATCTAGCAGTCACAAATACCCCACTCAAAGAGTTTGTACTCTCTTCCTGGAAATTCACATTTCCCTGACAGGTTGGTGTCTGACCATCCCCTCCTTTGTGATAGCCTGAGATGAAAGCCTGTAAAAATTCTTCCCACTTTTGTCACCTATAGTTATGATTTCTGAACCAGGCACCAGCTTGACATTCTCTGGCTTCCACTAGTGCAACCAAGTGTCGCCTCCCCTCTCACTCATCACTGGAGCTCCCTGAGCTATAAGGGATATTGGGAGGAGTGGACAGTGAAGTTTACTGCATGTGAGTGCAGCGTATTTAAGATCTAAAAAAAGTGCCCACATTTGTAAAGCAGGGCAGTTTTAAGCTTGTAATGGCTGAGCTGCATAGGTGTTTTGCAAGGTATGGGAGACTGCATGCATGTGTGCTTGATGCAAACAATATTTGTGGTAATAGCACAGAAATCAACATTAAAAATAGTCCACCAGACCATAAAACAGGCCAGCAAGCAGCCAAAAAAGAGCCCACACACTGACCTGACTGCCACCCCATTGGACACTGCCAGACTGCCCTATAGGCAGGGCTACTAGAAGCAAGGGAGGACCAAATTATGCATCAGGGTCGACTAAATTGTATGGTAAGAAAATGTAAATAATGCTATGTGATGCAGCATATTTTGGGATAGTATTGCTTCATTATTTTGACATTTTTTATGCAAGGTAGCACTGGGCAAAGATTTCACCTCATTAGTGCCAGTTTATACCCAAAATACAGCAATAAACAACAGAAAGATGTCTAGTCAACCTTTGTGAAGGGCCTTCCACTCCCCAGGAATACTTGTAGCCACATTTTAGAAACTTTTGATGCGATTGAGCTAGAAACAATTTTTGGGGGGTAAAATCTGCAGATTATACAGCAGTTTATGGATTAAGTGGAAATTTAGGCAAATCTATAACTATGTGGAAAACACAGTGCCAGCAAAATTGCATAATTTAAGTGTCCTCCTTCCTACGACCAAGAAGTCCAAGCCTAACCACCACTGCTCAACCAGGGCCATTTGCTGTTCTCTACCAAGCCTGCATGCCACTCTACCCTCAGACCACTGCGCAGCCCCCCACCCTTCGGACCCTACAGTCCTCTCCACACCTTTAAATGAAGCCCCAATTACTCAATGTTGGAGCAACCTTTCAAAATATACAGACATCAAAACGAATATAACTGAAAATGTTTGTTTTCATTTTGGCTGTATTTGTTTTTTCTGCTTGTAGCAACATCCACATACTGAGTACAGAGCCTATAGCTCTGTGGGAAGACCAAGGATGACGTTAGCTCATTTTTCTTGGTCCTTCTAGTGGTGCAGGTGGAAGTGTGACTGCTTTCCTACTCCCCCCCCTCCTGTGAGAGCCCGGGATAGCCTATGTGGGCTTTGCTCAAGCCAGCACAACAACCGGAGGCAGGAGAGCGGCAACAGCTAACAGCGGGGCAGAGCAGAGGAATCCAAAAGACAGCAGTGGGTGTGAAAATAAAGGGGGTGAGGGTAGCAAAAGAGAGATGGTGGAAATGTAACCAGTGTCATCAGCAGTAGAAAGCTGATGTTTTAAATGAGCAAACCTTCAAGGCGGAAGAAAGTATTGTGGGAAACAGCTTCAGGAAAATGTATATAGGTAGAAATGTGTGTGTGTGTGTGGGTGTGTGTGCGTGTGTGTGTGTGTGTGTGTGTGTGTGTGTGTGCGCATGTATGTTTGTGTGTGTGTCTGCGAGGTGAAAAGCCAGGGCATGGTGAATGAGGCGGGAGGAGGGGGAAGAAGCAGCTTACTTACAAGTTCTGCGAAGCTTCGGTTGCCTTGGAAACCAGGAAGCAGTGAGGAGATGCAGAGGCAGCCATGAGGAAGAAAACTAAACACAACTCACACCTTTTCATACACTGCTTAGATCCTATATAAATCAATCAGAGAATAGTTCAACACCGGTCCAGAATCAAGCAAAAGGTCTTGACAGCACCTATGGTATCACACTTCCAAGAAATGAAACATTCCGAAAATGAATTTGTCTGGACAGTCCTGTCAGGGATTAAGCAACCACCCAGAGGTGGAGATGTTGAAACATATCTTCAGAAAAGAGAAGCGTATTTAATTATGAAGTTTAACTGTGTGGCACAAGGCTTGAATGAAGCTTCAGAGTTACATCAAATTTTGCACTGAGTCCTCTGTATTGATCATGAATAGTTAAAATGATAATCGATCTTGAATATTGCTCTGTTGAGAATAATGCCAGACTTGTGCAGGAAAAACGATAATGTGGCTGATACAGGAACAACGGTATCCAAGTTAAACCACGAGACAAATAATTGTAATGAGGGAACTACCGATCCCATAATGCATTCTTAGGGACCAATAGTGAACTTCCTGTTTAGCAGGATATACACAAAATCGTCGCCATGAGTTGGTTTCAAATCATTTGACTGCAGGATGCCCGAGTGCACGCACCGACGATAAAAATTATGGAAGTAAGTTCTCATTCCCAATTTGCCTGGGGTTTTAGCTCTGCAACGAGCTTCCAATCGATTTCGGAGCAGGCAGGCTAATTTAGTTTCATTACCTTTGACAGACTAACGGTCCGGTTGCGTAAAGAATGTGGATTACAGACAGCCACGAGCGCAACTGTTAATAAAGTAAGTGTCATTCCTTTAGAACACTACAATGTTTATTGTGTTTAAAATAGGTCCAAACCATTTAAACATCCACGGACATTTTTTATTATTCTTTTCAGTCCATGGAGAAAGTAGACAGCGTTAGTTGGAATAGTAACAGTGGACCTGAGGCACCGATTACCGTTATTCCTGTCAGCCACAATTGTAAGTTTTTCGGCACCAAACACAGACCGGCATGGTCTAGCAAGGTACTAAAATAGAGATACAGAACAGTTGTATTTACACCTAGTGTCCTGGTTTTCACAGGTACATCAAAAACAAGTGAGAATAAGAGAAAAGCACCACAAGTGCGGAAGTATGTTTAAAGGTAATTAAACATGACCGTAGCAATAAACGCCCCATATATGAGAAAGAGACTGTTTAATTTGAGTTAATTTTTAATTTTCATTATTATCAAATTTAATTATGCAGGTTACACCGTGCTTTAGCCCTGACGAAAATCCTGTGACAAAGTGCCGGGATTGGAAACGCGTCGGCATCTTCCATCTCTTTTAGCCACGAATGGGCATCCAAAGAAATCTTTTGGACCTCCGTTGAGGGTAGCTGAAAGTAAATACACCCCACAGAGTATTACTTATTCCCAGGTGGCAGTAGTTACATATAGACTGTTAAATCAAAGGGTCCCATGTAACTGCGTCATAATAATTGTTTCAAAAAATTGCTGGTGTAATTCTTTATTATTATCATTTTTGTCCTGTTTGAAAATTATTGGTGTTTGTATATCATTGTTTTTATTTTTGAATAATGAACACACTGTAAACGTATTGTATTTGTTGTGTGTTGGAAATGTATCCAACTCAGGCATAATCATGAAGTCTTTTGAAATGTGTTAAACAATTTTGAATGAAATGTGATGTTTACACTTAAGGCTATTGAACTGACAAGTCTTAGCTTTAGTCCGCCCAAAATAAAATAGCGGTACTAAAAATTGACAGCCAGGTCCCTCTTTTCTTTATATTACAATTATACGTCTATACCTGGCGTCTGCGTTTGGACGAAAACCCCCCTTGTGTCACTTGTAGACCCTATATAAGGCATCAACCATGACATGTTAATTGACATTATTGATGACATCGGTGATGAAAGCATTTAGAGGTACTAACACTCTTCTTTTGGCTGTGCATGAAGGGATTAGCAGCAGAACACACTGTGTGCAACATTTTGTGTGCAACCAACCCACACTGTGCACTTTGGCCAGGATATATGGCTTACCCTCTGCAAGCAGCCAAAACCCGCTCCAAATGGCATTCAGCTGTATGCACCAGTGGCTGGCTGCAGAGTCTGATCTGCAGCTGTGCCCTGTACCCAACCCTCAATGGGTGGCCAACCCCTAGAGCACACAGGTTTTATTCAAGTGCAGTAAGGTTTGGCCTCAGGGCCCGGCCTTCAGCCGAGCGGCTAACCCTCCATGGGTGATCAAAGCCCACTATACATGTCCTTGGGACATGCACAGCGGGGTCAGATGCAGGACCTTCTTTGAAATGCTCATATGCTCATGTACATGGCCTTCAGACCTGTACAGTAGGGTTAGTCATAGAGCCCTGCGTAGAATAGGTACTTCAAAAAACCTATTACAGGCAGCTGCTACTACTACCTAAAGCTTTCGGCCATGCACAATGGGACTGGCAGCAGGACCTGGCCCTATGTCCTTAGTCCAATCATATGCCTTAATTTTGTGACAAGTATTTGCAAATGCTCGATAGATTTGTGAAGTCATAGATGATCAAGATATTTCTAAATTGTAATCTCTTTATGCCCGAACTAGAACACTTTTTAAATGCTTATTTCTCAGACAATACTGAACGGATTTACACCAAACCAAGCAAATACACTTTTGTGTGTAAAAATCTATTAACATGGCATTTTGGTGTTATTTCCTTCATCTTTCTATATTGAAGAGCAAAGAATTCTATGGGAGTTAACATGGGAAACGTGGCATTTTGAACCTCTCTTATTTCGGACCCGATCTGCATGAAATTTGCTTTGAAGACCTGTTGAGCTAATGTTATGCTGATTGAATGAGCCATGTAATGGAAAATAGAATGAATGTGCACACTGGAGAGGTTCTGAGAAAATATCGGACAGTTGTAGCTGGACGGCGGAGCTAAAGGATACTTAGCTATAAATGAAGACACTTTTCAACAGATACCTTGTGTTTTTTTAAATATTTTTTTATGGGCACTTCAACATTGTACAATCCCACATCATAGGAAATATAACTGATCACTACAATCATATCAAGCAACCTGTGGAATATCAAATGTTGTTAAGGCCATGTGAAACAAACGAAAAATACTAACAAATAAAATAGCAATATGAACCCTCCCAGGCTCCCACCGTGCTCAGCTCATTGCAGAGATCATCATCTAAAGGGCACATGTATCATAGAGTAACTGCAGCAGTTCGTCGGACTATGTGAGTTTGTGGTAATGACAATACTGGAGTCAGGATACTGGTGATAATTATGTTTATTTATAACAAGAAACCACCCCAGGCAGTAAGGCACAACCGCAGCACCAGCCTCAGGGAACACATCAGAGTGAAAGTTAAAACCTTCTTTGTAGAATCCTGACTTCACACTGCATTCCACATGCAGAGTCATGTTCCTCAAAGTAGTGTATCGAGTGGGTGTGCAGTCTAGGATACTACATTAGTTTTTAACTTCAACCAAAACAAGCAAAGAGGTATAAAAACAGTGTAGAGAATAGATAGATATATAAATACATCTATATAAAAATGAAACATAAACTAAAAATATATAATAATACAGACCTTTCCTTAAATTTCTAAACAGTCTAGAAATTACCTTGAAAACATTGACTGAATAAAATTAAGGCAGCACAATATAATGTATGTAACACGTATGATCACAACAGAGTTTTTGTTATGAAATTTTAGATAGAACCGGGAACTTCAAAATAAAGAACTATGAGAAAGCATGTTGAAGGATGTGAAAACTTCATCTATACCTGACCAGAAGTCTAAATTGGTGTACACTTCTCTGTATATGTAAGGATTCATTCTGAACAGTTTGGGAACCATCAAGTACTTTGTCTTTCTGTGCAGAACCATCAAGTACTTTGTCTTTCTGTGCAAGCAAATGTTTTACAGAAGTATCTTGCTCCACATGAGTATATGAACTATACCATTGGGGAAAGACCGTAACAATTTTAGAACAGTTCCACAAATGGCCACCTTCTACTCAAACAACTTTGCCACAAACTTTCTCTACTTTTACTGGCATCGTAAATTTTGAATATTCTTTCCTGACATGGGAACTTTGCTTTATTCTCACATGGTCACCCACAAACAGCAGATTTGTCAACATCTTGTTGATTTTGGGAAGAGGATGGGAATCAATCCAAATCTCTTTGCTGAGGGCCCAAAGGTCATCACATACCCTCAAATCTCTATTCCTCTGACATGCAACCACCAATGGAGATAGCCACAGTGAAGACTCCACCTGTTCAATAATTCCCTTTTTAGACAACATATCTGGTTCATTTTCCAGGTCATCATACACAGTAAAAGGCACTCCCCTCAGCTTATTTTTTTATGGGAATAGCACCCTCCTCAACCTTGATTTGGTGCTTGACCCTTTTATCTTTCCAAGTTCACCTGAAAAACCTCTGGGGTAAAGGTTTGACAAATCCTCAATTATATCATAATTTCTTGTGACCACTACTTGTTCACTGGTTCCAGGCTTCAACACCATAGCAAACAACCCTTGGTGAAACCACCCAAGGATATTTAGTCCCTTGACTGCCACAAAAGGTTTGCACTGAATGCACATAACATCCTCAAAGTATCCTAACAAACGTATTTTTCGTCCTTCATAGGATAAAGGTGAGCAATCAGGTCGTAGTAGGATTTTGTCATCCCAAATAGACTGGAATAATTCCTTAGTAATCATGGTAATGTGGGCACCTGAGTCAACCAAGAGATGCAACTCTTTATCACCCACCTTAATATCTACATAAGGGTCAAATCAATCAGAGAGGTTACCACTTTTCACTTCAGTTTGACCAACTGCTAGAACTATATCCTGCATTTCAGAGACAAGATTTTCTGCAACAGTTTCCCCTTAATCAGCCACTGCACCAACTTTAACTTAAGAATGTTTAGTACTTTTGCATACCTTAGCAAAATGACCATTTTTGGTGCGAATCTGAAGGATACGTTTTTGACAGGACATGGTCTTCCCCCCATCTTGTGACTAGGATTACCACAACCAAAATTGTATTAGAATGATTAAAGAACAAATTGGATTGATTTGTGGCATACGATTGTGCCATTTTCTTTGAAACACCCTTATCTTCCTTACACCGAATAGAATTGTCTTGTTCAACACTCTTCTAATCAACCTCCTTCACAAACTAAAGGAGGTCTCTATACTGAAATCCTGATACATTAAATAAGTGAAGGGTTACCTAAGGACAACAGCTTCTGATGTATAGTTTTATCAGTGCACTGACAAATATACTGGTCCCTAATGAGCTGTTCACTGAAATTCTCTAACTCACATTCAGCTACTAGTTTCCGTAAAGGTTAGATATAAGTGTGCATGTCCTCAGTGGTTGTCTGTGACCTTTTGAAGAACTTATGCCTGGAAACCACTAAGGTTGAAGGAACATCAAATATATTTACTGTTTTTTTAACAGCTTCTTGGTAGTCATCTAGTTCTTCATTCTCCTAGACTGGAAGATCTGGTAGATGTTTATACGTTGATCTACCTAAAAACCCTAGGGAATGAAGCAGTAAAAATGTCTTCCCTTCGGGTCTGAATTGCTTAGCACCAATTGCCCCTCAAAACTGTTTGTCACCATAAGGAAAAGCCTGGTGGTGAAGAACAGAAAAAAATTATAATGACCTGCATGCCCTGGGAGAATTCTCCCAGGTGTAGCGTTCATTAGGTTTTCAGAAACAAACTCCAGCTTTGGGAGTTTGTTTCTGAAAAGCAATAAGAGTTAAAATTTGGTGAACGGCCTTCAAACCTGATGGCAGCTGTCCACCAACATTTTGTACCTTGCTGGGAACCGCAGTGATGCAGTTCCTTTCATTGTAATGAGATGACTGCTAGGCCAGCGGTCAGCCATAAATGTGATGGACAGAGTACTGCGGGGATGGCAGACTTAATATCCTTCGTCATCCTGATGGATGCTACTCCGACCATCAAACAATTCAGGCCTGCAGTGTCTTATATAGTGGAAATCAGCTGATCATGTCAGTTCAGGGAACTAAGTGACTCTCATAAGGGATCAATATAGTGATGCTAGAGACTTGATACACCAAAAACTACCATAGGCAAGGATAACCACATTTCCAAATATTAGCCTCAAAGTCCAGTGCGGGCCGCCTAATAGGCAGCTTATGCACTTGGGTGAAAAACATATCTAGATTGTAACATAAAGCAAACTGAAACAAATTTATTGGAAAAATGAGAAACCACTTTCATTATTCAAATTATACAACAGAGGTGTAAATAAGTCTTGGGAATCACCTACTCTATGCTAATTAGAAGCGGTTTTACAAGGAAAAGACTCCATAATAATCATTGGGGGCAATTTTAATACTTCTTTCGAACTGTCTGGGCTATTGAGAGAGATAACTAAAGATGAAGATGCCTATTGGGGCATCCCTGATTTAATAGCCCTGACACACCCTCAGCTTACTAGAGGGGCCTTGCAATTAGTTGATATTTCATTAGTATACAGTTTATGGGCGTACAACGGGTGCTCTATTTCAGACTCCCAGGCTGCTCCAACATTTAAACGAGGTCAATGTCGATGGATATATACTATTAAATGTTCCTCTATGGGGCAAACTCATTGATATGGAGGTTTCTTCTAGGTATGAAAGTGATCATGACCATCTGGTTCTCTATCTCAAGGGTTCATTGATACAGGGTAAAACAGATGGTTTATTTAACAAAAATAGTTAACTAGTTATTACTAACAACTGGAAAAATGTGAAATGAGGCAAAATCATTAATGCTCCCCAATTATTTATTCTATCTATAATAATACAGCTTCAGCGCTGGAGAATTTGACAGAAAACTTGGCTAACCCCTTGCTACTTATTAGAGCTCATAACCATCTATTTGAGCAACTTAGGAACTTCTTTGTCAACAAGGAAACAAATGGTTTAACAAGGATTGCAGAGCAAAGAAGTCAAATCTTGTGGTTGCAATACAATTAGGGGCTACTGAAGAAATGAAAGTCTCCAGGGCAAATTATAGGCAAGAGTTGCTAGACGCTGTCAGGTGTAATGATAAAAGAACATTTTGACACATAGTATCTCACGTTGATCGGAATCATTCTATGAAACCAGAGGTCCATGTGTAGGCAACTGAATGGGCTATGTTTTTGAAGCCCGGTATAATGATCTGTCAATAAATGATTCCTTTAATCTCTTAGTCAGATCTTGCTTGGATGAGAGAAAGACTAAATTGGTGAGCACAGTCAATTTTTCCCCTGCAGGAAATGTTGATGGCTATTAAAGCTTAGAATAAGGCCAAAGCACCTGGCTTGGAAAGAATACTCTTGGACATTTTTCACTCTGAATTGAACATCTGGGTCCTCTACATAAATGCAATTTCGCCGCGGGACACTTGCTTTGCTCTGCCAGCCAGAGTGGGACTCCCTGTCTCAGGATACACCGCCCCAGAAGGAGGGGCCAAGGGCAGCAGTCTCGCGCTCATAAACGCGTCTTCAGTTCCCTGACGCGGGACGCCGTGGGACACTTTCTTTCCTCTGCTTGCTGTGCCAGCCAGAGTGGGACTCCCTGTCCCAGGATACACCGCCCCAGAAGGAGGGGCCAAGGGCAGCAGTCTCGCGCTCATAAGCGCATCTTCATTCCCGCGATGCGGGACGCGCGCGGGCCACATCCGGGCAAAGCCTGGGCCAAGGGCGGGCTGGCCCTTGCCTGTCATTGCCAGGAAGAGGCAGGGCCATCCCCCTTGCATCTTGTTCAGGACAGCTGCATGAGGAGTCACTTCCTGCCATGCAAGGTACTGCAACTCTCCCATTTTGTTTCCTTGTTGGCCCACGGCTTGCCTTATTTGCCCCACAAGCTGTGACTTGATATTGACTTTTTTGCTGGACATCGAATTGGACATTGAATTAGACTTTTTCCCCTCCCTGGCTAATTTAATTGAATTGAATTAATTACAACCTGCGTCCATTTGATTACCAGTCCTTGTCTTTTATTACATTGTGTGTTCTGAAGGGTTTCTTGTTTTGTATTTGTTTTATTGGGCGGGCCTCAGCTCCCTGTTGACATCAAACTCTTGCTGTCCAAGCACTCTCAATCACTCCCGCATGATATTCTCCCTGTAAAGTAGTGACCAGATTTGGAATAGAGATTGCCACCTGCTCGTACCAGTGAGGGATGGGGAAAAGGAAAGCTATGGAGGGCACTGGGGATGAGCCAGCCGGAAAGGGCAAGAAAGCAAAAAAGTCTATCAAACTGTCGAAGCACTCAGGCAACAACTGCGTCCTGGATCGCATTGACTGCCTCATAAGTGAATGCGAAGGCATCTTAGATGCCGAACCAGGCCCCGACCCCTGTACTTCTGTTAGGCAACTTTCCACAAGCTCCACCAGCCCCAGTGGCCCACCTTCCATCCCGGATATGTTCAGAAGATTGTCAACCAAAGGGGCTTTGGTGAGCAAACAGGGGGAAGTGTCTCATATTGTGAGGGTCCACAATATGAGACACCATACAAGCCAGTCTGAGCCCCCACCTGAGTGCACCAATAGGTTCACCCCCCTCTCTGACCTGATTGATGGACCTGTTGGGCCGTCAGTCCCCAGATGGGCTAGGTGAACCATCACCTGCACCTGCTCCTAACTACGTTTGTAATAACCAATGTTCCTATCAGCTCATCAGCGACCTTAGAACCGAGGTAGGGACCTTAAGATCTATGATTGATGGGCTTACAGCTTTGGTCAAACAACTGCTACAGAATGACACGCGATCCGAACTGCCCATTGAGCCCGCCCAGGGAACAGATAACCAACTAACTAGTACTGGACCCGCTCCACTTTCGTCTGGCACATCGGAAAGTGCTTATCCTCCCTACAGTCAACTCTGTCCACACGTTGCTGCTATTTTTCACACCCAAGCACCAGCCTACCAAAATGTCACCCAGACTAATTATTTCCCCACTGTAATGCCTTGAAATAGCCCTCCGAAACACTCAGGGGCAAGAAGCAAAATCTCGCACAAAGACTTAGTACATTTAAAACACTATAGGCCAAAGCTGAACTTACCACCCCCTATTAACTCAGCATTAGCTCAGAAAATTCATATGGTCAATGTTCCCAAACTTACAGGGAGAGCGGGGTATGAGGGAGAAGATGCACTGACTAACAAAGCGATCCATTGGATTCGCCACGTCAGGGGGTGTCGTTCTGTGATCCGTGACAATATCATCGGGGCAAGAAGACTTACATCTCCTGACCAACCCTATGACTGTATTGAATTAACTTTTAAGGGCGCTGATTTAGCAGAGGGTCTTCTTGCTTTGGAATATCGTACTTGCTTCCTTGACGCCTCTCGAATCCAATTTAAGCGCTAAAACTCACAAATGCAAAGAGTTGCTGGCTTCCCTGTTGACCGTGGTGGGGCTATCTGGGGCTCTCAATTAGATATTAATGATTGACTCCAGGGGAAGGAGCACCATAACGCTGTGCCTCTTTCCATACATAAAACAAACATGACCATGAGGGCTAGTCCATTGACCACTCAGAGAAGGGCTATAGGACGGGGGGAAGGAACTGCACAGGAGTTTGGTCCTTGTTTTATTTCCAGAGAGCCCGACCCTGGCAGACACATCGACCACCATGTAATTATACAGTCTTCCACCAGCCCCTGCCCCGCTAGCCCAGTTCCTGATCCGCTTCCCAGACCGGAATCTGACCGGCAGCTTAGAATAGTTACCTGGAATGTAGCAGGGTTAAGAAGCAAAAGGTCACTCCCTCACTGTAACACCTTAATTGAAGGATTTGACATTTGTATTTTCCAGGAGACCTGGAGCCTGGTCCCCTTATTCAAATCTGGGTATGCATGCTATTGCTCTCCAGCAACCACCAGCGGAAGAGGACGCCCAGCTGGGGGGTTGATAATATGGGTGGGGATCGTGCTGGGATGCTAGATCACCCTCCTTCCAAGCCCCAGTCCAGATATCCTGGGGGTACGCATTAAGGGTCCTAAGGGGGGAGATTCCATTGATCTATTTAACATCTATGTGAGGGGAACCAAAGGGGGGAGATCCTCGCCCACGCTCACACTTTTGGAAGAGGAGTTAGATAGGTGTCCAACCTACTCAAGATTATTATTAGCGGGCAACTTTAACACCACCTTTGAGCCCCTAGATAAAGAGGACATAATTTGGGCGAACGAAGACGACTCTAGATGAGCTGTCCCCCAATTAGACCTCCCTCCAGTTAGGAAATGGACGAAGCTGGCACTCCAAGTGAACGCCCTAAGTGCAGAATTTCGGCTAAGGGCGGTGAACGGAAGAACCCCCTCGGATAGATTAGGTGCGAACAAGTTCAATAGGATCAGTAGTCCATTCCGCATCGACTATATCCTCCTTGACGTGGGGCTTTGGAGGAATGTGATCGATATGAGTGTGGGTGTTACAACAGACAGTGATCACAATCCCTTCTGTCTTGTTAAGAAGCCCCTATGGGACGATCTCTCTGCTTCTATGAGAGGCTCCCAATTGAGCAACACCAAGGAGGTCTACCAATCCAAGGATAGTTGTACACTGAGATGGCGGAAGATAGTCTTATAGGAAGATATGATTAGGAACATACACAACGATCTGGAAGCGGGTACTATCGGGCTTCAGTCTCTGGTCACATGCCCAGGTAGAGAGGGTGAGATAGTTACTGCCCATACACGTATCTTTGCTCGCCTTAGCTCTTACTTTACTGATCTGAGAACAGACCGAAGGCCATGCACTTCAAAAGGGGGAACAGTCCCGTGGTACACAAGGAATTGCAAATGTGCGCGCTTAACCCTAGCATCAGACATCAAAGTAAAAGACGGTGCCCTAATAAAAGCCTCTAGGAAGAGCTATAAGACAACTTTGCATCAAGCAAGACGGGCATGGGATGAATCCCGGTGGCAGAAATTAAAGGAAGCGTGCACGGAGAAAGATTCTAAGGGGCACATGCATCAAAGGTTTTTGCGAGCGCAAACGGTGCGATTCGCAAAAATCGGCTGTTTGCGCCCGGAAAAAGGCCTTTTGCGATGCATTAAAGTGTTAGGCACTCGCAATTTAATAAATCGCAATTTATTGAGATTTCTTAAATTGCGATTGCATTTAAGGAATTGCAATTTGCGATTCCTTAAATGCAATGCTAGAAGCACTTAGAAATAGCGAATTCGCTATTTGGGGCCGCAAAATACAAAGAAATTACTCTGGTCTGTATTTTGCAACAACCTTGAAAAATGCACTAAAGTGCATTTTTCAAGGTTTCAGGTTACACTTGGGGCATTTGTGTGCGCAACATGGGTGCACATCACAATTTCAGGGGTGCAACAGGGTGTCATTTTGACACCTTTGCACCCTTGAAATTGCATGAGCAATTTGCGAGTACCTATTGGTACTCGCAAATTGCGCATGTAATTCTCATTCATTCCCTATGGGCCTGCAGGCCCATAGGAATGAATGGGAAGCCATTCCTAATTGCGACTCGCAATTTGCGAGTCGCAATTAAGGAATGTTTAGGAATCGCTATTTTATTAGCGATTCCTACAGGCATAGGCTTTTGAGAGTCCTTAATTGCGATTCCTTAATAATCGCAATTAAGGACTCGCAAAAGCTTTTATTGATGCATGTGCCTGTAATATATCTTTCTGGTCCCTAGTCACCTGGTGTAACCAAGCAGGGGCCTAAACACCACCGACTTATATCACTGACCAGGCCTGGTTTGATCATTTCTTGAAGCTTTATTCGGCCTCTGGGGAGACGCCCACTATGGAGGAAGCTGGGCCCTTTATCCAGCATTCGACAGATGAGTTTTTTTACCCTGAGTGAGATTGAGTCCTCTCTAAGCAGAATAATACGGTCTAAAGCGGCAGGGCCTGATGGCATACCGGGGGACTTATTCTTATCAGATATTCCAAGCTGGGCTAACTATATCTTACTTCTGTCCAATGCCATGGCGAATTGTGCTCCAGTCCCAGGGTCATGGAAGGGGGTAGAGGTGGTCCCAATTTATAAAAAAGGGGATAGAGGCGAACCCTCAAATTATAGGCCTATCAGCTTGCTCGATGCCCTCCAAAAGGTCTACTGTAGAGCCCTTCTGCATTAAATCCAGGCTTGGGAGGAAAAAAATGCAATCTTATCCCAATAGAAGCTGGTTTTAGGGAAATTACAGGGTCTATTGATCAAGTATTTCGTCTCTTGCTCCTGTATTGGAAAATTGTTGTGATCGGTCGGGGCAGTCTTTATCTAGCTTTCATCGATCTAAAGACTGCCTTTGACTTAGTCCCCAGGCACAAGCTATGGCTTGTGCTCAATGATATGGGGATTCCTCCACCTATCCTCAGCTTGCTAGTTCGATTGCATGAGGGGAATTATGCACAGATCAGATGGGGGCCGCAGGGACAACTCACAGAGCGTATCCCAGTTAGTAGGGGAGTGCGCCAAGGTTGTGTCTTGGCTCCCACCCTTATTCATTATATATGAACGGGGTGGTCAGCTTTCTGCAACAAGAACCTGCAGACGCACCAACCTTGGGGGGAGACAAGGTACCAACCCTATTGTTTGTAGACGATACCCTGCCGGTGTCTAAGACCCCGGCGGGACTTCAGCTTCTGCTCAATAGATTCCAATCGTTCTGTGACACTAGGGGTTTGGGTAATAATACTACCAAAACTAAATTCATGGCCTTTAACCCGCATAAGTCATTTAAAGGCAGTGTAGTGTTAGATGGGTCCCCCTTGGAAAGAGTCGGTACCTTTGACTACTTAGGTGTCCGCCTTTCAGATAGAATGTCTTGGAATCCCCAAATAACCAAGATGTTACTGAGCCACAAGCATGTTACGGGTGCACTAGGTAAGAAACATCGCCCCTCGCATAGTAGACCGGTTGCTGCCGCTTTGCAGGTCTATGATCTGAAGGCAGTTAGCGCAGCGCTGTATGGCACAGAGCTGTGGGGCTTTGACAAGACATCTGAGCTTAGTACCTCAGAAAACAAATTTCTTAGGAACCTCGTGATGCTACCCCAAAGTACCCCGCTTACACCCTTAATGCTCGATATGGGCAGACGCACGATTAGCGACAGAGCGAGGCTCTGCCCGCTGCTTTATTGGGCACGCATTATGAGGACACCGGAGCTACTGCCCTTCGCGGAAGCCCTGGCAGAGGTCATCCGTCTTGACATGTGTAATAAGGTAGGGTGGATTAGAAACATCAGGAAATTGGTGTCAGATGTCGGGCTCCAGGGTCTTTGGGACAAGCCAGACCCCACCCTGCTTTGAAAAGAGGTCCTGAAGCAATACTATTGGAAATGGGTGGAGCAACGCGAGTCTAACAAGCCTAATCAGGGGAAACTCACCGAGGAATTCCTGCTCCACAAACAGGTTAGATCGTTTGAACCCTACCTAGACATAATCCAGATCCCCCAGGACAGGACGTTATATATTCAATTCAGGTTTGGTACCCTTCCTGTGAGTGAGGTTACAGCTAAGTGGCACCCTAACTCGCCTAGTCCAAGCAATTGCCCTGGTTGCAATGCCCCGGTAGAGTCTGTAGCCCATGTGCTGTTTGCATGCCCTGCTTATGCGCAGCCCAGGGACAAGTGGCTCAAACCGGTCTGCGGACAATAGGGCACACGGAACCACTGGGATGCACTTCGCATATTGAAGTCGGACACCAGGCCCCTCTTTGCCTGCGCTATGGCTATGTTTTTAAGCCACATGTGGGGTATTAGAAGGAAGGCACTCACGAGAGCACCTCAGCAATGGCCAGGTTGACCCCTAGTCCGAGTTGCTTTTTGGGCCCTAGTGACTAAACTTAGGTTACCCTCACTTTGACTAGATGTTGCACGTGCACTTTATTGTAGATTGATTGCATAACCCGATTGCTAGGGGAGGACCCTCTGTTAGATGCTTTTATTATTGTTTTAATTAGTTTTTTATATTTTACACTAGCTTTTAACCAATGAATCCTATTTTTAAATGTATGAAAGATTTTTTTTATGTATAACTCTCAATTGGCTGTTGCCGAACAGATATGGTATCCATTTGCCGGCTGATACATGGGCTTGCCTTCAATTTTAATTGTTGCGGGTTGTTGAATTGAGCACCCTATGTAATTTTTTTCCATACTGGTCTAACATGTTTTAGCCATGCAGTCAATTTGCCGCCAAACAACAATCTTGTGATACAAGTTTTCGCATGTCTATTGCTGGATGCCCTGTGCGAACATTTTTAACTGTGTTTTATTACGTATGTCTTTTGTAGCTTTTATGACTTGAATAGTCGAAATAAAGCTTAAATGATGATGAAATGCAATTTCTAATGCAAATAATGCTGGTGCTCCAATACCATCCGATTTATGCCTGGAGAAAAGCTGAGGTAGTGCCAATTCACAAGTGGACAGTCGTATTGATCCTAGCAACTATCAACCTATAAGCCTGCTTAATAACTTGAAGAAAATGTTCTGCAAGCAGACATTGGATAAACGTTCAGCCTGGGTGACTGACACTAACATCTTGAGTGAGAACCAGGCTGGGTTAGTCCCAAAACAAGTACCATCAACCAGGTCTTTTGTTTTCTTTGCTAAGGTAGAAAACTATCAATATTGCTAGAGGTAACCTCTATGTCGCTTTTGTCGTCCTTTGAGCTGCCTTTGACAAGGTCCCAAGTGTGAAGCTGTGGGAGGTTCTATTCGAACTGGGAGTTCCTCAAGGTCTGTTGGATATAATCCGACGCTTAAATATAGACAACTTTACCCAAGTGAGGTGGGGCCCAAATAGAGAATTGACCAAAAGGTCAAAAAATAGTGTCCACAAAGACTTTGTCTTGGCGTCCCCTCCTTCTACTTCTCTTTAATAATGTCTGCACTGACTATCTAGCTAACTGTGAGAATAAGAAGCCTGTTTTGGCAGGTAAGTAGGGAGGGGCCTGCTCTTTTATTCTTAGATGACTCCTTATTTATCTCAAAAGCACAGCAAGCTTTGGAAATTTTACTCCAAAGTTTTGTCATCTTTGTAGTTCACACTTTGGAAATAAATACCCATAAAACACATTTTTGGTGTTTAACCTGCACAAAAACTTTAGGGACAGAACAACATTGGTTAATACTGCTCTTGAAAGACTAACCAAGTTTTACTACTTGGGTGTTAGGTTATCAGACTGTAAAAAGCACATCACTATCACTTTTAAAGCATAGATCATAGATCAAGTGCCTTAATTAAATTCGTTAACCCTGGCGTTTCTTACCCAGTATTGCTAACTCTCGAGATTTAAAGAACCAGGCTACTAGTGCAGCTCTCTATGGCTCACAATTATGGGGATATTGTAATATGAGTAGTATTGAGAAAGCAGAAAATGGTTATGTAAGACCTTTATTGAAGCTCCCATTGAGCTCCCCGCTAGTCAGTATTAGACTAGATTTAGGCTTGAAACCAATTATTGGATATGCGGAACTATGCCCTATCCTGTTTTGGATAAGAGTATGGTCAATGGGTGAGCTTACAGACTATAGACAGGGTTTATTCTTTGCAATATAATTTCCAAACATTCAAAAGATCCCATGCGGTTTGGGGAGTACTGGTATAATACTTCATCTATTACTAAGCACACAAACCAGGTAATTAAGCAAAGGTACTGATATAGTGGCCTCGGGAAAGGGTTAATTACACATACGGTGGGTCATGTTAAAAGCAAATCTCTATCAATGAAGAGGGAATACAGATTTGAAGTATATATGGATTATATACCATCTACCATTGAGAGAAGTTTATATATCAAGGTTAGGATGGGGATTGTACCATTATCTTGCCTTGAGAAATGGAAGTCAGATACAAGTACCCAGATTGTGTTTGTAATTACATTTTGGGTTTCGCCCGGGACACGGAACGGAGACTGCTCTAGTGACAGTACTAGATAACCTGAGGATGCGTGCTGACAATGGTAACTCGAGTATATTGGTATTATTGGATATGTCAGCCGCATTTGATACGGTGAACCACAGCATTCTGCTGGACAGACTAGAGAAAATCGGGGTGAAAGGCCTGGCACTGAAATGGCTACAATCATATCTGACTGATAGACAACAGGCAGTCTCAATGCCCCCCTTTACGTCTCCTAAAATCCCCATGTGTCATGGGTTGCCACAGGGTTCGGCGATAAGTCCGAATTTGTTTAATATCTACTTGCGCCCTCTCATCTCCATTATTAGATCCTTTGGCGTGGATCTTGTAAACTATGCAGATGATACGCATTTGGTGTTTTCTTTAGAAGGGAACCAGGCAATCACCCTGGATATATTTCAGGAGTGTATGCAGAATACCGCAAACTGGCTCAGAAACAACTCCTACAATTTAATGGAGGAAAACGGAGATTGTATACTGCTCCACGTCCAGGATTGCCCGGCCTTTTCCCATAGAGCTCCAAATAACACCAACAGACAAACCTGTAGTGCCAGCTAAAATGGTGCGTAACTTGGGAGTTCTGCTGGATGATAATCTCCAGCTAGAATCACAAGTTACCAAAGTAGTTGGTACATGTTTCTCTCTGCTTAGAGCTCTGAGAAGAATGTTGCCGCTACTACCGACTGCCATCAGACCCCAAATTGTGAGGTGTATAATCCTGAGCAGATTAGACTACTGCAACTCACTATATTTGGGGGGCTCAAAGTCACTACTTCAAAAGCTACAAAGGATTCAGTCAATTGCAGCTAAGCTGGCTCTAAACAGGCAGCGTAGTTCTTCACTTTCTCTGGCCTTGAAAGATCTCCACTGGCTGCCGATCTGCCAGAGGATACAATTCAAATCCCTGTGCACCGTGTTCAGAGCATTGCACGGAATGGGCCCTAAGCCCTTGCAGAGGAAATTCTTATGGTATGTTCCTGCGAGAGACCTTCGGTCAGCAAATGCACACTTAGCGAACATCCCAAGAATTAAAAAAATGAAATCGGGGGGTAGAGCATTCGGTGTAACAGCCGCACGGCTGTGGAATGAACTCCCTCTAGACATTAGGCAAATCCAATCTTTGCCCCTATTTAGAAAGCAGCTAAAAACCTGGCTGTTTCCCAGGTAGGGTCTGGCTGAGTTCCCAATAATGTTTTCCTGGGTAAGATGTTCACAGGCTCCAATGTCGATTTTGTCAGTCACAGCGCCAGGATACCCGTAGGGTGACAGTATGCGCTATATAAGAATTGCTTACATTACATTACATTACATGGTATCTTCAATCAGAATGGCTCATAAGGACCCGAGCTTCAAAATCAGGATTGTAATTTGCTTAACTGTGCAAATGTATTTCATGGATTGGTTTTAAAGGTTTTTTAAATAGAATTTAAATTCATAATGTTAATGCTTTTGTATAGCACGATTTTAATGTGTTTGTGCCATTGGAGTTTTTGTATTGAAGTGGAAATAAAGATAAAGATTGATAAAAGTAACAAGGAATGTGAAGAAAAGATAACAGAGAGGTATCCTTATATATTCACAGATAGGCTGGGCTTATTGGTGGTATTTTCACATAAAATTGTGCTATGGAAAAATGCTACACTAATAGTCCACAATGTTAGAAAGTACCCTCATATAATGGGAGAACTATTACATAAGTTAGATGAACTTCTGAAGGAAAATGCTACACTAATAGTCCACAACGTTATAAAGTAGCCTCACATAATAGATCTATTACATAAGTTAGATGAATTTCTGAAGGAAGTAAATATCAAACCCATCAAGCCTTCCAAATAACTGGCCTCTGTAGTCATAGTAATAAAAGAAGAAGGATATATGGTCTATGCATTAATCTGTGTGATTTAAATAAGAACATATGGGTCAACAGACAGCTTCTTCTGAGCATATCTGAGATGTTGAGTGCTGTGGGAAATGGGGTTGTACTCAGTGTAGTAAACATGTCGGCCACGTATCACAGGATACCCTTCAAACTCACCTAGGCCACAGCAGTTTTTCAAAGAGTAATGAAAAAATATTCAATGGGTTGAAACAGGTACTGTGTTTTCATAAAGATACTCTTCTTGTTGGAAAAAATGAGAAGAACATGATGGTTTATTAGATTAACTAATGGTAAAGTTGGAGAATCATGGACTAACAAAAAAAAGAGAAATGTCAACTAAAAAGAACAAAGTTGACTTACTTGGGATATGAGATATCCTGTAGTTGAATCAGACCTAAAATGAGCATTGTGGTGGCAAATCGAAAAGCCACCAAGACTGACAGACAAAGAACAATTGAAGTCATTTTTAGGCTTAATATTTCCCGAAATTTGGTATGAACTTTTCAGAGATAGTGAAACATAGCGAAGTGTTGATAAAAAAAGCTATGAAATGGATTAGTCAATTACAGAAAGCACTTGCGAGTCTAGAAATGAGTTATTGAGGCACTGACATTGGGCAATTTCAATGTGAAAAGGAAAAAAGGTATTTGGGAGGTGTTAACACAAATTGTGGAGGGAGAAAACCAGTAATCTGATTTGCATCAAGATGTTGACAAGTCGTTGTAATCTCATGCTCTGTTATAGAAAGGGAAGCCCTTGCGTGCTGCTGGGGATCAAGTATTTTGCATGTGTGCTACCTTGCAGAGCAAGGACAGGTCATAGGCCCTTTAAACATCTTTTCAAAGGGGAAAGAGTTTTAGAAGGAAATTTGACAGCAAGGATTTTGAGATGGATGTAATCTGTAATGGAGTACACATGTGAAAGAGAGCATAGGAGAGGGCTGAAGAATGTAATAGCAGATTGTTTGTTGAGAATGAACAGAAACTACTGAAGAAATGCTGGAGTTAAACGAAGATGTTATAGTGCGCATTCACAAAGAAATAAGTCCGGGTCAATGGTTCTTGATTTGTTTTACTTCTGTAGACCCCCATTGAATCACTTCTAAAAGCCAGGGACCCCAACTTAATCACTATCTACAATTTGAACCTCAAAACAATACTCAAAAATATATAACCAAGTGAACATTAAACAAATACAGAAATTATGAAATACATCATTTAATTCACAAGCAAAAAATGTACAAAAAGCAGCATGTTAATTTTAATGGCAATGTTTGATAATTTCAAAATGTAACTTTATTTTCAAAAGACAAATCAATATGCTTTACTCTTCTACGTTACATTGTCTATTTGCTCCTATTGCATGCTCTCTTTTTGTTGTGCTTTACTGTGCTTCAATCGATGCCACCATTCATCCATAGTAGATTCTGTTTGCTGTACATGTGCTGCTCTCTTGCATTAGGCTAAAATTATCAACTTCATTTTCAAGCTCCAAATAAAATTTCTCCACATGTATAGTGCTTTTAACATTTTCAATTTTGTTTTTATGGATAGTGTCTATATTATTCTGCTAATATTAGTAAAACATTTTGAAATAGTTATGGACCCCCTGAGCATCTGTAGCTGACCCTAGGATCCGTGGACACAAGTTAAGAATCACTGCTCTGAGTGAGGAGGAATGGTAAGTAGCTGTGAGTGATTATTTCCTACAAAAAGAATTGAAAGAGAAAGTGAAGAAAGGATGGAGCAATTATATGAACTTTGATGAAAGATACAATCATCTTAAAAATGAAGAATGAGCTAAGTATTTAAAATGACAAGTTATTGAGGTTCAGTCAAATAGTACCACTGCAAAAATTGAGGGCCTGAATAATCAATATGGCACATGAAAGACACCCCAGTCGTAGTATGACAAAGAGGAAAGTGTTGGACTTGGTCCTCTCTGCAGGGTCATCCCCAAACGTTATGGCTTCATCCCGCCTATTTTGCTGAGTTTGTTTTTGTTGGCCTTAGAACTCTGTGCACTTTGCCACTGCTAACCAGTGCAAAAGTGTGTGTGCTCACTCCCTTAAACATGGTAAAATGAGCTTACACCTGAATGTCACATTTAATTGACCTATAAGTACCTAGTAAAGTGGTATACCATATACTCAGGCCTGTAAATTAAATCCAATTTGTGGACCTGCAGCACCCTTTGTGCCACCCACTTAAGTAGCTCCTTAAAACATGTCCCATGTCTGCCATTGCAGCCTGAATGCAGTTTTAGACTGCCAATTTGACTTGGCATAGTAACCCCTTTGCCAAGACTTAATTTTACTTTTATAGTTTTCTTACATATAAGTCACCCCTAAGATAGGCCCTAGGTAGCCTACAAGGTAGGGTGAGTTGTAATTAAAGGGCTGGACATGCACTTTTCAGTGTTACATGTTCCCGTAGTGAAAAACTCACAAATCCGTTTTTCACTACAGTGAAGCGTACCTCTTCCATAGGATAATATTGGGATGTCTTATTACATTTATTAAGTGCTACCTTTTGATTTGGAACAGGTAAATCTTTCATGGTTGGTGTCTAGGAAAATGTAATTTAAAGCCCTCTTTAACAGTAAAATTGAATTTTAATTCACAATTTTGAAAAATGCCACTTTATAAAAGTTGGCATTTTCCTGCCCAAGCTTTTTTGTGCCTGCTGCCTGTTCCTGGGTCACATGACTGGCTGTAGTTGGCAGCTGGACTTTGTTTATTTCTCTGAGACAGCCACACAATAGAGACATTAGGTTTGCCTGGATGGGCCATCACTGGCAGAAAGTGGGGGCGGAGGTGGGCACAGCTCCACTTGCAACTCAATAGGCTGTGCTCTGCCTTCACACAAATGACGTATTACCACTGCATTGTTCAGGCAACTAGGCTGGAGCTTTCAGGAAACTTCAAGCACTTCAAAGGGAATACTCTAGAAACCTCTCCTCCTTCAAAGAAGGCCCAGGTATAAAAATAGGACCCTCAGGCTCACTCCAGTTTACTTTAAGGACCTGCGGTAGGACTCTCAGAGGACTGCTTGCTGCTGTGGCCTACTGTGCTGATGTGTACTTCAGAAGACTGCTTTGCTGCACCTGGAAGGACTGCCTTGCTGCCTTAAGTCATCTTGAAACCTCAGAGGCCTGCCTTACTGCTTGAGCCTACTTCTTGAACTTATGACTAACAGAGGGACTCAAAGCGATAGTTGGCTGGCCTTCTAATCAGAAACAGAAACACTCCAACCATTTTGAACCCGCACCTAGACACAGCCTAAGTGAGTCCTAATCCTTAAGTGGTGCCCCTCCAGTCCCAGGCCATTGATAGTGGCGTTGAAGGTGGCCAGATAGCCAAAATCCACATTTCTCTAAATTAAGCCTGACTGCTTTTGTGCCAAGCTATGAGAGGGTTAGGCACTAGTTGCTTTGGTTCACCCTGACTGGGGTCAACGGCTGTTGTTTGAGGAGGGTTAACACCCCACTTAACCAACAACCCAATTTCTCACAGACAGTCATTCTGGTGGCCCAGCATGGAGCAAGAAGTGGAAGGTATGTGGAGAAATTGCTATGCATGTGCTAACAGCAATAAAACCAAGGTGTTGAGGCAAGCTCTAATGAAGTGCATAGAATTTCTTGTTAAGGCATGGGAGCGAGTGGTGCTAACTTTTATATGGGCCCTGTAGAGATGCTAGGCTCCAAATACAGGTTTAAACTGATACTGATTCATTATTATACCAAATGGTTTGTTGTCAAAACTATGGAACATGTGAAACATTAAGGGGTCGATTCCGATCCCGGTCGGAGGCGCACCCAATACCATTCGGTCGGGAAAAAAGCCAGGCGAATGCCTGTTTCCCGACCGATCCGCACATACGTCCGAACGAGCAAGTACGATGCGCACAACTGCCCAAATCCCGACCCAGTCGTACTCACCCAATACAGGTCCTGAACTCCGATCGAGGCGGATCCGGAAACGCAGAATCGAGTCGCACGGAAACAAAAATGCAGCCCCGTCCGGCCGGACAAGTACGATGCGCTTTCCGTACGCGCCGAACCCGTCGCTACGCACGGCACGTCAAAGCATCCGGGCGAGGCGCACATAAGCTCCGATTCGCGCCACAACACGATCCACGGCTACGAGACGAACACGCCAGCGACGAGGACGAGGCGAAGCAAAGAGAAAGACGAACGAGATGAACCAACCATGAATCCCATCGTGCCGATCCTACCAATATTCTACATCTATTACCGGAACAGGCACGGACGCGTACGGCGCAGAAGGTAAGTCAGACACCAACCACAAAAACAAACTACACGTACCCGACATATCTCACACACACAGAGGGATGCAGAAATACTTACACCAGCAACAGCAGCACCATAGGGGCGGGATGGCCTTCACCAATGCCACACATACACATAGGGGCCTGTATGCCCACCACCACTACCACCCCTACTCAGGGGTGCCAGATGCCTGTCACTACTACCACCACCACCCATGGGGGCTGGATGCCCACCACCACTACCACCCCTACTCAGGGGTGCCAGATGCCTGTCACTACTACCACCTCTACCCCTGGGGGCTGGATGCCTACCACTACTACCACCTCTACCCATGGGGTGCTGGATGCCCACCACCACTACCACCCCTACTCAGGGGGTGCCAGATGCCTGTCACTACTACCACCTCTACCCATGGGGGGCTAGATGCCCACAACCACTACCACCTCTACTCAGGGGGTACCAGATGCCTGTCACCACTACCACCTCTACCCCTGGGGGGCTGGATGCCCAACACCACTACCACCCCTACTCAGGGGGTGCCAATGGCATGTCACTACTACCACCTCTACCCATGGGGGGCTGGATGCCTGTCACTACAACCACCTCTACCCATGGGGGGCTGGATGCCCACCACCACTACCACCCCTACTCAGGGGTGCCAGATGCCTGTCACCACTACCACCTCTACCCCTGGGGGACTGGATGCCCAACACCACTACCACCCCTACCCATGGGGGGCTGGATGCCCACCACCACTACCACCCCTACCCAGGGGGTGCTAGTTGCCTACCACTACTACCACCCCTACCCAGGGGGTGCCAGATGCCTACCACTACTACCACCCCTACCCATGGGGTGCTGGATGCCCACCACCACTACCACCCCTACTCAGGGGTGCCAGATGCCTGTCACTACTACCACCTCTACCCATGGGGGGCTGGATGCCTGTCACTACTACCACCCCTACCCATGGGGGGCTGGATGCCCACCACCACTACCACCCCTCCCCAGGGGGTGCTAGATGCCCACTGCTACTACCACCCCTACCCAGGGGGTGCCAGATGCCTACCACTACTACCACCCCTACCCATGGGGTGCTGGATGCCTGTCACTACTACCACCCCTACCCAGGGGGTGCCAGATGCCTACCACTACTACCACCCCTACCCATGGGGTGCTGGATTCCCACCACCACTACCACCCTTACTCAGGGGGTGCCAGATGCCTGTCACTACTACCACCTCTACCCATGGGGGGCTGGATGCCCACCACCACTACCACCCCTACTCAGGGGGTGCCAGATGCTTGTTACCACTACCACCTCTACCCCTGGGGGGCTGGATGCCCAACACCACTACCACCCCTACCCATGGGGGGCTGGATGCCCACCACCACTACCACCCCTACCCAGGGGGTGCTAGATGCCCAACACCACTACCACCCCTACCCATGGGGGCTGGATGCCCACAACCACTACCACCCCTACTCAGGGGGTGCCAGATGCCTGTCACCACTACCACCTCTACCCCTGGGGGGCTGGATGCCCAACACCACTACCACCCCTACCCATGGGGGGCTGGATGCCCACCACCACTACCACCCCTACCCAGGGGGTGCTAGATGCCCACCACTACTACCACCCCTACCCAGGGGGTGCTAGATGCCTACCACTACCACCACCCCTACCCATGGGGGCCTGGATGCCTACCACCAACACCACCCCCACTCATAAGATGGACAATGCATGACACAACCAGCACACTACAACCTAGGGAATGCAAGAAAAAGACATCCCCCCAACACCATGACAAGCGTGTGTAGACTGTGTCAAATGCCTACAACACTGAACATGACTATGAACACACAATGTGACCCCCTATCACATGTGTCACACATAAATGTGTGTGGCCTCCACAATGCAAGCAGACCATGACCACTGTGGCAATGGGGTCCAACCCCCATCATCACAGTGACCGAAATGTAAGTGTGTGGCCCATAGCTGAAGCACATATTGAACATTGTGACAATGGGGTCCAACCCCCATCATCACAGTGACCAAAAGGTAAGTGTGGGCCCATAGCTGAAGCACATTCTGAACATTGTGGCAATGGGGTCTAAGCCCCCATCCACACAGTGACCAAAATGTAAGTGTGGGGTCCATAGCTGAAGCACATTTTGAACATTGTGACAATGGGGTCCAACCCCTATCATCACAGTGACCAAAAGGTAAGTGTGGGGCCCATAGCTGAAGCACATTTTGAACATTGTGGCAATGGGGTCTAAGCCCCCATCCACACAGTGACCAAAATGTAAGTGTGGGGTCCATAGCTGAAGCACATTTTGAACATTGTGACAATGGGGTCCAACCCCCATCATCACAGTGACCAAAAGGTAAGTGTGGGGTCCATAGATGAAGCACAGTTTGAACATTGTGGCAATGGGGTCTAAGCCCCCATCATCACAGTGACCAAAATGTAAGTGTGCGGTCCATAGCTGAAGCACATTTTGAACATTGTGACAATGGGGTCCAACCCCCATCATCACAGTGACCAAAAGGTAAGTGTGGGGTCCATAGCTGAAGAACATTTTGAACATTGTGGCAATGGGGTCTAAGCCCCCATCATCACAGTGACCAAAATGTAAGTGTGTGGTCCATAGCTGAAGCACATTTTGAACATTGTGACAATGGGGTCCAACCCCATCATCACAGTGACCAAAAGGTAAGTGTGGGGTCCATAGCTGAAGCACATTATGAACATTGTGGCAATGGGGTCTAAGCCCCCATCATCACAGTGACCAAAATGTAAGTGTGTGGTCCATAGCTGAAGCACATTTTGAACATTGTGACAATGGGGTCCAATCCCCATCATCACAGTGACCAAAAGGTAAGTGTTGACACTGAAAAAGCTGCAACTGCCAAACTGCATGGATGATTCCTGGTCACAGAACAACAAACACATCAGTGGCAAAGTAGTGCTTGTGTCCCATAGCAACATAGATTGGGGGAGGCAAACAGTGCAGTGCAAATAAGACATACCTTTGGCCATGTGCAGACAAACATCACCCATGGGGGCTGACACTGTCAACATTCATCAATGACACAATGACAGAAGTGACCATCATAATGCAGACCCACATATTTGCACCAATGGGCACACAAATGGAGATATCCTGTGGAGACTGTAGATGTGAGGTGAACAAATACCATACCATGGCAGCAATGGGACACACAAACAATGATCATAGTGCTGACTGATGACCTAGGAGTCCCAGGGACAGCAGGTGAAACCCACCAAACAACATACAGCCAATGGCACACTAAAGATATGCCAATGCAGTGGTGCAGATACACAAACAGGCAGACCCACACTGCACATCAAACACAACAGGTGAGGGGGGGGGTGCCAGTGTCCCCAGGCAACCACACAACACATGATGAGGCCAGAATACCAATTACACAGATGTGCATACAGTGCCACACAAAAGTAACTCATGGATCCAAATCCCCTATGTGGGCAATCAGGCATTGTTAGATGAGAGGGAGCACAAATCACACATGTCACACAAGCATGTAGGAACAGCAACTGACACAGCAAGACACAGACACACCACAGCACTACCCCCAGGGTCCCCACAATGTGTTGACCCTGGGCTGCATGACAATCCCACTGTGACGACAAAGCTAGATGTCGTTCACACTGTGAACCACAGTCATGTGTCCTGTACAACAAACGACCATCACACCTACACAAGCACAAATCAATCAGCACGGCCATTAAGCCAAGGCCAACATTGAGGCAGGGGTCTAGCCGGGCAACAACTCTCATCTGCACACACTCAACACCACACACCTCGACCTCCAACAATGTGCAGCAGTGAAGATCACATGCACTGGTGACATTGCACATGCACCCATGACAATCCCATGGGGGGTGGTGGTAACTAAGGTGCAGAAACACATCACACATGGCCACTCAACCAGACTCCTGAATGTCTGACACACTGCACATTACGCTGTACATGGACATGACGGCAATACCACACCAACCAATGGGATCCCAGCCACAGTCCCACACCAATGAAGAAGCCAAGGTCACCCACAAAGAACACACATAGACAACTACCAACATTGCAGCCCTGACCCTGAGGAGTGCCAGCAGTCACACACACAACGTGTCACAATCACTGAAAGCTAACACAAACTGGAAATTACATGACAGATGTAAACAAGTGCCAAGGGGAATCCTGTCTGTGTCCCATCTGCGTTATCCCACAAACTCAGCCCTGACAGCAAACACACCTATGGGTGACACCCTGATGAGCAGTAATGTGCCATGCACCCACATCACAGAGAACCCAGGGAGAAGACTTTGTGGGAACATAGGTCAACTCGGCAAGCATCACAAACAGGAACATCACTAGGGATCACAGCATGCACAGCAAAATGGAAGTGAACACACACAGACATGCTCACACAACACACACCTTGGGCACAGGCAATGTCACAGGATTACTCACTGCCATGAGGGGACTCCACTCCTGTGTGGGGAAAGCTGTGCCATATGTCGCCTCAGTAGGGCTCCATCATGTCAGCAGAACACCTGGTCACACAGTCAACAATTAGCACGAAATGATGCTCACGTCATATCAGCCTGGTCATGGGAGTGTCAACGAAATCACCAGCACAGATCCAACACACATGTATAGCAAGTTGCACTGATAACACAGATGAGTCCTTCCCCATTGATGCCCAAACTTGCATGTCCAGTGGAGATGGCCACACGGTCAGGGAAGTAGACTAATTGAACAATGGCAGGCACAACAGATGTGCAGGGGTGTAAGCCACAGATGTGATATTGCAAATGTAAGTAGGAAATCCCATTGCCAAATATTGTAAACATGACACCCTCATATGCTGCTAAGGATGACATGATACACTACAGGATAGGACACATTACCTGTGGACCACATGGGTTCCTGCACAGTAACACTTCATTTTCATGAGACCAAAAATTACCATCACTGCAGCAAGGGCACGGTTAGCATCATCAACATCATGTACATCAGAAACAAAACCACTAGAGAACAGAAAGTAGCTTTATTCAGCATATGCTGCTTCAAAAGTTAAAGTCCAGAAAAAAAGAAACAAAGGCCAATGGCCAGTCCATTCTGAAAGTCAAACAGGGTGACAGTGGCAGATGTCACCCTACGCATGCCTGCACTGCTACACACCAGGGACAATCCCTCGGAGGGGCATACGGGGGCAGGCCAGGCACCGCAGGGACAGGATCAGGGCTCACCAGAAGGAGGAAGGGAAGGGGTGGTGGGTGCTGGAGAGCCACTGACAACTGCAGTGGAGGTGTCTGACATGGTGTGTGCCGGCACAACTGGGGGCATGACTCAGATGGTGTGGGTGCCGGCACGACTGCAGTGGGCTGTGCAGATGGAGTGGACAGGTTCCCCACTGCAGTGCCCAAGTCAGACGGGGTGGTAGTGGACTCCACTGCAGTGCCTACCTCCAGGGGAGGAGAATGGGGTTCAGGTAAGGTGGGCAGGACAGAGGGGGAGGACACCGTCTCCACACCAGTGGCACAGACATGCGCAGCGGGGCGGGGTGGTGCCGGAAGAGCAAGTGGCAGTGGGAGAAGGCCGGACCTTTTTGAGGATGGTGTATCTGTGGGTGGGTGAACCTGGGGCAGGGTGTGGTGGGGGCACCTGTGGAGTGGGGGCCTGAGGGATGGAGGAAGGAGACTTGGTGCTTGAGCTGCAGGGCGGCGGCGGGGTCTTGCTCTTCCGGGTCCTGGGGGACTTGCGGTTGGGGGCGTCAGTCGGTCTGCACCTGGGGGAGGGTGTCCGGGGGCGAGGGGCACTCCCCTCTGTGTGGGTGGGCTTCCTCTTCCCCCTGAATGCTGGATCAGCTGGATCGGAGGGGAAGAGGCCGAGGTCACTGACGAAGACCTGCTGTGTCCTTGGGGTTGCAGGTGAGGCAAGGGAAGGGGCCTTGGAGGGAGAGGGAACTGAAGACTGTGCAGTGCTCGTGGATGCGTGTGTGTGTGCCTTGGCTCCATCCCCTGTGAGTGTGGTTTCAGTCCCCTGACTTTGTGTGCGTGTGGATTTTGGCGTGTGTGTCTGTGTGCTGCCTGTGTCTGTGCTGGTGTGTGCCTGTGCCGGTGTGTGTGTGCTTGGGACAGGTAAGGTGCTGGGGAGTGTGGATGGGGCAGAGGTAGGAGGGGTGAGGGACTGCTGGAGGAGGGACACTGCTGCCATCAGGGAGGAGTCCATGGACCTATTGCCCCTCTGTAGGGCAGACATGCCCGATGAGATGCCCTCCATGAACGACACCAGCTGAGTCAACAGAGTGGTGTGTGCATGGAGGACATTCAGCATCGCTGTCTGCCCTACATGGAGCTGGCGAAGGAGGTACACAGACTCCTCACTCAGGGCAGCAGGGGACACAGGGGCAGGGGGTGCAGTGCCTGGCATGAAGGAGACACGCTCCCGAACATGGGAGCCTCCACGGACTACGGGAATGGGAGCCGATGGGAGGGCGGTGGTGGTGGTGGTGGTGGCAGGGACAGCAACACTAGCTGTGGTGTGGTGGCTGCTGACACCCGCCTCCACAAGGGAGTCATCCTCCGAGCTGCTGTGGTCCTCAGCTGAGGTGGATGTTGCTGAGGACTCCTCGGTGTGGCTCCCCTCGCCCTTCGTGCCACTGGGTCCCTCCGACCACTCCTCGGCTGCTGACCCAGTCTGGCTCTGCGGCTCCTCCTGGTCCGTGGGGCTGTCCCCTCCTAGGCCGTGGATGTATCTGCAAACAATAGGGAAACAGACAGACATCAGTCACCTGCACCGAACGCACACACCACAGTAAGTACAGCACATTACAGAGCAAGCCCTGGCATCCTTAGTTTAACATTGCTAAAAGTGCCCAAGCAGAGTAGGGGAAGCCAATTGTCAGTCTGATGGTCAACCATGGCACTCACATCTCTCCTGGCCTTGCACCCATCTGTCTGGTGTCTGTCGGATGGCAATACCCCAGTGTGGATACATGCACCACCTACACAGTAGTTGGACAGTGCAGAGAACACGGTGAAGCATGTGAACATGCACACATCACAACTCTTGCCACTGAGTCAGTACAGGTGTCCGGATAAAGGGATGCCCAGAGTCAATTTTGAAATGCATGTGATGCATACCAGCGACAGACACCATGATGCACCCATGTCCTGACAGTCATTGCCACAATGGTGTGCATGTAGCACATGTCACTCCCTCAGGATCACTCATAGGAAGTTTCATGCCATGGCACAGGCATGCCTGCTAAGTCATACATCACTGTCTCCAGTCACATGGGCAGGGCAGCCAGACAACAACAGTCTGCACTGTCACTATAGTAGGACATGGGGAATGCAAGTCCTGGAGCTGAACAAGTGCACATGTACATCCCCCACACACCACATCATCTGAACCCTTATCTGTCCACGTCATACCAATTGGACATATGGGAGACCTGTAACAGAACCCTCTGAACCTGAGCACCTCACAATCTGCTGTGAATGGGAAACAGCTGCCTGAACTTCACATTCGCATACCCCAGTCTGCACGGTCAGGTGATCAAACACCTATGTGTCACACAAGTATCGTCTCCTATGTCACATCTCCGGTGGCATGCTGAGCCCCAACCGAGAAACACCCCTGACAACAAAGTCACAGCACACTGACACAGAGGCAGACACCTGAGGGGACATATCACTGAGCACAACGTGTCAGCTGATACACGGGAGTGGGAGTACAGAGTGTATTGTATGGCCTGGAGTAGGCATGACTGTCCTGCCCCACGTGAATGAGGGATGAGCCCTGGACAGTAGGCAGGTGGCTAAGTATGTGTGACACACGTAATATACACACTCCTGGGGCCCAAACATTGTTCCCACCCGCAGCATGGGTGTGTGCCAGATACCCCAGGCACATGTGGTGGATCAGCTCACCAATTGGACCACATATCAAAGTAACACGCAGACTACATGTCAGAACACAGGCATTGTGTAAGCAATGGACCCACCCATGATGCCCACCACAGAGTTAGGGGAACAAATGCTGTCACCCACCTTGAGCTGAGCAAAATGCAAGGACACAGTACCCAGGTGATACAATTCCCTGACTGTAAGGGCCACACCTGGGTATCAGATGAGGAGTGGGCAGTGCACAATTGAGGGACATGGGTCCTGGACCACATGACTGATGTACTGTGGAAGTTTAACCAGGCCAGAGGAGGGCACATAGCATGGCAGACAAAGTTCACAATGCAGTCATGGACTCACCCCCTCCTTGCTGCTCTCTGGCCTTCAGCTGCCCATCCAGATCAGGGAAGACCACCGCCAGGATCCTGAGCATGTGGGGGTCAGGGTCCGGTGTCCGCCCCTCCTGCGAGGAGGTGACAGCTTCAGCTGGACCCGTGCGATCCTCCGGGTCCAGCCCCGAAGGTCCTGCCACCTCTTCTGGCAGTTGCGGATCCGGCGCTTGTAGACCCCCACGGTTCTCACTGCCCGGACGATGGTCAGCCATATCTGCTGCTTCTGGTGGGCATCGACCTGTGAGGATGACAAAGTGAAAATGCCATTACTACACATTCAACATATCCGTGCATTACACAGTTGGATATACATGTCTCAATCACAGGGGCACATGATGTAAACAGGCAGTGCAACGATGGCTATGGACAGTTTGCCAGCAGTTACTACATGGTATCATTGCCTGGGAAGTAAAACCTTGTTGGAATGCACTGTTACTGCACTATACCTGTTCAGTGCATGTAACTACACACTATGGGGGGTGACAACTACTCAGTTAGCATGCTAGCCAGTGGCGTGCACACTGTAAGTCTTGCTATTCAGACAACATGCACATTTAGTAAGGCAGTGGACAGCACACTCACCTGCTCCCCTGGTTTCCCATACAGCTTGCTGTACTGTGGAAGGAGGCTGTCCAGCAGGGCCTGGTTCTCCTCAGTGCTGAAGGCTGGGGCTCTCTCCACAGTACGTGCCATTGCAGGATCCAGAGGGTGCAGATACAGCAGCAGTGGTGGTGGCAGATGTCGTCCTGGAGCATGTAGTGCAGGCAAGTGAGCTCTCAGGGGAACAGCCAGCATTATATGTGTGCTGCAGAGGCAGATACTGTCCCATGTGTCCAAAGTGATAGGTCCAAGTCGTTTGCATCTTCTGAATCTGACCAATCCATGGAATAGCAGCACTAATACACGCCCACAGCATCCTTCAAAAGTTCAACTTCAAGACACCCATGAATTTGCAACATTGTTGTGGGTGACCAACTGAATTCACAGCATCAGACTCGTTAAAGATTTGAAAACGCGTCCGTTGCCAGGCCAGGCCACAGCCAATGTGTGCACACCGATCGGTCCATGGCTGTACAATGCGTATTGCGAATACAACGCGTACCCGCTGACATTGAATGCAATGGGCCGGCCGGGAACACCGATCGGTCCATTGCTGTTCAACGCGTACCCGCGATACAACGCGTACCCGCTCACATTGAATGCAATGGGCCGGCCGGGAACACCGAACGGTCCATTGCTGTTCAACGCGTACCCGCGATACAATGCGTACCCGCTGACATTGAATGCAATGGGCCGGCCGGGAACACCGATCGGTCCATTGCTGTTCAACGCGTACCCGCGATACAACGCGTACCCGCTCACATTGAATGCAATGGGCCGGCCGGGAACACCGATCGGTCCATTGCTGTTCAACGCGTACCCGCGATACAACGCGTACCCGCTCACATTGAATGCAATGGGCCGGCCGGGAACACCGATCGGTCCATTGCTGTTCAACGCGTACCCGCGATACAACGCGTACCCGCTCACATTGAATGCAATGGGACGGCCGGGAACACCGATCGGTCCATTGCTGTTCAACGCGTACCCGCTCACATTGAATGCAATGGGCCGGCCGGGAACACCGATCGGTCCATTGCTGTACGACGCGTCCCTGGACAAGTCACTGGCATATGTCACCATGCCTGTCACAGGTGAACATATGCTAGCCACATATACTTCCCAGGGAGTGAGGGGCACACCTACAACACCACAGCCAGTCCACACTGTATCCTAAGGCATGTAAGGCTGCATTACCTATTCCGTGTATGGGGGTGAACATGTTGTTCTGTGGGTGTCACTTCTGGGCAGCCACTCCCAGGCTGTGCACGTGTTCATGGGGACAGGATCCTTGGTGTGTCGTGCACATGACCACTGTGAAGTGCAAGTGTTCATTCCTGAGCATGTGGTATGGTCACATTTCACGGTGGTGTATGTGTATGTCATGTCACATAACCCCTGAGTCCCATGTGGGACGGTATGTACGTCCCAGGGTGACCCATTGGCACAATAGTGATGGTCCTCCACAGTCTGTGTGCATGTTGTGTTTACGATGTCTGATTCCATGTGCACAATGGGAGACAGTCTCCACATCCACGTTGTTTGTGCATGGACTTTGATGTTGTGCGTGTGTGTGTCACAGACGTCCATGTCTGTCCTGACGAGGCAACAGGGACCACTACCTGTGGGGGTCATGGTTGTTTTGCTGTGGTGTATTCATGATGCACCATGTCATGCCAGTGTCCATGTGGCAATACAGGGTCACTGGGAATCTACCTGTCGATGAGCTGTGATGCCTGGGGCACATCTGTCCTCACATGTCACTGTGGTGTGTGTTTGGAACGTGGCAGCAGTACATGGGTACTGTGACACAGCCTAATGATATCCCATAGCACAACCTGGGACTTGTTGAGGGAACATGTTGAACTGTGATGTTAGATGTTGGCCATGTAGGTGCCATACATGTCCTTACGGAACGGCACACGCATCATGTACTTGTGTCTCGTAATGGTGTATCATGTGATATTGAGTCTGGTCTATGCCACATATGTGGGGTGACTGACAATCTTTCTTTCTTCACCTATGCACTGCAGGGCATCAGCTGTCCGGCCATTTCCTGACCTTGCAACAGTGGTTGAACGGGACTGCATCCGACGGTACCGCTTCACCAGGCCACTGATTGAGGAATTGGCGTTGCGGTTGGCCCCACATTTGCAACCTGGCCGGCCATTCCCTACAGCGCTGACCCCCAAGGTGAAGGTGATGGCAGCCCTACACTTCTTTGCCACCGGTACCTTTCAACACACTGTGGCATCTGCTGGTGGGATGTCACAGACAATGTTCAGCCGTGTGCTCCGCGATGTTTTGGAGGCTATGTTGAGATTCCTGAACCAGTACATCTATTTCTCTAGACTTCAACAACTCACTGACGTGAAGAGTGACTTCTATGCCCTGGGGAGGATGCCGCATGTCATTGGCTCCATTGATGGGACACATGTGGCTTTGGTACCACCACAGGCCCAAGAGCAGGCATACAGGAACCGCAAGCACTTCCATTCGGTCAATGCACTGGTGGTATGTCTTGCAGATATGAGCATCTCGCACGTCTGTGCCCGTTTCCCCGGTTCTGCACACGATGCCTACGTGATGAGGAGTAGTCGCATCCCGAGGATGATGTCACAGATGCGGAACCAGCGTGCCTGGCTTGTTGGTGTGTACTGACTATGTACCATTGTGTGTGTTCTGCAATGTAGTGTTCCACCCTCTTTTCCAACTCAGCTAATGTGCATTTGTCTGTATGTAGGTGACTCCGGATACCCCAACATGCCGTGGTTGCTGACGCCCCTCAGGAACCCTGTGACACCAGCCCAGATGCGTTACAATGAGGCACATGGTCGGACCAGGAGAGTCATTGAGCGGACATTTGGTCTCCTGAAGAGCCGTTTCCGCTGCCTGGACAAGACAGGAGGGGCCCTCCCATATGCCCCAGCAAAGGTGTGCAAGATTGTCATCGTCTGCTGCATGCTACACAACCTGGCTGTGCGGAAGGAGTTGCCTCTCATCCTGGATGACGATGACCAACATCCGCCACCTGTGGAGGATCCTGGCCTGGACCACGATGCCAGTGATGATGATGATGATGATGGTGATGTCCGCACACAGCTCATCACCAACTTCTTCAGCTGAATGTGAGTATCCGGAGATGTCATGTCAATGATGTGAGTATGCATGATATGTGTTGGTGGTGCTCTGGTGCTGTTTGAGTGTGGCCATGTGCTACATGACTGTATGCGTGTAGCGATGTGTCCTTACAGGTAGTCTGTACTCCCCAACAGTGTTGACATGCTAACGTGGTTCTGGGTGGGTATCTTGTGACATGTATTGGGCATGAGTATTGCAGTTCTGTCCTGTTCTTCAGTGCTTTTGACTGTGTGTCATTTCTGTCCTTCACAGGGTACTTTCAGAGTTGTTTGGTCAACTGTGATCCCCCAACACCGTGATTGAACTGCCAGGTTGGTAGCTGTCGTATCCCTACAGGTGATGTGCACCACACCCATGGACTTCCTTTCTTCTACACTTGTTGACTGTGTGCCCACTGCCAGGTGGGATTGCCATGCATCTGTAGTGGTTACAACATGTTGCAAATGTGCAATAAACCTGTGCTTCACTTTGTGATGTGCGTTGTCTGTGGTCACACATCTGACTGACATTTGATTACTGCACCAGTGGGCTAGTTGTCAAAGACTGTGAATAGGTGTTGTGTCTGTGCATTGCATCGTATTTCCTGCCAACATCAGTGTAGGCGATGAGTCAGGTGGCCTTGGTGTGTATATGTTGTGTAACCCTGGTGGTGTGTCTCCCTCATATGTGTCACGTTGCCATGACTTACATGCCTGTGTTGTACTTGCTGTGGCAGTTAGCATGCACAGTGTAATTTCGCAGGTCATCATCTCCATGACAGAAACCACATTTGAATCACAACAGAGGCAGGTATGGGGTATTAGTGTGTTTATTGTCATACATGTGTGAGTATGGTGCACAGGAAGGTGGGTGCTGTACATTGTGATTGTAATCCAAAGTTCCTAGATGATTTGGAAGTCCTGGTAGCATAAATGTCCTGAGTAAAGTCCACAGTCATCTGATACATTGGTCCAACTTGTACTCCCCATGTCATGTGGGGGAGTTGTGTTGCATTCAACAGGGTGTACAATTTGCGCACAAAGGTGATTATCCAGCACAGGTTTTGGCTTCCTGGTGGTTGCGCATGGCCATCGGCCTCTCAGTTGCCCTTCCTCGGACGACCCCTCTTCTTTGGGGGGACCCTCAAGTGCAGACTGCTGCGATGCAGGGGACTCTCCGCCAGAGTCATCCTCCCTCCCTGTGGCAGTTGCAGTTGTTTCAGCACCAGATGTTGTGGGCACACAGGGAGGTGTTGACTGGTTGCTGCTCATCTGGCGGAGGCATTGTAATATGTCCCTATGCACCGCCGTCATCTCTTGCTGTGTGTCCCACTTGGACTCCATGCGGGTCATGTGTAAGTCCAAGCGTGCATGATGGGCAGCCTGCTGCTGTCGTATGTCCCTGAGGATCCCCACTACCTGGCTGAACTCTCCGGTGCTGGTCTGGTACGCATCGGCTATGCGTACCAGTTATGGGTCATCATGCAGTCCAGACCCCTCTGCGAGCAGTGACCTATGTCTACCACCCCTCCCACCACCCCTGGCGACACGTGCAGTACCTGAGGTGGCACGCACAGGTGATCCTGGGCCCCCTTGGGGGTTGTTGGTGGTGTTGGTGTCCATAGCCCCACGTTGGGCAGGGGTCCGTGTGCTGGTGGTGGCGGTGGTCCTTGGTCTGTCTGTGTCGGCAGGGGTGGTTTGTGTGTTGTCAGTCGTTGGAGGGGTGGGTGCAGGGGGTGCAGCTGGTGGTCCTGCTGGTGCTGCATGTTGACTCGCTCCGGAGGTGCCAGGTAGGTCTTCGTCATCCGAGGAGGGCGGCGGCTGTTCCACACCAGTGAGCTCCGTTTCCCCTGGATCCTGGGACAGGGACTTCTCAGCGTCTGCTGCTGTGTCCCCATCATCACCTGTTTTTGGGAGACACACACAATGTATGTTATGTTTCTGCAGGCATCAATGGTAGACACACCTGACAGTTGTGACTGTACCTCTGGATGCGGGCCTGTACATTGCATTGTCCTGAGTTGTCACAGTCAGAGGTTGATATTGGTGTTGCACATTGTCCTGCATACTTTGAGCATTTCAATTTGACTGTTGGGGTGTGTACATGGTCTGCATGGGTTGTATTTGTTTGACATCCGGCCCTCCTTCTCCCCCAGCCCAGTTATCCCACCATGAAGCATGCCACCCTTGCAGTGGGTTCAGGTTGACTCTCAGGATGTCAGTGAGTGGTGTCCTGCTGTTGGTTGGTGCCCAGTTCCCAGCAGGGCCTTGTGCTCCCAACAGCAGTACCCAGTGTCAGCCATCTTGTCAGTTGTTTTCCACTCCCTGTGATGTGCGCATGGTTCAGGGAGGTGTTGATGGGACAGTTGTGAGGGTGGGCAATATCTGTGTCTACCACTCCCATCATGCTATTGCCTCCACCCCCCTTCCCAGCATGCCCATACTTCCTTCCTTTTGAGTGTACTTCAGTGTGTGTGAGTGTGACAGCAATGGCAAGATCAGAAAAAAGGACAAGGGAACCCTTGAAATCAAAAGGGACCAAGGGTGCTAATCGATTCTCAGAAACAAAGGTCCCTTTAAGGTAGGAAATGGATAAGATGGCCACAAAGTCACAATGAAGTTTGAGGCTACTTTAGTTATGCATACAAAATATTTAATTATTAAGAACCAAAATAACAAAACAACAAAAAATCAATAATGAGTGAGCAAGGCGTGAGGGGGTAGGGGAAATCAGCCGATTTCCTTACCACAGGCAGGTGACTTAAAAGTGACTTAAGCAATAGAATGAAAATTAGAAGCCACAATAAGGAGTACGTCTATTACTCAAAAACAATGTCTATACAACATGAGTTAGAGACGTAGGTGTCGACGACGTTTCGATCCCAACTTAAATTGTGGGATCATCATCAGGACTGAAGGTGAAGCAAATGCCTGGGAAGTTGCTCAGGAATCCGAGTGAGCAGTCGTGAGGGCAGATGTCTACAAGGGGAGGGATCCAGGGCGAGGGTTGACCTGTCATACAGGCGGAGATACTACATAGGGAAATGCGTGGGGGCGGTCAGGACGGATCCAGCGGTAGCAGGGCCTGGAATCGGTCATGCAAGTAAGATACCCCGGTGGGACTAGATCATCGAGCCCTGGTGCGGGCGTAACTTGAAGGATGGTGGCAATCTCAATGGAACCGCTATAGGAAAAGTCCCCAGTGCGATGGAATCAGCAAGAGCCGTTGCGGATGGTCGGGGGGCTGTGCAGTATGTAGATGATCAGATATACCTCAGGCACGAGTGTTGTTTTGTTATTTTGGTTCTTAATAATTAAATATTTTGTATGCATAACTAAAGTAGCCTCAAACTTCATTGTGACTTTGTGGCCATCTTATCCATTTCCTACCTTAAAGGGACCTTTGTTTCTGAGAAGCAATGGCAAGATGGCTGACAGTGGTGTCCTGCTGTTGGTTGGTGCACAGTTCCCAGCAGGGCCTTGTGCTCCCCACAGCAGTAGCCAGTGTCAGCCATCTTGTCAGTTGTTTTCCACTCCCTGTGATGTGGGCATGGTTCATGGTGGTGTTGATGTGCGCATTGTGAGGGTGGGCAATATCTGTGTCTACCACTCCCATCATGCTATTGCCTCCACCCCCCTTCCCAGCTTGCCCATACTACCTTCCTTTTGAGTGTACTTCACTGTGTGTGAGTGTGACAGCAATGGCTAAATGGCTGACAGTGGTGTCCTGCTGTTGGTTGGTGCCCAGTTCCCAGCAGGGCCTTGTGCTCCCCACAGCAGTACCCAGTGTCAGCCATCTTGTCAGTTGTTTTCCACTCCCTGTGATGTGCGCATGGTTCAGGGTGGTGTTGATGGGACAGTTGTGGGGGTGACCAATATCTGTGACTGCCACTCCCATCATGCTTTTGCCACCACCCCCTTCCCAGCATGCCCATGCTTCCTTCCTTTTGACTCTGCTTCCCTGTGGGGTTGTGTGCCTGTGCTGACAAGATGGCTGACAGTGTTATCCTGGGGTTCGTTTTGCTACAAGTCCCATGTGTGTCCCTGTGCTTCACACAGCATGACCCAGGGTTGTGGTTCTTTGTGGGATATTTGATTGGAGTGTGAGGCAATGCATTCTCCCAGGTGAGTTGTGTGGAGTTTGTGTTAGGGGGGGGTGTTAGTGGAGCTGCTGGTAACTATAGTCAGTGCTGTGAGTCCTCCTTCCCACCCAGCCAGATTTTCCACCATGGAACGTGCTTCCGTTGCAGGGAGTGCAAGTTGTCTTTCAGGATGTCAGTCAGTGGTGTCCTGCTGTTGGTTGGTGCACAGTTCCCAGCAGGGCCTTGTGCTCCCCACAGCAGTAGCCAGTGTCAGCCATCTTGTCAGTTGTTTTCCACTCCCTGTGATGTGGGCATGGTTCATGGTGGTGTTGATGTGCGCATTGTGAGGGTGGGCAATGTCTGTGTCTACCACTCCCATCATGCTATTGCCTCCACCCCCCTTCCCAGCATACCCATACTTCCTTCCTTTTGAGTGTACTTCAGTGTGTGAGAGTGTGACAGCAATGGCAAGATGGCTGACAGTGGTGTCCTGCTGTTGGTGGTGCCCAGTTCCCAGCAGGGCCTTGTGCTCCCCACAACATTGCACCAGTGTCAGACATCTTTGATGTGGCTTTTGACTCCCTGTGAGGTCTGCATGCTTGGGTGTGATCTTGCTGGGCCATGTGGGTGGGGGATGTTGGGCTGTGACTACCACTCCCATCATGCTTTTGCCTCCACCCCCCTTCCCAGCATGCCCATGCTTCCTTCCTTTTGACTCTGCTTCCCTGTGGGGTTGTGTGCCTGTGCTGACAAGATGGCTGACAGTGTTATCCTGGGGTTAGTTTTGCTCAGGTCCCATGTGTGTCCCTGTGCTTCACACAGCATGACCCAGGGTTGTGGTTCTTTGTGGGATATTTGATTGGTGTGTGAGGCAATGCATTCTCCCAGGTGAGTTGTGTGGAGTTTGTGTTAGGGGGTGGTGTGGGTGGAGCTGCTGGTGACTATGGTCTGTGCTGTGAGTCCTCCTTCCCACCCAGCCAGATATCCCACCATGGGACGTGCTTCCATTGCAGGGAGTGCAAGTTGTCTTTCAGGATGTCAGTCAGTGGTGTCCTGCTGTTGGTTGGTGCACAGTTCCCAGCAGGGCCTTGTGCTCCCCACAGCAGTAGCCAGTGTCAGCCATCTTGTCAGTTGTTTTCCACTCCCTGTGATGTGGGCATGGTTCATGGTGGTGTTGATGTGCGCATTGTGAGGGTGGGCAATATCTGTGACTACCACTCCCATCATGCTATTGGCTACACTGACTTGCCCAGCATACACAGAATTCCTTCCTTTCAGTGAGCTTCCCTGTGAGGTGGTGCTCTAGTGGTGGCTACATATCTGACTGTGTTTGTTGGTTAGATTTGTGCCACTGCCTGGCTCTATTTGTTGTTGGGTTTGTACATGTCATGACACAGTTACATATCACTATGAGATGGCATGTATTGTGTTTATGTGACTGACATACACATTTTGGGATGATTCTGTTTTGGTTGCTGTGTATTTGCTAAGGGTGCATGGTTTGACTCTCCCCTTGACAGTGATGTGTGTGTATTGTCGCACAATATTGTGTACATTTGTTGTGTACTCACCAGGCTCTGGGATGTTTTCTAGTACAGCGACGCTCACTGGTGGTAGGATGGCCCGCACCTTCTCCTCCCAGGGCCTGAGGTATACTGGTTTGGCAGGAGGGCCACTGCCGGTGTGTTGGCTCAAGAGGTAGTCCTTCTTCAACAGCTCCCTGACCCTCCTGCGCACGTCATACCACCTGTTCTGGATGTCTACCTTTGTGCGCAAACATGGTGATTGTGCGTTGACCCTGTCGACAATCCTCTCCCACATCTTGGTTTTCTGCGCCATGGGTGTCTGTTGGACCAGTGTACCAAACAGCTGTGGCTCTACCCTGAGGATCTCATCTACCAGGACTTCAAATTCACTATCTAGGAACTTATGATTCTTCTTTGGGGGCATGGTGATGGGTGGTGATTGTGAGTGATGTGTGTGTTGGTGAGCAAGTGAGGGTGTGTGAGTGTGTGTTTTGCTGGGTGTATGTGAGGGTGCTATTTGTTGAGGTGCTGCTGGTGTGTGGCTTGTGTGATGGATGAGCTGTGAGTGTGTGTGTGGTTGCTGTCTGTTGGTGTTGAGTGCTGGCAGGTAATTTGAATTTGCAAAGGATCATGGTAGGGATTAGTGTCCTTTATATGGGTGGAGTTGTGGGTGTGTCTTTGTTCCCTGTTTCTCCACCCAGTATTTATTGGCTTTGTAATTGCTTGTTTGGCCTTTTTTGTGTGTTTTTCCTTAGTTCTTTTTGTGCATGTAGGAGTCGTTCTTCTGACCGAGTCGGACCCGGCAGTTGTCTCGCGCGAGCCTCTCAGATTCGTTCACGCTGTGTTTGTGCTGTTTTCTGTGCTGCGTACGCGTCGGTCACGGTGTTTTGGGTTGCTTCGGCTCGCAGTTTTGTATGCGTGTCGGTCGTGCGGCTTGGGCCCCGTGCGACTCGGTCGTGTTTTCCACGCGTTGCATCGTACTTGGCGGGTAGGAGTTCGCGGGTACGTTTCGTTCGGGATTCTTCCTGGTGCGTGTCGGTCGGTTAGATTCGCGTGATTTTCCGGCCGGATAGCTGTTTTCCGCGCGGTTCGTTCGTTCTGCTTGTGTTCCGTACGCGTCGGTCGGATTTTGCACACTTCTCATCGTACTTTGCGGGTCGGGCTGCACCGGTACGTGTCGGTCGGATACAAATCCGGATCCGAGTCGGTCGGTACGTTTTCCGGCCCGAATCGGAATCGGCCCCTTAATTGTGAAATTGTCATGGATGAAGGTGTTCTGAAAACAATTGTTTTGGATAATTGCATCCAATTCCTTTCCAGAAACATGACTGAATTTATGACTAAGATGGGGATTAAGCATGGGAAGGTGGCCTTATGCAGACCAAGAGCAAACAGTCTGCTTAAAAGAATAAATTACGTAGGTCACCTAGTGATTGAGAATATGCAGTTATAAATGGCTAATGGGCCCCATAAAGGAGGGAACTGAAACAACTAATCTGGGCATAAAGGATAACACCTCATCCAGTAACAGGTTTCTCATCATTTGTATCTTTTAAAATGAGGGAACTGGCTAGGAAGTTAATTCTTGTGTGGCTGAACCAAAAGAGTTGTGTGCATGCATTGACAAGCTGGTAAGAAGGTAGTCATGGATGAACAAGAGAAATCTAAAAAATATTACAATATCAGGATGGTAGACAAGGCTGTGATCATTAATGTTTTTGATTGGATTGTTGTGCAGAAAGGGGGAGTGGTCAAGAAAGGGAACAGTGGGTTTTTGAAACAATATAAAGTGACATAGGTGAAATGTAATATGGTAACTTTAGATAATGGAAGGGTGTGGAGTTTAGGAAATATGTGTAAGTTGATGAGTTATCCTAAAAGTGATGGCTTGAAGATGTAAAGGGTAAATTATTGTATGTAAAAATGTTCTAGAGAAAAAAACTTTGATTATGATCTTGATTAAAAATCTATATGAGAATTGTACATATTCTTCGTTGATTAGTCATTTAGTGAGCATTATTAAATAAAGCTGTGTTTCATTGTGCTCGGGTAGAACCTTCATATATAAGTTGTATTTGCTATCCTATGTTAAATATTACAGGGTAAAGATGTGTAGAGATTATGTTATGTTGATTGAATGGTACCATGTTATGGAATGTAGAATGAGTGAGAAGTCTGGAAAGGCTCAGAGAAAAGAGCTGACTGTTGAAGCAGGATGGTGGAGCTGAAGGATGCTTAACTGTGAATAAAGAGACTTTTATACAGCTACAGAGCACCTTAAGATACTACAAGAGCCCACAGTTGCTGAAATTATTTTTGAAAGTTTCATGCAGATTTGTTGAATGGTGCAAAAGTTATTAGGAAAAAAAAACCATGCCTTTTCAATGGACAGTCTGATGTAATTCTAACTACATATGAGGTAGTGTTGCCTGTGTTATCTATTTGGTGCAGAACTGTTAAAAAAGAAGCACATCTGGTACTCAAGGTGATAAGTGCTGCAATTTATTCAGATAATGCAGAGGACATTAAAAGGAATTGCTGACAAATTTTGACTGTAAAACAGTCTTCATCACATCCAACATAAGTCCTTCCCATCTTTCCCTATTTAAGATATTGAGGCCACGGTCCATGCCCATTAGAGAACTGTCAGTACAGTGCATTGTGGGTTTCATAGTTCCACATATAAAGTATTATTTTTAGTGTCCGTGTGGAAGGCATATGTAAGGTTGTATATACGTGGACCCAATTTTCTTCTTATCAAGAGTGAAATACTATTTTTACATTAAAGAGGACTGCTTGTTAGTCATTTTCAGTAAATTACCAAAGTAATGCCTTCTTGGACTATGAAGGGAGGAGAACCAGACATTGAAGTGAGGAGGTTTTTCAATGGAGAAGCACACATTCAGGATTCAAAACGTACCACAGTGCCACAGTGGATGGGTTTGGCTATACCACTAAGAATGTATTTCTACCCAAACTCACCCCAGTTTTGCAAAATTACGATAATGAAAGACTGGGGAAGAGCATAATGTTCTGACCTATACCACTCAGTTTGCATGCAGCTCTTTGATTACAGTTTATAGATCACTGTGCTATATTAAGATTATATGTAACAAGAAAAAGGGGAGGACTAGGAGCAAGTTGTGGTCCAGTACCCGTGCTCCCTGTGATAATCTCAATTCAAACAAAGGGTAACTGTTCCAAATGTGGGCGCAATAGTCATCCACATCAAAGAAAAAGAGAAAAGGAAGTGGAAACAAGAGAAACCTAGGTCTAAACCCCACAGACTAGAGGCAAGCTCAAGTCTTGTCTCTTGATGCCCTCACACATCCCGAGGGATGTCATGCTTCATCATCAAGGGTCGCTTTGGCGGAGTTCTCTTGTTGGTACTGCCGTATGATGAGTGAGGGTGTGAGATAAAGAGTTCTGAATGAAGAGTGAGTGAGTGAGTGAATGACAAAACTAGCTGAGGGATACCAGGGAGAATTAAGTTTAACACATAGGTTCCCTTGCCAGGTTAAAAAACCCGTAGGTCGTGTGTTACTGATAGGGCATAATGTGCCTCAGTAACTTTCGGTCAACATGTTTCGCGCCGTTTAAATGGTCAGAACGATAACTGGTGCTTCTTCAGGACCAATGAAGTGAGTAAAAAAGACCGTGATTGGGTCTAGAACCCTAATAAGAAGGAACGGTCCACCCTTGTGTAAAACTACAAGGTGGCTACAGCTCTATTAAATGGCCTTTGCAACCTAGTCTAAGATAGTCAGTTGCTCCATAGGCTAGCGCGTGTATTCGCCCCAACCATAATGGGGGTTGCCGTCGGGTGCAATGCAGGCAGGCGTGTAAGGGGTAGGTGCTGGCAGGCATTGCACCCGACGGCAACCCCCGTCAGAGACGCAACTAGAGCCACATTTCGGTGGGGGGGCTACTAAAAATTTCAGGGGGGGCTAATTTTTCCAGCGATAGTCAGAGTGGAGATGCAGGGGCTCTAAGAAGGGGTGAAGAAACAACAAAGCCTTGTTAGCAAGTAAATGGTCTTTTAAAGACCTGTGAAGTACTCCGGTGCGGCTGTGTGTGTGCCCGGGAAGCTGTCTCAGCCCGGGCTGCCACACATGACGGGGGGGGCTGAAGCCCTTTCAGCTCAATGGGCGTTGCGCGCCTGACCCCCGTTTCCACTTCTTTTCACTTTTTCTTTGATGTGGATGACTATTGCGCCCACACTTGGAACAGTTACCCTTTGTTTGAATTGATATTAAGATTATAACCTATGAAATGTAAGTGAGAAACGGAACTCTATGGCAAAACCAGTAACCCACTGAGCTATCCACATAAAATACAGTTCTCATCTTCATGGTACAGGGTCTTTTCAGCAGGCACATTAACCCTTTGCGCTACTTTATGATGAGTCACAACTGCAGCAAGACAAAACTCCATCTCCCTCCAGCAGGAAAATTATTCGCCAGCGTCATCATGGCATTTTTATTGTTGCTTGAAAATGGCTGGACACATATCCAACTCTGCAGTGGGTGTGTTTAAACCCATAAGTTATTTCTAAGGACAGCATCAGAGCTCAACGCCAGGTGTGGTAAAGCCAGCCCTGAATCACCAGAAAGATAAATAATTTTAAAAATAGTATACAGACATGAACACTTATCAGACTGCACAAACGTCTGTTCAAGCCGCAGCACATTTGTCCAGTGTTATGTAACATTTTTTTAATTGTTTATATTTGTGGTGAGTGAACATGGTGCAGCAATGCATCCAAGAGGAGCAAAAATCACACAAGCATGCCCCCAACTCTGCAATTCTTCCACTGGGACCCATTAGAGAACCGTTGCAAGGTCCATTTTCTTTCTTTGCACTCTTGCCCCAAAAGCCAACTTGCAGCAGCTGTACGCTCTAATCTCCTTTGTCCACAGCCTTGTATGCACCTCACACATTTCCCAACTCCTTCCACCCAGTGAGGAGCTTGGACATGAGTGGTTCTGCACTGGTACACTGTGCAGCCTCGCTGATTGACAAACAGCATCAGCAAACCTTTATTTGTCCTTTTTTATTAACAATATACTTTAGTTCACATTGTATAGATGTGCAGATACAGTCCACGCACTTTAAAAACATAAGGAAGAGAAAAACGCAGTCATCATGAAACATAGATAAGCAAAATAATCTAGGTTCATATTAGCAAGACCCACGTTAAAATTATCGCCGTTTTAGCGGCAGGAAACTGCAGCTAAAGCGGCGTATAATGGGCTTGCTAATATGCGTTAGTAGAATTCCAATAGAAGCCCAGGTTAGATGTCCTGCACATCTAACCTGGGCTCTATTGAATTGATAACGCATATTAGCAAGCCCATTATCGCCGCTTTAGCGGCAGTTTCCTGCCGCTAAAACGGCGATAATTTTAACGTGGGTCTTGCTAATATGCCCCTTAGTGTTTATTTTACGTGACCTGTGCTACATGAGTCCCCACTATTTCACTTGTATACGTTTGTTTCCTATCTGGGGTCTATATGATTTGTTGAGTGTGGTGCAATATCTCTAATTGTCAGTGTGCCCTCCCTCAGCCTGGGTCTGTGTCGTTCCTTGTCGTTCTTGACTGGTTGGTGTGCTCTGTGCGCTTTGTAGCCGAAGGTACTCCCGAAGAGGTTGCCATATGTCTTTAGGCCTCGAGGTGGGGGGTTGCAGCTCTGCATATAATTCGCTTGTAGTGTCGCAATACGACATACTTTTTAGCCAGCCCTGTGCAGTGGGTTTTTGTCTGGTGCCCCAGCGAAGCACTATTTCTCGTTTTGCTAGCAACATGGCTATTGCTGTAAATCTGCACGTGTTTTTGGGCAGGGATTCTACGTAGCCCATCAGAGCTATTAATGGGGCAACTGGTATCTGTATCCCCACCATCTGTTGAAGTAGGCCATACATTTCCTTGCAATAAGCATTAATTATGTTGCAGGACCAGAACATGTGGAGGAAAGGCGCAGCATGTAGATTGCATTTAGGGCAGTGTGTGAAGGTGGTGCTTTGAATCCGAACCATCTGCTGTGGTGTGGCATATGCTCTCCTGAGAGTTTTAAAATGCAGTAACTTGTGCCTGTGGTTGCAAGAAATCAACTTGGTCTGTCTGCAGCACCCTTTCCAAACATTGTCTGTAAGCGGCTGCCCTATGTCCGCGGCCCAAGCCTCTCTGACTTTAGCTTCTCGTTGTGGTAGTAACACAAGGCAAGTTTTGTATAGCCTGGAAGTGATGTGTTCTCTGCTATGATCTGTAATTATGTACGTGAGCGGGCTGAACTCTGCTGGTTCTAGTGGGTAAGTGGGGATTCCTCCTCTAAGTGCACTCTGTATACGAGTCAATGAGAAGTGATCGATAAATGTGGCTGTTGTAAAGCGTGGATCTTCGGTATGAATAAAGGTATGAACCCCGGGAATAAATCTCCTATAATTTCTAACCCTAATTTGGACAACGTGCGCCTAGTCCCGGCATCCGTCGCAGGGGGGATCCATGGGTTCGCGGGTAGCGGCAGGTCCGGCGAGTACAGTATCAATCCCCCTGTAATCATAAGCAATCTTTTCCATGCCCAACATGTGGTGGATAATGGTTGAATATCATGTGGATCTCGCGGGATTCCTGCCGGAAGAACTGCATTCAATGGGGTGGGGTCCGCCAAGTCTCTCTCTGGCTTGGCGTAGGGTATGCGCGCGTCTGGGTGGTACCAGTGGTATGAGTATCCGCATTGTGCTACTAAGAAATAAAGCCGCATATCTGGCACTCCGAAACCCCCCCTTTCATACGGAAGTGTTAGAATGTCCCACCGAATCTTGGGCTGTTTTCCTCCCCACACCAGTCTTATGAGGTGCGTGCGGAGTTGCGTAAAGAACTGATTAGTCAATGGGATGGGGATGTTAATGAATAAGTAGAGGAAGCGGGGTAATATCACCATTTTAATGATGGCGATACGTCCTGCCATTGATAGTGGTAGCTTGATCCATTGCTCCACTTGGGTCTGTAGCCGGCTCATGGCTGGGCCATAATTCAATTGCAGGACTTGTTCTCGGTCCCTGTGCAAGTGAATGCCCAAATATTTAGTTTCCGCTTCGCACCATTGGATCAGGTAGCCTCCGCATTCCTTGTTCCGGACTTCAGTTAGGGGAAATACCTCCGATTTGGCCCAATTAATTTTAAGGCCTGACAGAGAGCCAAAACGGTCTATTTCTTGCAAAATCGGTAGTAAGTTCTCATCCGGCTTCCTGATGTATAATGCCACATCGTCCGCGTATAGAGTCACAAGATGCGGGTCATGCTTGAATTGGAGTCCTCTATGTAAATGATCTTTTTGGAAATAGCGTATGAGGGGGTCCATAGCTATTATGAACAGTAAGGGAGATAAAGGGCAGCCCTGGCGGGTGCCTCTCGTCTCCCCAAATGGTTCCGTGATTGTGCCGTTAAAACGTATGCGAGCCGATGGGCCTGTGTATAACACCTTCACCAAGTCAGTAAAGCTCTTAGGCCTGCCCATTTTTGCCAGTACTGCATGCAGAAATGGCCACTCCACAGAATCAAATGCCTTTTCGGCGTCTAAAAAGGCAGCTATTGCAGGTATGGCCGGATTTATTTTGTTAACCACTGAGAAGAAGGTGCGGAGATTAAGTGCAGTGGATCTGTGTTGCACGAAACCGCACTGCGCGGGTGCTATGATCTGCTCCATTAAGAGCGATAGTCGGGTTGCCATCATTTTAGCCAGGATTTTGTAATCGAAGTCTAATAGAGTCAATGGGCAAAAGGACCCACACTTCTCAGGGTCCTTACCAGGTTTGGGGAGTAGTACCAACACCGCTTCCCTAAATGAGGGTGGGAGGATACCAGTGTCTAATGCCTCCGCGTATACTTCAAGGAGATGCGGGGCTAACAGTGTCTTGTACGCTTCATAAAAAGCTCTGGGGAATCCGTCTAATCCGGGAGCTTTAGAGCCATCCATTGCGTCAATGACTTGTTGTATCTCTTCCACCGAGTATGGCTCACTTAAGAATTTCCTATGAGCATCAGGCAGCCAAACCATAGCAATTTCATCTAAATATTTCTTAATATCTGACATGTCTGAACACGATTTTGTGGTGTATAGGTCTGTATAGTATGTCAGCAGGACGCGTCCTATATCAATATTCCCAGTTATGACCCGCTCATCCTCATCACGGAGTTTAGTGATGTAGTTTTGAGTATATCGTGGCTTAAGCAATTTTGCTAAAGTGCGGCCCGGTCTCTCCCCTTCTCCATACCTGTGAGCTGCAGCATTCTTCCCCAGGTATAGTGCTTCCCTACTAGCGTCCTCTGTGTATTCTGCCAGTAATTCCGTCCTGTGATATAAGTACTCAGCATCCTCCCTGCCGTTCTTTGACATACTGTCCCTGTCTAGTGTCTGCAGTTTGTCTTCCAGCAATGTCAGTCTATTTCTCAAGTCCCGTAGCACCCCTGCATGTGTAGATATACATACCTCTCTCATACATGCCTTGAAGGCTTCCCATAGCACTGCATATGTTTTGACTGAGCCTACGTTATTCGTGAAGTAGTCCTCTATAGCTGTGCGTAGGTCGTGGTGGAAAACTTGATCTTTTAGTGCCATGGAGGGGAACCACCATTGTCTCTCAAACCCCCCTTCCGCTGGCAGTTTTATCGAGAGGGACACAGGAGAGTGGTCTGATAATATGCGGGGCACGTGTTGTAAGCTTTGAACCCATGCCATTGTCGGTCTAGTAGTTAGCCAATAATCCAATTTAGTCCATGTACCGTGTTGTTGTGCATAGTGGGTGTATTCCGTGCTAGTGGGGTTCAGATATCTCCAAACATCTACTAGGTCGTGGTTATTGCATATGTCTCGAAGAACTTTGCAGGCCCGAGGTTTATGTGCGGGGGATTTCGCCGTGCTATCCAAAAGGGGGTGTAATAAAATGTTTAGGTCGCCTCCTAGTACTATATGGTCTGTGGATAAGTTGTCTGAGTGTCTGGAGACGTGCAAAAAAGCATCATCATCAATATTGGGGGCGTATACATTTATGAGGCCTATTTTGTGTCCAGCTATTGTCCCCTGTACTAGTAAATATCGTCCTGCCAGGTCGGATATTGTATCGATGTGCGTGAATGGCACTCTACGATTAATCAAGATGGCTACTCCCCTGGCATATGAGCTGTAATTTGAGAAATAACGGTGAGACCCCAAAGTAGATGCAAATTTCGACAAAGTCAATGGGGATATGTGCGTTTCTTGTAAATATACTATATCCGCTGTGTGCTGTTGCATGTACTGGAGTACTAATCTGCATTTCTTAGGGCTGTTCAGTCCGCGAACATTCCAAGTCAGTAGGGTCATGTTAGCACTACGTCGCCATTCTACCTTGTGCGCCATACCTGGAAAATGGTGTGCATGTGGCGTGTCTGTACCATAGTGGCTCCATAAAAAACTAACGAATAAAGTCGTGAAACTGTGTCAGATGTACTATCTAACAATTCTACGCCCCTCCCCCTCCCACACTCAGTGGCTGTCCACTTGGCAACACCCCAATATCCCTCCCCCCTGACTGACACTGCTGCAAATGCCAACTTGGCATATCTCCCCCAATCTGCAACATTGTGATCCCACAAGGGGTGGTGGCTATGCCCCGTGGGACCCCGCGCCCCCCAGCAATGATTAACAATTAACCCCCTTACATGTAACAGTCTAGTTACGTAAAGCATATTAATCCTGGTTTGCCCAGATGTCTTTTGACATATAGTTACCATCCGAAGCTCTCTTACAGTGTAGGCACAGTTGCATATGAGTTCAACAATCAAAATCAATTCAGCTAGCCGGCTGTGAACAAATCCGCACTTGTTCCTGACGATGCTACTTGAGAAGCCCCACCAGGAGAAGATCCGCCGTCTGCTCCTCCTGTCCCCGAGTGTTGTTTGCAAAAGTGGTGGACCTCTTCTGGGGTATCAAATATTTTAACTTTGCCATTTACGTTGACTCGGAGCCGGGCCGGATACAGCATGCCATAGCGGAGACCCAGTTTCCGAACCGCTGCCTTGGCTCCTGTGTCTGGCTTCCTGCACCATAGCTGTAAAGTCCGGGTAGAAAAAAATAGTGGAGCCCTGCCATGCTACTGTCCCCGCTTCTCTGGCTAGACGAAGTATAGTGTCTCTGTCCTTGAAGTTTAACAAACGCGCCATTATTGGCCTGGGAGGCAGTCCCGGGTTAGGGCGGGTTCCAAGTGTTCTGTGAGCACGTTCCACAGTGAAGGTGCTTGAGAAGGGTTCTGCACCGAACAGATCCGTCAGTAATTGCTCCACAAATCGATCCAGCTTTCCCGTGTTGGTTGTTTCTGGAACTCCCATGATGCGTACATTGTTACCCCACCTCCTCGCCTCCAAATCTTCATTCTTTGCTGCAATTGTCTTTAATATTCGCTCCAATTGATCAACTCGTTTAGTAGTTTGAGCTGCTCCGTCTTCCAGGTCTGAAGTGCGGCCTTCTACTGTGTCTAATCTGCGGTCGTGGCGGTCAATGCGCTCTCCCATTCCGTCGAGTCGCTGGTCTAGGACGTCGAATCTGGTGTCGAGTGCCTTGAAGCCTGCGCGGAGCTCCAGCAGTAAGGCTGAGTTATCCGGAGGCATCGTGCCGCCGGCAGCTCCAGATGCAGCTTCCGCAGCCATGGAAGCGGACTGTTGAGTGGTCATCTTGGCGATGGGTTCGAAGTTAAGCTGTTTTTTCTTGGGGTCTTTTTGCCTCATTCCATGCATGCACAATGAGTTCTGATCAGGGTGGGTTTTGGGCAGTGTGAAGAACTTCGCAATCTATGTCCGTGCCCTGTTCAGCCGCGTGTTATGTTAGTTCCCGCGTGCTGATACCTGCCAGGTTTCTCACGGATCTAGGGCCCTCCGCCAAGGCATCTAACTTGTGCTCGTTACAGCCCGGGGCTCGCACAGTATGCGTAAAGTGCCCCAGATCCTCCAAATCCTGCCCCCTTCCTCTTGTAGGAGTGTTGAAAATGCCTACCGTCTGTTATTGTGACGAAGGGGGCTCACTCTCCTGGTCCAAGAAAGATGCCCCCCGGTTATGGGACTGGGTGTTGTTCCTGTGGTCAGTCCCACCACCTGCAACCCTGCCCAGGCTTATGCTGTGATCTCTCTTCCGCAGGGGGGGTAGTGTGTTTCACCGCAACATGTCCTCACCAGGACCCCGCCGGCTCAGCCACCCAGCAGTGCCAAGGGAGCCCAACCGCCTGTTCAATCCCAGCGCATTGGTGGCGCTAGGGGGATCAACACCTTACCGATGGGCCGGTTTCGCTATAAGCTGTTCCCCAGTGTGCTGGTGCTCAGTCGCCGCCAATTCCGATATGCGACTCAGCCGAGACCGCACGGCAGCCGCGGCCGCCTCCGCCTGGCCAGTACTCCCCAGACCACTCCCGGGCCGGCTGCGGCCCTCCCAGCGCGGTGTAGCGAGGTCAAGCTCCTCCGCCCCGTTCCAGCTGTTTACCGCGCGGTCCGGCCTGTAGGGTGGTATCCGTCAGCCGCTCCCACTGCAGATTCGAATTTGGTTTCTGCAGCCTGCGCCCGGCTGCGTCTCCACCTCAGAGATGGTTCGGGCCGATCGCGGCGTTTTTCTGACTCCGTCTCCAACATTTGGACGCCATCTTGTGTTGCAGGGGTCGGAGTATACAATCGGCATTTTCAGCCCCGGTTGGCTCCCTCTCAGCGATTTCTGTAGTGCAATGGCCTCTGTAGGTGTTCCGGTTACGATATTGCCAGTTCTGAGGGTTTTTTGACAATTTTCTATGCTGTTCTGCGCTGTGGCGCGCAGGGTCGGCACGGAGCTGCAGTTCTAGGACCTGGGGCTTAAACTTAAAGTGCCCAGGCTGTTTTCAATAAGCGAGGCTGCACTGCATCAAAGGAGACAGTGGCCTTTCAGTAATGCAGGGCACAAAATACCAGGGCTGAAATGAGGTAAGCCCTGTAAATCCTGCGACGGAAGGCACCTGCTTTTGCCTGCCCTCTCACAGAGCGAGGGTCAGAAGCTCCAAACAATTCTGTGCTTTCAAATTTTTTAAAATAAGTATGAGATAAGAATTGAGGCAGGTGGCAAGGCCTTTTGCCCTAGTAAAGCAGCTACCCCTGGAGACATCCACAGGGATGCCTACTGTGAGCAGCATCCAACTAGGCAAAGGCTGTGTCTAGAGATGAGCCTGTGGAGTAGACTTGAAAGGTGAACAAGGCCAAACCAGGTCTACAGTTTAAGACAGTGGATTCAAATCTCTTGTCTAGAAGTTGTGTATACAAATGGGGCCCAAGTCATCCAACTTTATTCCGGTTCCATGTCGTTTATGAACAGTGAAGGTAGTCCACTGTAGAGTGCTCAAAGGACTGCTGTGCATCCAAGGCTGGTGTCTGCCTGACAGCCAGTCTCTCAGAGTTGATGTCACATCACCTGAAGCCTGTACTTTCTGCTTGAAGAGCTGTGAATCAGCCCTTAAGCACCTAGGAACATACCTACCTGCTCAAAGAGGGAAGGAGTCTGCCTTCTCTTGCAGAAGGAGAGACTGTCCAGGAAGAGAGAGGCCTATTGCATCTCCGGTGGCTGTGGAACCACCCATAGAGAGCTGACAGTACAAGAGTGAACTAGGATGAACCATGTGTCCCATTGGCTCCCTAGCCTTGAACCACAGTTCCTGGCATGAACCGCAACTGCATGATCATTATAGGCCCACCTGGGACTGCAACTGCATGAATACCATAGGCCGGGACGGGGACTGCATCTGTGTGATTGCAGTAGGCCCAGGTGGGGTTTCAACTGCGGTGACTGACAGAACCCTGGACGGGAGCTATAACTGATTACCATAAGCCTAGACCTGGGCTACCACTACATGTGATAACTTGATGTTTATTCATGTCTTAGTAAATTAAATCCTGTTAGACCTGGCATCTTTTGGCATGTTTCCCCTGTCTTTTTGCTTTCGGACCTCTTGGTTTTGACTCTGTTTTTGCTGATTTAGGGTCACTGCGCACTTTCTCACTGCTGTTCAGTGTTAAAGTGCAAGTGCCCTTATTGTAAATTATATTATGGATTGGTGTATCCATGATTGGCATATTTGATTTACTGGTAAGTCCCTAGTAAAGTGCACTGAGAGTGCCAGGGCCTGTAAACAAATGCTGCTAGTGGGCCTGCCATTACAAACTAATGGGGAAACCCAATCAATGTCAAAGGACCTGGGTATAGTATTATATGAAAAACAAATGGTCCCAGACTGATTTAGAAAAACACAAAGGAAAGAGGATTTCTTGAATATGAGTTACTTGGCTGCTCAAATATTCAGCAACTGGTAATTAATACATATCAAAAACAGAATCATTCATTAGTATGCAACAATAAGAGAAAAAGAACACACCCACAATTTTTAAGTAGAAATCTTGGGGCCAGATGTACGACCCTATTTTGCATGCGCAAACGAGTTTGCGACCCGTTTACGAATGCAAAAGTACACAGGGCCATGTACAATCCCTAAATAGCGAGCGCAAAGTCATGTATGAATGTTTTGCGACCGCAATTGCGGTCGCAAAACACTCGCAAATTACCACCCTCTTCAAGAGTCGCAAATGGGAAGGGGTCCCCAGGGGACCCCTTCCCCTTTGTGACTGGCCCCAAGAATATTTATTAAGGGCAGGCAGTGGTCCCAGGGACCACTACCTGCCCTTGAAAAATGAAACGAAAACGTTTCATTTTTTTTTTTTAAATGCATCCGGTTTTCCTTTAAGGAAAACGGGCTGCATTAAAAAAAAAACTGCTTTATTTAAAAGCAGTCCCAGACATAGAGGTCTGCTGAGCCCAGCAGGCCACCATCCCTGGGAGTGCCCGCCATTCCCAATGGGGTCGCAAATTGCGAGTGGCTCATGAATATTCATGAGCCTTGCAATTTGCGACCCCATTGGGAATCGCAATCAGTGTCTCAGACACTGTTATGCATACCAATTTGCGAGTCGCAAATTGTGAGTTGCAAATGCGACGCAATTTGCGACTCGCAAATTGGCGGGTCGTACATCTGGCCCTTCGTTTTATATATTTTCGAAAAATGCAAGATGAAGGTAAAGACATTACCACATATATTCGAGATAGAGGGTTGCTCAAGGGAAAAGGTGCAGAGAAAAAGTGCTCGTGTTTGAGGTAAAAATGGAAAAAGGAGGGGGAGATTTCAGAGTAAAGGCTGTTCAACGTAAAGGTAGTTTCAACAGTTTGAAATCAACACTGGTTAATTGGTACAACATACACCAGTGTGGTTAGGCCTGTCCACAATACAATTTTTAACTTCATTTTTTCATCTTTTTTTAAGTGCAGAAATAGGGGACTGTGAGATGGTCCCAGGAAACCAGGTGCCTGCTAACACTAAAAAATACAGCACCTGGGTGACCATCAATGGGAGAAGGGTAGAGGCTCTCAGAGATACTGGAGCCAGTGTGACCTCAGTCCGGTGTCACCTGGTCTCTGAGGAGCAAGTAGTCCCTGGGGCATTCCACCAAGTAGTTGCTGTAGACAACGCAGAGCGCCAGTGTATGGTGGCACAGATTCCCTGAATGGGGGGTCTCAGGTCCCTTAAGGGTGATTGTGAGCCCTACCATGCGGGTAGATTGTCTGCTAGGTAACAACCTGGAGCAGTCCTTGTGGAAGGATGTTGAGCTCAGGTCTCACTTGGAGATGCTTGGGTTGCCAGAGTGGGCATGCGTGACCACTCGGTCGATGGCAGCCGGAAAGGGTGATAAGAAGGACCTGGAGCCTGAAACAGTGGACCAGGTTCCTGCGAAGAGAAAGGGCGGGGTGTGGGAAAACCCACCCCTGGGGTTCCCACGGTCTGGGAGGAGGCTGACCTCGAGGGGGACACCCCGGTACCTACAGGGGAACAGGTAGCTGAACTGGGGGACTTATCTGAGCTGACCCATTGGCAGCAAGAAGGTGGTCCCACCAGGGAAGAATTCTGCAGGGAGCAGAAGAAATGCCCTTCTCTGGAGGGTTTGTGGCAGCAGGCTGCAAACCAGGCAGCTGGTGATCAGCCCGGATCACACTGCATTTACTGGGTGAGCGGTCTCCTCTACAGCGAGCTTTAGGTCGCTGAGCCTGGGTCAGCCCGTGTGCTCATTGTACCTCAGCCCTTCAGGACCTTCCTACTGGGTCTGGCTCACAACGTGCCTTTGGCAGGACATTTGGGGCAGGACAAGACTTTTGACAGGATTGTCACCCCCTTCTTTTGGCCCCAAATGCAAAGGCAGCCAGATGCTCATTGTAGGTCTTGCCAGACTTGCCAGGCAACTAGTAAGAGTGGGAGGAAGTGTAAGGCTCCTCTCCAACCTTTTCCAGTTGTAGGAACCCCTTTTGAAAGGGTTGGGATGGATATTGTGGGGCCACTGGATCCCAGGACAGCCATAGGCAACAGGTACATCCTGGTCTTGGTGGAGAATGCCACCTGGTACCCGGAGGCTATCTCTCTCAGGACAACGACGGCACCAGTGGTGGGCCGGGCGTTGATGGGGATCTTTTCCGTGTGGGTTTCCCCAGAGAGGTGGTTTCAGACCGTGGGACCAATTTCATATCTAAGTATATGACATCCTTGTGGGAGGAGTGTGGTGTAACCTACAAGTTCACCACTCCTTACCACCCACAAGATAATGGTTTGGTGGAGAGATTCAGCCAAACCTTGAACGGCATGATCACAGGTCTAACAGAACCTATGGAGCGGAAGTGGGACGTCCTCTTACCATGCCTTCTCTTTGCCTACAGGGAGGTACCACAGAAGTCCTTAGGGTTCAGTCCCTAGGAGCTGCTATGTGGGCACCCTGTGAGAGGACCTCTCAGTTTGGTCAAAGAAGGCTGGGAGACAGCTCCCAGGAAAACTCACCAGGATGTATTTAGCTACATGCTGGCCTTCAGGAACCAAACTTGCCTCTTCAGGAAACTCGCTCAGGCGTACCTGGAAGCAAGCTGGGAGGAGATGAAACGCTGGTACGACCAGAATGCCACTCTGGTAGAGTTTCAGCCTGGCCAGAAAGTGTGGGTCATGGCCCCAGCTGAACCTTGTGCCTTGCAGGACAAGTGGACTGGGCCTTTTGAGGTGGTGGAGTGCAAAAGTAATGTCACCTACCTGGTGAATTTGCAGACTCCCAGGAACCCTTTGAGGGTTCTCCATGTGAGCCACCATAGGCCTCACTTTGAGAGGTCCAAAGTGAGCATGCTCTTGGTGACAGATGATGGGGTGGAAAAGGAGAGTGAACCTCCTCCTGATCTCCTGTCTGCCAAGGAGCACAATCGGTCAGTGGAAGGTGTGATCCTCTCCCCTACACTGACCCCAGAGCAGCAGAGTGACTGTCACCAATTGTTGGGGCAGTTTGCCAATCTTTTCTCCTTGACCCCAGGTGTTACTCACTGGTGTACCCATGACATGGACACTGGTGACAGCCCTCCTGTGAAAGACAAGATTTATAGGTTGACTGACCGGGTCAGAACCAGCATCAAAGTGGAGGTCTCTAAGATGTTGGCGTTAGGGGTGATCAAGCCCTCCAACAGTCCTTGGGCAAGCCCAGTGGCCGTGGTCCCAAAGGCTACTGCACCCGGTGCCACTCCTGAACTGTGGTTCTGTGTGAACTACAGTGGGCTCAATGCCGTCACCAGGACTGATGCGCAACCCATCCCCAGAGCTGATGAGCTCATTGATCGGTTGGGAGCTGCCAAGTTCCTCAGCACGTTTGACTTGACGTCTGGGTGCTAGCAGATTGCCTTAACATAGGGGGCCAAGGAGAGGTAAGCATTTTCAACCCCAGAGGAGCACTACCAGTTTTGGGTGATGCCCTTTGGGTTGAAGAATGCCCCTGCCACCTTTCAGAGGTTGGTCAACCAGGTGTTGGCTGGGCTGGAGGATTTCAGTTCCGCCTACCTAGACAACATTGCAGTGTTCAGTTCAGCTGGGAAGAACACTTGCAGCACCTCTGGGAAGTGTTGAAGGCTCTGCAAAGGGCAGGGCTCACGGTCAAGGCCAATAAATGCAAGATCGGGCAGGGCTCTGTGGTGTACTTAGGGCACCAGGTAGGAAACGGCCAGGTGGCGCACCTTACAGCCTAAGATTGACACCATTCTGGCTTGTGAGCCCCCCAAGACCGAGACTGAGGTGAGAGCCTTTTTAGGTCTCACCTGCTACTATAGGATATTTGTCAAGGGCCATGACACCATTGTTGCCCAATTGACAGAGCTGACTTCAAGAAAGCAGCCCAGGAAGGTGATCTGGACTGATGCCTCCCAGAAAGCTTTTGATGCCCTGAAGGCAGCCATGTGCACTGCACCTGTCCTCAAGGCACCCAACTTCTCCAAGAAATTCGTAGTGCAGACTGACGCTTCGAGCATGGTGTGGGAGTGGTGCTCTCACAACTTAACGAAGAGAGCCTAGACCAGCCTGTAGTCTTCCTTAGCAGGAGACTACTCCCCAGGGAACAGAGGTGGAGTGCCATAGATAGAGAAGATTTTGCTGTGGTCTGGGCACTGAAGAAGATAAGACCCTACCTGTTTGGGACTCACTTCCGAGTTCAGACAGACCACAGGCCCCTGAGATGGTTGATGCAAATGAGGGGTGAGAACCCAAAACTGTTAAGGTGGTTCATCTCCCTACAGGGAATGGACTTTACAGTGGAACACCGCCCTGGCACAGAACACGCCAACGCTGATGGTCTGTCCAGGTTCTTCCACCTTAGTGAAGAGAACTCCAAGGATGTTGGGTAGTTCTCCTTACTTTCAGCTGGAGGGGACATGTGTTAGACCTGGCATCTTTTGGCATGTTTCCTCTGTGGAGAGGTGTGGAGAGGTGTGGTGCAGCGGCCAGGGCAGCTGACTTCGGAGCACAGGGCTCACGGTTCGATCCCGGGCTCCGATGGCAGCTCTGCTCAGCACCATGTGACTCTGGGCAATAGCTCACTTAATTTCCACAACGGCCCCCAGCGCCTTGAGACCCGTAAGGGTGAGTAGTTCGCGCTTTACAAATACGGATTTATTTATTTATTTATTTATTATTTATTTATTATTTATTTATTATTTATTTATTATTTATTATTATTATTTATTATTTATTTATTTATATTTATTATTATTTATTTATTTATTTATATTATTATTTATTTATTATTATTATTTATTTATTTATTATATTTATTTATTTATTTATTTATTATTATTATTTATTATTATTATTTATATTTATTTATTTATTATTTATTTATTTATTATTATATTATTATTTATTATTTATTATATTATTTATATATATTTATTTATTATTTATTATTATTTATTATTTATTTATTATTTATTATATTTATTTATTTATTATATTTATTTATTTATTATTTATTTATTTATTTATTTATTATATCTGTCTTTTTGCTTTCTGACCTCCTGGTTTTGCAGATTTAGTGTCTCTGCTCACTTTCTCACTGCTGTTCAGTGTTAAAGTGCAAGTGCTCCTATTGTAAATTATATTATGGATTGGTGTTTCCATGATTGGCATATGTGATTTACTTGTAAGTCCTTAGGAAAGTGAACTGAGAGTGCAAGGGCCTGTAAATCAAATGCTGCTAGTGGGCCTGCAGCACTAATTGTGCCACCCACACCATCAGCCTTTCAAAAGGTTCTGAAACCTGCCACTGCAGTGTCTGCGCGCAGTTTTTACTGCCATGTCGACTCGGCAAGTGCACCCACTTGCCAAGCCCTAACCTTCCATTTTATTGCATGTAAGTCACCCCTAAGGTAGGCCCAAAGTACCCCTATGGGCAGGGTGCAGTGTATGTGAAAGGTAGAACATGTACTGGTGTGTGTGACATGTCCTGATAGTGAAATACAGTGTATTTCGTTTTACATTATTGAAAGGATAGAATGAGAGTTTACTTATAACATCTTATAAGCATAACTTCCAATTGACACAAGACAGAAAGATGGCGTTTAGTATGCCAGAATGCAGAATATAAAAATTCATATTTTAGTAAAGATGATTTTTATATTGTGTGTTTGAAAATACCACTTTTAGAAAGTATGTACTTTCTTGCTTAGCCATCCTGTGTGCCTCTGCTGGTTTGTGGATTGACTGTCTGGCTTTGGAGTGACAGGGGCTTGGGGTGTGCATTTCCTTCAGACAGCCACTGGGGGGTCCAGTTGTGTCCTGCCTCTCCTGAGTGAGTCAGGGCTTGACTGAATAGACCTGGGCTGCATTTAGAGTAGTGGGAGGAGATGTCCTTGCACTTGAATGGTCCTGGTCTGCCTTGGACAATGCTGTCTCCACCTCCTGCTGGGAGGCTGGGCCAGAGAGGACCAAACTGGTGTGGACTGAGCACAGACACTCTCTGCCTGAGAGAACAAAGGGAAATGCAGTATAAATATTGGGGCCCAGACCCCAGAACGTTAGAACTCGCTTGGATCAAGGAACCTGCCAAGAAGAAGAACTGGAAGAACTGCTAGGAGGAGTACTGCCCCGCTGCTGTGCTATTGATTTGTTGGGTTGGCCTGCAGTTGCTGCTTCTGCCTTGGGCAGTGAACGGACTGGACTGAACTTTCTTTACTTGTGCTAAGTATCTCCAAGGGCTTGAAATAGAGCTTGCCTACTGTTCACGAAGTCTCAGGGAGACCAAACACTTCACCTACCTCTGGGTACAGCCTTTGGAACTGCGGTTTCAGTTGCCACAGAGGGGGAAAGCAGCCAACTCCATCATCGACTCTGTCGCTGGCTCTGTGTCCTGAAGGCACTGCAGAGGGCACTGCCGCATCTCACACCGCAACCCTGGTGTCACCCACGACCACCACCGCTACCGAGCCGCTGCTTGTACGTGACCTGTGGGCACCACACTCCGCATCGCCGTGCTTCACTCCACCGCCATGGTCTCACCGACGATGTCGCTGCCCGTTGACTTCGACACCTGTGACTGCACCATGGCTTAGGGGCACTGCTTGTAAGTCTCAGGACGCGCCACCTTGTCCCACAACGCAGTCCAGACCGACCCAGCACCGTGACCTGTCAGCACTGCAACGAGCACCGCCTCACTCCGCACAGCAACCCTGGTCTCACCAAAGCAGCTGGATGACCATCACGAGCCGCTGCCTGCACCGCGCCTTGAGGGCACCGCACGTCGCACAGCTACGCTTTCCATCGCAAATGCGACTGCTGCCATGACCGGCCTGCACCAACATGATCGCCCGCGACAGAAAGGTACTGTTTACGAGTCTGTCGACACCACGACCGAAGCGGTTGGATGGAACTGTTGGATTCTGTTGTTTTCAGCACTGCGGACGGAGCTAGCAACTTCAAGGAACTGAATTTTTAAGGTTATTCTTGCACTACATCACATCACAAATCATATACACACATCACATCCAATGTGCACAACATGTATATATTTTTGTTGCAGAACCCATTACAGCAGTCATCCAAGATGCCAGACTGTGCAGCAATGTACCCCCTTATGTACAAACTACATCCATCATGACAGTCAACAATACAGTATTCACAGAAATATTGTACTGTCATGGAGATATGCTGCACTGCTTCTGCCCGTGCAGAAACTCAACCAATGGACACTGAATCATGTGGAAGATAAAGCCTACACTGTCCCCAAGATGTGTGGCACTGTAGTGTACACAGTCTACCTGCTGCGCTGTATAGTGCAACATTACCACACATCTACTAACCCTTATATACTGTCACCATAGTGGACTCTGTGCACTGCCATGTATATACTACCATGTCACATATTCAGATACACCCATTATCCTTCCCATGGCTGATGCATAGAAAAATGTTTACTTAAATTATCGACACAAAATATGTGTGCCTGAAGGAAGACACATCACCAGCTACTGTTACTTGTTGTCCGATCGTCGAGAAGCACCAGCACCCTACTGTTGAAACCTCAAAGATTTCAGAAAAAGAAAACCTACAACCAAGCTTTCTCCATATTGGCCCCTAGCATATAGAACTCCCTGCCTACCTGACGTTAGACTGAATCCTTCAATCACATCCTTCAAAAAAGAAGTCAAACTTCTCTTAATGAACAAAACTCTACCGTGAACCCACTGACTCATTTATCTCGATACTGATTTGACGCAGTTCTCCAACCAGGGTTTGCACTTGCCGATTTCATCCTGGTTTCTAACTTACTGTCATTCTCCTGATTTGCAACGGGTATTGCCAGCAAATATGTTACTTGGTTGTCTTGTTTTCTACTTACCGAAACATTTGTATAGCGCTCTGATACCCTTCTAGGGTAGGTTTGTCTTATATAAAACTTTATAAATAAAAAATAAAGAAGATTCGAAAGGTATCAGTTCAGGATTTGAAATAGTACCCACAAATTGACACGATAGATGATTGTGAGACATTTGACTACTCAATGGCAAAGAGACTAACCTCATTGTTGACAAATCATCACCTGCATGGCATTGCCACTCAATTGAATGACAAATACTAAGTGTATCACAGAGGTCAGCACACTTGTATGTGTAGCTCTGTGTCAGCCATTACCAAATCAAACTTGCCTGTATGCCACACATTGTCATATCATGTTCATGACAGTTTGCAAGGTGAATGAAATCAAGCTGGACACAGACCAGAATGGAAATAAATGTTGGACTAACCCTCATCATGAGTCTTGACTAATACTACATATCCTTTCTTTGCAGCAGACCAAGGTTATGCACTGATGCCATGGGTTCATAACTATTATAAAGATCCCACAAAACGAAGCCCAGTGGATCTACAACCATGCCCTATGCCACACCAGGTCCATTGTTGAGTTGACATTCAGAGTCCTCAAATCGCGCTTCCGCAGCATTGATGTATCTGGGGGCAGATTGCTCTACTCCCCACCTATGGTCTGTAAAATCATCTTGGTCTGCTGTATTTTGCATAATATGTGTCGTGGCCAGGTGAGATTGGCGATGAGGAAATGCCAGATGATGAAGAGGAGGGAGATGAGGAGCCTCAGCAACCTGGAGTATCAGTTGTAGCAATACGGCGGAGGGACAATATCATAAATAATATCTTTACAGAAGTATGATTGTCCAAAGTCATAGGAAACATTGTAGGAAACATTTCACATTGTACCTCTGTCTGCAAATAAAATGGAGGGGGACCAACACTGTGTAAGCATTTGTATTCCATAAAACTACTGAAATTCCTCATTTGTTCCGCTGATATATGTCACACAGAGTATTTATCTAACAATGTGTATGAAACACTCTTGAACATCATCTGGTACAAGTGAAATAGTGTGCATGCCAACTACCTGTAGCAGATAGCCCTCCATTGCCAGCTATAATGACCATGGTGTGGTAACGTAGATGGTGGCCAACAACTGTGTGTGTGTCTCTCCTGATTCTAGCCATGTGTTAGGCCTCATACTTGTGGCTGACAGTAGAGTCTCCTCTTTGTATGAGGACTTTGCAGTGCTCCACATAGGATGTGCATGGGAACACACTCATACAACTACAGTCTACATATACTGCAAGAACTAACTTACCCACATGTTACATCCAGAAAGTTGCCTCAATTTACATATACAAAATATGCATATCATACTTTGCCAGTGCCATAGTGTTGTATGTGTACACCCACTGCCATACACAAGCAACACCATCTTGATGCATAGTGTAGGTATGGAGTCATTTACATAGCCTTAATTTCAGCTATATGTTCGAGGACACACCAAGGCATGCATAGTGACCTACCATACGACAATCAACATGAATAAGGGTCATGGTGGCCACAAATGATGACACTGTCACTGTCCTGTGGGGTATGGCCCTTGGATGCGAATGGCATTTATGCAAACAATGGAATAGCCCCACCCATGCGTCCCCTTCCATGTGTGTGCAGGCAATAGCTTCACACTTTCACATTTGAACTACTTCCTGATGTCTCCATTGTGCATCCTTCTCACAATTGATCTTTTGGAAGATGAGAAATAGCCATGGAAAGTTGGGTGCACTGACCCCATGGCATAGGTAGGCTCTAGCAACCCACGTGGAAGCATATACAATGTCAATGCTAGACATCAATAACTTAGCACACAGAGCACCTATTGGAAAGAGTGTCAATGTGCTACTACAGTGTTTGAGCACTATGCATAGTTTGATCCATGAACTGGATGATCCCACACATGTGTATACTTTATTACACACATATGACACATGTGCAAACAGTGTAAACAGGTCAACTATACCCATCACACAGACAACTGCATTCACTGTCAATATTAACATGAACAGCACATCTCAAAACGTAAAAATAAACAAAGTAGAGCTCTTGCATCAAAAAAAAAAGTTGCTACACCATTTTGTGGGAAAAATTTCAGCCGTTGCGTATATTAAAAAGGACGCTCTCCCACAGACGCGCAATATCAACATTTTTTTCCATTGTTAGGCCTTTAGTTAAATAGATGCAATGAGTGTTAGCAAAAAAAAAACAACGCATAGGCAGAAAACGTGCCGCATCTGCACAGGAAGTGAAGTAATAGATTTAGGTAAGTGATGTAATGAATCCTGCATGCTGAAAACCAGGAACTGTATAGTTACTTTCACTTTTACAATCAGTCACAGTTTTACTGACTGTCCTTGGGAGTGGTGGTGTTTTAATTGTGCTGAAGAGTGGTTTTGGAGATTGAGGAATTTGTGCGTCATGTCTGCTGTCCTTGTTGTTTGCATTAAGCCCTATTTAGTGTGCTTTTGTTGTGTAATGTCATTTATTGTTCTGTAAACTGTTGGGTGTTTGTGTTTTGGGAACATTTGTTATAGTGGTATTAGGGTGTTTTTAGGGTTTTTTGTAGTAGTAGGATTGTTGTTGTAGGTGGGATCATGCTGGGGCAGAGATGTAGTCTGCCTACGAATTTGCAGGAGTTGGGGACATTCCTGTGGCTGGGCGGATGTAGTTGGCAGGAAGTCCAACCTCTTGCAGTACGTGGCCATCGAAGTTGGTGGACCAACATGTAAGTACACATAATGTGTCTGCTCTTTTATGTTTGTCATGTACCCATTGATGTTTTTTGGAATCAATAAATATGTCTCACAAGAATGTTTTGCACTAATTAGTTATGCCCCCATGCAAAAGGGGCAAATGCCATTCCTATAGTGCTGGCACAATATGGGCACCAGTGCCATTTGTGACACAGTGTAGCCCACACTATTGTCAATTTTACCGTATGTGACAGAGACGAGTCCCATGAAAGCATGGAGTTGATGTGCATTGCCATAGCCCGTCCACACAACTCATGTGATGACATGGCAGGCAGTGCAGATGTGCTCCAAAACTGCTAATGTTTCAACAGGTATTTGTCATGTCCAGTTGTAATGGTGCATCGCAGAACATACGCCATACATAAAGGGGCTAATGTAAAAGGGACTTGCACTGCTGGCATTTCACTTCTAACAACATCAAAATATATTCAGCTGCTGTGCTAGAGCTTTGTAAAGAAACCCCATAGTGATGTGCCAATGATACTCCTTGGCATACCTCCCCTGAGTTGTCTATCCTCAATGATGCATGCCATGGCTTACACTGCTTAGCTCACCTCTGAATGTAATATGTTGTAATCTGCTTAGGGATGCATGGAACCTAAGTGTACAATAACATGCACCCAGCAGCACTGACAGGTACAGTACACAAGCTACTTAGTGGACCAGTAGATGAATTGAGATGCACGTAGCTTACCTATTTTCTGATGTCTGCTTTTCAGAGGGCCTTTGGATGCCATCACTTTACTGAGTATGGTACGTGGCTTGTGGAAGTGCACGGCATCATCCAAGTCAGCTATCATTGTGTAGTTAGGTAGTGATGCTGCTCAGCATGTGGTTATACTAAATGGCCAACAGGTGCATGTGTAAAGCATTCACATGCATGTTTGACTCAGCCTTACCAATGTGTATCATCCAGGCATGTCACCTTTGTCATCTGAACACTTACAACCTGAAAGGCTACATAGCCAATAGCCTTGCATATATACTGTGCTGTTGTTGCTTATCAAATGTGTATTGAGTTAAATGATGTGCTTTACTTGTTATGTCTTGTAGCTGGACCACCCGCATACACGGAACCTGAGATGGCCAACTTCAGCAACCCGAACTTCACGGGGGAGTGCCTTCATCTGTGCTATTTGTGTAGTGGAAGGAGTGTGATTTCAGATGATGTGGAAATTGCCAGATTCATTGTGCATCCTTCTCACAATTGAACTTTTGGAAGGTGAGAAGTAGGCCATGGAAAGTTGGGAAAATAGGCCATGGACGTGTTGCATGTCTATCAGGGTCTGACTACTGTCGAGGAGAACACTTTGCCTGTCTGGGAAGGACAACAGAAGCTTGAGAGCGGAGCCATTATCCCAGTGTCAGACAATGCTAATGTATGTGGTAGTGGATGGACAATAGATAATGATGTGACTGTGAATGCTACAGTATGCATATCATTTGCACATGCAATGATATTGAGAGCATGTATTCAGCGGTGGCATGGTCCACCGTTGAGTTGCTATAGGTCAAATATGGGAAGGCACGTTTTACTCTGTATGAACTGGTGTACTTTTCCAGCATCTATTGCTGCATGTCATAACTATCAATTGATCTGTATAAGTAGCAGTGTGTCCTGATATGGCTCCTTCCCTTATCAATTACTGAATGTTGTGAGGCAAGACATGTGCTGTCAAGACATGACACTTTTGAATGTGTTCAATGCCCATGGCATCAAGGCCATTGCAGGATGCCCAAAGTTTACTACTACACAGTGAAGGTTGAAATGTGTACCATTCAATGGGCACCTAGAATGTATATTGACAAACATACTCTGTACACAAATGGTCATAATTAGATCTGCCAATGGTGTTCCAATTACACAGTCGAACAATTGGTTTTCCTTTGCAATTAAGCCTAACAACATCTGATATGCTAGGTAGAGGTATGTGTATAGTCACTCGAAGCAGCAAGATGAATGTAGGGTGTAGGGTGTAGGGGCTCCTACCTTGGGTGTAATGTTAACTATGAGATTTCACGATGTTGATACCTGTTCCTAGTCAGCCTCTGGTTAACATATATCCCCATTGTTTCAAAAGACAACATGACCCCTGATGAACTGCGCAACTTCAACAAGCGTAAGGTGCGCTAGCACCACATTAAAATGGTTGCAAAATCATATAGGGACATGAAGCGGTGTTACCAGGTGGAAATGGCCCTGGGGCAGTGGTCTGTCTTTCCCAGACCATCCACCACCACTGGAAGCTCAGCCAGTGATGGACAAGCTACTGCAGGGGCCTTTTAAGCAGCCATTCCCAGTACCTCAACCAGTGGACCATCTCAAGCACCAGTACCCACACCTCAGACCACTGGAGGACCCTCAAAATTTGAGATTGACATGAGGAAGGACATGTCGGACATGAAACTTCATATGGCAGTCCTCGAAAATAAGGTAGACTAGGCCTTGTCCCTGTTACAGGACATTGAGCAGGCAGTTGGCCAGGGCAGGAGATGAGACCTACAGAGACCCCTTCTGCCATTCAGCCTGCTTGACAGGCAGATATTTTTGATAGACTTTTATAGGTTAATTTAGGTTAGAGTAGTTTTAGTATAAAAAGAGTAGTTTTAGGTTTTTTTAGGGGTGGGTTGTTTTTTTTGGGTAGGGCTACTTTGGGTTGGTAAGGGGGTGGCGGGTTGATGTGTTTTATATGTATGAAAAAAATATATTAAAAAAATATGATTTTCAGGTTTCATGAGTAGGTAGTTGATGTTTAAGTGTAGTTTCTGTTGTCCTGTGTAAATATGTGACTTAAGAGGGGTGGGGGGTTGATGTTTACAATGTGGTGCTAAATATATAGGTTATGCTAAGCTAAGTTAAGGTAGTTTTAAGTATTAAATAGGCTACGTTACTATCAATCAGGGAATTGTAAAGCACGCTACTCACCCGTGAGGGTCTCAAGGCACTGGGGGGGGGGAGTAAGCAGCTCCATTCAGTCGAAGAGCCAGGTCTTGAGGGTCTTCCTGAAGATGTTCAGAGAGGGGGCGCGTCTGATATCGATCGGGAGCTCGTTCCAGGTCTTGGTCGCAATGTAGGAGAAGGCTCTACCGCCCGTTCTGGCTCTGCGGATGCACGGGGTTTCGGCGAGGGCTAGGTCGGCGGATCAGAGGTTTGTTTTGGGTACGTAGAAGGAGATTCTCTCGTTGAGGTATTGGGGTCCGGTGTTGTGGAGGCATTTGAAGGCATGGGTGATTATCTTGAATGTCACTCTCTTCTCGATGGGGAGCCAGTGGCGGTCTCGCAGGTGTTGAGTGATGTGTTCTTGTTGAGAGATGCCGAGGACGAGTCTAGATGTGGTGTTCTGAATGGTCTGGAGTTTGTGGAGCAGAGACTTGTTGATTCCGGCGTAGAGGGCGTTTCTGTAGTCCAGTCTGCTGGTTATGAGTGTGTGGGTGATGGTTTTTCTTGATTCGGGGGGATCCATTTGAAGGTCTTGCGAAGGATGCAGAGGGTGTTGAAGCAGGTGGAGGTGACAGCGTTGACCTGTCGAGTCATGGAGAGGGAGGAGTCGAGTACGATGCCGAGGATCCGGGTGTGGTCTGTGGTGGTGGGCGGGCTGCCGAGGGTGGTGGGCCACCAGGTGTTGTCCCAAGCGGTGGAGGAGGGTCCGAGGACGAGGAACTCTGGGGCATATGTACAATGAGTTAACACCGCATTAGCGGCACTTTTCTGCCGCTAACGCGGTGATATTTATATTGCCTTATTAACAAGCTGTCGCTAACAGTCGTTAGCGACAGCTTTCTGGCGTTAGCGGCCGCTTCCAGCATTGCCAACGATGTTAGCGATTACTATCGCTAATGATATGCAATGTAGGCGTTCCCGTGCAAAAACGCACGCTAACCCCACTTCGCGATATTTTCAACGATCGCCTGGACCCGCCATACGTGAAAAAAACAGCTGCTAAAGCCCGTTAGCGGCTGGAACTTAAGACCAGAAAAAAGGTGGTCTTAAAAATGGTGAAAAATAACAGTACATAAGGGAAACTAGCCCAGAGCCTCATCTGAAGAACCACTGATGCCATGGAGGTACTACTCATGCAGCTTGGAGCACCAAGAAGGCCACAACAACCACCGCAACAGCCACCTCCCCCAGGACCACCACGGAGGCAGCGCCGAAGAAGACAGCGGGTCCATCGCCCACGCCTCAGACTCACAGACCTAACGCCAGAGGATGTCATTGCCCACTACAGGCTCAAAAGGACATCCATCCTCCGCATCCTGACCCAGATAGCCCACAAGGTGCAGGCACCAACACAGCGGATAACCAACATCCCTCCGCAGACAAAGCTGCTGGCTGTGCTGCACATGTTGGCCTCTGGTACCTTCCAACCAACAACTGCCAGAGTTGGTGGAGTCTCACAGTCAGCCCTATCAAGGTTCCTCCCAACTGTCTTCGATGGCATCATCAGACTGATACCCCAGCACCTACGCTTCCCCAACACTGCGCAGGAACAGCTTGACACCAAGCTAGGCTTTTATGCCATAGCTGGCTTCCCGCAGGTGTTGGGGGCAATTGACTGCACACATGTCCTACTTGTGCCCCCTGCTGACACTGCACACATATACCGCAACAGAAAACACACATATTCCATCAATGTGCAGGCAATAGTGGACCACCGGGGCCTGTTCACCAATGTCGTAGCCAAATTCCCAGGGAGTGTGTATGATTCCTACATCTTCCGCCAGTCCATCATCAACCAGCGGTTTCAGGATGGCACATATGGAAATGCACTGCTTGTTGGTAAGTACTAACTGAACACATCACACACCTCAACTCCACAATCATGGAACTCACAAATGTGACAATGCACATGTACCAATCTCACATACAACAAGTCAATTAACATGGCCACCTACCAGACACAACAACACAAGTAACTATGGTAACTGGGGCTAGCCTTGTAGACAAACCATCCCCAAAGGCATAGCCCCTCCGCCACACATTTGCAAATGCTGGGAGAGGTTGGAATCCAAGTATGTGCAATGGAGGGACTTGACCTATGAGCAAAGTATGTACACAACGCCGAGTGTGGCGGTGGTGTGCTGTACAGTCTGGACTTAGCAGAGCACAGACCCGTCTATGTGGGCATATAGTGCGTTTCCGTAGTCCAGCCTGATGGTAATGACTGCGTGGGTGACTGTCTTCCCTGACTAGGGGGGGATCCACGTGAAGGTCTCATGGAGGATGCAGAGGGTGTCAAAGCAGCTGCCGGCCACTGTGTAGACCTGTTGGTTCATGGAAAGGGAGGAGTCAAGTACGATGCCTAGGTACCTAGAGTTGTCGTTGGGGGGGCTGCTGAAGGTGGTGGCCCACCAGGTGTTGTCACATGCTGATGGGGTTGCTACGAGGATGAGGACTTATGTCTCCTCCGCGTAGAGCACCACCCAGCTGTTGATCATCCATGTTGCAACCTGCTGCAATCCTTCCTGGAAGCCCAGTCTGGTGTGTGTGGGCGCCTTGGTTAGGGAGAGTATGAGCTGGGTGTCCTTGTAGATGGTGATGTCTAATGGGCTCCTTCATGTTGCTCCAGTTCTACTCCAGGCGTCTGCAGATACAACTGTCATCTTGGAGTTCTGTGGTGACCGAGGTGGCATTTCTTGCCCGCTGTATGTTGGAGTTGCATAGTGGGGAAAGTGTGTATGGGCATTTGGAGATACATGTGTGGAAATACTGGGCAGCACCGTTGGTGTTGGCTGCAGCGGTGTGGGTGTTGCTGTTGATGGTGGAGTGTAGCAGCTCCTCGGTGACTCAGCTGCAGTACCTTTGTGTGGTGCGGGCTGTGGTTTAGTGTGGCCTGGTGTTTCTCGATGAGTAAGTGTGCGCATTGTTGGTCACTCCATGGGCGTTGAGTGTTGTGGATAAAGTGGACGCAGTTTCAACATGCGAAGATGGGGTCAAGGGAGTGCCCTGCCCTGTGGGTCAGTGTGGTGAAGAGTTGTGTCAGTCCGATGTTAGCGAGTTATTGCCAGAGGGTAATGGATTTGGAGTTGTTGTGGTTTGAGAGGTTGAGGCTCACGTCTGAAATGAGTACGTAGTCCATGGAGTAGATGGCTTGGTGTGTGATGATGTTGAAGGTGTGGGCAAAGCGTTCCCGGCCTCCATGGGCTCTGCAGGCGAGGGTGCCGCGGAGTGTTGCTTTGTGGCAGGTCTGGATCTGAAAGTGCAGGTGTTGGGCGGTGGTGAAGGTCATGCAGCAGCAGCCGAACTGGACGTGAGTCGTGTCTGGTGTGGCCTATTGGCAGTTGTACGTTCTCCTGTGTTTGACTGCGAGGAGGGCGGGTGAGTTGTAGCGCTAGATGGTAGGAGACCCAGGGTCCCTGCTGCTGTTTGTGTTTGGCTCGTGGACAGGCACAGATGGGCTTGCCTTTGGTGCGCCGTAGGAGTGTCAGTGATGCAACCGCGCAGCGCACACAATAAAATAGGCTGGGGGGAGGGACGAGCAGCTGTGAGGCAATGTTATTTGCATTGATGCTGGACAATTGTCTGAAGCTACACTTGGCTAACCTGAAATCCAAAGTTGCACAAATCACACAACACAAAATCTAAACACTGCAAACACAGCATGCACAACTACTAATGGACACATCTCTCCATTACATGTTTCAGGTGATCAAGGATATGCACTCTCCCCATGGCTGATGACACCCCTCCGAGCCACTAACACCCAGGCCCAGAGGCAGTATAATTTATCCCTTGGACGCACCAGGGCCATTGTGGAGCGCACTTTTGGCGTGCTAAAGTCACATTTCTGGTGCCTTGACATCACAGGTGGCAGACTGTTGTACAGCCCGGAAATAGTGTGCAAGATAATCATAGCATGTTGTGTGTTGCATATGTGTACGCACCAATGCCCCATGGATTCAAGTGCCAGATGCACCGGACGATGCTGAGGATGATGAAGAAGATGAGGCTGGTGCAGCACACCCCACAGTATCTGCTGCAGGAACTGCCCGAAGGAACCGAATCATAAAAAATGTCTTCACCTGAGCACGTCACAATGTGACAGTCCTTTGCCATTTATCTGTCAAAAATGCACCTAAGCAAAGTTTGTGCAATTGATGGAGCAGTAAAAATAAAAAAATTTAACCCCTAACAAATTATATAATTAATTAAAAATGTTCGTTAAATGTATTAATCAACATTGTATATGTGGGAATGGTAATATGCTAATGTACGTGCTAAATAATCTACTAATGAATGTCCGTGTGTCTAATCATAACGTAAGAATAAAAAGCGTACTAAATAAAATAAATGCATGTTTGTGCTTCATAGAAATAAAATGTGTCGTTGCAAAAACAATAGTGATGGTAAGTAAGGAGCAGCTTAAATGTCGCTTTTTGCTAGGTAACAACTAATTGGGGTACGTAGACGGGAGGGAAACGAAAGGGATATTTTTCTCTATTTTAATTATGTTTTATTTGCCTCAAATTAGTGCTTCTAAAGTAGAACCGAGTGGCGAGATAAAATGGCCGCCAGTGGGAAGATGTGCGCAGGCGCAAGGGGACACGTGGTACGGGATGAGATTGAAGAAATCTGGAGCCGCGTGATGTATCTGAGAGGCTAGGATGCAAGAAATGGTCAAGGCTGGTGTGACCTAATTGAACTGATAGTGTGCCGTGAGGATCAGGAGAGAGTCCGTGGGAAAGGAGCCCAAGAGAAAGGACAATGACTGCGGAATTCTTGAATGTGTCAAAAGAAGATACAAATGAACTGATCGAATCGGATGGAAATGTTTAAGCGTATGGGAAAGGAAATGATCCAAGGACCCTTGAATCCAAAAGAATTTGATTAAAGAATGAATAAGCTGACATGTATGGACCAATGAGAGAAAAGCGTGATATTAATGTTGCAACAGTTAGTTAGCAAAGTTAGAATTGGGGTATAAGAGGGCCTACTCTTAGTGGGAGGGGGTCAGTTCCAGTCGCGGTTGCAGTCACAGTCAGTTGCAGTTCGAGAGTCGTGGTTGCAGTAGAGGAGACGGGTTGCAGGTAGCTGATGCTGACGAGCTGAAGTTGCTGTTGCTGTCTTAACTTTACAGTTGAGTATGAGAATCAGGCTATTTCTAATTCCAAAGTTAGGTTAGAAATCATTAGGCTAAATTAGGAAGCTAGGCAGGTAACTAAGGTTTTTGGCTTCATGACAAAAATTTCCTTTCTGCAATAAATTGATTATGCTTAATAAAATTGTGAATTTAAAATGAATAATTGAATAAAGTATTAAATCTTTTCATGTTTTTAAAATTATATAAAATTTAAGATTCTTTAAAAACCAAAATGACTCAGTGGTTATTTTCCTAATTGATTGTGACCTGAGTAATTGGTTGATTGTGATTCAGCTGGTCTTAATCACTATGAACTAATTTCTTAAATGAATGATTCATCGACAAAACAATGAGCAGGAATATCTTAAGAAATAATTAAAAGAAAGTGACAAATTAAGGTAAATAGATATCCTTGCTCTTCCAGCGGTACACAAAATGGTGTTCTCCATTTAGTTCTCATGCTTCTCCTAGGAATACGGAATTTCATAAAGGTGTAAAAGGAAATCCAGGAGTGTATGTGTGTGTGTTTAGGCGATGTTTATGGGCCCCATCGTCATGTGGATATGAGAAATATAGTTTGCCCCTGGATGACCTATAAGTAGCCTGGGAGGAGGATAGTTTTTATTGTACGCGCTGCATCAGATTTCTTGGTAGCAGAGTTATGGTTTTCTATAGATTAGTTTAGTGATTATTGTTTATTGATTATTGATTATTTGATGACTAACACTATATGTTGAGTCGCGTTATGTTATATGTAAGTTTTCACGCTTCTGGGATGTAGGAAGTGGAACACGTGTGGCAAGAGAAGTCACATGGAATTTGGTACATGGTCTGAATTCATTTTGGTTATAACACAGGTTGTGTTATGTTAGGGATTTCGGTGTGAAAAGTGTGTAAATGAAATAGCAAATCACGTTTACTTGTGAAACTTTGGCCTTAATTCTCAGGAGCCTAGTCTCCACATGTGTCTTATCCCCAGAGAAACGAGTAAATTGTTTGTTTGAAAGAAGGGTAAGGTAGAGGAAAGTGCTACTTTATCGACAAAAGCAAATAATTCTGTGGTAGGGTAGAGGTAAGCGCTGCCTACTGGAAAAACAGGATTCTTGTGTAAAAGGACAAAGCTGTCACTTTGTTTAGCGAATCAGACTATGGAATTGTTTATTTGTTGTAACTAACGAAGAAAAACAGTAAAAGGAAAAATTGCCGATAAATTTTGTAAAGGAGGGGTAAAGAGTAGAAGTGACGTGGAAAAGTGCCGCGCTAGGATTGGTCAGTGCACTAGTCACGTGAATACAGAGCAGGAGTGACGTAGAAAAGTGCCGCGCTAGGATTGGTTGGTTCGCGGACGGTGGAAATTGTTCTGATTGGTACGTTAGTGTGAATCGCGCTGTAATTGGACGAAGTTCCGTACACGGAAACAGCGTTAGAGTAAAGAGAAAACAAATAGAAAACATGCCATATTACGAGTACGAAAGGGAGAGAACGTCATGGACAACGAAATTAAAGAATTTCTTTAAGAAAGACAAAAAGGTTGTGACTAGAGAGGGACAAGTAATTCCTCCGCCAAAATCAGCAGCTTCACATATGATGCTGAAATATGGATATCATACGTGCATATGGTTGGATAATTGGGTAAAATATACAAAGAATGATGGAGCATTGGCTTTTCCTGAAAATGGTTCTTTTAATGTAGCGATTTTACGGAATTTAAAAGAAAAGATGCTTAAATTGGAACCTAGACCTAGACCGACACAGTTTGAGGCTTTAACAGAATGGGAAGATGAGATGTACGAAAAAGAAAGATTCAGAGGTATGAAAGGTTATGAGTTCGTGCCCGGAAGAATGTGGGGAATGAATCATGAGGACAGAATAAAACGATGGAGATGTGCTAACATGACAGGAGGTTTGTTTCCAGCTTTCACAGTTGAGGAAGGGACTAAGAAAAAACGGACTGAGAAAAAGAAACATTTAGAGAGAGAAAAGTATATGCATGAGAGCGAAACGGATGACGAGTTGCTGGAAGATATATTAAGTAAAAATCCACCTCCGTATCAGCAGAATTCTACAGTGGTGACACCAAATGCGCCACCAATAGAAGCTATGCGAAATGAAAGCCCAGAAAAAGACAAGAAATAAATAGGTCACAAGAACAAATAAGAACTTCCCAAAATGAGGGAATAGAAAATGATAGTGCAAGAGAATTGGCAAGGACAACAAAAGAACTAACTGAGAAAATTAGAGAATTAACAAAGAATATGGAAGCAGTTACCGTACCCGTAACAATAGGTCCAGTAATACCAGTTTTCGAGAATCAGAAAATTGATGAACGATCTTTGGTGATTCCCTTGAGTTCGCAATTCCAAAGAGAAAAGGAAAGAATAGAAACAAGTCCAGGTACGAGCAATTTGACTAGTGTTTACAGACCAAGTCCACCTGAAAATTTGACAGTAAATGAGTGTAGCGGTAGGAAAATGCCTATGGTAACTGAATCTGCAACAGTGACACCTGAAAAGAGTGGAAATTGGACAGAAATAAATAGTACTCCTATAGGTCCGACTCCTGATGAGTTAAATGAGTGGATAAAAGCTTTTAAAATAAAAGAAACGGAAGAAAAACCATTAGATGTGATCAGATTGAAGATTGACATGGAAGAATTAATTCTGGGAACGATTGGTACAGAAAAGATTAAGAATTATCAGGATGATGAAATAAGGTTTCTGTGCAAAAGTATAACATGGAGGGCAAAGAATTTACATGACAAACTAGAAGAAGTGGCCGGTGAGATTGGAATAGATTTTGCAAAAGTAAAAACGTTGCAGAAACCATACAGAGTAGATTTTTGTGAAAAAGATATTGAAAATTTGAATACAGCAGGAAGGCTGACACAGATAAAAGAGTTGATTGTTTTGTTGAGAAAATGGGGTGATGTGGACAGATGGAAGGTTAGATGGACAAAGAAGAATGAGAAAAGCGTAGACAAAGGTTCATTGGCTTTTATGATAACAGAAAAGGAACACGTTGTTAAAGAGTACCCTATGAGAGAAACTCCAGGTGGTAGTTATGTGCATGTTCCCTGGACTAGGCAGGACATCCTGTCATTTACAAATGACTTTCCAAAGTTAAGAGAAAAGCCAGTTGAGTGGTACCGACAGGTAGAAAGGTTTGTAAAGGTCTCGAAAGTGTTGTGGATAGATTTGGATGGATTGTTTGACATAGTGGTACCAACGGATCTATGGTCAGAATGTAAGATTACAGTTGACTGGCCAACTACAGAATATCCAAGAGATCCTAAGACAGGAGCTCCAGGACCAGATGTGATGAAGAAATACGATAAGGTGATTACCTTTTTGAAAAATAAGATTCCTCCAAAAGAAACAGATTGGGTTAAGATTGATAGAACTACACAGGAAAGCAAGGAGAGTGTACATGCATATTATGAGCGATTGTTGTTGGTTTTCAAACAGTATAGTGGTTATGAGGAATTAAGTGAGAAGGATATGAGTCATTTTGTATACCGATTTGTATTTGGCTTGAAACAAGAAATAAGTGATATGATTAAGCAACATATGATAAACTGGCAGAATGCAAGTGTAGATGAGGTGCTGAGGTATGCTAAGTATTGTAGTGATGAAATAGAGAGTAAACAGCGTAAGTTGAAAGAAAAAGCAATGTGGGCACAAGTGAAAGTGGCAGAAAAACAAGAAGCTCAATTGGATAATAATAATGGAAACGAATCAGGACAAAATAAGATGCGACCAAATATAGGTAAAGGAAAAGGACAAGTGAGTCTAGAAGAGGCAAAGAAGAAATGGCCATGTCATAATTGCGGAAAATTAGGGCATTGGAGAAATGAGTGTAAGTTCCCACCTAAACCTAATCCGGAACATCAATCATTAACTCCACAGGTGCAGAATGAGGTAGTTGTTCAACAAAGTCAGGTGCCACAACCACCACTTCCCAACACTGTTAACCAGCAAAGATACAGTACAGAAACAGGATTCTACGGAGGAGAACAGGTAACACAGTTGCCGAGAGCAGCTAACATTTCCCAGTATTGGTTGCATCAGAGTGAGGATGACCCAGATGAAAGTTTCTGACGGTGCGCAAGAGAGGGGAAAGAGTGCGTGCTTGGCGCAACTCTAGAGGTAGATCAGTCTGGTCCCTTTGTGGATGGAGAAGTGAATGGAGCAAACGTAACATTCCTTGTCGATACTGGAGCTACCCGTTCTACTGTTAGGTCAGTGGAAATTCCGAACCTTCCTCTCTCAGGTGAATGCATCCAAGTGGTAGGAGTTGCCAATCAGCAGATTAAAACCCCACTTACTGAATTGGTAGAAGTAAAAATTGGTTCTTTTAGGAAAATGCATAAATTTGTAGTGTGCGATTGTAGTCCTGTAAATCTTCTAGGTCGTGACCTCTTGTGTAAAATGAATTGCACAATTTATTGTACACCAGATGGAATTGGTTTTCAGACTTCAGACGAAGATGCTTTGTATAAAGTAACCTTGATGAATCAGGAACCTGAAATGAATGGGTTGTTTCCTGCATTTGATGCAGGAAAACTTCCAGAAGAATTAAAAAGTACAGTGAAAGAAGGTGTGTGGGATTTTACAGGAGAAGACATTGGATTAATGAGAGAAGTTGATCCTGTAAAAGTGACAGTGAAAGAAGGGATAAGTTATCCAAACACGCCACAGTACAAATTAACTCCAGAAATAATTGAAGGAATAACTCCTGTGATAAATAAGATGATTGAACAGGGAATTCTGAAAGAAATCATGAGCAGTCCATGTAATTCACCTATTATGGGACTGAAAAAGCCAAATGGAACATACAGAATAGTACAGGATTTGAGAAAGATCAACAAAATAGTTGTACCATGCTGTCCAATAGTGCCAAACCCTGCAGTGATTCTATATCAAATTCCGCATGAAGCTGAGTGGTACACTGTGATAGATTTGTGTCATGCATTTTTCTCTATTCCTTTGCATCCAGATAGCCAGCCATTATTTGCATTCCGTTTTGGAGAGCGTATTTTGGCATGGTGCCGAATTCCTCAGGGGTATACAGAGAGCCCCTCAATTTTTAATCAGATTCTAAAGAAATCTCTGGAAGATTTAAAAATGCCAGAAAAATCAGTGATGGTGCAGTATATCGATGACCTATTGGTGGCATCGAAAACCAAAGAGGCATGTGTAAGTGACACAATTGCTTTACTGAACCATTTGGAGAAAAGAGGACATAAGGTGTCCCCTTCAAAATTACAGTTTTGTCAGAAAGAAGTCCAGTATTTAGGACATAAAATTGAGAAAGGAGTGCGGAAAATAGCGACAGAAAGAGTAAGAATGATTCAAGGAATGAGAGCACCAATGACTCAAAGAGAGGTAAGAATGTTTTTGGGAATGGTTGGATATTGTCGACAATGGATAAGTGGATTTTCTTTGATTGCAAAACCATTACAAAAATTGACAAAGAAAGATGTAAAAGACCCTTTTGAATTGAACAAAGAAGAAATGAAATCTTTCAAAGAATTGAAAAGGAAACTGTGTGAGGCCCCTGCATTAGGCATGCCTGATTATGAGAAAGATTTTGAGTTATACTGCAGTGAAAGAGATGGATGTGCATTTTCAGTACTAGTACAAAAACATGGCACCATGAAGAGGCCTATAGCTTACTTTTCAGCTGTTTTAGATCCTATAGCAAAGGCATTGCCTGGATGTTTGAAAGCAGTTGCTGCTACTTGTGTAAGTCTGGAACAAAGTGAAGGTATAGTGATGGGGTATCCACTGAGAGTATATGTTCCCCATTCAGTAGAAATTCTTTTGACAAGAACAAAAACACAGTACATGACACATAGTCGGCTGACTAAGTACGAAAAAGTCATCTTGAGTGCAGAAAATGTGACCATAGATAGATGCATAAATGTAAATCCTTCGACTTCATTGCCAGATGAAGAGAGTATAATTGAACAAGATGAAGTAGATCATGATTGTCTGAATGTGCTGGAATATTGCACAAAACCAAGAGCTGACATAAAAGATGAACCGTTAAAGGAATCCGATTATGTCATGTTTGTAGATGGTTCATGTTTACGCACAAAGGAAGGAGTGTTAAGCGCAGCTTATGCAGTATGCACAGTGGCAACTGTAATGGAAGCGTCTTGTCTGAAAGGAGTTAGGTCTGCCCAAGTTGCGGAACTAATTGCTTTGATTCAAGCATGTAAATTGGGGAAAAATGTACGAATCACGATTGTGACCGATAGCCAATATGGTTTCGGCATCGTACATGATTTTGGCCAGATTTGGTCACAAAGAGGATTTTTGACATCTGCAGGAACACCTATCAGAAATGGAGATTATGTTAAAAAACTGCTTGAGGCGATACAGCTGCCTAAACAAATAGCTGTAGTGAAGTGCAAGGCGCATAAGAAAAACGAAGATTACATAGCGGTTGGCAATAATTATGCTGACGAGATCGCTAGATATTGTGCGGAAAACATGGCGTCCCTGAACAGAAATAGAGAAAGGGAGCATGTCTCTTGTCCTTTGCTTTTCACTAATGCAGTCGAAACATGGGATGAAGTAAGGCAGTTACAAGAAACAGCAAGAGATGAGGAAAAGGATTACTGGATTAAAGCAGGATGTAGAAGACAGGAAGATAATGGAGTGTGGGTATACAGAGATGAAAGACCAGTTATGCCTGATAGCATGATTGCAGACATGGCACGGATGTACCATGGACAAGCTCATATTGGGAGAGATGCAATGATCAGACTTTTTAGACAAACTTGGTATAATCCAAAATTCAGAGCCATTGCTGAAAGTCTTTGTCAAAGATGTCTTATTTGTCAACAATTTAACCCAGGAAGAAAAACAGTAGTGAGTCTAGGAACAATAGGACGAGAAGGAGGTCCATTCACAAGGATACAGATGGATTTTATTGAGATGCCCCCTAGTAACAGATTAAGATATGTTCTGGTGGTCGTCTGTTTGTTCTCTCGTTGGGTGGAGGCATACCCCACAAGAAGGAATGATGGAACAACAGTGGCAAAACTTATGCTACGAGAGTTCATTCCGAGGTATGGTTTTCCAGTCACAGTTGAGACAGATAGAGGAACACATTTTCAAAATGAGTTGATCCAATTGATTTGTGAAGCATTGAGTATTAAACAAAAACTACATTGTGCTTACAGACCAGAAGCTTCTGGGGTAGTAGAGCAGATAAATGGAACAATTAAAAACAGATTAGGAAAAATGTGTCAAGCTACAGGACTCAAATGGCCAGATGCACTGCCTCTTGTTCTGATGACCATCAGAAGCATCCCTGAAAAGAAAACGGGACTCAGTCCTCATGAAATGATCATGGGACGAGCAATGAGACAAGCCCACGTACCAGTCAACAAGTTATTGACAATAACTGATGATCTAATACTGGATTATTGCAAAGGACTGGCTGATGTGGTGCGTTCTGTGTTTCATCAGGTTGGACCGGATGCGACCACTCTTGAAAGAAAACCAGCCCACGACTTGAATCCAGGAGACTGGGTCCGTATTAAAGTCCACAGGAGAAGAAACTGTCTAGTTCCGCGTTGGGATGAGCCAAGACAGGTAATCCTAGTAACAACGACTGCTGTCAAGTGTGCAGGAGTAAAGAACTGGGTTCATGCCAGCCACACAATCAGAATTCCAGAACCTACAGATCGACATGTGAGTCGGCGTCTGGAAGTGTGGGATAAAAGTTTAACGGCGGGAACAACCAAGATAAAAGAAAGGGTGCCAGAACTTGAAGATCGACCTGAAAGTCGACATCTGGAGACCCCAACGGAAAACACCTCTAGAGAAGAAGAGGAAGAAGAAGAAGAAGAGAAAGAAATTCAGAAGTTCCAGAACTTGAAGATCGACCTGTAAGTCGACATCTGGAAATATCTGACACAACTTCAGGATCTGATGATTCAGCTGCAAATTGGGAAGAATTTTGAAAGGGAACTTGGGGTTATAAACCAATTAGAGAAGAAACTGAGCAAGAAATTGAGTTAAATGAACAACCAAGTACAAGTTATGGTGGAAATCCTTCAGAAACAATATTAATAGATGAAGTAGGGAAAGAAGTACACAAAAAGTTAGAAAATCGAGAAGAACCCCGAGGAGCAATAGGGATAGATAGAGAAACAGGAGAACAGGGAAATTTAGAAGCAGATAAGGAGGAAAACACCAAATCGGAAGAACCCCGAGGAGGGACAGTGATAAGGGAAAACAAAAAGGAAAAGACAGATCCACCAGTAGGAGATGATGAGATTATAAGTTTCAAAATAAGAAACAATAGTGAGACAGTTGAAACAGAAACAGAAGAAAGTGGAGGAGAGGAAAAAGCAAAGACTGAATCAAGAAAAAGAAATTGGAGATCGGAAAGAGAAGAAAGAGAGGGTGAGGTCAAAAGGCCAAGAAAAGGAGATAATTGGCCCAACAGCTATGTAAGAAAATTGAGATATAGAATAATAAGAGCAGAAGATGAAGATGCTGAACAAGTAAATGAAGTAACAAGTCAAAAGGAACAAGAAAAACCCAGTGGAAAAAGATTACAAAAGTCCAAAAGGACAAGAAAAATAAATTCAAAATTTAAGTCACCTGAGTGGCTGTATATTGCACTAACCGATTACAAAGGAGAAGAAGAAAACACTCACGGAAACCAGAGACTGAGAAGTCGGATGGGAAAAGGTGAGATGCAACGAAACTGAAGTGAAGACTTAAAGTGCTTCTGCCGGACGTGACAATTTACTGGACGTGACAAATCACCGGATGTGACAACGAAAGAATTCTGGAGAGAATTAAAGAAAGTACTAAGCAAAGACTTTTGGAGGCAGAGTGGCATCTAAGTCATTTCTGAGGTGTAGTGACACAATTTTCTGAAAAATTAACAAATAGAAAAAGAAAAATGGAAAATAATGAGAATAGAAGAAATAAATGTGATTTTATAAAGAGATGGTGCAAAATGTGCTGCTTTTGTACAGGGTTATTAATGACCATATGGATAGTATTAGCAATCACAATTCCTATTAGTGTAGCTGTGATAGAAGCAAAGAATGATACTAAACAAGAAAAAGAAACTAATATTAAAGAACAAGTTGTTTTAAGAAGTAGTGCAGAGTTGCATAAGGATAGGTCAGTAACAGATTTTTCAAAGAATGTTTTTACAAAGTTGTTGTATGAGTACGTAAAAACAATGGAAGTGAGAGATTGTTATGTTTGTATGCAATTGCCTGCATCAGTATCTGAAGGTGTGACTTATCATCACTTACCTTTGACTTATGGAATAACATGTAGTGTAATAGCAAGTTTATTTTATAAAACAGGTAGATTAGAATCTTATTATACTGATATAGATAAGATATTTGCAAACATTCCTGTAGTGCCAGAACTTAACAAAGTAAAACCAGCAAAGGTTTTAGGAGAATTCTTTTAGAACATAGAAAATTAACGTTAGAAGAAATAGTTAGTAACAACCTTACCTGTGAGTTAAGGAAAGAAGAAAAAGTATTTCTAGACATGGTTGAGGAAAGAAGAATGAAATTTCAAAAGAAGCAATAAAGAGGAAGGAAAACGCTTATGGACGTTTGAGGAAGGAAATCATGAAGGGAAAAAGATAAATGCAGCAATGACATTAGATTGGCCGCAAACAGGAAAGTTGTGCATTAGGAGAAATAAGACAGTCTATGACAATTACTTTGTAGGTTCCAGTGTCTGCCATGACAATTATCAAATTCTGGGAGGTTGGGGATTCAAAGGTGGAAAAGATCCAATATTTCCAGGTATCTATTATATTTGTGGGAATAGAGCTTATTACAGGTTACCGGACCATTGGTATGGAACTTGCTATGTAGGCCTGGTCTTTCCAAAAATCTTTCACATGGACAGAGAAGAAAAGGGAACATACAAGATGATTAATAGATTTAAACGTAGAAAGAGGGAAAGTTTTTCAGAAATTGTAGGAGATATTTTTGGAGCATTGATACCAGCAGTGGGAATATCTTTGAATGCATTTAAAATTCGGAAGTTATCCACAGTAGTAGATCGTTTGTCTACAGATACTGCGGGAGGGTTCTTAATGGTAAATACCGAAATGGTTGCCATGAGAGCTATGGTGATGCAAAATCGGCTTGCCCTTGATATTCTTTTGGCAAAAGAGGGTGGAGTCTGTGGAATGTTAAAAGTCCAACATTGTTGTACTTACATTCCGGATAACAGTGAAAATATACAGAAGTATATTACAAATATTACAAGTCTGCACAAAGAATTAGTCCCACTGGAGGTTGAAAGTGTTTTGGGAAAACTTGGTAGAGGGTTTTCCTCAGTAGCAAATTGGTTAACTAGGATGAGTAAACTAGTAATAGGGAAAGTTATAATAGTAGCAACTATAGTGATATTGTTAGCAATGATATTGAAAATAGTGATAACATGTATAAAGAGAAAAGTAAGACAGAATAAGATAAGAAGAAATAACAGAATAATGAGAGAAAGAGAGAGAGAAATGGGTGAAATTGAGTTGGAGAAAATGAAAGAAAGCATGTATAAAGAGACTAAAAGGCAAGATGAAGAAGAGACAGAGATATGAATAACAGAAAGTAAAGGATGAAAGACATGCTGCCTGAAAAGAAGTATGACTTGGGTTTTATGTGGTGATTTAAAAATCACCAAAGGGGGATTGATGGAGCAGTAAAAATAAAAAAATTTAACCCCTAACAAATTATATAATTAATTAATTAAAAATGTTCGTTAAATGTATTAATCAACATTGTATATGTGGGAATGGTAATATGCTAATGTACGTACTAAATAATCTACTAATGAATGTCCGTGTGTCTAATCATAACGTAAGAATAAAAAGCGTACTAAATAAAATAAATGCATGTTTGTGCTTCATAGAAATAAAATGTGTCGTTGCAAAAACAATAGTGATGGTAAGTAAGGAGCAGCTTAAATGTCGCTTTTGCTAGGTAACAACTAATTGGGGTACGTAGACGGGAGGGAAACGAAAGGGATATTTTTCTCTATTTTAATTATGTTTTATTTGCCTCAAATTAGTGCTTCTAAAGTAGAACCGAGTGGCGAGATAAAATGGCCGCCAGTGGGAAGATGTGCGCAGGCGCAAGGGGACACGTGGTACGGGATGAGATTGAAGAAATCTGGAGCTGCGTGATGTATCTGAGAGGCTAGGATGCAAGAAATGGTCAAGGCTGGTGTGACCTAATTGAACTGATAGTGTGCCGTGAGGATCAGGAGAGAGTCCGTGGGAAAGGAGCCCAAGAGAAAGGACAATGACTGCGGAATTCTTGAATGTGTCAAAAGAAGATACAAATGAACTGATCGAATCGGATGGAAATGTTTAAGCGTATGGGAAAGGAAATGATCCAAGGACCCTTGAATCCAAAAGAATTTGATTAAAGAATGAATAAGCTGACATGTATGGACCAATGAGAGAAAAGCGTGATATTAATGTTGCAACAGTTAGTTAGCAAAGTTAGAATTGGGGTATAAGAGGGCCTACTCTTAGTGGGAGGGGGTCAGTTCCAGTCGCGGTTGCAGTCACAGTCAGTTGCAGTTCGAGAGTCGTGGTTGCAGTAGAGGAGACGGGTTGCAGGTAGCTGATGCTGACGAGCTGAAGTTGCTGTTGCTGTCTTAACTTTACAGTTGAGTATGAGAATCAGGCTATTTCTAATTCCAAAGTTAGGTTAGAAATCATTAGGCTAAATTAGGAAGCTAGGCAGGTAACTAAGGTTTTTGGCTTCATGACAAAAATTTCCTTTCTGCAATAAATTGATTATGCTTAATAAAATTGTGAATTTAAAATGAATAATTGAATAAAGTATTAAATCTTTTCATGTTTTTAAAATTATATAAAATTTAAGATTCTTTAAAAACCAAAATGACTCAGTGGTTATTTTCCTAATTGATTGTGACCTGAGTAATTGGTTGATTGTGATTCAGCTGGTCTTAATCACTATGAACTAATTTCTTAAATGAATGATTCATCGACAAAACAATGAGCAGGAATATCTTAAGAAATAATTAAAAGAAAGTGACAAATTAAGGTAAATAGATATCCTTGCTCTTCCAGCGGTACACAAAATGGTGTTCTCCATTTAGTTCTCATGCTTCTCCTAGGAATACGGAATTTCATAAAGGTGTAAAAGGAAATCCAGGAGTGTATGTGTGTGTGTTTAGGCGATGTTTATGGGCCCCATCGTCATGTGGATATGAGAAATATAGTTTGCCCCTGGATGACCTATAAGTAGCCTGGGAGGAGGATAGTTTTTATTGTACGCGCTGCATCACAATAAAACCACACAACACACTTACGCTGTGTGCATGTTTATCCTCTGCATAAGTAAATCCCTCTGACAAGTGAAAGTCAAACATTTTGTGCTAATAATAGTACAATTGTAATTTGATGGTGGGTATGTCTCATGTTTTGAGAGATGATTTGTAGGGTGTCATTTGGTATAAATTCTGAATTTTAGGGTGTCGTTTGGGGTAAAATCTGAATGTTTGGGTGTCATTTGGGGTCATTTATGAACTTTAGGGTGTCATTTGGGGTAAAATCTGATTCATTGGGTGTCATTTGGGGTCATTGATGAATTTTAGGGTGTTATTTGGGGTAAAATCTGATTAATTGGGTGTCATTTGGGGTCATTTATGAATTTTAGGGTGTCATTTGGGGTAAAATCTGATTAATTGGGTGTCATTTGGGGTCATTGATAAATTGTAGGGTGTCATTTGGGGTAAAATCTGATTAATTGGGTGTCATTTGCGGTCATTTAAGAATTTTAGGGTGTCATTTGGGATAAAAGAAGAATTTGTGGGTGTCTTTTGGGTTCTGAAAGGAAATTATATCTAAGACTGTTCATCTGTGTAACAACTTGCACGTAGCGTGCAAAATCGGGCCGCATTTACGTTAATGCAATGTTTTTTTCATACTCGCGATGGAAAATCTATCGCTAGACACATTGAACCATACAAAATATTAACTCTAAGCCAATTTGCGTGCAGATTTTCACCGCAAAGTCAAAAAACGGGCCGCAAACACACAGGAAGTGATGTCTGCATGCTTCCTGTTTACTGCAGGAGTGTTGTGCACTTTCACTTTCTCTTTTGAGCACATTGCTGGTGATTGTGGAGAGTGTTGGAGATATTTGGTGGTGTGTGCTTCAGATTTGAGCTAGAGAGAGCGTTGCTGTGTCCTGTGTCCTGTTGAAAGTGTCTCCATGAAGTGTTGTGTACTTGTTATTACGTGTTTTTTGTCTCTTGTGCTCAATCTTGTCGGGTGTTTGTCTAAGGGGTAGTTTAATTAATTACTAGTTGTTGGGGCATATATTGGGCATTTCTTTTTCTTAGTAGTGGGTTTACGTGTGTGCTGGGAGATGGTGGGTGTGGGTAGGGAGAGCAGGATGTCAGAGGGGGCATTCGGGGGCTTCCTCTAGCTGGTGAAATTTTACCTGCCCTTGATGGTGGAGAGTGGGGGACGTATCCTCTCTGGATATCCCGTCCATGTGCGGAAGGTCAGGTGAGAGCATGTGAGGGCACAGATGCTGCGTGTATTTGGTGTCGACAGGACTGTGCACCAATAGAAGCACCGCTGGCAGGATTGCGTGGGCCGTGAGGGTGACCTGTTGGGCCACCTGGGAGTCATCATTGGCCTACAGTGTGGTAAGTTCAACATCTACATTTATATATGAACACTCTTACGAATAGCCAAAAATGCTGTGTGGGACACACTGGGGTCCATGTGCAAAAATGTGTCAGAGTGAGGCGTGAGACGTCATGCCTTCCTGTCTAACGTTGCCACATCACAAACACAATGCTGCATCATATTGACAAGCATAGGGTGCAGGTTTGTGTTTCCCACTGCGCGAGCGCAACACTTAGCACTGTAGTGCCAATGCTGGCACCCTTGCACCATACTGCGTGCAGGGCAAAGGTTGTTCATGTACAGGAGGGTGACTGTACATAAACAATCCAAGGCATTGTTTCTGGGACCTGTGTGCTGCACAAAAGGAAGAGTACAAATGCCTTCCTCCTTGTGTTGCTAAGTTAGGTACGCTGCCCTTGAACATAGGCTCCGTGTGACAATGGGTGAGATAGGAACAATAGTTCAAAGGAAATAGGACATCTCCGGAGTGTCATACACCACCAACATTTGTGAAACAGCCTTGTGCGATCTGCATTGATGCCATTGTACACAGAGCATGTATAACATCATGTTGCGTGTAGTAATGGGGCCTTGTGGGTGTGTCACCCAAGTAGTCTGTGCAAGTTTGCTTGCATTGTTGTCTGGTTTGGCACAACTCAGCATTCACAGATCTTGTGTGAATGGCAGGCAAAGTTGACCCAATCATGTAGGCAACATGAACTGCAAAAGTACAGTTACGGAGCATTGTCAGTGATGGTGATGAATTGTATGATGAATAGGACACGTGTGATTTTACGTCTGATACAAGCACACTTTTCTTTTCATATTTCACAGCTGGAAGATATCTCATCACACAGGGGGATATCGACACCTTCAAGGACCCACACGCCACTGGTGAGTTCTGCCATTATATATTGGCATAGTGCGATGTCATGAATGTCTGGGTCAAATGATAGACGTAGTAGTATGCAGTATGGTTGTGTATCACATGTACCTTGCCTACAGTGTGATGATGTTTTGTGGAAGTCAGAAGTGTGTGCAAATCAGTAAGTGAAGATGGAGCTCTGCTTTTGTCTTCCAGATGTAACTTTTCACATTCCCAGATACACATGCAAGTAAAATCTATGGCTTCTGTCACTACAGCACATGCATGTGGATTACAGAGCGTACAGATAGGAGAGGAGACATGTGAGTGGTTTTGCTGATGAGTATGAGCAGACATGGAATGCATGTACATCCTTGACTGAGATGACTGTGCAAGTGGGCCCGATCATGCACAAGGAGGCAGAGGTTATCAGGCCGTGCGCGCTCAGTCACATGTCGGCACAGTAATATTGTAGGTATGCTGCATACCAGCTTCACAGAAGTTGCAGTGCGTAGCTTTGAACCAAGCATATCAATGGCACGTTCCCCAAACAGCTAGCAAAGATGGCCCTATGAATCTCATTGGCATGTTTGGCCACTGCAATGGTGTTGTCAAGCTGTCTCCTTGGGGTCATTCCCTGGTAGACTCAGGCTCAAGTGTACAAGCCCCTCAGTCCAAATTTGTGACATTACTCCGCATGCATTTGCCCCGCATGCTTTTGCTCTGCATTTATTGGAGTGCCATATATTTAACAATGCTACGCTATTTGTTAAAACGCATTACCCATTACAGCACAATAACCATTATGACTCCAGGGGGCCGTTACTATGGGCAATGCATTCTAACAGTTTGCGTTGTAAAGGCCTGCGTAGTTAAATTGTCAGCGGAGTGATAATAGCGGATCTAAGACATGCATAATTGACAAATCTGAGGAAACGATGTTTCCCCCTCTCGTCAGCAACGCATCAGCTATTGTGTAGTTGTGGTGGAGAGAGGGCCCGCACCTCATGTACAAGTCAGTGTTCAGCCACCTAACGTGTGTCCATGTGTGCTGCATGATGCAGCACAGATGAAAGTGTGAGTAGAGCTGTTCCAGGATTGATCATGTGCAGGTAGGGTAACCTTCCTACACATTAACAAGCCTCCCCTGCACAAAGACACCCTTGCACTCTTGTGCAAGAGTGCCTGTGTTTGCACTGACTTGATGAACTTCACGCCGTCGCTGGGTGACACGCAGGGCTGCACATGATCTGTGTACATATGATGCAGCACTATGTTCAGGAGAGGATGAGGGAGGCGCTACACCCGGAGGGCTAATGCCTCCCTCGACAAATCCTTGTACATGTCACCCTCAGTCAGGGTATGTCATAGCACCATCATTTGACACTGACAGTCTCATTTGGTTGTGACAGTACATGTTCCATGCCATGCACTGTCATGTCAGTCTCCCCAGCATGTAGTCACTGATCCTGGATTCACTTTTTCATTGTCCAGGTCACTCTCTGACTTCACAATGTTACGTTAGAGTGTAGGCTCCCATGTTTCATTGACCTTGTGTTTCTGAGTTAAATGGAGAACATCGACATAGTCTACAGGACTAACAATTTTGTCATTGCTCTTATTTTACAGATAACATGTCGCCAGAGGAGTCCCACACCTTCCAGGTGAGGAAGGACCGGTACCTCCACATCAGAAAGGTCGCTAAGGGGTACCACAACATGGCACGGAGGTACCAGGAAGACCGGGCAGCTGGGAGTTGGAAGTCGGTGCCTGAGGTTGGAACACATGGAAGACAGAGTGGCACACAGGCCATCCCGGGCCCCTCTGGCGACAGGCGTGGGTCCCGGCGTGGACAAGCAATAACCCATCCCCCTTCCACACCACACACCCAAGAGACAATGCCACCTGCCCCAGCAGATCAGGTGGTGCCGTTCACTGTGCGGGACTGGAGAACATTATTGGACAACAATGTTTTGCTGGCTGAGATAGGGAGGGAAATGGCGGAGCATACCAGGCTCCTGCAGGACATGAGTAAAGCCCTGGGTCTCCCATAATGACTGGACATGTTGAGCCCCATCCCCCTCTTCTCCCTTCCCCCAATGTTATATATTGTTATTAGTTAGTGTTAGGTAAGTATTTTAAGTGTTAGGTAGTGTAGTTCTAGTGTAGGTATAGTTAGTGTTAGATTTTAAGGTAGTTTTAGATATTTATTATTAATTAGTATTTGGGGATAAGTTTCCTTTTCCTTTGGGTGGGGTGTTGATGTCTTTGTTGTTAAAAAAACATACAATTAAAAAAATATATATATTTGTGTAGGATAACTGTGTAGTTAGTTTATGTATAGCTTAGATGTCTTTGTCCTGTCTCATGATGTGCCTTAAGGGTGGGAGGGGGGTTGAGGTCTTAGATATGTTGTTGCGTGTTTAGGATTAGTTAGGCTAGATAGTTTAGGTCATAATTCTCTTTCTTCCAATTAGTTTAGATTAGATTAGTAGTAGTAGTGATTAGTGTTAGTTTAGGGTAGGTTATTTTTGTACTTTTATAATAAATGGTTAATACTTTAGAATTCTGGTTGCGCTTATGTCAGGTGTGGTGTTTTATTTATTTATTTATTTATTTTATTTTATTTGAAGAGTTTTATATAGCGCTGGCTAGACCCGGAGGTATCAGAGCGCTTTACATGAGGTAAGCATTAGAAATAAGCAATGTTACAAAGTTACATCAGTTACAGGAGCAAATCAAGGCATAGAGAAAAAACTGTGTTATATAATTACATGTGTTACTAGAGCATTAAATAATATAGAAAAACAAGTCCTATGGTGCGTAGAGAGTAGTGGGGGAATAGTAAAGGAGTAGGAAAGCAGATAAGGTTACATTTACGTAGAAAAATCATATATTAAGGACAATAATAATGCAGTGGTACAAAAGTATGAACAAAGGGGGGAAGGTGAGATAGACTGAAGAAGGTCTTAATTCAAAAAGAGTCCCGCAAACCTGAAAATAATGTCTACCCACATGACCCAAACAGGTCATGTGGGTAGAGTCTTGATCATGTCGGGAAAACAGCAGCGCCGCAAGCAAGGGCCAGCAACCCTCACCGAGTATGAGAGACCAGGCTGCAGAGAGGGACAGTGGATGGAGACAAAATGGCTGACACAAACCATACCATCCCCACCGACAAGATGTCTGCAGTGCTCAAGACGGGAGCGTTTACCACGAGGCACAAAAATAGGTTGCCGGGTGAGTTTGAAGCCAGGTTCCAAGTGGTGATCCGTGGAATGCTCGCCATCGCCGAGATGGAGAACGTCCAGAAGTGGGTCGACGTGCAGTGAGATGGGCTGGCGACCTCAGGACATAGACCGCCCGCAAGCGGCGATCCTTACAGCCGATCGGCACCACCAAGACCGGAGGACCCTGGGCTCGGCCCCACAGATTCTCCGGCTCAGCAAGCAGGCGAACTGAAGAACAATCAGCCTCCTCGGAGTCAGGAGGGCAGACAACCAGAGAGAGTCACCGCTCATGCTCCGATCGTCAGGGGAGAAATCCGGGCCACGGGGCAGCAGCGTCTCAGCAGGCAAAAAGCGGCCAAGTCAGGGGAAAACGGCTCAATCTCACAGGCCGCACCCCGAAGGGCTCAAATAGTGGACCAAGGCAGTCCCTACTCCTGGATCGAAAGGGGAGCAGTCCCTGAGAGAGAGGGGTCGCAGACAGGGAGACCGCACTCTCCTAACCGCTCCGACTGGGAAAGAAAATGCACATCTGGGGGTCAGGGCAGCCACGACAGTAGACAAGCCAGGCCGTCGACTCAGGGCAATCCGCATGCGAAGTTGACTGTAGCGGGAAAGCCGAGCAGCAGGGGAGCAGAAGGTAGATGAGGGCAAAGGGCAGACACCCTGAGAAGGCAAAGGGACGTTCAGGAGGGGTGATCGGCCGAGTCAACAATTGGCTCCGTCGTCGGCAAAAACATCGGCGATACGTCAGAAGGCGGAGGAGTACGGAGACATAACGGAGAGACGAGGAGAATTGTGCCCGATGTCCGGCTGGGTAGGTGACGGCGGGAGCCTATCTCCTCTATAGCTGTCTGCGCAGCTCCACCGGGCATCGACCATGTTGCTCGGGCTCCGCGGTCAGAATGATAATCACGGTTCATTCACGAAGACTGCGAATTCCAAACGCGGGGGAAACGAGGACCGCAGTTAAATCCAAACCCAGGTGTGTAAAGGTTCCAAGGAGGGGGTAGATGTGGTGGATTGTGGCTTTTTACCTTGTGTGCAACTCATACTCTCACTGGACAATCCGTTGAATGTGTAAGTGTTCTCATGACATGTTACTTAGCAGGATGGATTGTGTCAGGACACCTTAGATGTGAGCACCGTAAACTTGCATGGATGACAGGGTGGCAAGTAGGATTTACGGCCTAGTCTAGGGACACTCTTTTGTGAAGTTTTACATCTTAAGTTTGACTCACGAAGTTGGACGGCACAATGTTGCCCATTTAGCACACATCCTGGGACATGGCCTTGAGTTGACATTGGATTTGCAACTGTTATCCATCATGGAGATGGATGTATGCGCCGGATACCACAGATTCCGTCAACACCCTGCATATCACATGAGCCTGGCGCTGAGTCCATCTACAATGCACAGACCTTGGCACACTTGCTGCATTGTGCAAGTGTGTCAGCATCATTGGAATTGTAGGTTCCTGTGCCTGGAGGCTCAACCTCCTGCCCATGCAGGATGTTGTCATTTAGCGGGACAGTTGTAAACAACATGTGGCAGAACTGTGGGCCCGATTCACAAAAGTAATATGAGAGTCGGTCCTAACTTTACGCCTTTCGGTATTCACAAATGGAATTTCGGAGTAGTTAAGTTAGGAATACTGACTTCACTACTCCTAAATGCCTTTTGTGAATACCGAAATTTGGAAAGTTAGGGTTTTGTCTCAGATAACGTTTTTGATTTGGGCACACAGTTGTGCTGCACACAAGAGGGGAAATGTAGCATTGCTCCCTGTAGTGCCAGTGGCATAGCCACTTCTCCCAGCTGTTACATTTGGCATTGGCTCATAGTGATGCCACCCTTTAAATGGTGGTACTGCATCTGACTGTATGCTAAGTGCAGTGCACCACACATCCCTAGACACATTGCCCTATCCGCTCACAGTGGTCCCAGCATGAGAGGGTTCCTAATTTTGAATGCATTGTTCATCGTCAGGAAGGGGCTGACCGAGGACTTGCACTTTGGGGTGAGTCCCTATTGCCAACTCAACTTCACTGAGTCAGACATTGTGGTTCCAATAGCGGCTGGTAGACATGGCCCTTACGATTCTTCATCAATATGAATATGGTGTGCACCATCTTGGGATTAGACATGCAATGCGCACCATCACAAAAGGCTCTGTCAACCCCGTAGAGTGTGAGTAGATATGCCAAGTGAGAATTTGTAGCAATGTTAAAGGGGGACACTACCTGTGGCATGCAACTGACTTGGAAATATTTGCACACATGCCTATTTCCTTAATGTATGTAGGGCTAAGTTGGGATCTTGCTAGAATGTTGTATTTGAGCAATGAGGGCACGGCTAGTTCACACATACCCGGTCATCTCACTGCCTATCTGGCTCACAGTAAAAAATTTACATTTCTCTTATTTCCCTTGGTGCACTTTTTCGTGGATTAATTAGCACGACATTTTTGGAGACTACTATACTTGATTGGTCGTAGACAACACACGTGTGTGACTTACATATTTTTATTTACATGTCCATTGACATTGGTGAAGACTGGACCAGTACTTGGCCATACAATCCCCACAATCCATAGATGCCCAGTGGAGGGCCAGACAGAGTCCTTGTGGGGTAACATGTCCAAAGGAAGAGGCAGAGTTCAGCCAGCAGGCTGATTGCAGTGTAATTGGGAACCAGACAAAATATGGCAGTACATGTCGAGGTCCAAGGTGAGTGTCACAGAGTGTATTGGGGGACAGTGGAAGCTGGTGTCCCGGGGCATGATGCTGAGCCCAGATCCAAGGAGAAACAGGCCATTTGGCATAGATGAATGCTACCTCTTTCTTCTTTGCAAGAATGCTGATTCATCCACATCTTCGTCCTCGGATGTGTCATGTGCCTCACATGTGCGTGGTGGTAGACTGGCTGCAGCACTGTGAGGCACTGACACATCAGGGGGCGGAGATGTGGATGTAGAAGCAGCAGCAGCATTCATCTGTGCCAAACCTTGATGCAGCAATGCAGTGATGATCAGCTGCAGGGCATGGAAGATTCCAGCTACTCCTTGTTGGTGTGCACCCGTGGCAGTCATTTGTTCCGCTTGCATCCGCTCCATGTTCTCCATTATCATTCGCATGCGGGCCAACTCCTGGCTCCCATCGCTGGAGCCACTCTGAATGGACAGATGTTCTTGTCTCTGAGTCATGACTCCAGCGATGTCAGCCAGGGAATGTCGGAGAGCATGGAGCGGACTGTGGGTGTCTGTGATGTTCTGTAGGTGGTCCCGTATGGGACTCAGACACCCACGTATGGCATCGAGTTTGGCCGCCAGGCTGGCAAAACCCACCCGCACCATATCAGCCATCTCCTGCTGGACCTCTACCGCACGGCGTTGAAATGCCAGAAGTGGGTCCTCAAGGTCCTGTGAGACAGCTGTGGTGGTAGATGCTTGCTGGTGGGTGGTTTGTGCTGTGGGTGGACTTTCCACAACGCAGCTGGATGGCCCTGCTTCCGGAGGTGGTGTGCTAAATGAGTCTAGCAGCTGTTGGAGGGTGTCCTGGTTGATGGTGGTAAATTCCTCATCGTCATCAGTGAAGAGTGGGACAGGCAGCTGTACAGGAGGTGATGTTTCGGCCTCTGCAATGTAAAGGGGAGATGCCGTTAAATGTGTGTTTCAAGTATGGTCATGCATTGGATGAGTTCACTAGCAGACTGCATGACAATGTCCATTCTGACTGTTTAGGAGGAGATGCCTATTAGATGCTGGATAGTGATTATTTGTACAACATCACGGTTGTGACGTTGTAGTTGTACATTATCATCTCACAGTTTACAGCTATGCCAAATGTGAATGACCCATTTCTATACACAAGCGGCACCAGTTGTGTCCTCGGCTCAGTAGTGGAAGTGATGCAGTTTGTACCACATTGTAGTCAATGTTGATTAGCTCAGATATATGTGTCTGTGCACTGCATTTTGGGAGAGTCACCCCTGCAGCTTAGGTTTTACTGCCCCTTATCCCTTTCAGCCAGTGAGCCTTTCACTTATGTGCATTTACAATGACGAGATGTTGCAAGCTGGAGTAAATATGGGTCTTGATCAGAGTTGGGACACTTGTGCATTGTTTGGCAGAAGAAGTCTTCTTTACATCAGGGGTTGAATGTACACGAGGAAATGTCAGAGTGTGACCTGCTCTTTTAAGGATGAACTCCACACTCAGCCACTTCAGTGACCGTGGCCTGCACCATGTTAAAATGTTTACGGTGCAGGCATGCTTTTCATCATGCACTGTCACTTGCCTTGTCAGTGTGGCTCACAGACAGTCAGGTTTGCTGGGTAGTGCACATGTGCATGGGTTTGGTGCGAGAATGGTTATGTGTGATGAGGGAATCCATTAGGCAGATTGGCAATGATTGGCTAATAGCTGTTTCCATGTGTGATGCATTATGCAGTACACATGTACATCCAGGTAGCTTTGGCTCTTGTGATTTCTCTTGTGTGCATGTCGTCAGTCATGGTTTTCCTTGCATGCATTGCTTACTGCCCTCCTGTTGGTTTACCCATTGTGAGTATGGTGCAGCGTGTGTTTCTATTGTTGTTGCAGGCTGAACATACAGTGACAACACCCATTCCCCTCAATGTTGGCCCCACGTGTGGTGTATAAGTGGTCCTGGATTTGATGGATGTGGATTTCCTAAGATGTATTAGTAGTGCTCAGGCCCTATCTCTGCCACCCTCCCAACAGATGCTAATGGCAGGGTGATGTGTGTTTGTGTATTTGCCATGCAGATGGTCACATGGATGATACATGCTGTCCTGGTTCTGATTATTGGATGCCGGGCTTTGCGTGTGGATGATGACAACCATGACTGCATATTTGTTCACTGACACAGTTGACTTACCAAACAGATAGGTTTACATGCACATAATGGTGTAATGGGAAAATCACACCTGGACTGATGTGTAATGCTGTTTTCTGTATGGCCGATGTGTACAGTTGAGAGTGGAGGAGTGCTATTTGACCTAAGGGGTGAGGGTGCCATTTTGCTACTTGTCATTATTTGGTGCTACTTTGCTATCCTTGCTTGTTGTCATACTTAGGTTGTCATACTTCTTTACAGGGGGGACATTGTAGGTCTGTGAGTGTGGCACACAGACAAGTCTTGTAGTACATATTTGGGTGACACATTCCTGATATGCATTGTCCATGCACTGTGGTGTTGTGGGCATATCCCCCATGCTCATTGTATTACATCACATTTTGAGTCAAGTCTGCTGTTTGTGTGCATTGTGGGATATGCAGCTTTTAGCCAATAGGCTACATGATCACTTTGTTGTGACAATGCATGTGTTTATGGTATGCAGACTCACTAGATGCTTTCTCACTTGGTGTACACAGGACTGCATCTCATGTACAAGCAAGCGTGCACATTGACTGGAGATGCCGCAGGATGTCTCCATGGCCCCCTTGCCTCAACACCACACATATACAAATTGTCTGCACAGGGCCGCATATCTCTGACACCAAAATGAGGATGCACTGTGTATGTGACTGATCATGTGCATGAGTGGGCATGCCGCCACCAATGTCAGCACACATGCACCATTGTGCACATGTGTCTGAGTTGTGTGCAAGTTTGTGTATGTGCAGTACTGTCCCCCTTGATGCACATGCACATTCTTGCACACGACTCAGACATACGGGAACATGCATATGCGTGGGGTTGAGGTAAGGGGGTCATTTTGACACCCTGCCGCATCTCCAATTAATGTGGCCCTTTGCTCTTTCATGTGGCCCTTATTTTGTGGTCTGATATGATACTTGGACTAGATTTGGATGACTTTTCTGTGCACATTTCAAGGTCTGTGTGCCCACCAATATGTGTCTTGCAATGTATTGGTTGAGTAGGGTGATATGTATCTATGCCACCAGGGACAAGGGTATCCGGGACATGATCCGCAGTCATTGTGGGTGTGCACTGCGATATATTTAACTGTGCATGAGTGCCATTGGGCCCATCCACCCCGTCTCCCAAGTCCCTGGTTGTTACTCACCCTGTTGCTGTTGTGTCTGGTCATGTTGAGCAGTATCCTGTCCCGGAACTCCAACCACCGTCTCCTCACTGATGACTGCGGACACCTCTTCCTCCATCGCATCCAGCTCCTCCTGTGGTGCTGGACTCCCACCTCCAGTCTGCATTGCTGCTTTCAGATTGGCTGCAAGTTTCTGCTTGGTCTTTCGCTTAACATCATGCCAGCGCTTCTTGCAGTCATCCACTGTCCTCCTCACCTCTCCAACAGCATTCACCTTGGCTGCGATGGACTGCCATATTGCATTTTTTGTTCCCAATGGCACTGTGGAGCTGACAAAAAGTTGATGTTGTTTTTCTGTCACCTCTGCAATCAGGACCTAGTTTTGCTGCTGACTGAACCGGGTCTTCCTCTTCCTCTTCTCCTTGCCCTTCCCCTGGGTCTCTGGCTTGTCCTCCTGGGTGTTTGGGGGGTTGTTGTTGGCTTCAGTACTCGGTCCAGCTTCCTCCATGGTTCTTCTCTCTTTTCTTTTTTTTTGTTGTGTTTAGGCTGCATAGCGGGCGTTTTATAGTGGTTTTTCCCGCCTAACGTGAAAAAAAGTGCGCTGCCGCTAATTATCGTGCCGTTTCTAGTCGCTAATTGGCCCATCACGTTAGCATGAGGATTTTTATCGCCGTGCCGCTATTCCTAACGCCGGACAGTTCACTCGGTAAGGGAAACTATCGCCAGTTAGTGGCGTGTTGTGAATATGCCGCTAACACGGCAATAGTTTTCCGTGGTAGACGGCGATAAAAAAAGGCACGCTAACTGAGGTTAGCAAAAAATATCGCCAATCCTTGTACATATGCCCCTCTGTCTTCTCCGAGTTGAGCTTCAGGCTGCTGCTGCTCATCCAGGATGCGACGTCCTTCATTCCTTCCTGGAAGTTGAGTCTGGTGGTGACAGGATCCTTGTTGAGGGAGAGGATGAGCTGGGTGTTGTTGGCGTAGGAGACTATGTTGAGTCCATGTTGTCTGACGATGGCGGCGAAGGGGTCCATGTAGATGTTGAAGAGCTTAGGGCTGAGTGACGATCCTTGAGGTACTCCGCAGTTGATCTTTGTGGCTTCACAGAGGAAGGGTGGCAGTCTGATTCTTTGGGTCCTGCTGATGAGGAAGGAGCAGAGCTATTCAAGGGCGGTTCCCCGTATACCGGCGTCGTGAAGTCAGGCGGCGAGTGTGCGATGGGAGACGGTGTTGAAGGCTGCGGAGAGGTCGAGTAGGATCAGGGCCGTGGTGTGGCCTTGGTCGAGGAGGGTGTGGATGTCATTTGTGGCGGCGAGTAGAGCGGTCTCAGTGCTGTAGTTGGGGCAGAATCCGGATTATGAGGGGTCGAGGATGGAGTTCTCTTCGATGAATTTCGTTACTTGGGCGTTGACGGTCTTCTCTGTGACTTTGGCCGCGAAGGGGAAGAGGGAGATGAGTCGGTAGGTTTTGAGGTCCGAAGGGTCTGCCGAGGGCTTCTTGAGCAGGGGTTTGACTTCTGCGCATTTCCAGTTGTCGGGGAAGGTGTCGGTTTCCAAGGTGGTGTTGATGGTGCGTCGTAGTTCAGTTGCGATGGTGGCGGTGGCTCTGTGGAAGATGTGCAGACGGCAGGGGTTCGTGGGTGCTCCAGAGTGGATGCCTTTCATGGTCGATTCGGTGTCTTTGGTGGTGGCTGGGGTCCAGGCGGAGATGGTGGGTTGGCTGGCGTTGTTGGAGGGGGAGTGGTTTTGGAGTCCGATGTCCGTTAGTTGAAGTTGTCGTAGAGGGACTTGATTTTCAGATGGAAGTAGGAGCTGAGCTTGTTGCAGGGGTCCTGGGAAGGGGTGATGTCTGTGGCCTCGCTGGGGGGTTTAGTGAATTCTTGGATGATGCTGAAGAGTTCCTTCGAGTTGCTGGTGTTGGCGGTGATCTTGTTCTGGATGAAGATTCGTTTGGTTGATCTGATGAGATGGTGGTGTTCTGTCATGGCATTCTTGTATGTGGTGCGGTCTTCCGATGTTTTGCTGTTTCGCCACTATAGGATAGGTTAGGATAGGATAGGATAAGTATTTAGAATAGGGTAGATAGTTATAGCTATTGAAACTTTTATATTTCTATTAAATCTACTAGTTTGCTACATACATGTGTACATCATGATTTACTGTTTAGGAGTGGTCTTGTGTGCTCAGATGAAGTTTTGTACTTGCATTAGTCTTAGCTTGCAGTGTCCAGCAACATGTGTGAGTGGGTTTGTTAGCTATGGATAGGGATCTGTCAGACTGCCTATGACTTGACAGGATCTTACAATCAGATATTATTGAGCAGTGGACGTGGCATGAATGGATGAATGATGACACAGATCTCATTTTGTACTCACATACGAGATCAATGTGTGTGTTGTGAATGCAACATGCCTTGGAGGGATATTGCGGCCTTTGACTTTTGCATAGTTAGTTGGTCTTTGGATTCATACACTGATGGCTGCCCTGTAACCTCTCACACTTGCAGCATGTACTTGTCAACCCAATGAAGTATGCTTGCTAGTAACCATGGATGGACTTGTGGGGTGACTGATCTCACCATTCACATTGACTGCATGACACCAGTTGGACTAAATTCTAGCCAACTTAAGCATGCACTTGCTAGTCATCATACAATTGGTGCTTCCAATATATGTTACACTCTCACTGCCTAGCATTGTCCCAGACTCTGCAAACACAATGATGTTCCTTTGGATAGCATTTGGTGAAGTACCCTAACTGATTAGCCAATGGCAAACCTTGTCCTGACTCACCAACCCCAAACTGACACCAACCCCAAAGGATGTTTTGAGCCAGTGGATGTCCAGGCAGAGTCCATGTGGGGAACATTTCATGGGACATATTGAGGTAAGGAATGCTTCAGTCAGGAGGATGACCGCAGTGTCATTAGGGAGAATAGGACACATTGCCAGTCCACAAATGTCCAAGGAGAACAGTACGAAGTCAAAATGAGGACAGTAACAGCAGAGGTTCCCTGCCATGTTGTTCAGCACAGGGCTATGGAGAAACGGGGTTTATGACACAGATGAATGCTACCGGGCACTTCTTCTTTGGAAAGAGGTACCATCCACATCTTCCTCCTCTGATGTGTGTGGTGTCTCCCGTGAGGGTGGTGTTGTAGGTGTGACAGCCAAGGGTGGCACACACACATATCAGGGGTGGAAGATGTGCCTGCAGCAGCATTCATCTGTGCCAATACATGAGGCAGCACAGCAGCGAGGAGGATCTGCTGGTTTTGCAACACAGCAGCAACGTTGCGGTGGTAGGCAGCCATGTCGAAGTCCTGCTTCCACTCCATTGTCTCCAAGATGGTTTGGATAGCCCACAGTTCTCTGGCCACATCGCTGGTGCCACTTTGGCAGGGCAGTTGTTGATGCATCTGCCTCATGACACCAGTGATGTCAGCCAGGGACTGCTGGAGGCTACGGAGCGGAGAGTAGGTGGCTCTGATCATGGCAGTGTTGTCCCTATTGGGTCTGAGGCACCCAAGGACCCCCTCTAGGGTGGACACCACAGTCTCCATCCTCACTCCCACTTGATCTGCCAACTTCCGCTGGACTTCTACAGCAGTCCTTTGGAAGGTAATGGTTGGGGCCTTGGAGTCCAGGGGCATGGCTGTGGTGGGAGGTGGTGCCTGTTGGTTGTTAGGCAGGGTATGTGGAGATGCCACAACACTGCTGACCCTCCCTGGTCCGGAGATGGTGTCACAATGGAGTCCCGGAGCTCCTGGAGGGTGTCATGGTTGATGTTTGGCAGGTTGGCATCATCACCATCATCACTGATGTCTGGGACAGGGTGCTGGACATGGTTTAAAGCAGTTGACAAACAAAGTGCATTACATGACACTTTTAGTTCTTCATCTACGTGTAGGACAGCTGTTACGCTAACCTGTGGAAGGCAGATAGTGTTATGAATCGCAATGTACCCCAATATAGGCCAGGATAGTCTCCTAACCTTTCACCTACATTTACCCTGCCATTGTGCTACATAACTGTTTTTGGTGCTGACCTTTTACCTAGTTAGGTGCTACCTAAATGTCATGTGGTTTTAGCCTCATTTATTATACATGAGGATTCTCAGAATCACAGCAGGATTACCATCTTCTGCATAATAACTGTGTATAAGGTTCATCCCTATCGTCATCCTCGGCCGACATGACACAGCAAGGTAGAACCCCTGATGGCACCTTTTGGGTATATAAGCACCATATCGTTGCTGGGACAGGCAGAGGAGAAAGATTTTCATGCTGACATGCTGACATGAGACTCTGAGGATCCTGCACGCAGACACTCCAGCATGTAGTGGTCTGACATCCCTCGCGGGGGTGTCCATCTCGAGACAAAGATGGGGTCCTTCGCTCTCTCACATCAGGTAATGGGGTTGGCACTATCCTAGGGGGATTCTTGACTATACACCTACTTAATGCTAGGTACATCTAATTAGGTTTAGCATCATAGGAGTGCGCATTATTACTGTCATGTATTTAAATGCCAGCATATATCCATTGTTTTAGCACTATGGTAGAATTCTACCATCTATTTGCTCTGTTGGTGCTTATACCAGTATACACCTGTTTCTGTCTTATGGTTGTTGCAGCACACGTATTTTACACTAGAATGTCGCTGGTTCAATAAATGCTTATTGAAAACATTCCCGATCGTTTATTCTGTGTATCTCTCTGAGACAAAGTGAGCACGAGTTACTGAGCGAAAAGTACTGTACAGTTTCCACGATCCCTGAGGGGACAGGCTTGTCATGTTCGATAGTTGCCAGAAACTATTTGCTCCTTGGTAAGAGGAGTTCATAGTGGCACTGTGAGCTAGCTGGTATACATGCGAACATATCTGGTGGGGGTGTCTAAAATCAGTCTAGACACTGATCCCACAGTTTATGTTGTCTAAACATCCAGATACTATATAGATTTATAGGAACTACACGACAATAGCACTGTATTTTAATTTCAGATGACAGGACCTCAGCATTGTCATCAGTACCATTGTGTGCCTACTCTGAGTAGATCGGGCATGTCCTAATAGTCAGAATCTAATCACTGATGTTCATGCCATTTCATCATAACCAGAGTTGGTCATCTGCAGGGTGTCAGAGATCTGTTTAATTTTATCAATGCACTTATATGTGTCCATTGACCCCTCTTGCTGTTTCAAAATAGGTCCTGGCGCCGACCTATTGCCACAGAGTGATGGGACCCTGATCATATGAAGACTCTCCAGTGCCTTCACCACCTACATCATTCATGGCTTCTCCAATGAAATGACATGGCAGGCTGTTTTAGAGTGACATTTGTCAGGCAGCACCCCAGATGGTAGTGTTGCTGGGAATGGTGACATGTACCTAATGAGGGGCATGTTCATATTGTAATGGCACAACACGGCGCAGCAAGCACATTCTCTATGCAACCCTGAGTCATTGCACATACAGAGGAGAGCACCATATTCACAAGGATCAGGTGCATCACATGTGTTTTCCCTCGCATTGGCACTGATGATGACAGCCAAGCACCAACACAGAAAACCTTGTGCCATGGTGCAAGGGTGCCTGCGTTGGTGCACAACTGTTCTTTTAGCAGCAGCGCAGGGGTATGCACAGGGATGGGACATAATTCAGTGTATATGGCCCTTCCATACATTTGTAAAAGGATGCATGTTGGCACTGCCCATATGTATGCGTCAACACCCTGCACCTTTTCACTTTAACTATGGCCCATGTTCCGCTGGTGTATGTAGGCTGCATTCACCCCCACAACCAGTCATGTATATGTAGATGAGAGGAGTTCAGGTGGTCTCTACCATGGCAGCTGACATGTGTGGTCTGAGCCTGCATGCCAAGACAGCTGTGTGTCATGTAGTGTGCTCTAGGTGAGTATGGAAGTGACAATATACATATCCCTATGTGTAGGTAGTAGCCATGGCCCACAGATCCCCCATCCCTCATGTGTGTTGTTGAGCCTGTGAGATACCAAACGTATGTAAGGAATTTGTAGCCTAGGTTAATGTGCAGGGTTTCGCTTTGTTTAGGACAGTACGATGCATCCCTGTGCTTTCCTTTCTGCTGGTGCACATTCATCTGGGTAGGACCAACCAATGCAGGTGCCCTTGAACAATGGTGCAAGCATTCCTGCATAGGTGTCAATCTCCCATATGAGCCCCAGCGCATGCAGTTACTACAGGAATGTGCTGTATCTTGTAGACAGGGCACATTGCTGCTCTTTAAATGTGAGTTAGAATTGCCCATCTATAACGCCTGTGACACTGCCCAACATGTGATCAAAACGCTTATAAGCCTTACATTGATGTAATACCTATGCATAGAGTAGCCAGGTGGCTGCCGTTTGACCTGCAATCAGTGTGGCAGCGCGCTGGGACATAGATGCCTAGACTGCACAACATGGCGTATTTCCCCCCCCCCCATTGTCCCTTGTTGGTACTTACACTGTTGTTGATGTAGTTGGTCATAGTCAACACTGCCCTGTACCGCTACTCCAATCACCGACTTCTCAGAGATGACTTCGGACACCTTCTCCTCCAAGGGATTGAGCTCCTCCTGGGGCGCTGGACTACCAACTCCGGTCTGCAATGCTGCCTGTAGATTGGTTGCCGGTTTCTCCTTAGGTTTGCTCTTTGCATCGTGCTAGCGCTTCTTACAGTCCGTCACTGTCCTCTTGACTTCAGCTACGTAGTTCACCTTGTTCACTATGGACTGCCATATGGCTTTTTTGGTACCAATGACACTTTAGAGCTGACGAAGAGCCTGGGTTGATGCTTCATCACCTCCACAATCAAGATCTCATTCTCATCCTGACTGAACCTGCATTTCCTCTTCTTCTTCCCCTTGGACTCTAGCTGGCTATCCTGGCTGGTAGTAGGATTGAGGGGGTTGTTGTCCTGTGCGCCTTCCTGGCAGCTCCATTCTGCTTTCAGGTAAGTGTCACTTTTTTTTCTCCTTAGCGATGTTTTTTGGGTGGTTTTTTCACGCTAGGCGCAGAAAAGTGTAGTTAGGAGGGGTAGCGTATTTTTTCTTGCCGCTAATTGGCCGAACGTCACTTTTTGCACCATAGCGTGCATTCTTTTAACCAACTTGACGCTTGTGTTAGCATAATTTTTTTCGCCCGCTAGCCCTTCCGAACTCTATGTAGCGCCGTATTGGAAATACGACGCTAACATGGCGTTAGGAATTGTCATAGGGCAGCGCTAATTTGTTTTTTTAAGCTCCGCTGCGTGAAAACAGTGGAGCGACATTTCTTGTCCTCCAGGTTGGCCCTGGTGATATTGGTATGGCTTAAAGTCCATATTGCTGGTTTATCAGTTCAAGGAATGATAAGGTCATCCTTATTGTATTAAGAGATACGTAGAAGTGAAGAGAAAAAAGGTTTAAGGATGCACAATCATTCACAGGATGCTGCAGTGCTCAATAGTGTTTCAGCTGCTTGCATACATTTCACAAATCTTGCTGACAGTCTTGGATACTCTGCTTTAGGGCAGACCATTACAGCAGGTCTGCAAGAGCGTATGTCCAGTTGCTGGAATTGTGATTTTATTAGTGCATGCCTTTTGGGCAAAAGGGTCAGACAGATGCAGACAATATGCACAATTGATTCACTGTAAGATTGACAGAGTCTGCAGAGACGATCAGGGCTTTTCCTTATCCTTACAGGTATACAGTCCAAGGTTGGCAGACACCCCAAACTATATAGGATGCGCTTTTGTTTTACATGTTTGTCACACAAATACATACAATAGGTTGTGGACCCTGTTTGTCCTAATTATTTAAAACTATCCAAGCATGAGTGCGAAGAGCCAGTTTTTGTCTGTCTACCAGTTGTGACTTCTTGTGCACCACTTTAGTAATTACGGGGCATATTATCAAGAACGGCGTTAAAATTATCGCCGCTTTAGCGGCAGAAAACTGCTGCTAAAGCGGCGATAATGGGCTTGATAATATGCCATTGAGAATTCCAATAGAAGCCCATGTTGACACCAGAACATGGGCTTCTATTGGAATTCTCAAGGGCATATTATCAAGCCCATTATCACCGCTTAGCGGCAGCTTTCTGCCGCTAAAGCGGCGATAATTTTAACGCCGTTTCTTGATAATATGCCCCTACGGGGCATATTAACAAGGAGGCGATAGGCAATTATCGCCGCTTTAGCGTCCGTTTTCGGACGAAAAGCGGCGATAATCCTATCGCCCAATCAGCAAGGTCACGCTATCGCGTGAAACCTTGCACTATCGCCCTTTCCCCCAACGCCCATCCTTGCATCTCTAATGAGATGCAAGGTGGGCGTCACTGGCGTACCCCAGATGGGCTACGTTGTAAATATCGCCGATGTGTACATCGCGATATTTACAAGGCAGCCCACAGGATTGTAGCAGACCTTAGATTTTGGCGAAAACGGCCGTTTTCGCCAAAATCTAACGTCTGCTACAATCTCGACTTACCCATGTTACACATAGGAGGTGGATCCTGCTGATACGACCCTGTGGGTCGTATCAGCAAGGTTATCGCCGTTTTCCATGGAACATCGCTGGAAAACCAGCGATGTTCCATGGAAAACACCGCTAACGCTAGGAAATTATCGCCATTGCGCTATGCGTTGTTAATACAACGATAGCATGGCGATAATTGCCAGCGATAGCCGGCGATAAGGTAAACCTCGCTAAGAGCGGCCAGCGATAATTATCGCTGCCGCTTGATAATATGCCCCTACATTTTTAAAAGATTTAAAGGTCACAGTGCAGCTGCCTGTAGATTCTGTAATGATTGGTCCAGAAAACACCGGACTGCACATTTGCTGCTTGTTATTTCCAGCCATAATTGTCTTTCCAGCATATGAAGCTTTGTGGATCTTGAAACAAGTCTTCAAAAAGTCCCCTTGGCTTTCCAGAAATTGATTAGATAGGCCAAATTCAAGGCGAGTGTGTGCTGGAGAAGCGTGTTTTGGAAAAGGAAAAACCTTTCTGTGGGAGTGAAGTAATTGTTTGTCCAGTTGGTTGGAACCTCTTCCAAACTTGGCCTCTGTGCCATATTCTAGGGTGGAAAGCAATATGACGTGCGTCACATTCATTAAGGGTTCATTGGAGGGGTTGAAGAGTTTTTTTTTAAGCTTTAGAAACGCGTGAAGTAAGGAAGCTGCTTTTAGTTTTATGGATTCTTTGTGGGGAAGATAGGTTCCGCGGTTTTTCCCAATCACTCCCAAGTACTTGTATTCCACAGCAGTTTTAATTTGGAGGCCATGTGCCACAGGCCTGGCTTGCTTATCATTAGTCTAGTCTTCTCAAGCTTGATAGAGAGCCCATTGCGTTTCGAGTAGTCGTGCTAATTATCCAGGAGCTGTTGTATCCCACTCTCGTTTTGGATATTAGAAGGGCATCGTCTGCGTAAAAGATGCAGCCGATCGGTTTGTCATCAAGCTTGGGGGTGCGCGCATTCACTTCTTCTAGATCTAACAGAATATCGGTCACAAAGATGTTAAAGTGCAGGGGGGCTAGGTCGCAAACTTGTTTAAATCCTGCCCAGTGCAGAGTAACAATACTTTTGAAAAAGAGGGGAGGGATGTTTCTTGCTGCTAATTTCTGCCATAGGATGTTGCAAGGGCAGCTTTGAAATCTACAAAACATAAGTATACAATAGATTTTGTTTTGATTGGTCAGTCAGTCAATCAATCAATCAATAAAAACTTTATTCGATTGATCCATTTTCAATCATAAAAGCAGATAAAAACGAACAAAAACAAATTCATAAAACTTGTTAAATACCATCATAAATCATTATTAGAAGTTAATGCCCATTTCACGAATCATCAATCTCAGTCCATGCCCCTCTACTCATTACTTTCCCAGATCATTGTTTTCCTAAGGCGGAGCATTCTTTTAATATATAAGGCGATCCTCCAAGCAATATGTACATTTTCTAAACGTTGCAGGCAAATTAATGCTGGACGACACTGTCTTAAACCATAAGCTTTTAAAATAGGAACCAATAATACTTTTCTTTCTGTCACATAAAATTTACAAAAGAACATCACATGTATTGTAGACTGAGTTGATTGTAAATCACAGGGGCAAGGGGGTAAACTGTGTGACCAATCGTTCATTTTAGGGAATGACAGTAATCTGTGGATGGTGCCCAGCCTAAACCTAAATAGCAGCATTCTATCAAACCCACTTGGTATAAAGGTCAAGTAGGGCTCCATCCCCCAGTAGTAAGTGTTAACTGATGTTGCAACACACAGGGTTTCGATAGCTCGCCTACTACTCTAGCTTCACCCATGTGCGCAAGGCTCATTGATTTTAAATCCTTTCTAGATAGTCCGGACATTGAGCTGGGATTTGTATAAAACTCTGGGTGACCTAATGCTAATAAAAAGACTCCACATACTTCATCCATGGGATCCTCCGGACCCCATCAAGTCTCATTATATCCGACATAGTTGTTCTATTTAACTCCGTCTGTTCCATTGTCCATATCCTATGCCAGAGTAGTATGGGTTCTAGTTTTATAAGATCCGAAATATGGACAAGACCCAGTTCCTCATGGCAAGCAAAGATAGACGTACTTTGTGGTACAGACAGAATAAAACGCAAAAAAGTGTTTTCCACCAATTGTATCGGATGAATATTCATAAAACCCCATACCCCTGCTCCGTATGTAGCAACTGAGATACATTTTGCCTTATAAATTTGTAGAATCTCACCAGGTGGCTTACGTCCTAAATTCCTACAAAAAGTGGCAAATGCACTGGTAGTTCTCATAAATGCCTGTTTTTTGCAACTATAGTTTTTGCCCAAGTATCATCATCATTAAATAGAATGCCCAAATATGAGAAACTTACAGTTTGTGATACCTTTTTGCCTTCCAGGAAGATTTCCCTGCCCCTGCCTCTATTTCCTGTTTCCACAGTTCATAATAAAAGTTTTAGAAATATTAATATTTAAGCCCAGATTCGTCATAAAATCGTTAAAACTAACTAAAACCCTTTGAAGACCATTTTCCGTACGCGCCATTAAAACTGCGTCGTCCGCATACAATAAGGTAGGTATCGCATGACCTCCAACTTAAGGGAAGTCTTGACCACTCTTAAGCAGCTCATCTCCTAATCCATTTATATACAAGTTAAAAAGGAAGGGGGCCAGGACGCAGCCCTGCCTAACCCCCGCCTAATAGGAAAAGCTCTAGTGCACTCACCACCCTTGCCATAACGGACCCTGGCTACCGCTCCACTATATAATTGCTGTAAAAAGGCTACAATATTCAGGTCCACACCCAGAGAGACTAAGATCTGCCATAATTTACCATGTCTCACCGAGTCGAACGCCGCCGTTAGGTCCACAAAGGCCATAAACAAACGGCCCTTTTTTACCCTAGTATACTTTCCTATTAACATAGACAAATTTAAGCCTTGCTCAATAGTACCTAACCCTTCCCTAAAGCCATATTGTAGATCCGAAAGGATACTAGCAGCTTCTGCCCAAGCTTCAAGCCGTTCTAAAACGATCCGACCTATCACTTTCACCATTGAATCTAGAAGGGAGATGGGTCTGTAACACCCAGGATTGGTTCTTTCCCCCTTCTTAAAAATCGGAATTATAGTAGATTCTGCCCAGGACCCTGGGAGAGTTGACCGTAAACTAGCATTAATTACCTGAGTAATTAAAGGACCCCACAAGTGAACATTATGTTTGAACAGGTCAACTGGAACGCCATCGGGTCCTGGGGCCTTACCACCCTGGCTGCGTGACAGGGCCTTGACCACTTCCTCCAGTGTTACCTGCATTGCTTTCACCGGATGCACATCTTGGGGGTAATATTCTGGATCCTATCATGATCATCAGTCAAATCATCATAATAAACTTTAGAGAAGAAGTTAACCCACTCCTCTTCAGTAATTGCAATCTCAATTGAGGGGCCCACATCCGAAGTCAAAAAGGGTGATCTAACTATACTCCAGAAGGCCACATTATTTTTCTGCATTGCAGCAATTTGCAAGGCTTCCCAGGCCTCATCCCTTAGACCACTTTTTTCTTGCCTTAATGGCTCTCTGGTATTCTGTCCTTGCTGCTCTTACCGCAAGGATAGATCTCGGCTTCTTATGTAACTCCTTCTTTAGATGGGAGTGGGCTTGTGAACACTTTTTATCGAACCAACCTTCCTTTTTCTGTTTTTTTAGATTGTACCCATAGGAGGTTCTTCACCTCTTTAGAAATTTCTATAAAAGATTGTACTATCTCCTCACAAGGCGAGTGCTCATTTAAACAAATATCCATGGCGAGTTTACTATTAGAAATCAGTTGTTTTGTCAACCCCTCTGGATCCACTTTGGACCACCGCAAAGAATACCCGTTTGTTCGATTTAAAACTAGGTCTCCTGGTAGGATATTACCTCTTTTGTGATTAAGCTTATGATGAGTAATCGGGGGGGGAGCGATCGCTAAACATAGTGGATAATGGTCACTCATCGCAATCTCCCCTACCTTAAATGTGTGGACCCTTGAAGAATGAATATGAGAAACCAACATATAGTCAATTATTGACACAAGCCCTCGACCATTAAAAGTATAAGACAAAGGTACAAAAGGAGTTAAAAGGTCATTTACAATGCCCAAATCAAACATATGCAAAAGTTCATTAAAACACTCTCCAGTCCTTGAATGAGTAAAATGTGTACAAAGTTCTTCTTCCTCCTGATCCAAACCACAGATCCTAACATCAGTAAAATTACAGGGGGCACAATTTAAGTCACCCTGGACAATTATCATACAATCTTTACTACCAGTTTTACAAATAGCATTCAAGTCCCCGCTCATTTCTTTAATCACGGTACTAAGATCTTCAGCCGCGTCATTGTTATAAAAGTTTACCACAATCACAGAGTGAGTTACACTGCATACTACTTCAATCATATGGTAGTGACAGTCTCCTGGGTGAAATACTAAATTATCCACAATTAAGCAATTAGAAACAAAAGTGCAAAGTCCTCCTTTTGGTCTTCCCCCCCTACTCTTTACAGCCTGTGTATTAAACGTTTTAAAACCGTTAATGTGTATCGGTTCCGTGCACCACGTTTCCTGCAGGCTAAGGATATCCATACCTTGGATAAACTCCATCCACTCTGGGTTGTCGATCTTTGAGCGCAACCCAGCTACATTCCATGAGCAGATATTCCACTTCATAGTGGGGGGAGGAGACAGAGTTCGTCTCATGCATGGATGCGATGAACAGTTAGAATTATCATCACCTAATCCCCTTGTATTAGTGCACAACTCATCAGCCGTCACCTGTGCAGCCTTTAGATTTACGGAAGCCGCATTTTCCCCTAAGTCCAAGACTAAACCTGTGGTAAGTAGGTGGTTTTTAAGCCCATTGCTAATTAAAGAGGTCCTTGAGATCAACTGCCCATGGGATAAGGTATCACATAGGGCTACTTCTCCTACACACGGGGGGGATATATTGCACAGTCAATCTATCTCCTCCAAGTTATTCAGAGCTTCAAAGTGGTTAAAGGTGGGTACGGAATAAATATAGGGAGAAGGACCAGTAAGGAATCTCTCCTCTCTGCGGTTCCATAACAATTTTGAAGGATGATAAAAGAAACCCAGAGGGACAACACCAATACCCTTACTCCTTACTGGCCAATTACCCACTTTCTCCATAATCGCTCGTACCAATTGTTGCGAGGAAAATGATAACACTATACAGGCACCCGACAAGGTTTTATTAGAATTGCCAACCCATTCAATTCGCCTGGCCATTCTAAATTCGGAGAAGAGCCTATTGTTAATTCCTGTTTTCCCCGATAGAAAATGCAAGGCCTTATTTCTCAAAGCAGACCAATGTTCTGTTTCCCCCGATGAAAGTGGAGGAACATTAACCAGCACCACAGTTAGCGGAGTTGCATCAGGTGGAAGATGTAGTGTCTTTGGAGCAACTGAAAAAAGCCATGAAGGTTTTTGCAAAGATGAAAGAATTTTGGCTTTGTCACCCTGGCCCTCTATAGGTGTTTGTCGCCCTGGGGGACCTTGTCTAAACGGCTCTCTCTGTAATAAAGACAGACCCTCCCTCCGACTATCTACCACCCTTTCTCCCCCCTTTCCCATTTGAGTAGGTCCCTCCGATGTGTTTATAATAGTTTGTGGATACAGACCCGGGTGTGAACGATTTTTATCGTTCAAATCCCTGGAACCACTCGGGTGAGGTGTAGGAGTCTGGTCGCCTACCAACTGATGGGATCAACATTTAGGGGAATATGGCTACTAGCACTCGTCATTACATTCTGGATATTCAATCGCTTCTCTATGTTGGACAACCGGCCCTCCATATTATCCAGTATATTTAAAACAGGCTTTAATAGATCGGTAAAAAGTTCCCTAGCTTTATTCCAGAACTATCCAACGTTTATATCTTGGGTAATATCGGTTAAGGTACTAACCTCTAATGAACGGGGGTTTACCTGCACGGGGGCCGCTATAGGAGCGGTTAGTTGGTTTTTCCCCCCAGTGTTAACCTGCCTGGCAGCACCCTGGCCTTTTCTTTTCTTGGCGGGCGGTTGATGTGGTCTTATCTGACTGACTTTAGACTTTTGACCCCGTGTCCTAACGGGTATTGGATTTTGCTCATTCGGTGCCTGCTGTCCTGAACTACTACCAAGTATCTTGACTTCATTAGGCTGTGACACCAAGGGTACCAAAGTTAAGGATATTTCCCTATTCTGTACATTAAAAGCGGTTAAGTCGTGTTCATCTATATTTAAAGGAACCTGAGACAGCCTTACCGGGGGTTCTAGCGAAAGTCGCCGTTCAGTTAGTGCTATTTCGTGCATTAATGCCGATTCTGCTCTTGACAAGAAGGCATCTAATGTACCCACCACCCCCTTCCCTGTTAGTGTCTTACCCTTGCTCATTACAAGATCTCGTTACAAATATGCTGCTCAAATACTAGAACAGAAAACAGTAAGATTTTACAACTTACAGTCCCCAAAATTATATGCAAGTTCACTGGCAGTAGAAAGTCTCACCGCTTAGCAAGTTGTTAGGGGGGTCGCCCGGCCCCAATCAGTCTCGGACGGGCGCAGACGGGTCCGCCCTTGGCCTGCGCTGCGGGTGCCCTGGCCAAAATAAATGCGCCCCCTGACGCTGGATGATGGCGCGCTCCCTGCGCGACGCGTTGCAGCGTGGGGATTGTGGTCCTAGTCCCCACGCCGTTACTGCTCCCGCTGAGGTGAGGTGATAAAGTGCCTTGTGCTGAACCGTAGGGCTGTGCAAAAAGAGCAAAAGGGCAAAAGTCAGTTCTGGGCGTCCCGCGCTGCTGGTGCCCTGGCCGAAATAAATGCGCCCCCTGATGCTGGATGATGGCGCATTCCCTGCGCAACGCGTTGCAGCGTGAGGATTGTGGTCCTAGTCCCCACGCTGTTACTGCTCCCGCTGAGGTGAGGTGATAAAGTGCCTTGTGCTGAACCGTAGGGCTTTGTTCTCTTGATCTGAAGTTGCCGGGACCGCTGGTGGTTAGTCCTATGGCTGCATTATGTGGCACATTAATCATAATCCAGAACTTCAGAACTCAGGGCGGGAGACTTCAGTGGGTAAGCAGGTCTTGCAATATCATGACTCTTTCTGTGCACAGCAACCTCTTTCAAAATGTGCTGTTTCTTCAGACCGTGGGATGAAGAGCTGAGTCACTGATACCCCTGGTTCATAACCTTATTCTTCTTGAAAATCGGTTCCCCTCTTCGCCTGAACTTGGCAGTTTCTGACGCTTCAGTGCGGGGCAACAAAGCAGAAGTCACATGCGATAATCGCACCATTGAAGGGAGAAGTACCTTAAGAAAGGTGCACAATAAATGTCTTCAGATGGCAAGAGTACTTAACTTTCCAATAAAACCAAGGGTGGTGGCCCAGCCCAGGATCTTCCAGTCTCTGACGGGTGCAAATGGGCCGCCTTTGGCTCGGGTGTGGCCCGCGCTGTGGGACTGCAGCGCGTATCTTATCTTAATTGTGACTTATAGAGCGCTCGTTCACCAATTGGTTTCATGGCGCTGGAGACTAGGGGAGTGCCAATCCGGAACAGTTTATTCATAAGCTTGTGTGAATAGCCAAGTTTTAAGAGATTTTCTGAATAGGAGCAGATTGGTGCTAAGTCTAATTTCCAGGGGGATGGAATTCCACAGGCGTGGGGCTAAAGTCGCATACCTGCAGCCCCCCTGGCGTTTCAGTTTGAAGGTGGGTATTGTCAAAAGGTGAAGTTGGGCTGAACGAAGATTCCGAGTGGGGGTATAACGAGAAACAAGATTGTCAATTAATTTTGGGCTATGGCCGTTTAGGGATTTAAACACCAAACATCCGACTTTGAAGGCACATCGCTGCGGAATAGGGAGCCAGTGCAGCTTCCTGAGGAGGGGAGAGGCGTGCTGCTATCTGGGCTGATTAGCTACTTTTGTTCTGGGGCAGATCAGGTGCAGGTGTGGAAAAGGAGGGGATTCTGGGACTTGCAGTTCCCCAGCGGCAGCAATGCAGATCACAGTGGCTCCTCCTCACCATAGCCAATGCCAGGAGGTTTGTAGTAGTGCCCATCCCTTCTCTGGACACTGTTTGATAAGTGGGGACAATACGATGTTCATTTGCCTAGGATTCGAGCTCTCTCAGCAGGAGACTTGCATATTTGGCCTCATTATCCAGTAAGGAAATATGTTGATTATTACCTGGGTCCATGACGTTTCCTCCTTTATATATCTGCTGGATTATTGCCCCTCTCCAGGAGTCTGGAATCTGGAATCTGGTCAGTAGAGATGCAGTGATTGTATAGAGGGGTAAAATGATCACCCAGTATTTGGGGGTTGGCTTTAAAAAGTTGTTGCAGTGGGCCATTTGGGCCTGGAGCTCCATCTTGATTCACACACCAGTTGGGAAGTGAAACCTGCACTCTCCATACTTGGAGAGGCATGCAGTACTGAGGTTTGTGAGATAAATTGTACCATAACAGGGGAGATTTCCATCGCCATAGTTCCTACTTCCCATTTATTGTCAATGTTGGCAGTTGGTAGTGCAATAAGATGGGAACACTGAGTCGCACTATGTGATTTACGCATTGGTGCCCGGCTATATTTGCGTTGTTTGCCATGGGGCGTCCCTGGTCTCTTTTGTTTAAAATCTGTCAGACTTTTTTTGCATTTCTTGTTTTACTGGCGTGGAAGAGGATCACTCAAAAATTATTGTGGTCATTGTGCCTGAGGGCCCATATTTCCTTTGTACAGTCGTGCCATAGGGCCACGATGTCTGAAGGCTGCATCAGTCAGAGTACTCCTGAATGTTCAAAGCTGTTTTTGAAGTTCTTTTTTGATAGACCTTATAGGCATAGGTAGCCCACGATGTGGCCTTCTATATTGTGCCATGGCTTGGGCTCTTCAGGTGTTTGGAGGAATTTCCTCAATCATATTTTTAGCTCCTAGTCTTGACTGGGCTTATTCATTTTTGGCCAGATTTTCCCTTATCACTCTGAAAAGTTCTTCTAAGTCCTTTGCAGTGGCACCTTTCCAATTGAATCTCTTCAGGCCACTATATGTTTGCTGTAGTCCCAGATAGGGACTACAACTGCATGATCAATGTAGGCCTGGCCAGGGCTGCACCTACCATCTGCCTGACTGGGACTTCACCTGGATGGCCACCCTTGGCCCAAACTGCTCCACTTCTCTCCTCAGCCCAGGCGGGGCTGCATCACCGCAGCCTCAGGAGACTGCAATGGCCGGTCTGAACTTTCACTGGCATTGTGGATTCTACAGATTGAGGCTGAGCAGATATGCAGCCACATACCGGCTGTGTCTGGCCAACTAGGTGACTGTTCAGAATATCAGCTCACCGTGGCTTCATAAGACACATGGGAGGGCTGCCTCTTCTACAAGAGATGAAAAAGGATTCAACAATGCCACCTGTATCAAGAGGGGTATAACTAAAAGACAATGGGCCTGACTCACAAAGATAACTTACACTTTTGAGTAAGTTTACGCTTTTGAGTATGTTTGCCACTTTTCTGCATTCATAACTGCACTTTTGTAATAGCTTACACTTGTAACTTGCCCTTTTGTAGTACTACACACGTCCAACCATTGGTACTGAAACACCATCCTGTAGGAAATAATGGGGGCAGACACTTATGACAAAAGAGTAAGTTATCACAAAAGTGTAAGTTACAACAAAAGTGCAATTTGTGAATAGCACTTTTTAGTAAGTTTTGTAGTCAGTTTTGTAGTATTATTGTAGTAATGCAAAATGTAATATGAAGTGCAGTTTGTGAATGAGGCCCTTAGTGTGCATTTGACAGTGGGCCTGAAATCTGCATCTGTGCTTGATTCACGCTATCTTTTGACCTCTGGGGCAGAGGGGGGAGGGGGGGCATTAGTTAGGCTATAAGAGGGAGTTGGTAGGATGTAGCGCCTTGAAAAATGATTGCACTCAAGGAGACTGACCTATATGATTACTAGGATTGTGTAGTATTTAGTCCAACTGTGTGGTTAAAGTACTTTCTTTTTTAAAAGGGAAGCACTGGGCTAAGCTTTGGAATTATTGTGTCTGTTGGTTGATTGTTACATTCTGAGCTCGAGCACCCCACACTTTCACCCTGGAAAGCCTGTGGCTTCAAGCCCACCCTATGCTGAGGTTCCAGTGCAAAAGGGGGTGTACTCAGCAATGGACATCTTATAGCGGTCGTGTTTTGCAACTCTTGGCACTGCCTTTTCAATCCCTGTCCTCAGAGATACCAAAATCAGGGCCAAGAACACAACTGTGGCTCCACGTTCCTTATTTTCTGCCCACTTTTCATTATACTAATAGTGAATAATTTTTTACTTTTCACTATTAGTGTAATAAAAAATGGAGCACACTTAGCTGAAACAGGACCTTCTGTGGCAGCTTTCATAAGAAAAATAATTTTAAATGGTTTTAAAAGTATGTGTGGGGGTGACAGTGTGTTTATGTGAAAGAGTGTGTTTATGTGAGCATGTGTGTCTGTATGTGTATGCATGTCAGCGAAAGTGAGTGGGAGTCAGTGACAGATAGTGAGTGACATTGCATGAGACTAATTGCAACCTTGTGTCAAAGGGAGAGAGAAAAAATGTGCCATATCTACTAAAATATCATGCATGTTTTCTTTCCCTGTGTGCTGGCACATTTTTGGCAGCCAATGCGCACGTCCTTGTGCCATAGTTCAAGGGTGTGTGCGCTCTCTAAAGAACTGGCTTTGTACTGGAAAGGGTCCTTTGCAGTACACAAAATATGCTTTAAGGCTTTTCCAACTTTGTGTGTGGTGTAAATGTAGCACACATGCAAAGCTGGAAAAATGAGAAGAAATGAAAACATTTTTCCTCCCTATGCCTCCCTTGAAGAGGAAAACAATGTTGGTGCAGATTCCGCTCTGCCAATGTTTGTAGTTAGGGATTTACATCAAAACCCTTGGGCGCTTTCAATGAAACGCCCATGCACCACCCATGGAACGTCTCCTTGATGCAAAGTAACACAAGGCAGTGCATAGCACAACTTTATATTACTTTTGGATACTCTCTAATACAAATCCTGATTTGTGTAAGATACTCATTCTTACCTTAACACTTTGCACTGGATTTACATCACAGAAGTGATGCAAACCCAGCACAAATAATTAGTAAACCTGGGTAGTCAGTAAGTATGAGTGAGTGAGAATGAGTGAGATTAAGATTGAATACAAGTGAGTGAGTAACAATGAATAAGAATGAGTGTGAGGGAGTGCAAAAGTTTTAAGTGAGAATGAATGATTGAGCGAGAGAGAGAGAATATGTGTCTGTGAGTGAATGTTATGTTATGCTAGCAGGTTTTATAACGCGCACAGCTACTCAAAGAGTGTCCCGGCGTGAGCCCAAGTAAGACAGGAAGAGGAGACAGAACACATAGAAAGAAATTCAGTTAAAAAGGAAAGTTTTAAGTTTTTTCCTAAACTGAATGGGATTCTGCAAGCTACGTAAATCAAACGGAAGAGAATTCCAGGCCACTGCGGCCAGATAGGCCAAAGAGCTGCCACCTTTCCTTTTCAGGCGATATCTGGGCAGAGAGGCCCTTAACATATTTGAAGAGCGCAGCTGTCTACCGGGAATGTAGAACTGAAAACGCTTCCTGAGATAGACAGGGCCATACTCATATAGGGCAGCATGGACCATTACCAGGGCCTTGAACTTAACCCTATTTCTCACAGGCAGCCAATGAAGATTACGCAAATGTTGCCTGACACTCAAACGTTTAGGGAGGCCAAGAAGCAGTCTAGCAGCGGCATTCTGAACCACCTGGAGTCTATCCAGGAGGAAGCCAGGAAGACCCACATAGAGTGCATTAGCATAGTCGATACGGGAAGTGACCAGCGCACGGGTAAGCATTTCCTTAGCTGCTAAAGGGAGAAGAGGTAGAAACTTTTTTAGTAGCTTCAAAATGCCAAAGCAAGTACCTGTCAGCTTACTGATTTGGCTGCGGAAGCTAAGCCTTTCATCGAACCAGATCCCAAGGTTCTTAACTGGGAGGCCCTGCGGTGAGGGCTTAGGGGACTCCTCTGGCCAAAACAAGTGCCAGAACAGAGGGGGAAACGTGCCAAAGAATAAAATCTCGGTTTCATCTTCGTTACACTTGAGCAGGGCGGAAGTGAGCCAATTAAACACCGCTGCCAGACAGGTCTTAACATAATCAGTAGACGACTCATGCTTTTTCCAAGTGAACAGAAGCTGAGTATCGTCAGTGTAGGCGACAACTTTGGCACCTAATTCCTCTGCCAGCTGAATATGAGGAGACATATAAATGTTGAACAAGAGCGGGCTCAACACGGATCCTTGGGGTACCCCGGTCTGAAGCTCTTGGGAGGTGGACGTAAACGGGGGGATCCAAACGCGCTGAGTTCTGCCATCCAAAAAAGATTTAAGCCACTTACTAGCGGAACCCGTGATACCCAGCTGTTGCAGACGGGCGAGGGGAAGTGAATGAGGAACCGTATCAAAAGCGGTAGACAGGTGCAAAAGGACTAGTACTGCCCTGCCGCCCATATCCAAAGTTTCACGAATGGCTTCAGCCACTTCCGCCAGTGCAGACTCCGTACTATATGAAGCTCCGAAGCCAGATTGAGCCGGATGAAGGAGTCCATGCTGTTCCACATAGGCTGTCAGCTGCTTATTAACCATCTTCTCACAGACTTTAGCGATAGCAGGGAGAAGTGAGATCGGGAGGTAGCTGGCTGGAAGGTTTGGATCGAGGGACACCGTTTTTAAAAGGGGGACAATCAAGGCTTGTTTCCATGGGGGCGGGATCATGGCCGATGCCAAGGAAGAGTTAATCAGCTGATTCAAGAAGGGGTTGATTACATTGGCAGCACTCGCCAAAAGTTTGGCGGGGCACGGATAATTGGGAGAGTCGGACTTAAGAGTGGACAAAGCGGCCATAGAATCAGCCAGAGGAATTACATCAAAGGTGGAGAAAGTGACCTCAAAGGAAAATGAATTTTGTAGAGGGAAGATGGTGGGAGTAGCTTGGATATCCAAATTGCCAAAGTGAGATTGGAGTGTTCTCACCTTATTGATAAAGAAGTTGGAAAGTTCTTCACACCATGGGAGCGATGGGACATGGGCTTTGGTCATAGCTTTCGGTGTCGTATAGCTTTTTACAATATTAAAAAGCTCTTGAGCATTATTGTCAGCTGAGGCAATACGTTCAGCGTAGTGCAGGCAGTTAGCTTGCTTAATGGCAGCATAATAGGATTTTTGAGCCGCCTTAAGGGAAGATTTGGCCTCGCTGCAATACTTCAGTCTCCATTGCCTTTCTAACCTTTTGCAATGCTTTTTATGCACTTTAAGTGCAGGTGAGAATCAGGGTTTGGAAAGAGGCCCATTTTGCCACCTAGGTTTATTTTGCGGGGTAGGATGCGACACCGCCTTAGTGATCCAGTTATTGTAGTTCTCAAGGGCCCCATGAAAATCCTCTGGGAGCTGCCGCAGACATTCGGCCAGGGCCTGACTACAGGCTAACGGATCGATTCTATGGGTGGCAGTCCCCAGGCTGTCCCTACAAGGTCTGGCCAAAAGTGTTTTACTGGGACGTTGCCATGAAAAGAACAGCAAATAGTGATCCGACCACCTTATTTGCAAGGGAGGCGCCACCACCAGTGAAAAGCTGGAGTAGATCACATCCAAAGTGTGGCCTCCTCAATGTGTAGCTGAGGTTACATATTGTTGGAGTTGGGCAGATTGTAGCACAGATAAAAAATCTTGTGTATCTCCCTCTTCAGTATTGTCAATATGTATATTAAAATCTCCTAAGAGCAAAAAATGGGAATATCGAAGGGCTCGAGACAAAATCCAGCCGTCAAGAACGCTGGGAAAAAGTCCGACAGGGCCAGGGGGTCTATACAACAAAATCCCTCCCAGCGAAAAGTGTGGTGAGATCTTAACACAAAAATCCATTGCTTCAATGTCCGGTAATTCCACCAGCTCATTGCAATGGCACTCCCAATCTTCCGTCACAACCACAGCAACACCTCCCCCTCGCCCTGATTTAGGATCCACTCTCAGGATTTTAAACCCGTTGGAGATGGCCATCTCAATAACCAGGTTAGAGAAAGGGGTGAGCCACGTCTCTGTGATAAAGAGCAGATCTAAGGACTCATCAGTCAACAGATCGAAGATGTCCTGGAAGTGTTTGGAAATTGAGCGAGCATTAATTAAAGTCGCCTTAATGGGCGGTGGAGAATGGTGCCCCCTGTACAATTCCGTAGGAGAGGAAGCAGGTATTGGGAAGTTGTAGCTGCACTTGCTGCAAACGGGCACCATTTCTGACATTAAATCCTAATTTAGTGGAGGCAGCATCTGATGTCTCGTGGTGTTAAGAGACATCAGTTCCTCCCTGTTGTACTGATAAGTCAGAGTGCCGGTATAAGAGGGGGACTCAGCAGCATAACTGGCGCTGGCCGCTTCCGGAACGCGGACGGGCGCAGACGGGCTTGCCTTTGGCGCGCCAGTGGCGCGCCCGTGCAGCGCGCCTTTTTATCATCCCACCCCCTGAAACAACTAGAGCACGCACTCCCAAAATGGCGTCTCTAGAAGTCCCAGCAGGGGAGGGAGGCACGAAGAAGAAATGCGACGGCAAGGAAGGCAGCGGTCGAAGCACAATTCAAATTCAAAGCAAACAGGTAAAACCAGTACAAGCAATGAATGTGAGGCAGCATAACACTGATTAAAAAGTTAAAAGGCAATTTACAAAGCCGATCGCAAGATAAAATGCAATGCAGGATTTTACTCTTACTCAGAATGTAAGTACAAACAAGAAGGTGATGTGATGCTTGTCATTGGCCTTGGCATACTGAAGGTCATTATTGTCTTTTAGAGAAACACAGGGCAAAATATTGGGTCTGGCATGCTTGCAGCAATTCCTAGCATGACAGACACCAGTGACAAAATACTGGCACCGGTACACTGTGGGTAATTCTTACCATAGAGGGCACCAATTTTAAAATACTGGTAGAGGTAATTCATGGCATAAGGAGTACTCGTGGAAACATACTAGCATATTTCAGGAAATTCTTGGCATATGAAAACCAGTGGCAAAATGCTGGTACTAGCACAATGGAGGTAATTGGTGCATACACATGGATGATTTTGTATATGGCAGGGTGGCAAACCTGACAAAATGCTGGCCCTAAAATACTGAGGTCATTTTTGACATAAGGGTCACCTAAGGTAAATGGGTGGATAAATTGCAAAATTCTGGCACTAAAAGATTTTATGTCATTTTTTATTTAAGGGGGCACCCATGGAATTTGGGGTTACCCATGACACAATGATGGCCCTGGCACAATGGAGGTAATTTGTGACATAAGGGGGTAACCCATGTCACATTTTGGAACAATTGGGATCAACTCCTAGAGAACGTCAGGTTTCATTGGCTTGGCACACCTAAAGTATATGAAAATTTAATGAGTGTCCTTTCAGTGCCTAGGACCTTTTAGCAAATTTATGTGAAACTTTTGCTTTAAAATACACTATTTCACCCCATTCTTTTCAAATTCTTCCGGGAGAAAAAAATCTCCTAAAGAGATCTGCCCCTACTTGCCCTATGGCCCCCGAATGTTCTCTGATAGCATTGAAAAAAAAAAATTTGATAAATAAAATACTGCCACAGTTTCAGTTGCTGTGGGACATAGAATACATTGAAATCTTGTCTTGGCTCTAAAGCATAATAAAATCATCTTTTTCTTTTAGTAATGCTTGTGAAGTTGGAATTCTTCCAGTTTATTTTAGAGGTTAGCAGCCTTGAAAAGGCTTTTGTCAATTACTTGATTTGAAATATTAAAAATATATACTCATACCATAAGTTATGAGGAGGAGCATTAATTGTGTTTTTCAATTAAGGTATACACCTATAAGCTTATTTGAGAGGGGATGGGACAAAATCAGACATTCATACATCTTCAGAATAAGTAAAAAAACAGTAAAATGTATTCCTTTGCTCAGAAGCGCCTATAAACATATGCATAAACCAGTTTTCACACCTTATTATTAAATATTGAGCATACTTTTCCTGGAAAGCACACTATTGATAAATCTTATTAAATTGGTAATGTATGCAGAGATGTCTTGTTCTTTAATCAAATGCTGAGGGATAAGATTACCCTAATCAGGTTTACAGTGGCAGGTATGTCATATGCCTTCCTAATGTCATCGTCATTAATTTAAAATTACGGTCTGACAAAACAGCTGATCTGTTATATTCTGCTACTGCATAATCTTTAATCTGAATAAGCAGTGAACATTTACATTGAACTTTTTTTCCGTTAATACTTGTTCCATGAGATATATATATATATGTATATATATATATATATATATATATATTCAATCGCAAACACTCAATATTGGAAAGCCTCACGCAGCGTGTCATATACTCCTTTATTGGCAGACTGTAGATAACGCACTCAGCAGTTCCAGCGTCTTTTATGCCTCTATCGCCATACGCGTTTCTGGATAACAATCCCTTGTTCACTGGCTGGGCAATGGTGAAAACAGGGAGGCGAAAGTACCGCTGCACTCGCAGCGTGATTTGAAGTCTGCCACAGTGGGCGTGTTCTAGGGGGCATTCTGGTCATTAGAGTCCTGTGTTCAAACCCATAGTGGGAGCTTCCCTGAAATTCCTCCATATATATTTTACCTCTAGTGGGTTCCCTGGAAGCTTGCCGGGTGAGTGAACCACCTTCTGTAAATCCGCCAATTGTAACACGTTGCTCCTTGGGCACCACTTCCCTCATCGGTGCCGTCGACTCGTAGTATCAGCGGGGGGGCTTTCCGCGACCTGAGCAGGCCGCTATATATTCCAATCGCAAACACTCAATATTGGAAAGCCTCACGCAGCGTGTCATATACTCCTTTATTGGCAGACTGTAGATAACGCACTCAGCAGTTCCAGCGTCTTTTATGCCTCTATCGCCATACGCGTTTCTGGATAACAATCCCTTGTTCACTGGCTGGGCAATGGTGAAAACAGGGAGGCGAAAAGTACCGCTGCACTCGCAGCGTGATTTGAAGTCTGCCACAGTGGGCGTGTTCTAGGGGCATTCTGGTCATTAGAGTCCTGTGTTCAAACCCATAGTGGGAGCTTCCCTGAAATTCCTCCATATATATTTTACCTCTAGTGGGTTCCCTGGAAGCTTGCCGGGTGAGTGAACCACCTTCTGTAAATCCGCCAATTGTAACACGTTGCTCTTTGGGCACCACTTCCCTCATCGGTGCCGTCGACTCGCAGTATCAGCGGGGGGGCTTTCCGCGACCTGAGCAGGCCGCTATATATTCCAATCGCAAACACTCAATATTGGAAATCCTCACGCAGCGTGTCATATACTCCTTTATTGGCAGACTGTAGATAACGCACTCAGCAGTTCCAGCGTCTTTTATGCCTCTATCGCCATACGCGTTTCTGGATAACAATCCCTTGTTCACTGGCTGGGCAATGGTGAAAACAGGGAGGCGAAAAGTACCAATATTGAGTGTTTGCGATTGGAATATATAGCGGCCTGCTCAGGTCGCGGAAAGCCCCCCCGCTGATACTGCGAGTCGACGGCACCGATGAGGGAAGTGGTGCCCAAAGAGCAACGTGTTACAATTGGCGGATTTACAGAAGGTGGTTCACTCACCCGGCAAGCTTCCAGGGAACCCACTAGAGGTAAAATATATATGGAGGAATTTCAGGGGAAGCTCCCACTATGGGTTTGAACACAGGACTCTAGTGACCAGAATGCCCCCTAGAACACGCCCACTGTGGCAGACTTCAAATCATGCTGCGAGTGCAGCGGTACTTTTCGCCTCCCTGTTTTCACCATTGCCCAGCCAGTGAACAAGGGATTGTTATCCAGAAATGCGTATGGCGATAGAGGCATAAAAGACGCTGGAACTGCTGAGTGCGTTATCTACAGTCTGCCAATAAAGGAGTATATGACACGCTGCGTGAGGCTTTCCAATATTGAGTGTTTGCGATTGGAATATATAGCGGCCTGCTCAGGCCGCGGAAAGCCCCCCCGCTGATACTGCGAGTCGACGGCACCGATGAGGGAAGTGGTGCCCAAAGAGCAACGTGTTACAATTGGTGGATTTACAGAAGGTGGTTCACTCACCCGGCAAGCTTCCAGGGAACCCACTAGAGGTAAAATATATATGGAGGAATTTCAGGGGAAGCTCCCACTATGGGTTTGAACACAGGACTCTAATGACCAGAATGCCCCCTAGAACACGCACACTGTGGCAGACTTCAAATCACGCTGCGAGTGCAGAGGTACTTTTCGCCTCCCTGTTTTCACCATTGCCCAGCCAGTGAACAAGGGATTGTTATCCAGAAACGCGTATGGCGATAGAGGCATAAAAGACGCTGGAACTGCTGAGTGCGTTATCTACAGTCTGCCAATAAAGGAGTATATGACACGCTGCGTGAGGCTGTCCAATATTGAGTGTTTGCGATTGGAATATATAGCGGCCTGCTCAGGTCGCGGAAAGCCCCCCCGCTGATACTGCGAGTCGTCGGCACAGATGAGGGAAGTGGTGCCCAAAGAGCAACGTGTTACAATTGGCGGATTTACAGAAGGTGGTTCACTCACCCGGCAAGCTTCCAGGGAACCCACTAGAGGTAAAATATATATGGAGGAATTTCAGGGGAAGCTCCCACTATGGGTTTGAACACAGGACTTTAATGACCAGAATGCCCCCTAGAACACGCCCACTGTGGCAGACTTCAAATCACGCTGCGAGTGCAGCGGTACTTTTCGCCTCCCTGTTTTCACCATTGCCCAGCCAGTGAACAAGGGATTGTTATCCAGAAATGCGTATGGCGATAGAGGCATAAAAGACGCTGGAACTGCTGAGTGCGTTATCTACAGTCTGCCAATAAAGGAGTATATGACACGCTGCGAGAGGCTTTCCAATATTGAGTGTTTGCGATTGGAATATATAGCGGCCTGCTCAGGTCGCGGAAAGCCCCCCGCTGATACTGCGAGTCGACGGCACCGATGAGGGAAGTGGTGCCCAAAGAGCAACGTGTTACAATTGGCGGATTTACAGAAGGTGGTTCACTCACCCGGCAAGCTTCCAGGGAACCCACTAGAGGTAAAATATATATGGAGGAATTTCAGGGGAAGCTCCCACTATGGGTTTGAACACAGGACTCTAATGACCAGAATGCCCCCTAGAACACGCCCACTGTGGCAGACTTCAAATCACGCTGCGAGTGCAGCGGTACTTTTCGCCTCCCTGTTTTCACCATTGCCCAGCCAGTGAACAAGGGATTGTTATCCAGAAACGGGTATGGCGATAGAGGCATAAAAGACGCTGGAACTGCTGAGTGCGTTATCTACAGTCTGCCAATAAAGGAGTATATGACACGCTGCGAGAGGCTTTCCAATATTGAGTGTTTGCGATTGGAATATATAGCGGCCTGCTCAGGTCGCGGAAAGCCCCCCCGCTGATACTGCGAGTCGACGGCACCGATGAGGGAAGTGGTGCCCAAAGAGCAACGTGTTACAATTGGCGGATTTACAGAAGGTGGTTCACTCACCCGGCAAGCTTCCAGGGAACCCACTAGAGGTAAAATATATATGGAGGAATTTCAGGGAAGCTCCCACTATGGGTTTGAACACAGGACTCTAATGACCAGAATGCCCCCTAGAACACGCCCACTGTGGCAGACTTCAAATCACGCTGCGAGTGCAGCGGACCTTTTCGCCTCCCTGTTTTCACCATTGCCCAGCCAGTGAACAAGGGATTGTTATCCAGAAACGCGTATGGCGATAGAGGCATAAAAGACGCTGGAACTGCTGAGTGCGTTATCTACAGTCTGCCAATAAAGGAGTATATGACACGCTGCGTGAGGCTTTCCAATATTGAGTGTTTGCGATTGGAATATATAGCGGCCTGCTCAGGTCGCGGAAAGCCCCCCCGCTGATACTGCGAGTCGACGGCACCGATGAGGGAAGTGGTGCCCAAAGAGCAACGTGTTACAATTGGCGGATTTACAGAAGGTGGTTCACTCACCCGGCAAGCTTCCAGGGAACCCACTAGAGGTAAAATATATATGGAGGAATTTCAGGGGAAGCTCCCACTATGGGTTTGAACACAGGACTCTAATGACCAGAATGCCCCCTAGAACACACCCACTGTGGCAGACTTCAAATCACGCTGCGAGTGCAGCGGTACTTTTCGCCTCCCTGTTTTCACCATTGCCCAGCCAGTGAACAAGGGATTGTTATCCAGAAACGCGTATGGCGATAGAGGCATAAAAGACGCTGGAACTGCTGAGTGCGTTATCTACAGTCTGCCAATAAAGGAGTATATGACACGGTGCGTGAGGCTTTCCAATATTGAGTGTTTGCGATTGGAATATATATATATATATATGCAGGGCAGCCTTGGCGTACAGCAAGTACATGGATAGCCGTGCTATGCCTGTAAATATATATTCAGTTTATAAAAGTGCTTGTGCATAGTGCAGTGAACATTTACTTTGAACTTATTTATCCGTTAATACTTGCTCCATGAGATATATATATATATATATATATATATATCCAGAAAAACACCTCCTTAGGGGAGCCCCCAAACCTGCAGGGCAGCCTTGACGTACAGCGGGAACGGAGCAGCCCGCAAATTTGTGTATATAAGATGCCCTGAGCTTTAAGGACGCCACTCCGTGAGGGATTATTCAACATGAACTTTATTCAAAAGACCAGCTTCTTCTTTCTAAGTTAAAATCCATTACTCCCTGACGCGTTTCGGGGCTCCTGCCCCTTAATCATAGGGAAAGCTGTCAGTTCACGGCTGCGCACAACAGATCTATTTATATTCCATCTTCATGCTGCTCCCAGGTGAGCCTGATTGTTCCTGCATGCTGGGAATTGTAGTGCTATTAATAAATCCCCTCCAGTGGGGTCCGAGTTCTGACACAGTATTCGCTTTTAAAGTTAATTTCAACCCTCCAGTGGGCCTCAGAGTGAAGAAACCGGTCTTAAATTGTAGAAATCCTCCACGCTGCTAGATCGGCTCGGAACAATTCCAGCACAGCAGCCCCACACTTCCTTTACGTGGGCGGTGCATCCTCCACGGCCGGACTGCCGTGTTAAGATATGTTCCAAAAGATGCCCTGAGCTTTAAGGACGCCACTCCGTGAGGGATTATTCAACATGAACTTTATTCAAAAGACCAGCTTCTTCTTTCTAAGTTAAAATCCATTACTCCCTGACGCGTTTCGGGGCTCCTGCCCCTTAATCATAGGGAAATCTGTCAGTTCACGGCTGCGCACAACAGATCTATTTATATTCCATCTTCATGCTGCTCCCAGGTGAGCCTGATTGTTCCTGCATGCTGGGAATTGTAGTGCTATTAATAAATCCCCTCCAGTGGGGTCCGAGTTCTGACACAGTATTCGCTTTTACAGTTAATTTCAACCCTCCAGTGGGCCTCAGAGTGAAGAAACCGGTCTTAAATTGTAGAAATCCTCCACGCTGCTAGATCGGCTCGGAACAATTCCAGCACAGCAGCCCCACACTTTCTTTACGTGGGCGGTGCATCCTCCACGGCCGGACTGCCGTGTTAAGATATGTTCCAAAAGATGCCCTGAGCTTTAAGGACGCCCCTCCATGAGGGATTATTCAACATGAACTTTATTCAAAAGACCAGCTTCTTCTTTCTAAGTTAAAATCCATTACTCCCTGACGCGTTTCGGGGCTCCTGCCTCTTAATCATAGGGAAAGCTGTCAGTTCACGGCTGCGCACAACAGATCTATTTATATTCCATCTTCATGCTGCTCCCAGGTGAGCCTGATTGTTCCTGCATGCTGGGAATTGTAGTGCTATTAATAAATCCCCTCCAGTGGGGTCTGAGTTCTGACACAGTATTCGCTTTTAAAGTTAATTTCAACCCTCCAGTGGGCCTCAGAGTGAAGAAACCGGTCTTAAATTGTAGAAATCCTCCACGCTGCTAGATCGGCTCGGAACAATTCCAGCACAGCAGCCACACACTTCCTTTTCGTGGGCGGTGCATCCTCCACGGCCGGACTGCCGTGTTAAGATATGTTCCAAAAGATGCCCTGAGCTTTAAGGACGCCACTCCGTGAGGGATTATTCAACATGAACTTTATTCAAAAGACCAGCTTCTTCTTTCTAAGTTAAAATCCATTACTCCCTGACGCGTTTCGGGGCTCCTGCCCCTTAATCATAGGGAAAGCTGTCAGTTCACGGCTGCGCACAACAGATCTATATATATATATATGTGTGTTTACTGAAAAAATCAAAGGTTGCAGGTACGTTATAGTTAGGCTCAGGATTCACACGTACAAAACAAGTGAAATTCAGCCGTTATAGTTAGTGAGCTAACTATAACTCACGCCCCCGCAATGCACTGCTTATGACCTCACATATTACATCACTCATGACATGGTCAGTGATATCACTGAAGACATCTTAAATGACATCACGGATGATATCATCCAGTGACTGAGAGTGTTTTTAAAACGTTTATGGGTGTTAAATATATTTACCAAGGTGCATTGGTGAATCAGTTGGTGTATGAGTGCCTGATTGGATGATTCAGCGGATGCATGACTAACTGTATAAGTGAGTGATTAGGTGTCTCAGTGAATGTATTGCTGAGTGACTGGTTGAGTGAATGTCTGTATCAGTCTATCAGTCGGTGTCTAAGTGGCTGTATGGGTGTGAGAGTGGGTACATGAGTGGCTGTATTGGTGAGTGATTGGTTGTCTGGGTACATGTATGGTTGTCTCAGTGTCTGTCTAGGTGGGTTAGGAGGTGTGTGACTGCCTGTATGGATGAGTGAGTGAGTGAGTGAGTCAGTGGCTGTATGGATTAGTGAGTGCGTGTGTGAAGTGCAGTATGGGTGAGTGAGTGTGTATATAGCTATATGGGTGACAAGGTGGATGTGTCAGTGGTATATGGGTGAGTAACTGGGTATGTGAAAGGCAGTATAGGTGAGTGATGGGTATATGAGTAACTGTATGGGTGAGTGAGTGAATGTGACAGTGGTTGTATGGTTGAGTGTGTGTATGTGCTAGTATCTGTATGAGTAAGTGAATGGGTGTGTGTGTAACTGTATGGGTGAGTAAGCAGCTGTGGGATTGACTGTATGGGTGAGTGACTAGGTTTGTGACTAACTCACTGTGTGAGTGGCAGTGTGGGTGTATGAGTGGATATGCCAGTGGCTGTATGGGTGTATGAGTGGATATGGCAGTGGCTGTATGGGTGAGTGAGTGGATGTATGTGTAGCTCTAAGAATCAGTGAGTAGGTGTGTAAGTACTAGTATGGGTCTGTGAATGGGTTTGTGAATGGTTGTGTGGGAGAGGGTGTATTACCGGTTCTATGGGTGCGTGAGTGGGTGCGTCAGTGAGTCTGTGGATGATGTCAATTGAAATCTCATGAGTGATATCACTGACCATGTCATGAGTGATGTAATATGTGAGGTCATAAGCAGTGCATTGTGGGGGGCACGAGTTTTAGTTAGCTCAGCTAACTATAACTGCTGAATTTCACTGGTTTTGCGTGGGAGAGCCTGAGCCTAACTATAACATCCCAGTGACCTTTGATTTTTTCAGTGAATTTCTAAGATTTTTTTAATTCCCTTTCCTAACTATAACATCCCTGTAACCTTTGGTTTTTTTTCCAGTGAATTTCTATGTTTTTTTAAGTATTAATGGCATTTGAAGAGTGGTGGAGAAAGGAGGGGGTCTCTGACCAGCTCTCAGGAATCCCACTGTATAGGACTTACAGAAAGTGCCTGGAGGGCCTCTTGGTACCCAAGGTCCCTCAGCATTCAAGAGGACTTAATTTCCCAACCAGAAGTGCGCCAGGAGACACACTTGCAGAGTGGTGGAGAAACGGGGCATGGCCTCCGAAGACCTCTTAGCAATCCCACTGCTTGGGCCTTAGTGGAGGTAACAGGAGGGGTTGTTCAACCCCAAGGACCCTCAGCAGCCAAGGGGACTTCATCCTCCAACTAGTAGTGCATCTGGAGGCATGTTTGCAGAGTCGTAGAAAAAGGGATCAGGCCAGGAAGACCTCTCAGCAATCCCACAGTGTGGGACTTACTGAATGTAACCGGAGGGGTGGTTGATCCACAAGGACCTCCCGCTGAACTGAAATACACCACATTTGGCAGAAAGCTATATGTTGGTACAGAAAGCGTGCTTTTTTTGTGATTTGGTGTAAATATGTTCAGTAGTTTCAGAGATATTTAAGTTTGAAAAATATTGATATCTGGGAATGCAAGTCCTTGCAGTGGACTTGTGGATCCTAATAAAGTTTGGTTGACTGTCAACACTTCAACCAGGAAGTGTCATCTTTCGACTTTGCTTGAAGCTGAGTCCCACCAAAAAAGTAAAAAATAAATAACAGGGGGCAGGGTAAGAATACACTGACCCCCCCAGATATGATAAAATAAAAAATAAAAAAAAATTCCCCAAATCTGCAGGTGGACAACAGCAAAAAAAAACATGCATGGATTCCCATGCGTCTTTTTTTATAAAGCCCACAGTTGGGCCAAATCCCGGGGGCAGTGTTTATTCATTTAGTGGGAAGTGCCTACAGGACTGCCACCTACCCAGGGCAAACAATAAAATTAGTGCAGAGGAGGACTGTATGACCTCTCCCACAGCCCCGGGGAGGGCCACCTCCCTGGGGCTAATGTATTAACAAAGCTGGGGTCGCCTGGACTCCTCCACAGTATCAGGGGCCGCCACCTCCCTGGGGCTTTAGCTAAAATAAATGTGAGGGGGCCACGCAGCCCCCCACAGCCCTGCAGACCACCACCTCCCAGGGGCTTTAACTTTGATTAATAATGAGGGGCCAAGCAGACCTCACAAGTCCCAGGGACCGGCACCTGCTGGGGCAATTAAACAGAGAAATGTGGGAGGGGCCTGCTGTCAGACCAAGAAACACCACTAACCTGAAAAGCCAGAATCCACAGGAACGAAGATGGACCCCCAATCTCCCAAAAGGCAGTGCTCCAATGAGGCTAAATAATAACTCAATTGCAGGCTAATCGCTTCTGGGAGAGAGGAGAAATATTCATGTGAAGGACCACCAGAAAGGGAGACGGGACTGCATAAACCAACTCAAAAGCGAGAGCCCTTCACCCATCACATGTAAGGACAAAAGTCTGCATAATGAAAAAACAATAAAAGAGAGAGAGAAAAAAAAGAAAAGCACTTTTAGTCTTATAATGACTCCATGTGTGTTTTAATATTGTTCCCCCTTTCTTGTGCGTTCTCCGTATATGACCAAATACTCACTTACCATACATCTCCCAATCGACAGGTGAGTAAGTTTAAGGAGTTTGAGGAGTTAATCTCACTCCTAAAAGGATTCTTGTAGCACTCCTATTTTCCAGAAAAGCCAATGTGATATGTTCTCCAAGTAATTAAATCCAACTGTGGGGAGATTGTGTGGTTCTAAATTTTATAAATGAATCTGTGGTTAGATTTCTTTTAGAGAACCTAGGTAATGATTTGGGTTCTTCACATATTATTGTACTCCCACTTGGTTTTTTCTACAGACCTCACTATCCACAGCTTCTAGGCGGCCACTCTCACTACAGGGAGGGACAGCTACAGGGTCCATTAAGGGGGCCTTTTGGGATCACAGATTCAAGGCTGGAAAACAGATTTGCACCCCTGTCTGATATAGAAGCCTGTGACTGACTACAGCTAGTGGTGTTAATGGATGAAAATCAGCCCGTCTCGGCTTCGGATCTTGCTGAGGGGACTGAGTCATCCATCACTGTACAGGGGTCTAAAAAGTATGGCCTAAAATTAGCCTCATGGAATGTGGCTGGTATTATCCCTAAAATGAGTGACACCAACTGGTTGAACGTGTGGCAAGAAAACGATATCGTATGTTTCCAGGAAACGTGGGCTGTGGAACCAGTGTTCATAAATGGATATCGCACTTTTCAAACTGAAGCAATGCCAACCACTTCAGGGAGGGCCTAGGGGGGCATTTTGACACTAATCCGCAATGATACTCTGGTAAAAGTAAGAAAGTGCGACTATACAAACCCAAATTTCCATATTCTTTTGATGGAGGTACAACATGAAGGGATCTGGTTACTAATCAATTTTTACAACAACAGATTTGGCCCTAATATGCATTTAGTTGTGGGGGAGGTCAGTAAGGCAATAGAAAACATCGCACCACACATAAAGAATACAGATGTCAACGTTATTTGGATGGGGGATTTTAATATACACCCCTGTAGGTATAATGCACTGCCTGTATGCAGAATAGAGGATATGGGGGGAAACCCATTACACCACTTTAGACACAATGAGTATGGGAATTGCCTAAATAGTTTGAAAGCCTCCCTCAACATGGAAGTAATCTGCGACTCAGACCCCGCTACAGAACATTTAGTGGGAACCTTTCTCCGAAGCGGGGTGGAGTCAACGATTGACTACATACTTCTGACAACCCCCCTTTGTTAAAGATTGCAGGAATCGCTGTTAGCATGAGCTGAAAGCCATTTTGTACTTGGCAGCCATTTTAGTTAGCCATGTGCTCGCCATGTGCTTTCTCCCTCTTCCAGAGTCTTGCACATGCTCAGAGAGGCCTAGCTGGTAGAATGCACCTGCTCCTAGTATAGAACTGTCAGGCTATTCTTACTCATGTAAGCAGTTTAGTCTCCCTCCCACTTTGTGGAGCAAGCAAATTTTGTATGCCCATATTAGTCAATAAGCATGCTTGTATGTGCTAGGACCTCCCTTGATTTTATGCTGACTATATAACAAATGCATATATAAGGACCCTGTTCTCTGCACTCATTAGAATGCCTCCTACAGTGGCCTGCGGGTACCGTAAGATGCAATCTCCCTCATCTGAGGTTAATAAAACATGTTTTTTGATATTACAGCTTCTGTGCCAATCTCTTCTTTGTTGGTCTTAAGGACCAGATGTATCAGTGAACCCTTAAGAGGATTTGTATTTCTACAAATGGCGCCCGAAAGTGGGACTCATCGGTGCAGCGGCTATTCAAGGGAGTGGTCTTGAAGGGAGACAGGAATCTACTGAGGAGTACAGGACAGGAATCTACTGAGGAGGTACCCAGCGCACGGAGATTGTTTGTCTTCCAGCCCAGTATATTTCTGGTCTTCCTGATCTGATCCTCCAAGTGTTTGCCGCTCCCGACTGAGAACTTCTTTGGCGTGAGTATTTTAAAATGACCGTTAGGTCACTCAGAACTTGGCAGTTGGAACCTGGACACCATTTGATTGGTAAGAGCCGTTTTGCGGCACTTGCTGTTGGTTTGATGCCTTTGATTGGTAAGGTAGTTTTAGTAACACTTACTGTGGCTTTGTTTGTATGATTGGCCAATTTTGGAATTTGTTTTGAAATAATATATGCATTGCAATTCATATAGGCGGGTAATGAGGAGATTTTTCTCTATCTTTGAAAATTTGAACGGCACACATTGTGTTAAGTGTCACTTGGAGTATAATATTATATATGTTATAATATTTTTGGCATGCCTGTTACCAGTACACTTTGTTGAAAGTGTTGCTGTCTTGGAGGTACCGATATGGATTTAGTAAGTACTCAGCTGACTCCCTCAGAGGGGATATCTAAATAGGTTTAGGTATAGTAAAAATATATTTCTTCCTTGGTGACTAAGTACCCCATGGAACTAAATATGTACATAAAACGGATCCGGATCTGCGCACTTAGTAACATTCATAAGTGGTGATATGCAGAGCGCTTTTTGAGTGTTCTACCAGCCAAAACTGGCGAATTTGGAGTATTTCAGCTTTTTGACCATGGAACAGTTTTTTTTGGCTACTTTTGAGAGCTCTTCTTGTAAATATGACTTACAATTAGTATTTACAAATAGGTTGGTCTTGTGTACACTTTGTAAGCTGTCCTAAGTATTGATTTGTGGGTTACATGTGTGTTTCAATGTCTATGTGGGGTTTTTGGTTTGACATTGGTAATACTTGTGTGAGTACTCTGTGTACGAATGGCTAGCTTTAAGCGCGCTCTGTTGTGTCCTTCTGTAACTTTCTGAATGAGCTCAATGAGTTTGTTTATGTTTTTTGCTGTCATCATTCTGTTATGCAAAATGTCATTTAGTTACTTACATATTAAATAAAAATCCAGAAATAAATTATGTAACATATGCTAAATAGCTGCATGTTACTATTAAATTGACAGAGTAAGACACTATACATGTGTGCAAATTGCCACAATGTTAAAGATAAAATTAGAATTCGTATTCAATAGGATTAAAATAGGCCTCATACAGAGGAATAAAAACGAAATTGTGTGTTTTGTAATCAATAGACTGAAATATACATGTTATAGCCTTTTCCTTAAATACATTGTATTAAGACGTTAAAAGGCATGCACATCATTTGAGTGAATTTGGTCGTTGCTGAACTAAATACACATTATAGAAAGATAGATTTGACTGCATTGAAATGCCTCAGTTTTTAAATAGACTGTGACATGCCTTTCTTTCAGCACCCGAGAAAAAGCTTTCCGACAGCTGTGTTTAAACTGACTAACTGAACAGCAACTGTTTGACACAGCAAATGGGGATTTAACTCTGTCAGGGTATTTCAAATAATAAAGGGTTTTTTCCTGAGAAAGGCGTGCAAATTCGACGCCTGCTGACACACAACAGCTGCATAAATAGCATATGGCTATTCCTGCTCACGGCCACTGACAGGAATGTTGAATCAGCGGAATTTTAAGTCAGTGTAAAGGGCCTGCCCTATCTTAAAAGTTTCAAAAAAACCAGTTTCATTATTTTGGATAACAGAGAACAAAATTGAAAGTAGGGATTTCCTTTCTTAATGCCTTTTTATAAGTATATCTATGGTTCCGATGTTAAATGATAATTGTCTTTTTAAAAAAAAGTGGCGCAGATTTTTCCTGTTTCAAGTAAAGGCTTCTGTGCTTAGGGTTATGAATGAATGTGTTTAAATATGATAGGCTACAATGAAGCTTGCTTTTCCAATGTGGAATCATTAAAATGGTTGGTTTTGATTAAAAAAATAAATAAAATTAATTATATGACAAAATATATTGCTAAAAACAAATGCTTTAAATTCGTTTTTTCATTTTTATAAAACCTAATCATCATACTGTGAATTCCTAGTATCAAAGTTGAATTTAAGCAGTGCTGTAGCGCAATAAAAGGGAACTTAAATGTGAAATGTCACTTTACCCAGCCGTACAAAACTTGTTTTTATAAGGGTATACCAAATACATTTCTGATTTCCCATTCCTGGGCTATCTAGAGAACACTTTGGGGGTTCCTATTATGCAAAAATATTGTAGGATATTCATTTTTAAGTGCCCCTACCACCAAAGTCGAAATTGAGCTAAATTCACAATTTTACAAGCAGTTCTATCACTCAAGGCAGTTTTAATGTGCTCTTAGGCTTCAATAAAAGTATACATATGCAAATATAGAACAAACAGCTGCCTCTGCATTACTAGAACACACACTATACACAAATGAAAATAAGTATACAGAAACCAGCAGACTTATTATCCTACCTTTCAATTGCTGGCAAACACATCGACCAGGACTGCTTTTTAGCTGTGCTTCTCCAGACTTCCTTTGCATTACAAAACCGCATGGCAAGCCTTGCACACAAAAATGAGCAGCTGCTGAACGGGTCAAAGGTCAGAGTTCTGCATTTAGCAACTTAGCAGGGTAATGTTTGCTGGAACACTTCAAAGTTTTTGAAAGACGAGATGATAGCGCAAAGAGAGAAAGAGAAGCTTTGCTTCCTATTTTTGGCAAACACACGTTTTGCGCAGTCCTATGCCACGAAGAAAGACAACCCTCAGTTGAACACTGATCTGCCATTTATATAAAATAATGGTTTTAGTTTAAAGAATACTGTGTAGGGGCTATGATAAGGAGGAAATGGATTTTAGTTTGCATTCATGCGCCCTCATGTTAATCTAGTACAATTGCTGTAGAAATTGGTTTAAAATTACCTCAATTTGCATTGTGTTAGACTGAATCAGAGAATAGCCACTTTATAAGATATCTCCTACAAGTTTGTTTGTGCCCAGTTGCTACAAATAGGGGTTGAAAGTGTTGACAGAAGTAAAACCTGTTTCGGTTTTCCTACTGTCAAAATGGGGGAAGGAGGCTAGCTCCTCTACAAATTAAGGGTAGGCAAAATGATGTTTTCTCTCCTTTTTCTCACTTTTTTTTTGAGTCTGTCTAAAGCTGTCTAGGAAATGGCCATGTGACAGTTAAGGCACTTTGCATTGTTCATAAGGCGGCACACAAAATGGGGCCTAAACCATTACAGAGAATGTTTACTTGGTACTCCCCAGCTAGAAGTCTTCGTTCCTTGGCAGCCCACCTAGTATGTACCCCACGAGTCAAGAAAACCCGACTAGGAGGTAGATCATTTGGCTATGCAGCCGCAAGGCTATGGAATAAACTACCAAGTGAACTCAGACAGACTGATGACTTACTGCAGTTTAGAAAAAAGCTAAAAACCAGGCTCTTTCCAAAAGAATAGCCTTGAGAGATTGGCGCATGATGATTCATAGTTTTATAGCTGCACAGTGATTTAGGTAATCCCAGCGCTAGGATGCCCGTTGGGTGACAGCTGCGCTATATAAATGCTACTTACAATTACAATTACAATTGACTATTCTGTAATACTGTTTTAAAATTGTTAGAAAGATGAAACACATAAGTTATGTTACTGCCCATCCTGTATGAAAGAATGAGTAGAACAGATTGATGTTCCCTTATTTGATCTTTAAGGAGAACTGTATAGTGGGGGTTTCTGTTCAAAAATCTCAGGTGGCAACACTATTGTTGTTTATGTTATTCTCATGTTCTATACAGTTTTGCAAGGGCATTGCTAGTCTTTTATTAGCTAGTCTGTGTAAATAAGCTGACAGCCCTTATTAGAGCTGGAGATAGGGTTTTTTTCCTTTTGAAAATGATGTTGCATAGTCCAGATCGTGAAAAGTACAATGCAGGAAAGACGCTCATGTGATCCTTAGCAAACATTTTGAAGGAAAATATTGTTTTATAGGAATTTGTTTGTCATAACATGTTCTGCTGGAGAAAACGTACTCACTATGTTGAAGTTTAGTTCTTTTTGCAATAAGAATCCCTGTTAGATTAGCAGTTTTAGATTTTCCTGCTGCACCTATAACATGAGAGCATGGTCCTAAGCATAACATGTAAGAGAAATTATTTTACAAGTGTCTGCAGTCCTGTACAAGTAATGTAAAATCTATGAGTAAAAGTGTAGAACATTTCCTTTTCTTGAGGGTTCTTCAGATTAGTAATATAGGAATACACCAATGTAAGTATTTGGAGTATGTCTGTATTGTTTTTCTTTTTTCCTCAGAATTTAGTAAATGAACACAGACTTCCTTGGCTGTTTGGGATTGGGTGATGTATTACTCTTGTCAGTTCACCAAAACGTTCCTTTTATACTTGCCAATAGGTCCAGGGTTTTCTACTCTCAGATAGATGAAGTGGCTCTTGGGTGCCTTGCTAATGTATGGGGTGCCCCAGGACTAAGAAAGTATTCTGAGACTATCCTTTCTGTTGTTAGATTATTTTTGTGCCTTGTCTAAAGACCTCTTGTTCTGTCCACCAATAGATATTTGCTGCCTTACAACCATTGCCAGAGGGGCCCGGACATCAGATCCAGCCTGGGAGTCAGCGTCACTCCAGTTTGAAGCCAAAGTGAAGGTAACCAGCATAGGCGTTGCTGGCAACTAGGACCTCAGTGAAGTCGGAAGCACTGGGACGTGAAGTGTGTACCCCTGCCACTGTCTTGGGCGAAAGACGGGGTTACAAATCAGGATGGAGAAATCTTTGTGTGGATCCAGTTTTTGATGCCCAGCTGAGAGAGTCACAGAACGACAAGGACGGCAAGGAGGCTTTTGCTTGAGGTGACCCCCTTTGAAACAAGGGTTGCTTCAGAGATCCTAGCATCAGGCCTCTTAGTCCTGGTCCCAAGTGAATGCAAGTCTACGCCTTTGTTTGTTGATCAAGGGATGCCCGAGCATACTGGATGCAATTTGTGCCCCAGCAAAAGAGCAGTGCGCCAGAGGTGCAAATACAGGAGTTAGGGAAGGACTTGAGTTTAGGGTACAGGTGCTATGCCCTTGGTGCCTGTTAGATTAAAGTGAAGAAAACTGGTGCACTGCCTGAGACACTGGACAGGATAATTGAGGGTATTTGCCCTGGGGGGTGATTGCCCTATCCTGAAAGAAAGACTTTTTCTTCTCCGTGATTCTTGAGTTGCGAGTTGTGCAGCTCCACCGTGGGAACAACAAGAGCCTGCCTGTGAGGCTCAAAACGGACACAGGGAGAAGACTCCCCTCTGGCTGGTGGTTGTACTAGAACTTTCCCAAGGACTCTTTTTTTTGTTAGTAATGTACCCCTTTGGTCGTCCCATTTTTGAGGAGGAGCAGCCCTTTGCGGCTCCTTGTCCTAATTCCTATGGCCCTGTGTGGTCCTCCTGGTCCCCCGGAGCCAGGATTGTTTTTGTAATAATATGTCTGATTGCTTTAATATTTTTTAAGAGTAATGTTTATTCTGCACGAGAAAAGTTCATCTGAGCATGTTACTTTACTCTTTCCTTAAGTATATTAATTGATAATTTAGCCCTCATAAAAATACTGAGAAAGTCTATTGAAAATGTTTTTATTAGGTATGTGCTGTTGGCTATTTTGAAATTTACATAAATAGTCACTGAAATACATCAGAGCCCTGAAACTTAAAATTAGACTAGATGGTTTTGGTATTTGCTTTCTGCTTAGGATTGGAAAATATTGAGATTTCTGTTTGAGATAATAGTCATTATTCTCTCTTGCTACCTGTATGACCCAATGCTCTGTTCACTTTGTACACCTGCTTATACCTTGTATATACCTGCTTAATGAAATGTTTAGAATGTAAATACCCACCTAGCATAGGATATTGATGAATTCATGAGAAGAAAATGTGCAAAATATGGTAATGTCTTTAGCTCATGCTAAAAGGATCGTCTGTTAAAGATTGCAGGAATCGCTGTTAGCATGAGCTGAAAGCCATTTTGTACTTGGCAGCCATTTTAGTTAGCCATGTGCTCGCCATGTGCTTTCTCCCTCTTCCAGAGTCTTGCACATGCTCAGAGAGGCCTAGCTGGTAGAATGCACCTGCTCCTAGTATAGAACTGTCAGGCTATTCTTACTCATGTAAGCAGTTTAGTCTCCCCTCCCACTTTGTGGAGCAAGCAAATTTTGTATGCCCATATTAGTCAATAAGCATGCTTGTATGTGCTAGGACCTCCCCTTGATTTTATGCTGACTATATAACAAATGCATATATAAGGACCCTGTTCTCTGCACTCATTAGAATGCCTCCTACAGTGGCCTGCGGGTACCGTAAGATGCAATCTCCCTCATCTGAGGTTAATAAAACATGTTTTTTGATATTACAGCTTCTGTGCCAATCTCTTCTTTGTTGGTCTTAAGGACCAGATGTATCAGTGAACCCTTAAGAGGATTTGTATTTCTACACCTTGGCCAAAAGGTCTTGAGTTTGGGAAACTCTTTTTCGGTTTTCAGCGATCATGCCATCTTATCTATAGAGCTGAAAGTTTCCTTAGGGAACATATATACCCATGGACAAGTTGAAGCTCCAATTGTGGCAAGGAAAAACGGTGTCCAATTGAAATGGGCCCACATTGATAAACTAAAGGTGATTCCTGAGATCCTAATAAACACCCAAGATAATATACTACTATGTTTAGATCTGGAAACGGAACCTGGGGAAGTGGTGTCAGCTTTCTCCGAGATTTTAGAGAAGGTAAAATTGGCCCTTACTCGAACAAAAGCGAAGCAGAAAGCAAAAGGCAGGGGCTGGTTTGACTCATCATGCACCAAAGCAAGGAAAGCACTGATCCAGGTACTAAAATATAGGCCTAGAATTCCAGAACAGATAAAAATATTGCGGGCTTCATATAAAAGGGCGAGAGCAAAGAGAAAAAACCATTAAGGAGGATCTATTGTCAGATCTGGATAAGGCAGCCCAGACGGGAAATAGCCATGATTTTTGGCAGCTAGTCAATGCCCCATATTTTAAAAGTTTTAGTGACCCTTCCACAGACATAAATGTCGATGAGGAAACATGGGTGTCCTACTTTGAGAACATTTTTGCTTTAAACCCCAGAATCATAACACCCCCTATGAATGCAGAGAAAAAGAGTCACGCACCGCTCTCATTTTCACTTAATGAGGTCAAAATAGGTCTAGAATCATGCAGTCTGGGAAAAGCCCCAGGACCGGACGGCATCCCAATCGATTTCTTCTATGAAAACCCAGATCTATGGGTACCACTTCTAACTAACGTCCTGAATAGTATTGCTCTGGTAGGTCCCCCTTCTTCATGGTCAAAGGGCGTCATTGTTCCAATTCATAAAAAAGGGGACAGGCCAAACCCTAAGAACTATAGACCGATTTCCTTGCTGGATACAACATCAAAGTTGATGGGTCGTCTCCTTCTCTCTAGGTTAGAGGGTTGGGCCAAGGTAAAGAATATCTTAATCCAGGCCCAGTATGGATTCCAGCAGGGTAGGGGTACCGTGGATCAGTGCTTGAATTTAGCACTGACCATAGAAAAATACACCAGAATGAAGGACGGAAAAATATACATGGCTTTCATGGACCTGACGTCCGCTTTTGATTGTGTGGTCCATGATAAGCTATGGGAAATAATGGAGGAGATGGGAGTGGATCAACCCATATTAAACTTTATTAGACAGCTGTATCTAAATGCTGCTGCTACAGTCCGCTACACTAAGGACGGAGAGTGCACGCGTCCCTTCAAAATTGCTAGGGGTGTGAGGCAGGGCTGCATCCTTACCCCATTCCTCTTCTCCTTATACACTAACGGAGTAGAGAAGGCACTCATTGAGGCAACCCAGGATGCACCGGTCTTTGATTCAAATCCGCTCCCAATATTGGCTTACGCGGATGACGCGGTGTTAATTGCCAGAACTGGGCTAGGGCTACAACGTCTGATAACCACGTACGTATCCTTTATGGACTCACTACATTTGAAGGTTAATCAGACCAAGTCCTTTGTTATAATAGCGGGGGCAAAAAAAAGAGATAAAGTGCCGCACCTGCATGCGGATGCTGAAAAAATTGAGGTGGTGGGCTCCTTCCCTTATCTGGGGGTCCTCTTTGACAAAGACCTATCATGGACAAAGTTGGTGGAGGGAAGAAAGCTGGTAATGGAGAGAGGCATTACAGCAGTCAAACGTTTCGCGCAGAAATTAGGTGCCAAACCCCTTTTACCAATAAAAAACATTTACCAGGCGAAGGTTAAGGCAGCAGTGACATATGGGGCGGGTGTGTGGGGTGTGGCAGCGCCAACACTCTTGCAAATCATTGAGAACAGATTTTTCAAATCTATCGTAGGCCTCCCCCTCTCCTCATCGAACTACATTCTACGCCTGGAATTGGGCTTGCCTTATATTACAGACTCAATACAGCTAGCCCCAATTCTCCTTTGGCACTCAGTTTGGCGGAGAGATACTGTCCCTCTCACTCAAAAAATAATTAAGAGTTGTTTAAGCATGGACAAGTGGAAAAGGTCTAAATGGCTCAGCTATGTGGAGTCAGTGTTACAGGAGATTGGCCTCCCTGAACTGTTTGAGGACCGACTGGCATGCAGAAAGGTCTCTAAACAAAAGGTCACCAACATGTTTTTACTGAGGTATGAGTATAAGCGAAAAGAAAGCCAGAGAGAGAAGGAAGTAGTCCGTTTATACCGCCAAAACCCACAATTATTTGAGGGGGGGTTTTCCTATTTAGTAAATGTCACATGGCCGCAACACAAATATATATTATTGAGGTTTCGCATGCAAATGATTCCGCTGATGCTAGGGTACCCCGATAAAACATATAGATACTCAGATCTAGGTGTGTGCCCATGCGATAACCTCTCACTACAATCAGAACTGCACCTAGTCTTATTCTGCAAGCTCTATGAAAAGGAAAGGAAAGACTACCTAATACCAATTTTAAAACAAAGGAATTTTAAACAGTGTCGGGTGGCATTATATTTTTTTAAATCGCTACCGGACCCCTTGGTTTGTTATCGGGTAGCAACATTCCTATGGGCTTGCTTAAGAAAGAGGAAGGGAAGATCTGTGAGCTAAGCATGTGACAATTTAATGGTAGCATTTTAACATATGAAATGATTGTATTGTGTGGGGGTTGCAAATTGGGATTTTGATGAATTATTATTGTTTTTATGGAAAAATTTTAAGACTGTGTATTTATTGAGCTTTTATGATCACTTTTAACCTGATCGAATAAAGATTTGAATTTGAAATCCAATGCAAGCATTTATATATAAAATGAAAGGTTTTCTTCGTCAGTGCACTGACCTTGTAGGATTTACAGCGTCACAGGTCTCTTCCAGTTCCAAAAGACGTAGCCATGAATACAGTCACAGCCGCGGCTCAGCTCTTCTCCAAACTGCCGACAAACAGCATGACGAGGAACTGACAGATGAGGCGCAGGCAGAACTTTCCACCCCGGGCAATTAACGGGGACAGAGACGCGGAGTCAGCCGACTCGTCCACGCAGCCTGAAGACAGTACACTGAAGTAGGAAATGTCCCACCACAGGAGTTATACAGGGAAGGAGACGTGGAGTCAGCTGACTCGACAGCGGAGCCTGAGGACAACGCACAGAAACAGGCACCAGGAAAACAGCAACCAGACTACGTCAGGAAATTCTGGAAACAGAAGACGCAGCACGACGTCTTCATAAGAAGGGGCGTGGTCCCAATCCAAAGCAGGAAATGTAAGCCCAGCACCGTTGCTGGGCTAAGACGTCCTTTATATATGATTCCCCAGGGACGTAAGATAAAGTGTCACAATCCCATTGACATTATTGGTGAGATTCTGGTCTCTCTACTCTACTTTCTAGGACGAAACTAATATGTGCCTTACAGAGGAACTTACACACATTACAAATGAGTGTATCTACCTGACGTGACGGTACATACCGCTCGAGGCGTAACACCTGCATGGCCCGCCCCTGGGACCGCCACCTCCCCAGGGCAAATTTGAATGAAAAAAGAAGTGGGTCTGTCCTGGCCCCCTGGCCCCGGGGACCACCACCGCCCGTGGCAATACAAAACAAAGGAGGTGGGCACGCCAACCCCCAAGGGCAGCTCCTGCAATGTCCCTGGGTGCCCACCCCTGGGACATTGCAGTTTGCTATGGCTTGGTGGGAGTTCTGCTCCACTTCATGCAAACAAGAGCAGGTAAAATGCTCTTGCTTGCACGAAGCAGAACAGGATTGCTTTTGGACAGAGGGAGCTGCATGTTTAGCAGCTCCCTCTGTCCAAAAGCAATGCCGGCTACAGCAGGATGTGGAAAGCCGGCAAGGACCGTAGGGGCCTTCAGGCTCCCCAGCGGTCCCCAATGTGAGAAACTGGGTGCCCAGGGACTAGGGCACCCAGTATTGTGGCCAGGCCTGGGGGATGGGGTCCCCACAGCCAAAATTGGCCCGGGAGAAGGGTTGTGGCCCCTCACCCATGTTTTAAAACAATATTTTAAAAAACATAAAGAGCAGGCCCCAGGGATGGGTTCCCAGAAGCCAAAATCTGCCCCCTTCCTTTGTTAAAAAAAATCAAAAAATGAAAAAGCCGGGCCTTAGGGGATGGGGTTCCTAGGGCTGTAATCGGCTTGGCTCAGGGGGCCGTGTGGCCACCCTCCCCATTCTAAAAATACCTGGCCCCGGGAAGGGGAGCCTCACAGCCCCCTTCCCTTAAAAAAAAAAAAAGAAAGAAAAAGCTATCTGCATGACGCTGGAGGCACTGCGCACCTTTCTGCACCACTCTGCAATTGCACCTCCAGGTGAACTACTGGTTGGGGGATGAAGTCCCCTTGGTACCTGAGGGCCACATGACTTTAGTGGCCTTCTTCCCCCAACTAGCAGTGTGCCAGGAGGTGGGTTTGCAGAGAAGTGGAGAATGGTCATGACATCACATATTACTCATGACATGATGTTAGATTAGAAATGTTCACATTTGCACATTGCCCTATGTAAGTTAGCAGTCGCTGCACCATTTTCTTTGCAGGCGCCATTTTAGGCTGTTCGAAACTGATCTAGTTTGATTCCGAGAAATGCTCGTTATAAGTTTTGTTTTCTGCCATGTAGGCCTCTTCCCGTAATGAGTACACTGTTCCTATTAGCGCATACCTTTCTCACTAGATAGAGGCCCTCTCCCACTTGTCTGGTGGTGGGCTCAAATGGAACAACCTTGGACTCTATAACTTTGTGTAAGATATGAGCGCTGAAGCCGTTTCTTTCTGTTTTTTGTATTCCACTGCATAGCTGCACCTGCCTGGAAAATTCCACTGTGGGCGTGTTTTAGCCCAGTTACAAAATGTGCATAATGTATCTTTATGCTTGTTGATTTCAGTCCTCTCTGCAGCACTCCTAGCGACTGTGCAGACTGGGCTCCGCTCTGAGTGTATAAGAATAAACAGTTATTGGTTGGTATTCTCTACTGACTGACCAACTCTTTATTTGGTATGGAAGGCTGAGAGGTGGTCATTAGAGACCCAGGTGACCCTAATCGGGCCACTTCCTTCAGTTGGCGCCCCAACAGGGACTCCTTCGGGTGATTGATCCATCCCCTTTCTGCAGACGGGGGAGGCCGAGGACATTGTTGGGTCCGACTGATGGCTCAGGGATCCCTGCACGAAGAGTAATATTTGCTCGCAGCTGCCACTTCTGTCCTTGTGGACGGTGCCTCGCCCAGTGGTCATCCCGACTGGAGTCCTGAATGGCGAAACCGTTGGATCTGACCGTTTGGTCTGAAGAGTCAGCAGTGGAGAACTGGTCCGTTTGTGCTACTGATATCAGGTGAGTTTGTTTTGGTTTTTTGTGGATATGGTAACATTGTGGTTTGAGTTTGGTATGGTCTGAGGATTGTTTTGATAAAAGTACTTGCAACTACTTTGCCAGGTCAAAATAACATACTTGTTTTCATTTTTAAAATGTCTGGATTCAGTAAGATTTGGACTTTGTGTTGTTGTTGTTGTTCTGCAGATGCTCAATTGGAAGAAGCTCAGCCGGCGCCTCCTGAAGGCAGCCCTAATTTTGATATGTATGTGAAGCATGGTCTTGGCCCTATTATGTTTAGTACATTATGGCACAAATATACGAGGGAAAACGCTGAGTTGCAGTGGCCGTTGACGGGCACTTTTGATGAACAAAAAATTGGGTTTTTACAGGAGCAAATATTTAAGAAAAGAAGTAGACAGTCCATGTTTGATTCCCTTAGAACTTGGCAGAAGGAGGCCAGACAGAGGCGGTTAAAGATGGAGAGGGATGCACGGAAAGGGAAAATGCAAACATTGACGCAGAAAGCTGTGGCATATGATAGAGAAAAACAAGAGTCTGGAATTGAATGTGAAGATAGGAGATTTCGGTCTTATTTGGTAAAAGAAGACGATGATACTTTTGTGGAGGAGTTGTTGGATACTCAACCCCCGCCCCCTTATGCCCCGCAGAGGATAAATTCCGCTGTTCCCTTACAGTCCCAGCAGCCTGTCACGTCTGCTCCGGTTGTTTCCTTATCTACGGCTGTTGTTTCGATTGCTTTGGCTATGGCACCTCCCGCTCCTTCTTTGTCCTCGCCATCTTTGACAACTGTGACCCCTAGCACATCTACTGTTCTAACTCCTGCATCTTACGTTCTTTCTCCTCCAGTGCAAGCGTTAACAACGATTGTGCCCGTTACCTTTGTTGCTTCTCCCTCTATGGTATTTCATCCCCGACGCCTTTGAATGCTGAGACGCCAGTACGTGAGATTGAGGATAGAGATTGGATGGAATTCAAGGAGCAAATAGGCCCGTTAGGGCAATCTGGGGTGAAGAGAAACAAGTACTAGCTGACCAGGCTGGCGGTGGGCTCATAATGCGATTTATAGTGTGGAGGATGTTTGGGAAGTTATGCGAGATTTTGAACCCTTTATACAGCAACATGCCTTTAAGCATATGTCTGCTACATTGATTAGTCTTTGGCAGAAACACATTGGGACAGAAGCGCCTCAAATTTTATTTGATATTAGAGATCGTGTGCATGCTACTGACTTGGAGCCAGGCTTGGGAATGTTACAACTTTAGTTGCCTATAGGGGTAGACTACATGAGAGGAGCCCTACTCAGATAACTCAGTTTCTGATGCGGGAGGTTCACCCCATATATCACCCAGAAATACCTGAGATAACAGATCAGCGTGGTAATGTTACTAGGCCGGCTGTCACGGCCCATTTCCAGGATCAATGGGTTTATACTCCGTGGAAAAGGAGTGAGGTTTTAGCCCTTAAGACTCATTTGCCTGACCCTAGGAAAAATCCTACAGTTTATTAGAAAGATTTAACAGAGGCTGCCTCTTCTACTGTAATGACTCTTGCTGATATTGAAATGTTTTTTGGTCTTCTCATTCCGGTTGATGTTTGGAGACAGGTTCATACTCAAGATCATGTCGCGGAATTGGGTGGTACATGGGATGTGATTAAGGGATGGGATCAGGAAAAGAAGCCACGTGATAAACCCCGGGCCGAGATACTTGCTTTGCCAGGCCGTATTATTACATACATGCATTCCCTTATTCCGCCTAAGAAGGTGAGCTTGGAAAAATTGACGGCTTGTCGACAGAAGAAGGATGAAAGTGTGTCTGATTTCTTTACCCGGTTTGAAGATACGTTTTTGGACTATAGTGGGCAGGATATGTCTATCGAGGGAGGAGTTCGATTGTTCATTGACAGATTTGTTTCTAACCTTCTTCCTGAAATTACGACTCATTTACAGGCATCTGAGAGTACTTGGTCCACGTCTTCTCCCTCTGTTATTTTGAATATGGCCCAGTATTATGAACACCGAGATCAGGAGGAAAAGGATAGGACTGATAAGAAACACAAGGAGTTGAAAACGAAGGTGTTGTTGCAACAAGCGTTTAGGGGAAATAGTAGGGGTCGAGGGGGTCCTTCTAGACAGCTTCCACGTACCAACAGGCTGCCTTCAATGACACCTTTAGGGCCAAATCAGTGTGCGTATTGTAAGGAGGAAGGCCATTGGCGTAGCCAGTGTCCTGTGCTTTTACAGAAAGTTGCAGATCCTAGAGGGCGAGGGTCTGGCGAAAGAGGTCGTGGGACAGAGAGAGCTCAGAATGCTATGGTTTCACAGGGTCATTCTGATAATTAATTTGATGACTCTCGTGATGGCCAGTATTACCATGATGTTTACGATATGGATGAGGTGGCAGGTATGTCCTATAGCTAGGGCAGCCAGGGACAGAGAGAGGGACCAGTTCCGATACCTGTAGATCAGCGTGGTCCTTATGTCATAGCGGATTTGCAAGGCTCGACCAAGGAATTTTTGGTGGACAGAGGGGCGACAAAACGTTCTGTTTCTCGACATATGGTCCCTGGGGCGGCCCTGTCCTGCCACAATAATGTTTCGGTAGGTTTTTCAGGTGTACCAGTTGTAAGCCCCATTTCACGCCCCCTTGCATTGACTGTTGGTCCTTTTACTGTGGAATCTCCGTTTTTGTTGACATCCAACTGTGGTGAGAATCTGATGGGTTTGGATTTGCTGAAGAAGTTGCATGCTACTATCTATTGCTCTCCTGCAGGTGTCTATATTACTATGGGTCCGGATGTGAGTACTAAACAGTGTTTGTCCCAGGATGCACCCCTCCCAGCTGAATTTGCTGACATCCCACCCACTCTATGGGCTATAGGTGTCACGGATGTAGGGCTGTTGCATATACCGCCAGGTTCTATACAAGTTACAGAGAATGTTGTTTTGCCTCGCATTCCTCAGTATAAGATACCGCAGGCAGGAGAACAGAATTTTCTTTAGATTATTCAGGATTTGAAACAAAAGTGAGTGGTTGAGGAAACGTCTGCCAATAATTGTAATAGTCCTATTCTTGCGATTCTTAAGAGGGCACCCTCAGGCTCCTCTGAGGACACTGATAATGTTTATCATTTTGTGATTGATCTGCGTGAGGTTAATAAGATAGTAGTTCCACAGTTCCCTGTGGTTCCTGATATTACTACGCTTTTGATGATGATTCCTTCTACTGCTCAATTCTTTTCTGTTATTGACTTGAAAAATGCTTTCTTTAGATTTCCTATCCATCCAGACAGTAGGGGCCTGATTCACAGAACTAACTTACGTCAAAAACGTAAAGTTAGTACTTTTAGTATTCACAGAATACACTTACTCATTTTGGTATTCACAGAATGAACTTACTCATTTCGGTATTCACAGAAGTTAGTAGTCCTAACTTTAGGACTCCTAAATGCCTTCTGTGAATACCGAAGAATCTTAAAGTTAGGATTTTTCTCAGTTTAGGAGTAGTAAAGTTAGGACTCCTAACTTTAGGACTCCTAAATGCCTTCTGTGAATACCGAAAGTCTTAAAGTTAGGATTTTTCTCAGTTCAGGAGTAGTAAAGTTAGGACTCCTAACTTTAGGACTCCTAAATGCCTTCTGTGAATACCGAAAGTCTTAAAGTTAGGATTTTTCTCAGTTTAGGAGTAGTAAAGTTAGGACTCCTAACTTTAGGACTCCTAAATGCCTTCTGTGAATACCGAAAGTCTTAAAGTTAGGATTTTTCTCAGTTTAGGAGTAGTAAAGCTAGGACTCCTAACTTTAAGACTTTCGGTATTCTCAGAAGGCATTTAGGAGTCCTAAAGTTAGGACTACTAACTTCTGTGAATACCGAAATGAGTAAGTTCATCCTGTGAATACCAAAATGAGTAAGTGTATTCTGTGAATACCAAAAAGTACTAACTTTACGTTTTTGACGTAAGTTAGTTCTGTGAATCAGGCCCTAGATATTTGTTTGGGTTCACACTGGCTGGTAGGAGTTTTAGATTCTGTCACGCTCCTCAGGGCTATACAGAGAGTCAGAGTATTTATAGTCAAGCATTAAAAGGTCAGTTGGATTCCTTATCTCTTCCTCCAGGTAATGTATTAGTGCAGTATGCTGATGACCTCCTTATTGCTTCTGATACGGAACAGGGTTGCAAAGATAGTACGGTCAAATTGTTGTTGCACTTGGCCCATCATGGACATAAGGTTTCCCTTTCTAAATTTCAGTATTGTCGACAGGAGGTCACCTATTTAGGTCACCTGCTGTCAAAGGAGGGTAGGAGGTTGACCCATGAGCGCATCAGTACCATTGTTAAAATGCCCAGTCCACAAACCCAAAAAGATGTGCGCGTTTTTATAGGTATCACTTCCTACTGTCGCCAGTGGATACCTAACTATTCCTTACTAATTAAACCTTTCCTTGCATTAACAACGAAAGCAGTGCATGAGCTTTTGCCTTGGATGCCCGAATGCCAGCAGTGTTTTGAGCAATTGAAAGCTGCACTTTGTTCGGCTCCAGTGCTTGGTACACCAAACTATGGCAAACCGTGGGTGCTCTATGTCCACGAGAGGGCTGGCTGCGCGCTTTCCGTCCTAACACAACATTTTGGGGATAAGCAGAGGCCATGTGCTTATTTCTCTGCTGTGCTTGATCCCATCGCAAGGGCACTCCCGAGTTGTCTGAGAGCGGTCGCGGCTGTAGCCACTTCAATCAGACAATTGGCTTGGCTCGTGCTTGATACTGACCTCACAGTTATGGTACCCCATACTGTGGATACACTTTTGAATAAGACAAAGACACAGCACCTAACCAGTGCACGTCTCACCGGTTATGAATTGACACTCTTTGCTTAGCATATTACGATTAAAAGATGTGACCCTCTGAATCCAGCCACGTTACTACCCCTCCCTTCTGAGAATGATGCAGTTGACAAACATGACTGCATCTTCTGGAAGGAAGAAGAGACGGAGGGACGGGTAGACCTGACTGATGTTCCCTTATCTGACAGCCAAGGAGAACTATATCTCGATGGCTCTTGTTTTAAATTACCAGATGGCACAACAACGGCAGCTTATGCTGTCACTATGTTGCGCACGGTGGTAGAGACATTGTGAGTCCCTTATCAGTTGGCTCAAGCTGCTGAGCTCACTGCTCTTATTTGAGCTTATGAGTTGAGCGAAGGGCTGGTTGTCAATATTTATACTGACAGCCAGTATGCCTTCGGGGTCGCGCATAATTTTGGGCGACTCTGGCCTGAAAGAGGGTTCCTTACTTCTCATGGCACCAAGATTCAGCATGGGCACCTCATATTGAGGCTTTTGTCCGCTTTAACACTCCCCAAAAAATTGGCCATAATTAAATGTAGTGCCCACAGGAAGGTTACTGATGATGTGGGTAGAGGAAATGCTGTTGCAGATCAAATAGCCAAGGAAACGGCCCGAACAAAGATGAAACGCATGTTTGTAGGAGGTCCAGCTAGGTGGGTCCCTGAAGTTGTCATGTTTGAGAATACTCTTGAAAGTGTCAAGGAGATACAAAGCGAAGCCACAATGGAAGAATTAGCGGAATGGCAGGAAAGTACAGCACAGTTGAATGAGGAAGGATGTTGGATCGATAAATCAGGGATACAGAGATGGATGTTGCCAGATGCATATGTTCTACCTGTGTCTACTATGGCACATGGTCCAGCTCATATTAGTACCAAAGGTATTTGTAAGCTGTTAGCCCCTGTGTGGCAGAATGACAATATCTCTAGGACGGCTGCGCATTTAGTGAAATATTGCATGGTCTGTATGATGCATAATCCAGGGAAGGGTAGCCCAACACCACCTGGTTATTTTGCACCACCCAATTTTCCTTTTGAAGTCCTCAAATGGACTATATTGAATTAGAGAGATGCAATAATCTTAATTATATTTTGGTGGTTGTGTGTGCGTTCAGTAAATGGGTTGAGGCTTACCCCACTAAAGCTAATACAGCCATTACGACTGCAAAGGTACTCCTGAAGGAGTTCTTTCCTTGTTTCGGCTTGCCCTGAGTCATCTGGAGTGACAATGGAAGTCATTTTAATACGAAAGTGATTCAATTGATTTGTGAGGGTCTCCATGTAAAACAAAAATGTCATGCTGCCAATCATCCACAGTCAGTGGGTTTGGTTGAGAAGTACAATGGTACTCTCAAACTGAAATTGGCAAAAATTCAGTAGACGACAGCGTTAAAATGGCCGGATGCTTTACCATTAGCTCTTCTGTCAACAAGAACGACAGCACATTTTAGGACAGGATTGTATCCTCACGAGGTCGTGTTTGGGCGCCCGGCAAACGTCTGGGGCGTCCCGCGTCCCCGTAGGTTCTCTGATATTGAGTTCCCTGTGTTGCTTGATTACCTTGGCCAGTTAACAGAAAGTTTACTTTCTATTCACCAACAGGTGCAGGAGTCCCTACCTTTTACACCAGAGGGACCCGGCCACGATATCCAGCCTGGAGACTTTGTTTTACTGCATAACTTCCAGAGGAAGAAAAGTTTGAAGCCACGCTGGAAAGGTCCTGAGCAGGTTTTGTTGGTGACACGTACTGCTGTGAAGGTTGCTGGCCATAAGAACTGGGTCCATGCGACCCACTGTTCAAGTATTCCTTTACCATTACCCTATGACCAGTGGGTCAAAGACGGCATTGGGGACACGGAGTGCAAGCAGGTGGCCAGGTTTGTCCCTTTCAGCGATACCAAGCTAACCTGGACGCAAATGGATAAAGAAAATGAGAATGTGTTGAACGAGGCTGTTCCTCCAGAAATACGAGCTGCCCAAGAGCCTTTGTTCACTGATCAGACAGTGCCTGGGGCTACCAGGTACAATTTGCGCCCTTGGTTGAGGGACACTGAATCTAAGGAGAAAAAAGAGTAGGGATGAACTGCATAAGATAGGTTGTACTGAGTTATGGTATCAATAGAATCAGCTGAAATTAGTGAAGGATTTTTTTGCTTACTGTATTCTAGTTGTTTGAACTTTAGTTAGGAAAGGCCGAAGTATACCTTGAAGGTATACCATCTTGATTGACGTGGGATACATTAAAAGAGCTTAGGACAGAGCAAGCTCCACCGCCGGTGCTCAAAAGCGCCAACTTATTGATGGACAATAGGAGCCTGTACCAGTGCAGCACTGACAGACACTGGGAACTTGTATATTTTCTTTGCATTTTGCCTCCTTTTTCCATACGTTATGCATCCCTTTGGTAGAGAGGTTAATGAGGAAGAGCAGCCAGTAAATCTTGTTGCCCAGCATAACATGGTGTGGACCCGCAAACAGAAAATAACACGTGTTGCTCTTGTGGTTTTGTTGCTAATAATATTGTGTGGTGTGTCATGGGTTTTGGAAAAAGATCAGGAAGTGACCTTTACGTAACAAGGGTAAGGTTATTCCTCCGACAAGAAAGAAAAGTACAGCCCAGAGTAATGGATTTCTAGACACACACAAGAGATTCTTTGGAGAAGGGACAGCTTGCTACCCCACTGAATCTGTCACTAGTTTACGGACTGCATATCCATTGTCACTTGTAAATTATACATATACTCGTCAACCGCAATTTACAGAAGTGAAGGGAGTTTTTGGTTTTAGCTATCCAGGACCTTGTTTATATTATAGAAAGCCACTGGGAATGGGTTATCCAGGTTGTGATAACAACACATATTGTGACAATTTTTATATAGAAGAACAGAATATCACTTTGGTGGGATGGCATTACAAGGAATTGATAGTAACACTGGAGGCTGGTTATTATCCTGCTTGTTGCCCTATCGTGAATAGCACAGACACTTCTTTGTATATCAATTGTTCTGGAATAGTGTTGTACAAAAATACGATCCATTTAGTGAATGACAAAGATCCGAGTACTTTCGGAATGAACACTAGATATGCTGCAGTAGATTATGAAGGGCCGATTTATGCGCACCCGGGGTTTTACTTTTTGTCTAATGGTACATATTCCAACGTTAATAACGGTACACACGACGTGGCTCTTGGAAAGGTGTTGCCCTTAGGTGTGCCCTGTAAATATGCTAAGCCTAATGTCCGTTGGGTTAAAAGGACTTTAACAAAGGAATTCTGTGAGGGAGTGACCGAGAAAGAGGTCAATAATTATAGTAATGGGATCACTTGTGGAAACATCCTTTCTTCCGTTTTCACTTTGGGTGGTACTTCAATGGCCAGGGGTGAAAAAGCTAGAGAATATTTTGGGTGTAAGTTGCAAATTTTATCCAATACTACAGTGGCATCTTTACGTGACATCATCACTCAGTTGGAGAGTATGCAAATATTTCCAGAAAAGACTAGGTACGCAGTTGATTTTATCTTAGCCAAGAGTGGTTGTGTATGCGCGGTAGTGGGAAATCAGTGTGTGGTCAGGATCAAGAATATGGAAAAGAATATTGCCAAGCACATTCTCGATATACTTGAAAATGTCAAGGGAATGGAGAGTGGAAATTGGAGTTGGTCTCTTTTCGGTAGTTGGGGCTGGATTCTTAAAAAGGTAATTTAGATGATTGTGATATTGGTGCTCTGCTGTGCTCTTCTTCAGTGTCTTCCCTTCTGTTGCTCCTATTGCACCACTATTCTCACCCCTAAATGGAAAATATTGATTCATGATACCAATGCTGCAATATTGGTACAGAAAGAAATAGAGGACCTCATGAATATTGATGAGGGCACTTTTGAGAATTCTTCCCCCCTCACAGTTTCCTTTCTTGATGTTGAAAACATGGAGTGCTCATAAGGCTCTATTGCTCCGAATTCGTATTATTGCTTATGGTTTTCTGTTTTCTTTGTTGCTGTTAGAAAATGTTTTAGCTAATGCTAAACGGAGGCTCAGTTAGATTAGAAAGGTTCACGTTTGCACATTACCTTATGTAAGTTAGCATTCGCTGCGCCATTTTCTTTGCAGGCGCCATTTTAGGCTGTTCGAAACTGATCTAGTTTGATTTCGAGAAATGCTCATTATAAGTTTTGTTTTCTGCCATGTAGGCCTGTTCCCGTAATGAGTACACTGTTCCTATTAGCGCATACCTTTCTCACTAGATAGAGAGCCTCTCCCAATTGTCTGGTGGCGGGCCCGAATAGAACAACCTTGGACTCTGTAACTTTGTGTAAGATATGAGCGCTGAAGCCGTTTCTTTCTCTTTTTTTGTTTTCCACTCCTTAGCTGCACCTGCCTGGAAAATTCCACTGTGGGTGTGGGCGTGTTTTAGCCCAGTTACGAAATGTACTTAATGTATCTTTATGCTTGTTGATTTCAGTCCTCTCTGCAGCACTCCTAGCGACTGGGCAGACTGGGCTCCGCTCTGAGTGTATAAGAATAAACAGTTATTGGTTTGTATTCTCTACTGACTGCCCAACTCTAATCGGGCCACTTCCTTCAATGGTCAGGGACATCACTGATGACATCACTGATGACATCTCAAATGACATCACTGATGACATCACTGATGACATCATCCACAGAATCTCTGATGCACCCACTCACACCCCATATAACCTTTCACACACCCACTCAAAATGCCACACTACCATTCTCAAACCTATTCACACACTCATACCAGTCCTTGCACACCCACTCACTGATTCTTGGGACTACACACACATCCACTCACTCACCCATACAGCCTCTCATACACTCACTCACGTACTAATACAGCCACTGACATATCCACTCCTACATCCATATAGCCATTCCTACAGTTAGTCAGTCACCCATACAGGGGCTCACACACCCAATCATTCACCCATATAGTCAATCAGACTGCCACTTACTCACACATACACTTTCACACACATTCACTTACTCATACAGATACTAACATGTTCTCACTCACCTAAACAGTCACTGACACAAGCACACACTCACCCATACAGCCACTCTCAAAATCATTCATTCACCCATACAGTCACTCATATACCCCATCACTCACCTATGCTGCCTTTCACATATGCAGTTACTCACCCATATACCACTGACACATCCACTTCATCACCCACATAGCTATACACACACTCACTTGCCCATACTGCACTTCATGCACGTACTCACTAATCCATACAGCCACTCACTCACCCACACACTTATCGATACAGGCAGTCACACACCTCCTAACCCACCTAGACAGACACTCAGACAACCATACATATACCCAGACAGCCAATCACTCACCAATACAGCCATGCATGTACCCACTCATACAGCCACTTAGACACCAACTGACAGACTGATACAGACATTCACACAACCAGTCACTTACTCATACATTCACTGAGACACGTAATCACTTACTTATATAGTTAGTCATGCATCCACTGAATCATCTAATCAGGCATTCATACACCCACTGATTCACCAATGCACCTTGGTATATATATATCTATATTTAACATCCATAAACTTTTTAAAAACACTCACAGTCACTGGATGATGTCATCCAGGATGTCATTTGAGATGTCATCAGTAAGGACACTGACCATGTCATGAGTGATGTAATATGTGAGGTCATAAACAGTGCATTGTGGGGGTGCAAGTTATAGTTAGCTCACTAACTATAACGGCTGAATTTCACTGGTGTTGTACGAGTAAATCCTTAGCCCAATTATAACGCCCCTGTAAACTTTGATTTTTTCAGATCACTGATGGTATCATCAGGTGAGTGTGAGTGTTTTCAAGAATTTATGGGTGTTAAACATCTATACTAAACTACTACAAAAGTTAATTAGTATACTAGGTGCACTACTACTGAGTCATACTACTTCTAACATATATTATGTGAGTGGCTGGGTGACAGTATGCATCCCTGTGTGTATGGGTGTGTAAGTGGCAGTATGGGTGTATACGTGGGTATGTGAGTAGCTGCATGGGTGAGTGACGTACTGTGTGAGTCGCTGTATTGGTGAGTGAGTGGGTGTGTCAGTGGCTGTATGAGTGAGTGGCAGTGTGAGTGGATCTATGGGTGGGTAAGTGGGTGTGTAGTTACTGTATGGGTGAGTGAGTAGGTGTCTGAATGGCTGTATGAGTGAGTGACTCAGTGTGTAAGTGGCTATGTGTGTGAGTGAGTGATTGTTTGAGTGGGTATTTGGTTAAGTAAGTTGTGTGAGTGGCTGAATTGGAGAGTATGAGTGAATGGCCATATGGGTGAGAACTTGTAAGGATGTGTGAATGGGTATGTAAGTGGTTGTGTGGGTGAGTGAGTATGTTAGTGTTTGTTTGGGTGAGTGAGTGGCTGTGTTGAAAGGCTGTATGGGTAAGTGAGTGGGTGTGTGAGTAAATGTATAGGTAAATAAGTGGGTGTATGGGTGAGTGTCTGGCTCTGCGAGTGGCTGTATGGGTGAGTGACTTGTTATATAAGTGGCTGCATTGGTGAGTGAATGGTTGTGTCAGTGGGCATACAAGAGGTCCTATGGTGGTGTGAGTGGTTCTGTGGATGATGTCTTCAGTGATGTTATCAGCAATGTCATTTAATATGTCATCAGTGATGTCATCAGTGATGTCACTGACCATGTCATCAGTGATGTAATATGTGAGGTCATAAGCAGTGCATTGCGGGGATGTAAGTTATAGTTAGCTCAGGTAACTATAACTGCTGAATTTTACTTGTTTTGTTTGAGTGAAATCTCAGGCTAACTATAATATCCCTGTAAACTTTGTTTTTCTTAGTGAATATATATATACACGGTCACCAGTAGTTAGTTATAGTTAGGATCATGTTTCCATAGGAAAATCATTTTATAACTTGCCTATAACTATGGCATCGTTTGATCAATCTTCATGAAATTTTCTAAAAAAAAGTGTCAGGGTAGGTTCTGGTTGTCATGGAAAGTTTGGGGGTGATCCGTGCAGTGGGAACCAAGAATTTGGGGTGCGAAATAAGGGTGCGTTTGTAATGTTAATTCCTATAGGAATTTTAGCCACACCTACAGCCCAAACAGCTGAACGGACTTACACCAAATTTGGCAGGGAGGTAGATGTTGGTTCAAGGAAGTGCCTTTTGCTTAGTTTGGGTAAATCTGTTCAGTAGTTTTTGAAAAATGTAAGCCGAAAATTACAGTGATATCTCTGCCTGCGGATATTTCGTGACGGTTTCACGATTACTCGCGAATGTACACGCTAACGGAAGTACTCTGATTGGCTGGACGCAACCTGAACAGAAAGTTGCGGCCGCCATTTTATCTATCAGGAATGGTTCCCAGGGCTGAAAATTTGTGTGAAAGCCCACATAAGGGGTCAGAGTGGAGATACTCTGACCCCATGGTTGAGAAATGGGGGTGTTAGTGACACAAGTTATGTGTCCAAAATGGATTTTTTTAACTGTGCATGATATTCACGATACCGCTTCGACCGGCAACATGGCCCCCTGTGTACCACCACGGGGACGTCACGACTATCAACGTCATCGCAAATATTAGTGGAAATATAAAAAATATATTAGTGAATCATTAATACGCATTGTTATAAAGATATTGGGGCCGATTCACAGATCTAATCTGAGATAAAATCCTAAACTTACTACTTTTGGTATTCACAGAAGGCATTTAGTAGTAGTAAAGTTAGGACTCCTAACGTTACTACTACTAAATGCCTTTTGTGAATACCGAAAGTCATAAAGTTAGGATTTTGTCTCAGTTTAGTAGTAGTAAAGTTAGGAGTCCTAACTTTACTGCAACTAAATGCCTTCTGTGAGTTTGGGATTTTATCCCAGTTTAGTTCTGTGAATCGGCCCCATTGAGATTCTGATAAATGTTTTCATAGAGTTTTTTTATATAGTGAGTTATCTACTGTGATGGTTAGAATTAATTATATAGATGTCATTTTTGAATGTGGTAGTGGCTATTAAATTCCTGCTTTTGTTTTCCATTTTTATGACAAGTCCGGGGGGATCACGATTACCGTCGTCATCACGATCGCCAGAGTCACCTCGAAAAGATAAAATAGGTTTTAGAGATGGGTTTTATTGAAACTCTCTACAAAAACATGACTTTAGAGGATACTCTAAGAAACCCCTAGTGTGTAAAAACCTGTAGTATGTGTGGATATATGTGTTTTAGACTTTATTGTAAAGGAGCGACCGTCGTGGTTACGACGTCATCGCAACACCCTGAATATCCACGAGAACGGAAAATAGGTCTTAAAGATGGATTTTAAAGGAAACTTAGTACAAAAGCATGAGTTTAAACATGTTTTTAAAGAAGTATGTATATAGTGTTATGTGTAGGGTAATGTTCAGAATAGATTTTTTTACATATTGTTTTTGACTGTGTTGGTGATCATTGAATGTCTGTTTTTGTTTTCCATTTTCGTGCCCTATCTGTGGGTTTCGCAATGTCGTCGTGAAGATTGTCAAAAACTAAAGAAAAAATAACCCTTTAGAAAAAGAAATCACAATATGTCGGGTACTAGGGTGGCTCTGAGAAGAGCTGTTGCTTTGGTTGTGTTATATGGTTGCTATACATAAGACCGGATGCAGAGTTTCAGGTTACTTAGAAACACCCTGTTGCCTTCATCTGTAAATTGCACTCCATCATTTCTATAAATTCCATGCATGTCAAAACACAGATTGTTGTTATAGATACAGCCCATGTGATGGTCTCTGAGGAATGCAGAAACAGTTTTATTAACATGTTTCTGGATTTGTCAATCTGTGGACAGAATTGATTTGACCACTTCCATTTCTGTCTTTGGCATATATTAGAGTACATCAAGGGAGTGTGAGGGAAAAGCGACATCAGTTCTGCAAAGGTTTCTTTTATTAGGATTTCCAGCTGTACCTCAGTGAATGTGCCTAGGTCATTGCCACCACAGTGCACAATCATGAGGTGAGGAGCTTGGGAATCCACAATGGATTTAACCAAAGCCAGCAACTAATGAAACTTTAACCCTCTCTGCCAAACCAAGTAATCTGCACATTTGGCGAACCTATGTCCCTGTCAATATCTCTCTTTTTTGCAGTCTCTTTAGCACAATAGATATAGCTGTGGCCCACAATCCATACTCTAAGCATTTTGAAGTGAAGGAGCAATAGTAGTCTGGAGAAGGCTGGAGCTGAATGGGATAGTTTTCTAAAGGAAAAGCAGTTAAAATAAAGGCGTTTTAAAGAAGGAAAAAAAAGATATATTTCATTGCATACTGTCAGCATGAAAGTGAATAAAATGAAGTAGTGTGTTGGATGCCTTAACAAGAAGTCTTTTTATTGGCTGGTGTTTAACAAAAGAAATGTAATACAGACATGGATATGCTTTTAAATATATGGAGTAAAGCACACCTGCTGTATCTTATTTGGAAGCAGCAAGATGCTTCTAGAATGTGCTATGAACTTGAGACCTACTGGTTCCACTAGGTTGCTAGGTACACTGAGCTAAGAGTGTATTGGGGGAAAGAGTGTTAAGGAGGCAGAACATTTTTTTTTAAGTTGAGAAGTGTTGACACAATTTAAGTAATGGCAAGTTTTAATTTCCAACTCAGGACTATGTAATAAACTGTTGTGTAGTATTTAAATTTCAGAAAAATTTACCTAGATATTCATTTGAACTCTTGTTTCTTTTCACGATTACTCTACAATCATCGTGAAGACATTGCCTTGATGGCAGCGACAGGAACCTTGTTTTGAAAGAGAGGGAAAGGGTTAACAGATGGTAACCATTCACAAGTGGAGATGCAGTAGTCTAAAATGAAAGACATGATTTCATTTGCTGCCTTTCTCGTGATGATAGAGTGGACAGTTGAAGAGGTTGCCATTTTAGAGTTGCTTTGTATGAGAGTGGTGTACCATTCTTGTGCTTAGTTTTTACAAATCCTAACAGTGTCAAAAGTATCCACAGAGTGCTAAAACAACAATATAATCTATTAACTCAATTTACTGGTATGTACATAACTTTTTAATCCTTTAAAAAAACTGCATTAGAAATAAAGATGTATATGGGAGTTTGATAAAAAAAATAGTCTCACAGTAATGTGAAAAATTAAATGAGACTAACTGTATCTATTAGAGGGTATGTGTTTAAGAGGTTATTGGTGAATGTTTTGGGAAGTAATGAAAAATGAATTATCGTCTCTTTATTACATTGTGTATTTTATTGAAAAATAACAGTATAGTCTTGTGGAAAGCTGCAATGAGAAACTAAGAATGTTTTAAATGTCTAAATATTATGTGCAGAATAGATACATCTGTTATTTGCATTCTGGGAGTTGTAGTACTTTTACTAACATTATTAAACAGGAATAGTACAGTGAGAAATAAAAGATGAGAACATGTTGTCCACCTGTATATGAATTAGAAAGAAGTAATACTTGTTAGGTATGTATTGGGAAGTGTTTGTCAATGTGGTTTTTAACTTATATAACCACTTTGCATATGCTTAGATGGTGAGATATGGTTTTTGTGCTTGCACATAGCTATATATACGGTTGGACTTTTGAGTTTACTTAAAGATGCAGAGAGGTATATATTTTTGGAAAGATGGCATAAAGGTGTACATCTATTAAGAAATCGCATATATGTTTACATGGTGATCTATGTTCAGTAAGGCTGATGAAAATTTCATGTATTTGGTAAAGGTAGTGTTTTTGTTTAAAATTGAGAAGGATTAATAGTGCAGAATGCCTTGAGAGTTCTTGTGCTAGCTTCATTTCGAGTGTAACTTCTGTTTGAGATATGCTGAATATATGTTTTAGAAGCAGAACACGTATTTGAGAAATGAGATAGGTATGCCATTCGCAAAAGTTTTTGTGCTTTGAAAAGTTTCAAAATGTTGTTTTCCATTTTAGAAACTTACTGATGCATGTGCACACTCAGTAAGAAAGCAATGTATGTTTCTAGAGAACCATGTATGCAATTATATATCAAGTGTGATACCTAGACTTCACTCACACATAGCCCAGAGGAAAGCATATATTTAGAGTAAAACAGGTAGTTTGATACTGACAGAAGGATATAACTAATGAGTCAGAGATATATTGACAACTGTTATTTATCTAACAGCAATGAAGGTACTTTCACAGTCAGTCAGGCAGGATTCAGGCACTTATGCAATCACCCTCCACTAGTCAGGCAGTCATCAAATCAGTGATTCACTATCCATAGAGTTATTCAATTACCCAGACACTACACATGTACTCTTGCAATCAGGCAGGCAGAAATTATGTAGTCATTGAACTATGCAGGCATAACCCATACATTCATCCAATCACCTAGGTACTAACTATTTACTTATGTAATAAACAAGGCTGTAACTGTGCAATCATTATAACATTTGCGCAGAACATATGTAGTCATCTAAACACCCTTTTACAACCCATGCAGTCATTGAAATACTGAGGCACACACGTGCACTGATGAAACACTCAAAGCAAATACAAGGAGATGAAACACTCAGGCATTACTCATGCACTCATCTAATTATGTAGAGAGTACCAGTACCTATGCAGTCATTTAATTACTGCGGCAGTAGTCTTGCACTAAATCAATCACCCCAGCAGAACACTTATTTTCATCCAATCTCTCAAGCTTTAACAATGGACTCATGCAGTCACTCAGACACTAGTCAAGCACTCATCTAATTATCCAGGGATGCCCCACTGGTTCTAGCCTCTTGCCTGCTGTCTCCACCTTACATGACCCAGGAGGAGGGGTCACCAAGGCCAAGGTCGCGCTACAAGAGAGCTGGTCTCTTTCCCCATCATGGGATGCACCACTCGTACTGGCTGCTTGCCTGCTGTCTCCACCTTACATGTCCTAGGAGGAGGGGTCACTAACACCAAGGTCGTGCTACAAGAGCGCTGGCCTCTTTCCACAGCGCGGTACACGCTGATGGTTCTGGCCGCTTGCCTGCTGTCTCCACCTTACGTGACCCAGGAGGAGGGGTCACCAAAGCCACGGTCAAGCTACAAGAGCGCAGTCTCTTTCCACGGCACGGGACGCACCCGGGCAAAGCCTGGGCCAAGGGCGGGCCCATCTGCGCTCGTCATTGCACAGAAGAGGCTGGGCTGGGCAATCCCCCAAGTCCTGTTCTACAGTCTTGAAAGGTATTGTCCATTTACGACTAGCTGGCGCTAAGTCACTTTTGCCTTCTGTTTGTGCCCCTGCTCCTAACAACTCAGGCCTCTTGGCCTTTACATCTAGTCGGTCATGGGGAAAAGGAAAGCTGTCAAGAGTGGATCTGGGAAAGCGCGCACCAAAACTAAAAAGGCCAAAAAAGCCATGAAGCATGCTGGGGGGAACTGTGTACTAAATGGAATAGATAATCCTTTAACTGAATGTGAGGAAATTCTAGACAGGTTAGAACCCACGGTCAGCTCCAGCCTCAAGATTCCTACACTAGCAGCAAGCTCTAGAACACCCAAATGCATTCCCCACATATTTTGGAAGTGCAACACACATAGCCCTAGGCCCTCTTCGCCAAAACCATCAGATACTGAGGTGATTAGTTCAGTAAGTTCAGTTACCTTGAGGACCAAAGATTTCTCTGGACTAGATGCCATTTGTAGCAATAGATTTGCACCACTTTTAGCTATGGTAGAAAAGCTGCAAGTTGGGGAGGATAGGGAGGGTGAGGGAGCGGAGGGCCGAACGAATGCCGTCTAAGGGGCAGGCCAAGCCCGACGTTGATGTCTTAATAATTATCAACGACTTAAGAGTGGAAATCAAGTGCTTGAACTCGATAATATGTGAGCTCAGAGGCCAGGTTAACCTTCTCCTGGCAACAAGTGGGAGTGCTAACTCACAATTGAATGTTCTGGCCCCATGGATTGGTAGTCCCCTCGATAAAGATACACCTCCGGTCCATGTAGGACCCAGCCAATTCCCTCCAAGTGTTTGTACTGAAGGTCCAAAGTGTAGCCTTTCAGAAACAGTTAGCACCAGAAATCCAGCGGGTGGAGCATCCGCGTATAGCTCAGGGCCCCCCATGAGCACCATGAAAGACCTTATGCTAGAGAACCCCTGCCCAGGAGTAATCTAAGTCAGTATCCAGAGAGAGAGGTGAACCAAGCTCCCTTAGTCTATAATAAGATCTATATGAATAATGTTCTGAAAAACAACACCTATCAGAGGTACGAAGGAGAAGACTCTCTTAAGAATAAAGCAATCCATTGGATTAGATATGTGAGAGGTTGCAGGTCGGTGATCAGAGACGATATTCTGCGAGTGAGAAGGCACTCCCTCCCCAATTGCCCTTTGGATTTCATAGAACTGTCCTTGGCATATGGTAGATTGGCCAATAGTCTAATCACACTGGAAACAAAAACTTGCCCCCCTGAAAGAACCAGTATTCAACTAAAGTACCACCTTCCTAACTACCTTTGGCTAACTAGTAACTCTTTTATCAGTCCTTATCTTGGCCAAGACTCGACCCTAGCCTCAAATGATTGACTGAATTGGTGTGATATACGTGTGATATACGTCCTGCTTCGGTGAGCCAGCTAGTCCCTTTAACACCACCAGGGGCCAGCAGCATAACTACTTATGGCCAAGGTGACCCGGACACCAGAGGGCCATCCATATCTAGCGAAGAGTTCCTGGTGGGAGTAACATCCACTATTCCTTCTCACCACCGGGCCCGTGTAGAAACCCTAGCTTTAATGCCTTTTTTCCAAAGGTCACCTTGTTGAAGGATATGTGTAAGCTCCAGGTGGTGTCGTGGAATGTGGCTGGGGTGTGGTCGAAGATGATACTCCCGCACTGGATCAAATTTATGGAAGCTTTCGACATCTGCATCCTCCAAGAAACCTGGAGCATTATTCCATTACACTTGCCAGGCTACTTTACATACCACTGCCCCACTATTCAGAGCAAGTCAGGACACCCTGCAGGGGGACTGTTAGTTTGGGTTAAGATAGAGCTCAATTGCAAGGTTTGTGAGCTCCCCTGTAATAGCCCTGACATCTTGGGAATCCAAGGGCGAGACAAACACTACCCTTGACATTTTTAATGTTTATGCAAGAGGCACCAGGGAGGGCAGCAGATCCACCACCTTACAGGAACTTGAGGAGCTTTTGGGGAGAAGGCATTTTTTGCACCCTCTGATCCTAGTGGATAATTTTAAAGTGAAGTTTGAACCCCTGGAGAGGGAGGATGTTTGCGAGGCAAGGGAGGAGGGTGACCTTCGGTTAGTTCCCCAACTCAACCTGCCCCCATCCAAAAATTGTCGCAAGTGGTGTTGAGAATAGGTGGAAGCTTATTGGGGAGGCATGTGCCCGCAAAGACTAAAAAACGATTTGGCTCCTAGTGACAAGGGGGGACATTAGGAGGCCCCCAACCAACGAATAATATTTCCAAATCCACCTGGTATGATCATTTAAAGCTATTGTACGTGGGATCATGCCTGACTGACCTGGTAGCACCCCAGTTAGATTCACCTCTTATTTTGGCCAAGGAGCTCTTTACGAGTAGCGAAAGTCTGCCATCAATTAAATCACCCAAGCTAATGCTTGTGTTTCTGATGGCATCTCGGCGATTTATTCTTATATGACAGTGAAAATTGGTTGGCTTACATCTTGACCCTGTCCAACGCTATTGCAGGGGGTGTCCCAGTACCTCAGTCATGGAAGGAAGCAGAGGTGATCCCCATCTACAAAAAAGGTGACAGGTCATTACCCCGTAACTACAGACCCATTAGCCTCATTGACTCCATCCAAAAAGTGGACTGTTGAGCGCTCTTGGTTAAGATACAGGACTGGATTGGTGTGAATAACATCTTAAATCCCTTCCAAGCCGGTTTTAGAGACAACATGGGAACAATATACCAGGTGTTCCGCTTTCTCCTCCTTTTCTGTAAGGCTGTGGTCAATGGTCAGGGGAGTTTATATGTGGCATTCATTGATCTAAAAACTGCCTTTTACCTTGTCCCCAGACAGAAACTGTAGCAAGTCCTAACAGATATGGGGTTGCCACCGGAGATTTTATCTTTAATTATTTGCATCCATGTTGCAAACTTCGCCAAAGTACGCTGGGGTAATCAAGGCCAGCTCACTGATTCAATTGACATCAGCAGGGGCGTCTGCCAAGGGTGTGGTTTGGCTCCCACACTCTTTTCCCTCTATATGAACAATGTTGTGCAGTATCAACAGCAGGTGCCAGCTGATGCACCCATGCTGGGGATGGAAAGGATTGTGACACTTCTATTCTAGGCGGAGCAGCAGACACCACATGTAAATCTAGCACGTTGTTGGATGCTTATTGCTTTTATATCGCCGTGTTTTAAAATTTATCATTTAATGTTGGCCATGCACAGTTGATTTGTTTACTGAATAACTGGGGGCCTCATTATTTCGTATTGTTTGCTAGAATTTACCTGAGCAGACTGAGGCATCTCTCCGGTCCACCACGGTCTCTGCACATGACCGATTGAGTGGAGAGAGGAAGCCTAATCGAGAGGGCCACTCACGGGCGCCATTTTGGGGCGGTTTGCGCTCTAGTGCTCCTAGGCCTACTGGGCATAAATCTACCGCGTTTGCGGACGCGCAGCAGAGCAGCAGGCACCACATGTAAATCTAGCACGTTGTTGGATACTTATTGCTTTTATATCGCCGTGTTTTAAAATTTGTCATTTAATGTTGGCCATGCACAGTTGATTTGTTTACTGAATAACTGGGGGCATCATTATTTCGTATTGTTTGCTAGAATTTACCTGAGCAGACTGAGGCATCTCTCCGGTCCACCACGGTCTCTGCACATGACCGATTGAGTGGAGAGAGGAAGCCTAATCGAGAGGGCCACTCACGGGCGCCATTTTGGGGCGGTTAGCGCTCTAGTGCTCCTAGGCCTACTGGGCATAAATCTACCGCGTTTGTGGACGCGCAGCGGGCGCGCCGCTGGCGCGCCAAAGGTGCGCCTAAGGCAAGCCCATCTGCGCCCGTCCGCGCCTGGACGCTGCCAGCTGGCAGGAAACGTTGCTCTTGTCATTCAGGTATATCAATGCCTCTTCTGACTTATTCAAGGGAGGCGCTACTTTATTTAGAGATTAATGCGATTAGCCTTGAATGTGAAGGCAGACTCCATTTGGATAATGGAGTCCAAACAAGTGTTTGTCCACATTGTAACTGGGCCATAGTTCAGCCTCAGAGAAAAGCAGTTCCACATCGTCCTTTTCTACCAGGTCAGCGAACAACCAACGAACAGATTCTCAGGGAGGGAAAGCAAAATGAAAGGGGGCAAGTAGCTACCTTTCAAGGCCTGTACATTAATGCTAGATCTATCTCTAAACACGCCACAGAAATCTGGAATCTCCTAGATGACTGGAAACCAGATATTTGCTTTTTTACAGAGACGTGGCTACATATGCAATCATCTCCCTCTATAGCCATCGCCTTCCCTGCTGAATACACGGTAGCGAGATTGGACAGAGTAGGCAAGAGGGGAGGAGGTTTGTCTATAGCTACCCGCCCCACCCTGCACATAAAAATTTTAGACACCATTCTATCTCCCAGTATGGAATTGATGGTATTCTCAATGGAGCCCACCCAAGGCATTAAGGTGATAGGTGCTGTAGTCTACCACCCCCGGGAGAAAGCAAGAAATCCTTTTGTGCCTCATTATTGGAAATGCTTGCCCCATATGCCATGCAAGCAGATCATTTTTTCTCGTAGGGGATTTTAATCACCATTTAGACACTATTTCCAACACAGACTCTGCAGATTTGTTAGCAGCGATGGAATCGCTAGACCTCTCTCCCAGAATCTGTAGTCCGACACACATAGTGGGACATACGCTTGATAACATCTTCACGAACATGCAAGATCTTCTAATAGAACCCCCTCAAGCATTAAGTTGGACTGACCATCTGGCTCTGGGTTTCTCTTTCACTACCCCTAAACGACCACCCCAGCCTCAAGGACGTAGGAGTTCCCGCAGATTATGGAGGAAAGTTACTCCAAAAGCATTTAGCGCGGTATTTTCTCCCCCGTCATTTAGCGACTGCAATGACAGCAACACAGCCCTGAATAGGTTGGAGACAGCGATAACAGCAGCCTTTGACACTATCGCCCCGATTAAGGTATTACCGTCCGTGACAGGATCGCCCCAGCTCCATGGTACTCAGAAAGCTTGAAGGCTGAAAAAGCCTCTTGTAGAGTCAGAGAACGTAAATGGAGGAAATCATAATCAGAGGAAGACAAGCGGGCTTATAACGTAGTACATAGGATTTACCTAAAGAATTGTAATATAGCCAGGAGAACATACCTAGCCACTCGAATTGCCGATGCTAAGTGCTCCTCTAAAGAGCTATTTAGGATCCTCAAGGAGTTTACTGCTCCTAGAGCTAACAACTCTTCCTGTCCTCCTACGCAGGGGTTGTGTGATGAGTTAGCCACGCACTTTAGACAGAAGATTGATAAAATCTATGACTCCTTTGAGCAGGAAGAGGATATTAGGGCAGTAACACCTTCCCCGGACAATCCTTTCTCTCCCAGATTAGAGATTTTCACAGCCACCACTTCTGAGCAAGTTTTATCCCTGCTGGAACACACTAAGTCAGGATCCCCGTTAGATGTGACTCCCCCCCACATCATTTCAGATCTGGCACCGGTGCTGTCCAATCCAATTATGGAAATCTGCAATCTGTCATTAGATACTTCCTCCTTTCCTTCGAAATGGAAGAAGACATATCAAGCCACTGCCCAAGAAAGCATCAGTGGACCCCGCTGATTTACAAAATTATAGACCCATCTTGCTTCTCCCTTGCTGCTCAAAAATCATGGAAACCTTGATTAACCGACAACTTTCAGACTATCTGGAACAGCATAATCTGCTCGACCCTTCGCAGTCAGGTTTCCGTGCTTGTCACAGCACCGAGTCTGCCTTGACGGAGGTGACAGACTCGATTAGGATGCTGTTGGACGAGGGAACACCTACGATGTTAGTCCTCCTAGATCTGTCGGCAGCCTTTGACACCATCTCTCACAGAATCCTTCTGGATAAGCTGCGAGAGATTGGTGTCAGAGGAATGGCATTAGAGTGGATGCATAGTTTTCTGTCCGACAGATTGCAATGTGTACAATTGGACACATTTGTGTCCCAGACTACAATTGTGGACAAGGGGGTACCACAGGGTTCCATCTTAAGTCCCACCTTGTTCAATATCTATGTGTCCTCCCTGGCCGCCATTATTAGATCTTGCGGGTTCCAAACTATCTCTTATGCGGACGACACTCAGGTGATAGTCCCCATAGAGAAGGACCCCGGGGCGACCAGAGAAAGATTTAAGATCTGTATGTTAAAAATAGCCACATGGATGAGCAGGAACTTCCTACAGCTTAACTCCAATAAAACAGAGATCTTACTGTTTGGGAAAGCTGAGGAATTATGGACTGAGCAGTGGCGGCCGGTGGAACTAGGAGAAGCTCCCATACCAAAAAAATGGGCAAAGAACTTGGGCATTGTAATCGATAACAGACTCTCTATGGAGGAGCATGTCAAGTCCCTATTAGGCAAGTGCTTTGGTTTGATGTGCATGCTTAGAAATATCTTCCCTTGTATTCCTCTCTCTACCAGAAGGGTCCTGATACAGGCGCTTCTAGTCAGTAGACTGGATTATGGAAATTCTCTACTGGTAGGGATCAGGGAAGATTTGTTGTCAAGGCTGCAAGTCGTCCAAAATACAGCGGCACGCCTGGCCTTGAACAAGCCCGCACGAACTCCATCTCTACCTCTGTTGCGAGAGTTGCACTGGCTCCCCATCAGGAAAAGAGCAGTTTTCAAACTTCTATGCCTGGAGTTTAAATCTCTCCATAGGCTAGGCCCAGAATACCTAACAAAGAAACTGGAATGGTATATCCCGGTACGCCAGTTGAGATCTAGCGGCTATAAGCTTCTTTGCACACGGAGAATCAGGAAAGTTAAGATGGGTGGCCGTGCCTTTTCCCATCTAGCCCCCAGTTACTGGAACAGTCTGCCAGAGGATCTTCGGGCATGTTCCAGTTTGGCTCTCTTTAAGAAACATCTTAAAGCCTGGCTGTTTTAATGAGCATTTTCCATACTAGGTTGTCTGCTACCCAGGCGCCGAGAGATCCCCTTGGGGATGATTCGTGCGCCCTACAAATATTAATAATAATAATAAAATAATAATATTTACTGACGACACCCTGCTAGTGTCCAAAACTCCAGGGTGGCTTCAGCTATTGCTTAACTGATTTAATGATTTCTGTAGCTTATGTGGTCTAGAGATTAATACTTCAAAAACGAAATTTTTGACAATCAACCCCCACAAATCCTACAAGGGCAGACCAACTCTGGGAGACACTCTGCTTGAGAGAGTTAGCACCTTTGAATACCTGGGTGTAACTCTAGCTGAAGATAAGTCCTGGAAGCCCCATTTGGCCAAATCGGCTTTGAAGCTCAGGCAACTAGCAGGGGTCCTCATTAATGAGCATAGTACTTACTACAGCAAACCAGTGGCAGCCCCACTGCAGATATATAGGAATCTAAAGCTGTGAGTTCAGCTCTATATGGGGCAGAATTGTGGGCCTTCAAAAGGACAGTTGGTCTCTCCAGAGCCGAGAACATATTTCTGAGTAGTGTAGTCCACTTACCTCAGAGCACACCCCTCTATCCCTTAAGGTTAGACTTGGCCAGGAAATCGATTGCTGACAAGGCTGAGCTAAGACCACTGCTGTTTTGGCAGAGGATTAGGTCCACCCCGAGTTAGGTTCTTATGTCAAGGCCCTCGAGGAAGTCATCTCCCTAGATAAACAGAATAAGATATGGTGGCTAAGGAATGTAAAACACATATTAGCCAACATAGGGTTAGACGGTTACTGGGAAAATAGGTACCCAACATCACTCCCTACCAAAGATCTCATTAAAGCACAATACTGGGGTTGGGTAGCTCATTCTGTAGCTGTTAACCCCAATGGGGGCTGCGGTTGATCTCGGAATTCACGGATTTTAAATCCTTTGCCTCCCTGGAACATTATTTGGACACACTTCAGGTGCCTACTGATAGGAAGTTATATATGCAGTCAGGTTTGGCACGCTTCATCTCAAGACCTTCACTAGCTCTTGGCACTACACCCCAGAGTCATCTCAGTTTTGTTCTATTTGTACTGCTACTACAGAGACATCAGCGCATGTCCTATTTGCGTGCCCGGCCTATTCACGTCTGAGACCTAAGTGGCTCACGCCTGTATGCAAGCAGTTGGGGATAAGCAATTATGTCAAAGCCCTGCGAATACTTAGATCGGACCCAAGACCAATGGTAACCTGTGCAGTTGCAAATTTCTTGGGTCACATGTGGGGCATAAGGAGGAAGCTGCTGATAACAGCTTGAGGATGAGGAGAATATTGCTTTGTAATTGTTTTTAAACTATCTAAAACATCAGCAGTATAGCACACTATTGTGGATGACTTCAACATGTGTATTGGTCGCATGTCAAATGAACAACGGCAACATAGCGGACCCCGCTAGAAGATTATCGCTCCATGGAGGTTTTTGTTGTTTTTGTTCTGGTTGTATTAGATAGAGGGGTGCCCAGCACGTGAACTACAAACTTGATTCCAGTCCTATTTGGCTTGTTGCTCCTGCTATGAAATTTATGTTTTAATCTATTCTTAATCCTTCACTTATGAACTGAATTACAAATTGCACCTTCATGGCCTCACTATGCATTCCATGTCTTATTTAAATTTTAATCTTTTATGTATGAGTTGTACTGTACATCATACTTTTATGGTTGTACGACCGAAATAAAGTTTGATGATGAATTAGCCAAGCACTTCTGATGCACTTATTCAATTATCCAGGCACAACCCATGTAGCTATCTAAACATCCAGGCACTACCTGTTCAATCAAAAATATACCTATATACTATGTTTGTAAGTGCAATCATCCAGGCACTAGAGTGGCACTCATTTAATCATCCGACCAGTATCGATGCATGTATTGAGTTATTGAAAATTTATTCAAGCACTTGTCTAATCATTCAGGCATTTAGCAGTAGTATAGTCAGGAGTCTTAACTTTACTACTACTAAATGCCTTCTGTGAATACCAAAAGTAGTAAGTTTAGGATTTTATCTCAGATTAGTTCTGTGAATCGGCCCCTCAAAGGGTAACTAATAAAAATAAGGTTTGTGTTTTGCTTTGGGTTTGCTATATTGAAGTAAGTGCTTGTAGTAATATAGCTAGGTTTATCTGTAGATATAAAACTGCAGCATACCATTAAAACTGTTTTTGTATTATGTGTAATTCAGTAGTAAAGTAGTTTGTACATTGGCATGGGTAAACATTAAAATATACTTTTTTTCTTTTTTTTTACAGAACAAGATATACATAACTACACACAGTTAGAATGCCAGATGAAAAAGAAACAGAGGCAACTACAGTATCTCTGGAGGAATGAGTTACAAGAGGGGCAAAATGCAGAAAAAGTGCAGAAAGACAAAAGAGCTACTATTAAGAGGACAAAGTCATTTCTTAAAAATATATGTGGACATTTGCAAAGATTACAAAATAAAGAAAATACAATTCTGATTATGAGGAACAGCAAGAGTGGACAAAGTGTACAGTGGAAGAAGAGAAAAGATTGTAACAAAGATGGGCACAACATAACCAGGAGACAGAAGCAGTTTAATGAAATCAGAGCCAGGGTGTTTTGTAGTAGAGTAGTTGTAAATTTAGTGAAAAATGTAAAAAAGTGTAGAAGAAAGAGAGATGCAATGAAACAGAAAGAAAGAGTTGAGAGAGTAATTGATAAGGCCTTTGCTTTAAAGATGAAGCTTTTCATTTTGATTCTAAATAGAATGAAGACTCTTGACAAAATAGTGTTGTGCATGAGGAGACAAAACCAGAAGAAAATGTTAATGTGATTTCTTAAGCGCGCGAATACCCTGGGGTGTCTTGGCGCTGAACTGGAACGTAAACCCTGAGAAGATTGGAAGGGGGTGGAGCTTAGTTTAGAAATAACCAAGTTTTCAAATCTTTTCTGAAAGAGAGGAGAGAGTTGGCCTCTCTCATGTGTACAGGAGTGTATTCCATAACTTAGCCGCACAGTAGCCGATGCTACGGCCTCCCCAACTCGCAGTTCGGATCCTAGGTACCAACATTAAACTGGCATTGGCAGATCTTAACTGTCTGCCTGGATGGTACCATAAGAAGAGGTTTTTCAAAGGTACCGGTCCGATCTTATTCACTGCTTTATAGGCAAGGCAGAGTACCTTAAACTTAATGCGTTGCACCACAGGCAGCCAATGGAGCTTCTGGATCTCCTCTTTGATTGATTGGTGCTTAGGTATGTTCAGTAAAAGCCTGGCTGCAGCATTCTGCACCATCTGCAGTTTTTTCAGATTCTGTTTCTGTAGCCCAAGGAATAGGCCATTACAGTAATCTAGTTTTGACAGCACCAAAGTCGTTACAACTGTTTTCCTGAGATCATTGGGAATGTAAGGCATTACTTTCTTAAGTTTCCTTAACAGATAGAAAGAGGCTGAAACTGTGGCGTTGGTTTGTTGGGAGTATGTGAGTTTGCTGTCTATCAGCACCCCGAGATTTTTGGCCTTCTCTACTGGATTTGGGAGCAGTCCCATTTCGGCCGGCCACCATAGTCCATCCCATTTCGGTTGAAGATTACCAAATATCACCACCTCGGTTTTGTCCGAGTTCAGCTTCAGTCAATGTCTTCCCATCCAGTAGCTGATTTCCCTCATGCATTTTTGAAACTGTATTGCAGGGGATAATGTGTTTTTATATGCCGCGACCACAAGCTGAGTGTTGTCGGCATATGATGTCAGATTGAAACCAAACTGTTGTATTAATGGTGCTAGTTCTGATACGTAAACATTAAACAAAGATGGACTTAGCGAAGAGCCCTGAGGGACCCCGCATGGCAGTACGTATGGAGTTGCCTGAAACTGATCTAGAGACACTGTCTGTTTTCTGTTCTTCAAGAACGATGATATCAAGGAAAGAGCATAGTGAATAGAAGTAACTTTTGTACAGGTTTTAGTGGAGAATGGATACATACTTCTACTAGAGAGCCTTTCTTTAATGAAGAAAGCTATCTCCAGGATAACAGAATAGTTCATGCTATTGATGAAAGAGGACGATGTTATGAAATGAAGATTGGCAGTCTTATAGCAAAAGAGGTGATGGTACCGAGAAATGCAGAAAAAGTTATTGCAGAAGAGGTACAAGGAAGGCGTAGTCAGGCCCCTGTATACAAATAGAATTGAAGTACTGTTTGTAATATTAGACAGCAATTAATTGATATATTAATACACTTCCTACGTATATTTCCAAGGCGATGTTTAAAATACAAAATACGTACTTTACAAGGTTTGGATCTTTGCAAGCTGAGAAAGCATACAAATTTACAGGACACTCACTAGCTTGTTATTCAAAGAAAGTATGCCAAAGCACCTTTCATCATTTTAGGATGTTAGCTGTACACCACTCAACAATGCGAACTTTAGTTAGGAGGCTGTACTATGTGAAAACACCTGCTTTATGTTTAGGAGAAATTAATAGAGCACTTTTGCATGGTACTGTTGCAGAGGTTGAAATGGTTTGTGTCGATGTGCTGTTTCGTTTCTTTGGTCCAGGACAGGACTGCATGGAAATTGAAAAGTTGATAACAGGAGAAGTTGCAGAACAGGGCACAGGCACTACAGTTGATAGTTTTGAAGAAGAGATTACAAAAGTTAAGACAATATGTTCGGAAAAACAGAGTATGTTTGTATAGGTTGTCAACGCACTCACTACAAGAATCAAACACGGACTGTTGACTTATATTTAAAAATTGAAAATGGGAATAATGATAACTGGCAAAGGTTTGCACTGTACTTACTTGTAGAACAACGATTCGACTTGTCCACATGACAAGTTCTATGTAAGTGCTGATACAATAAATTAGAGGAAAATAAAATGCCTGCTAGAGCTGTGGATAACAAGTTAGAGCTGGTTCCCATTCCAGAAGCACTTCAAGGTTTAAATATGTATGAGGCCATTCTTATCCAAACTATGGGGGTCATTAGCATGGCGGGCGGACTTTGTCCGCCCGACATACCCCCGGGAAATGGGACCGCCCGCAATGCATGCGGCGGTCCCGCACATCCCATTAGGATGCGCCCGCCACACTGGCGGGCGCATCCCGCATTTCTAACATTGCGGTGGGCGGTGCTGAAAGCACCGCCCGCTGCAATGCCAGAAATGCAAGTTGTGCTGCTCAATGCACAACGTGACAGGCACCGCGCGGTGCCTGCCACGTTATACATTGAAATGCAGGGGGGTACGTACCCCCCATGTGCACCCCCCAGAATCCCTGGGGGCCCGCTACGGGCCCCCAATGTAGAATACCGTATGCCTTTCCGTGGCGGCGTTGCCGCCGCGGAAAGGCATATCCCCGCATGCATCATAATATGGATGGCGGTGTCTACTAGACACCGCCACCATATTAAATGCTTTTCCACCCGGTCGACTCATCGACCGGGCGGAAAACCGGCGGACGGTCTTTCCGTCCGCCGGGGTCCCCCCGCCATAGTAATATGGCGGGAGGAAAATGTGTGGCGGGCGGAGGAAAATAGCGGGTGGATCGCCACCGCCATACGGGTGGTGGCGATCCGCCCGTTATCATAATGGGCCCCTATATATTCATTTCAGGCTATAGTACGTATGGAGCCAAAGACAGGAAACTTACCCCCAACATAGCTGAAGAAAGGTCTAAAAGGTAGAGTAGTGTATTTGCCATTAGATGTGTAGAAAAACATTAAAACGGTAACAAAGGTAGATATTTAGAAGAAGGACTAGTAATTCTTGTAAATGGTGTGCCTATCGAGAACAAGAAGTTATGGCAGGAGTTAGTAGATGTTTCCAAGGTTAAAAAAGCAACTTTATATCTGGTACAAAAAATGTGGAAATCCTGCAAGATATCACACATATGGAGGATCAGACATTTCCATCCACAGGTCAGATTGAGAAGGTGGATCAGTCCAGAACAGAAGAAATTTATGAACATTATAGAATCTACCCTTTGCATTCTAAAGAGGTTACTGGTGATGCCATTCAGCTGTTTCAATTGAAGGAACCAAAAGGAGCTCCATTAAGCGTTTGGGAAAAAAATTTAGAAGCTGGTGTTTCTCACATATTTTTCCTACTGGAGTAGGTGGCAGGTATGACGAGCGGCCTGTGCAAATACCTGCAGGTGAGTATAGATGTAGTAGACTTTATTCAGAAGACCCTAGATTTCGTCAGTGTATTCTATATATATTTCACATATTGTTTGAGAGTGACTTGTCTGGTCTCTCATATGCCGTGAATCATATTCTAAAAACAGGAGTTAATTTGCATAATTCTTCAGTAAGAGAACTTTTGGAGAAAGTTCAAGGAAAAGATGAACACTTGGAATACAATTTAATAAACCTAATGGCATGTCAGCATGGGACTAATGAATATTGGTATCAGCGTCATGGTGAACTGAAATGCATGTTGATGAACCTTGGAGCATCTACTTGGTTCCTGATGCTGAGTTGTGCTGAATATGCATGGGATGCCCTGCTAGAATTCTTGCAGGAGGCAAATTCAAATATAAAAGACATTCTTCTGAAGACGCCAGGAGAACTGTGCTCACTAGAAACTGCACATGTTTGCAGATATTTTAATCACAGATTTAAAGCAATGATGTCTTTCATCTTGAAAAAAACAAAACCTCTTCTTGGTGAAGTGATTCATTTCTTTTGGCGTAAACAGTACCATCCCAGAGGTGCTCCCCATATACACATGCTGGTGTGGGTAAAAGATGCCCCAAAGTTTGAAACAGACAGTGATGAGTCTGTGTTGTCTTTTATTGAGCAGTATGTAACTTGCTCCATCCCAAAGGAGAGTAGTGACAACATATTAAGAGAACAAGTTCTACGATTCCCAAATCATAGATATGGAAAATACTGCCAGCAAAAATACAGAGCAAAAGAGAAATTTTATACAAGATGTCCTTTCCGATTCCCACAACTTGTCATCTCACAATGAAGAGTCAACAGCTTTTTGTCTGCAGTTAGACATACACTTACAAGGAAATCACTGAAAAATACATACAACCTAAGAAGAACAGAGGCCTCCAAGTACATAAATGAATACAACCCTGTGATTCTGAAGATGTGGAATCAATCAATCAATCAGGGGAATTGTAAGCGTGCTACTCACTCGTGAGGGTCTCAAGGTACTGGGGGAGGGAAGCTGCTCCGTTCAGTCGAAGAGCTAGGTCTTGAGCGTATCCTGAAGATTTTCAGGTGCGATGTTGATGTTGAGCGGGAGCTCGTTGCAGGTCTTGGCTGCGATGTAGGAGAAGGTTCTTCCACCTGTTCTGGCTCTGCGGATGCGTGGGATTTCGGCGAGGGTGAGGTCGGTGGATCAGAGGTTTCTCTTGGGTACGTGGAGGGAGATTCTCTCGTTGAGGTATTGGGGTCCGGTGTTGTGGATGCATTTGTAGGCATGGGTGAGTATCTTGTAGTCACACATTCGTCAAAGCTGCACCCTCGCCCACATACATAGCCTGCCCGTGACTCTGAAGACGAATATGAAGGGATTGAACAAGAAGAAACAATTGCTGCTGAGATAGCAAGAGAGAGTTCTCAATGAAGTCAAAGTTCAGCACCTGGAAGTCAAGATCGTCTTCGACAGCCAATAATTGAAAATGAAGCTGCAATAGCTATGAATGAAGCGGAGAATGCAATGGAGCAAGAAAGATGGGAAACTGTGGATAAAGAACTACTAATACAGCAATTGAATGCAGATCAGAAAGAAATTTTTGAAGAGGTAAAAGGTAAAGTAGAACATGGATTTCTCAATGAGAACAAAAGTGTGCATGTTATACATACAAACCAGTTCTATTATACATAAGTGGCCAAGCTGAAACTGGAAAAAGCTTCTTGATTAAAGTACTGACAAGTTACCTACAGAAGACAACAGATTCCAATTTGTTGTGTGTAGTCACTGCACCAACAGGCTTAGCTGCTCATAATGTTAAAGGAGTTACCCTTCCTCGATTATTAATGCTGCCTGTTGAACATGACAACAAATTACAATACAACAAATTATCTAGTGATGCCTGTCATGAAGTGGCAAGAGTATTAAAGAAATTAAAGCTACTAATTATTGATAAAGTCAGCATGGTGTCTAACCTAATGCTAGCTTTTATACATTTAAGATGACAGCAATTATTAAAAACTAACTACAATGTACTTTTTGGAGGAAAACACATACTAGTCTTTGGAGACCTGCTACTACTAACTACAGTAAAAGGACAACCTGTATTCAAGAAACTACTACATAATGAAACAAGGAATTCACTATGAAGTATTTGAAATGGTTCACTGACAAAATTTCGAAGTATAAAATATAGATGTTAAAAATATCAAGAAAAAAATATATAGAATGCAAAAATATCGGCTCCCTATACTTAAAGATATCGAAATTGAAAATATAGATTTAAAAAATATCGATTTAAAAATATAATTAAAATAAAATAATATATATTAAATATAAAAAATAATATTATCTTTAACAAAATAAATTACATTTAATATACATTTTAACTAAATATAAAAATAAACTTAAAAAAAATAAAAACACACAAACATAATAATTTATACATATACATATATTTACTTTAAAATAATGTATTATCTTTATCTTAATTTAATTTTTAAACTTTTAAATTATATAAAAATAAAATATATACATATATCAATAATTTAAAATTAAGAAAAACATTCTCTAATTAATTAAAACATTAAACTATTAAAAAAAATAAAACGTACATTTCGCAATACAATAAATACAACAGTAGGGAAAATGTTGGATAACAGAATAATTAAATTTCTAATCCAATTCCGGTGAATACAAAAGTAGGTACAGTGCAACAGTAGGGAAAATGTTGGATAGCGAAGGGGTAAAAATTACTATTCCCACTCCAGTGAGTGCAACAGTAGGGAAAGTGTTGGATAGTGGAGGGGTAAAAATTACTATTCCCACTCCAGTGATTGCAACAGTAGGGAAAGTGCTGGATAGCGAAGGAGTAAAAATTACTATTCCCACTCCAGTGAGTGCAACAGTAGGGAAAATGCTGGATAGCGGAGGGGTAAAAATTACTATTTCCACTCCAAAGTGTGCAAAAGTAGGGAAAGTGTTGGATAGTAGATGGGTAAAAATTACTATTCCCACTCCAGTGAGAGCAACAGTAGGGAAAGTATTGGATAGTGGAGGGGTAAAAATTACTATTCCTACTCCAGTAAGTGCAACAGTAAGGAAAGTGCTGGATAGCTAAGGGGTAAAAATTATTATTCCCACTCCAGTGAGTGCAACAGTAGGGAAAGTGCTGGATAGCAGAGGGGTAAAAATTACTATTCCCAGTCCAATGAGTTCAACAGTAGGGAAAGTGCTGTATAGCGGAGGGGTAAAATTTACTATTCACACTCAAGTGAGTGCAACTGTATGGAAAGTTTTGGATAGTGGAGGGGTAAAAATTGCTATTACCACTCCAGTGAGTGCAATAATAGGGAAAGTATTGGATAGCGGAGGGGTAAAAATTACTATCACCACTTCAGTGAGTGCAACAGTAGGGGAAGTGCTGGATAGCGAAGGAGTAAAAATTACTATTCCCACTCCAGGGAGTGCAACAGTAGGGAAAGTGCTGGATAGCGCAGGGGTATAAATTACTATTCCCACTCCAAGGTGTGCAACAGTAGGGAAAGTGTTGGATAGCGGAGGGGTAAAAATTACTATTCCCACTCCAGTAACTGCAACAGTAGGGAAAGTGCTGGATAAGGGAGGGATAAAAATTACTATTCCCACTTCAGTGAGTGCAACGGTAGGGAAAGTATTGGATAGCGGAGGGGTAAAAATTACTATTCCCACTCCAGTGAGTGCAACAGTAGGGAAAGTGCTGGATAGCGGAGGGGTAAAAATTACTATTCCCACTCCAATGAGTGCAACAGTAGGGAAAGTGCTGGATAGCGGAGGGGTAAAAATTAGTATTCCCACTCCAATGAGTGCAAAAGTAGGGAAAGTGCTGGATAGCAGAGGGGTAAAAATTACTATTCCCACTCCAGTGACTGCAACAGTAGGGAAAGTGCTGGATAGCGGAGGGCTAAAAATTACTATTCCCACTCCAATGAGTGCAACAGTAGGGAAAGTGCTGGATAGCGGAGGGCTAAAAATTACTATTCCCACTCCAGTGAGTGCAACAGTAGGGTAAGTGTTGAATAGCAGAGAAATAAAATTTTCTAATAACATTTAAACAATTGAAAAAAATTAAATAATCTTAAAATTAATTAAACAATATTTTAAAAATATACGATTAAATATATTAAACATATAAAAAGAACCCATATTACAATATTAATTACATATAACAAAAAGTTACAAATATTATATAAAATAAATTCAGAAATACCTTTTTAAACAATATTTACTTAAAAGGAGCAAATATTAACAAACACATTATTTAAAACATAAATATATCTATTTTATTTCCTACCCTATAACACCACACCAATAAAAAAGACTTCAACATTTTTATTAAAATGTATTGCCATAATTAACATAATTAATAATGAATTCAAAAAATATTATTAATAAAAAATAATAAACATTCATTGAGTACACATTCTTTAACACTATAATATCCACAACACACACCTAAAATTAATTACACAATTACCGTAATTAATTACTAATTAATAATTTAAATTAATTAACAACTAATTAATAATTCAGCAACAAAAAATAAATTACTTCTCACCCTACCCACCATTTACACCTAAAAACACCACAACACACACCTAAAATTAATTACACAATTACCATCATGGCGGGGAAAGGAAGATGGCAGATTCAACCCGCCGCTGGGAAGCTGGCACGCAGAGTTGCTCCCGTGCCGTCCATAAGATGCATTGCAGAAAATAAAAAAACAGGGACAAAAAAAGCACGAAAGTACGCGGAAAGGACAGAGGAGATAAAAGACATTGGACAGAAAGACGGAGGGGCAGGGAAGGAGAAAGAAAAATAATAATAAAAAAAGCCCTGGTAGCCCACTTACCTGCATGATCCTGACAATCACCTGGATGCCGCGGCGGGTCTGGCTCTCTGCCCGACCAGGTTTGGCGGACTCTCGGCACTCCTCACTTCACTGGTTTACAGTTGGTCTCTCCAGAGCCGAGAACATATTTCTGAGTAGTGTAGTCCACTTACCTCAGAGCACACCCCTCTATCCCTTAAGGTTAGACTTGGCCAGGAAATCGATTGCTGACAAGGCTGAGCTAAGACCACTGCTGTTTTGGCAGAGGATTAGGTCCACCCTGAGTTAGGTTCTTATGTCAAGGCCCTCGAGGAAGTCATCTCCCTAGATAAACAGAATAAGATATGGTGGCTAAGGAATGTAAAACACATATTAGCCAACATAGGGTTAGACAGTTACTGGGAAAATAGGTCCCCAACATCACTCCCTACCAAAGATCTCATTAAAGCACAATACTGGGGTTGGGTAGCTCATTCTGTAGCTGTTAACCCCAATGGGGGCTGCGGTTGATCTCGGAATTCACGGATTTTAAATCCTTTGCCTCCCTGGAACATTATTTGGACACACTTCAGGTGCCTACTGATAGGAAGTTATATATGCAGTCAGGTTTGGCACGCTTCATCTCAAGGCCTTCACTAGCTCTTGGCACTACACCCCAGAGTCATCTCAGTTTTGTTCTATTTGTACTGCTACTACAGAGACATCAGCGCATGTCCTATTTGTGTGCCCGGCCTATTCAAGTCAGAGACCTAAGTGGCTCACGCCTGTATGCAAGCAGTTGGGGATAAGCAATTATGTCAAAGCCCTGCGAATACTTAGATCGAACCCAAGACCAGTGGTAACCTGTGCAGTTGCAAATTTCTTGGGTCACATGTCGGGCATAAGGAGGAAGCTGCTGATAACAGCTTGAGGATGAGGAGAATATTGCTTTGTAATTGTTTTTAAACTATCTAAAACATCAGCAGTATAGCACACTATTGTGGACGACTTCAACATGTGTATTGGTCGCATGTCAAATGAACAACGGCAACAAAGCGGACCCCGCTAGAAGATTGTCGCTCCATGGAGGTTTTTGTTGTTTTTGTTCTGGTTGTATTAGATAGAGGGGTGCCCAGCACGTGAACTACAAACTTGATTCCAGTCCTATTTGGCTTGTTGCTCCTGCTATGAAATTTATGTTTTAATCTATTCTTAATCCTTCACTCATGAACTGAATTACAAATTGCACCTTCATGGCCTCACTATGCATTCCATGTCTTATTTAAATTTTAATCTTTTATGTATGAGTTGTACTGTACATCGTACTTTTATGGTTGTACGACCGAAATAAAGTTTGATGATGAATTAGCCAGGCACTTCTGATGCACTTATTCAATTATCCAGGCATAACCCATGTAGCTATCTAAACATTCAGGCACTACCTGTTCACTCAAAAATATACCTATATACTATGTATGCAACCTTGCAATCATCCAGGCACAAGAGTGGCACTCATTTAATCATCCGACCAGTATCGATGCATGTATTGAGTTATTGAAAATTTATTCAAGCACTTGTCTAATCATTCAGGCATTTAGCAGTAGTATAGTCAGGAGGCTTAACTTTACTACTACTAAATGCCTTCTGTGAATACCAAAAGTAGTAAGTTTAGGATTTTATCTCAGATTAGTTCTGTGAATCGGCCCCTCAAAAGGTAACTAATAAAAATAAGGTTTGTGTTTTGCTTTGGGTTTGCTATATTGAAGTAAGTGCTTGTAGTAATATAGCTAGGTTTATCTGTAGATATAAAACTGCAGCATACCATTAAAACTGTTTTTGTATTATGTGTAATTCAGTAGTAAAGTAGTTTGTACGTTGGCATGGGTAAACATTAAAATATACTTTTTTCTCTTTTTTTACAGAACAAGATATACATAACTACACACAGTTAGAATGCCAGATGAAAAAGAAACAGAGGCAACTACAGTATCTCTGGAGGAATGAGTTACAAGAGGGGCAAAATGCAGAAAAAGTGCAGAAAGACAAAAGAGCTACTATTAAGAGGACAAAGTCATTTCTTAAAAATATATGTGGACATTTGCAAAGGTTACAAAATAAAGAAAATACAATTCTGATTATGAGGAACAGCAAGAGTGGACAAAGTGTACAGTGGAAGAAGATAAAAGATTGTAACAAAGATGGGCACAACATAACCAGGATACAGAAGCAGTTTAATGAAATCAGAGCCAGGATGTTTTGTAGTAGAGTAGTTGTAAATTTAGTGAAAAATGTAAAAAGTGTAGAAGAAAGAGAGATGCAATGAAACAGAAAGAAAGAGTTGAGAGAGTAATTGATAAGGCCTTTGCTTTAAAGATGAAGCTTTTCATTTTGATTCTAAATAGAATGAAGACTCTTGACAAAATAGTGTTGTGCATGAGGAGACAAAACCAGAAGAAAAGAATAGTGAATAGAAGTAACTTTTATACAGGTTTTAGTGGAGAATGGATACATACTTCTACTAGAGAGCCTTTCTTTAATGAAGAAAGCTATCTCAAGGATAACAGAATAGTTCATGCTATTGATGAAAGAGGACGATGTTATGAAATGAAGATTGGCAGACTTATAGCAAAAAGAGGTGATGGTACCGAGAAATGCAGAAAAAGTTATTGCAGAAGAGGTAGAAGGAAGGCGTAGTCAGGCCCCTGTATACAAATAGAATTGAAGTACTGTTTGTAATATTAGACAGCAATTAATTGATATATTAAGACACTTCCTACGTATATTTCAAAGGCGATGTTTAAAATACAAAATACGTACTTTACAAGGTTTGGATCCTTGCAAGCTGAGAAAGCATACAAATTTACAGGACACTCACTAGCTTGTTATTCAAAGAAAGTATACCAAAGCACCTTTCATCATTTTAGGATGTTAGCTGTACACCACTCAACAATGCGAACTTTAGTTAGGAGGCTGTACTATGTGAAAACACCTGCTTTATGTTTAGGAGAAATTAATAGAGCACTTTTGCATGGTACTGTTGCAGAGGTTGAAATGGTTTGTGTTGATGTGCTGTTTCGTTTCTTTGGTCCAGGACAGGACTGCATGGAAATTGAAAAGTTGATAACAGGAGAAGTTGCAGAACAGGACACAGGCACTACAGTTGATAGTTTTGAAGAAGAGATTACAAAAGTTAAGACAATATGTTCGGAAAAACCAGAGTATGTTTGTATAGGTTGTCAACGCACTCACTACAAGAATCAAACACGGACTGTTGACTTATATTTAAGAAGTGAAAAAGGGAATAATGATAACTGGCAAAGGTTTGCACTGTACTTACTTGTAGAACAACGATTCGACTTGTCCACATGACAAGTTCTATGTAAGTGCTGATACAATAAATTAGAGGAAAATAAAATGCCTGCTAGAGCTGTGGATAACAAGTTAGAGCTGGTTCCCATTCCAGAAGCACTTCAAGGTTTAAATATGTATGAGGCCATTCTTATCCAAACTATGGGGGTCATTAGCATGGCGGGCGGACTTTGTCCGCCCGCCATTCCCCTGGGAAATGTGACCGCCCGCAATGCATGCGGCGGTCCCGCACATCCCATTAGGATGCGCCCGCCACACTGGCGGGCGCATCCCGCATTTCTAACATTGCGGCGGGCGGTGCTGAAAGCACCGCCCGCTGCAATGCCAGAAATGCAAGTTGTGCTGTTCAATGCACAACGTGACAGGCACCACGCGGTGCCTGCCACGTTATACATTGAAATGCAGGGGGGTACCCCCCATGTGCACCCCCCACCCCCCAGAATCCCTGGGGGCCCGCTACGGGCCCCCAATGTAGAATACCGTATGCCTTTCCGTGGCGGCGTTGCCGCCGCGGAGAGGCATATCCCCGCATGCATCATAATATGGATGGCGGTGTCTACTAGACACCGCCACCATAATAAATGCTTTTCCGCCCGGTCGACTCATCGACCAGGCGGAAAACCGGCGGACGGTCTTTCCGTCCGCCGGGTCCCCCGCCATAGTAATATGGCGGGGGAAAATGTGTGGCGGGCGGAGGAAAATAGCGGGCGGATCGCCACCGCCATACGGGCGGTGGCGATCCGCCCGTTATCATAATGGGCCCCTATATATCCATTTCAGGCTATAGTACGTATGGAGCCAAAGACAGGAAACTTACCCCCAACATAGCTGAAGAAAGGTCTAAAAGGTAGAGTAGTGTATTTGCCATTAGATGTGTAGAAAAACATTAAAACGGTACTAAAGGTAGATATTTAGAAGAAGGACTAGTAATTCTTGTAAATGGTGTGCCTATCGAGAACAAGAAGTTATGGCAGGAGTTAGTAGATGTTTCCAAGGTTAAAAAACCAACTTTATATCTGGTACAAAAAATGTGGAAATCCTACAAGATATCACACATATGGAGGATCAGACATTTCCATCCACAGGTCAGATTGAGAAGGTGGATCACTCCAGAACAGAAGAAATTTATGAACATTATAGAATCTACCCTTTGCATTCTAAAGAGGTTACTGGTGATGCCATTCAGCTGTTTCAATTGAAGGAACCAAAAAGAGCTCCATTAAGGGGCCGATTCCGATCTCGGTCGGAGGCGCACCCAATACTATTCGGTCGGGAAAAAGCCATGCGAAAGCCAGTTTCCCGACCGATCCGTACAGCACACCGAACGAGCAAGTACGATGCGCACAACAGCAAAAATTCCGGCCGAGCCGTACTCACCCAAACCAGGTCCTGTTCTCCGACCGAGGCGAATCCGGAAACGCCGAATCGAGTCGCACGGAAGGGAAAATGCAGCCCCGTCCGGCCGGACAAGTACGATGCGCTTTCCGTACGCGCCGAACCCGTCGCTACGCACGGCACGTCAAAGCATCCGGGAGAGGCGCACATAAGCTCCGAATCGCGCCACAACACGATCCACGGCTACGAGACGAACACAGCACAGACGAGGACGACGCGAAGCGACGAGGACGAAGCGAGCGACGAGGACGAAGCCAAGCGACGAGGACGACGCGAAGCAACGAGAAGGACGAACGACACGAACCAACCATGAATCCCTTCGTCCCGATCATACCAATATTCTACATCTACTACCGGAACAGGCACGGACGCGTACGGCGCAGAAGGTAAGTCAGACACCAACCACAAAACACATACAACACGTACACGACACATCACACACATACACGGGGAATCTGAATATACTTGCAACAGCAGCACCATAGGGGCGGGATGCCCATCACCAATGCCACATATGCACACAGGGGCCTGAATGCGCGCCACCACCCCAACCCAGGGGGGCTGGATGCCAACCACCACAACCACCCTTAGCCAGGGGGTGCCAAATGCCCACCACCACTACCACCCTTAGCCAGGGGGCAGGATGCCCACCACTACTACCACCCTCACCCAGGGGGCAGGATGCCCACCACTACTACCACCCTTAGCCAGGGGGCTGGATGCCTACCACTACTACCACCCTTAGCCAGGGGGCAGGATGCCTACCACTACTACCACCCTCACCCAGGGGGCAGGATGCCCACCACTACTACCACCCTCACCCAGGGGGGCAGGATGCCCACCACTACTACCACCCTTAGCCAGGGGGCAGGATGCCCACCACTACTACCACCCTCACCCAGGGGGCAGGATGCCCACCACTACTACCACCCTCACCCAGGGGGGCAGGATGCCCACCACTACTACCACCCTTAGCCAGGGGGCAGGATGCCCACCACTACTACCACCCTCACCCAGGGGGCAGGATGCCCACCACTACTACCACCCTCACCCAGGGGGCAGGATGCCCACCACTACTACCACCCTCACCCAGGGGGCAGGATGCCCACCACTACTACCACCCTTAGCCAGGGGGCAGGATGCCCACCACTACTACCACCCTCACCCAGGGGGGCAGGATGCCCACCACTACTACCACCCTCACCCAGGGGGGCAGGATGCCCACCACTACTACCACCCTTAGCCAGGGGGCAGGATGCCCACCACTACTACCACCCTCACCCAGGGGGCAGGATGCCCACCACTACTACCACCCTTAGCCAGGGGGCAGGATGCCCACCACTACTACCACCCTCACCCAGGGGGCAGGATGCCCACCACTACTACCACCCTTAGCCAGGGGGCTGGATGCCTACCACTACTACCACCCTTAGCCAGGGGGCAGGATGCCCACCACTACTACCACCCTCACCCAGGGGGGCAGGATGCCCACCACTACTACCACCCTTAGCCAGGGGGCAGGATGCCCACCACTACTACCACCCTCACCCAGGGGGGCAGGATGCCCACCACTACTACCACCCTCACCCAGGGGGGCAGGATGCCCACCACTACTACCACCCTTAGCCAGGGGGCAGGATGCCCACCACTACTACCACCCTCACCCAGGGGGCAGGATGCCCACCACTACTACCACCCTCACCCAGGGGGGCAGGATGCCCACCACTACTACCACCCTTAGCCAGGGGGCAGGATGCCCACCACTACTACCACCCTCACCCAGGGGGGCAGGATGCCCACCACTACTACCACCCTTAGCCAGGGGGCTGGATGCCCACCACTACTACCACCCTTAGCCAGGGGGCAGGATGCCCACCACTACTACCACCCTCACCCAGGGGGGCAGGATGCCCACCACTACTACCACCCTTAGCCAGGGGGCAGGATGCCCACCACTACTACCACCCTTAGCCAGGGGGGCTGGATGCCTACCACTACTACCACCCTTAGCCAGGGGGCAGGATGCCTACCACTACTACCACCCTCACCCAGGGGGGCAGGATGCCCACCACTACTACCACCCTTAGCCAGGGGGCAGGAAGCCTACCACTACTACCACCCTTAGCCAGGGGGCTGGATGCCTACCACTACTACCACCCTTAGCCAGGGGGGCAGGATGCCCACCACTACTACCACCCTCACCCAGGGGGGCAGGATGCCCACCACTACTACCACCCTTAGCCAGGGGGCAGGATGCCTACCACTACTACCACCCTTAGCCAGGGGGGCAGGATGCCCACCACTACTACCACCCTCACCCAGGGGGGCAGGATGCCCACCACTACTACCACCCTTAGCCAGGGGGCAGGATGCCCACCACTACTACCACCCTCACCCAGGGGGGCAGGATGCCCACCACTACTACCACCCTCACCCAGGGGGGCAGGATGCCCACCACTACTACCACCCTTAGCCAGGGGGCAGGATGCCCACCACTACTACCACCCTCACCCAGGGGGGCAGGATGCCCACCACTACTACCACCCTCACCCAGGGGGCAGGATGCCCACCACTACTACCACCCTTAGCCAGGGGGCAGGATGCCCACCACTACTACCACCCTCACCCAGGGGGGCAGGATGCCCACCACTACTACCACCCTTAGCCAGGGGGCTGGATGCCTACCACTACTACCACCCTTAGCCAGGGGGCAGGATGCCCACCACTACTACCACCCTCACCCAGGGGGGCAGGATGCCCACCACTACTACCACCCTTAGCCAGGGGGCAGGATGCCCACCACTACTACCACCCTCACCCAGGGGGCAGGATGCCCACCACTACTACCACCCTTAGCCAGGGGGCTGGATGCCTACCACTACTACCACCCTTAGCCAGGGGGCAGGATGCCCACCACTACTACCACCCTCACCCAGGGGGGCAGGATGCCCACCACTACTACCACCCTTAGCCAGGGGGCAGGATGCCCACCACTACTACCACCCTTAGCCAGGGGGCTGGATGCCTACCACTACTACCACCCTTAGCCAGGGGGCAGGATGCCTACCACTACTACCACCCTCACCCAGGGGGGCAGGATGCCCACCACTACTACCACCCTTAGCCAGGGGGCAGGAAGCCTACCACTACTACCACCCTTAGCCAGGGGGCTGGATGCCTACCACTACTACCACCCCCACTCATAGGATGGACAATGCATGACACAACAAGCACACCACAACCTAGGGAATGCAAGATTAAGACATCCCCCACCACCATGACAAGCGTGTGAGCAGGCTGTGTCAAATGCCTACAACACCGAACATGACATTGAACATACAATGTGACCCCCTAGCACATGTGCCACACATATATGTGTGTGGCACCCACAATGCAAGCAGCCCATGACCATTGTGGCAATGGGGCCTAAACCCCCATCATCACAGTGACCAAAAGGCAAGTGTGGGGTCCATAGCTGAAGCACATTTTGACCATTGTGGCAATGGGGTCTAAACCCCCATCATCACAGTGACCAAAAGGCAAGTGTGGGGTCCATAGCTGAAGCACATTTTGACCATTGTGGCAATGGGGTCTAAACCCCCATCATCACAGTGACCAAAAGGCAAGTGTGGGGTCCATAGCTGAAGCACATTTTGACCATTGTGGCAATGGGGTCTAAACCCCCATCATCACAGTGACCAAAAGGTAAGTGTGGGGTCCATAGCTGAAGCACATTTTGACCATTGTGGCAATGGGGTCTAAACCCCCATCATCACAGTGACCAAAAGGTAAGTGTGGGGTCCATAGCTGAAGCACATTTTGACCATTGTGGCAATGGGGTCTACACCCTCATCATCACAGTGACCAAAAGGTAATTGTTAACAAAGAAAGAGCTGCAACTGCCAAACTGCATGGATCATTCCTGGTCACAGAACCAAAAACTCATCTGTGGCAAAGTAGTGTATGTGTCCCATTGCAACATAAATTGGGGGAGCCAAATACTGCAGTGCAAATGAAACATTCCTTTGGCCATGTGCAGACAAACAACACCCATGGGGGCTGAGACCGTCAACAGTCATCAATGACACAATGACAGAAGTGACCATCAGAATGCAGAACCACATATCTGCACCAATGGGCACACAAATGCAGATACCCTGTGGAGACAGCAGATGTGAGGTGAACAGATACCATACCATGGCAGCAATGGGACACACAAACCATGATCACTGTGCTGACCGATGACCTAGGAGTCCCAGGGACAGCAGGGGAAACACACCAAACAACATACAGCCAATGGCACACCCAAGATATGCCAATGCAGTGGTGCAGATGCACAAACACAAACAGGCAGACCAACACTGTCATCATACACAGCAGGTGAGGGGTGGGGGTGCCAGTGTCCCCAGGCAACAACACAACACATGAGGAGAGCTGAATACCAATCATACAGATGTGCATACACTGCCACACTAAGCTAACTCATGGATCCAAATCCCCTATGTGGGCAAGCAGGCATTGACAGGTGAGAGGGAGCACAAAACACACATGTCACACAGGCACGTAGGAACAACAACTGACACAGCAAGTCACAGACACACCACAGCACCACCCCCAGGGCCCCCACAATGTGGTGACCCTGGGCTGAAGAAAAATACCACTGTGATGACAAAGCTAAATGTCGTTCACACTGTGAACCACAGTCAGGTGTCCTGAGCAACTAACTACCATCACACCTACACAAGCACAAATCAATCAGCATGGCCAGTAAGCCAAGGCCAACATGGAGGCAGGGGACTAGCCGGGCAACAACTCTCATCTGCACACACTCAACACCACACCCCTCGACCTCCAACAATGTGCAGCAGTGAAGTACACATGCACTGGTGACATTGCACATGCACCCATGACTATTCCAGGGTGGTGGGTGGGAACCAAGGTGTAGAAACACATCACACATGGACACTCAACAAGACTCCTGAATGTCTGACACACTGCACACTACTCTGTACATGGACATGACGGCAATACCACACCGACCAATGGGATCCCAGCCACAGTCACACACCAATGAAGAAGCCAAGGTCACCCACAAAGAACACACATAGACAACAACCAACATTGCAGCCCGGACCCTAAGGAGTGCCAGCAGTCACACACACAACGTGTCACAATCACTGAAAGATAACACAAACTGGAAATCACATGACAGGGGCAAACAACAAGTGCCAAAGGGAAACCTGACTGTGACCCATCTGCGTCAGCACACAAACTCTGCCCTGACAGCAAACACACCTATGGGTGACACCCTGATGACCAGTAATGTGCCATGCACCCACATCACAGAGAACACAGGGAGAAGACTTTGGGGGAACATAGCTCAAGTCAGCAAGCATCACAAACAGGTACAACACTAGGGATCACAGCATGCGCAGATGAATGGAAGTGAACACACAGACATGCACATACAACACACACCTTGGGCGCAGGCAATGTCACACGTGTACACACTGCCATGAGGGGACTCCACTCCTGTGTGAGGAAAGCTGTGCCATATGTTGCCTCAGTAGGGCCCCATCATGTCAGCTGAGCACTTGGTCACACAATCAACAATTAGCACCAAATGAGGGCTCCCATCACATCAGCCTGGTCATGGATGTGCCAACGGAATCATCAGCACAGATCCAACACACTTGTATAGCAATGTTGCACTGACTACACGGATGAGTCCCTCCCCATTGATGCCCAAACCTGCATGTCCACTGGAGATGGCAACACGGTCAGGGAAGTAGACAAATGCAACGATGGCAGGCACAACAGATGTGCAGGGGTGGAAGCCACAGATATGAAATTGCCAATGTAAGTAGGAAACCCATTGCCAAATACTGAACACATGACACCCTCAGATGCTGCTATTGATGACATGGATACACCACATGATAGGACACATTCCCCCTGGACCACATGGGTTCCTGCACAGTAACACTTCATAATCATGAGACCAGATATCACCATCACTGCAGCAAGGGCATGGTTAGCTGCACCAACAACATGTACATCTGAAGCATGAGCACTAGAGAAAAGAAAGTTGCTTTATTCAGCATATGTGTTGAGGCCAAACGAAGTCCTGAAAAAAGAGCAAAGGCCAATGGCCAGTCCATTGTCAAAGTTCAAACAGGGTGACACTGGCAGATGTCACCCTACGCATGCCTGCACAATACCAGGGACAATCCACTAGGAGGGGCAACCGGGGGGCAGGCCAGGCACCGCAGGGACAGGATCAGGGCTCACCAGGGGAGTCAGGGAAGGGGTGGTGGGTGCAGGAGAGCCACTGACAACTGCAGTGGAGGTGTCTGACATGGTGTGTGCCGGCACAACTGGGGGGCATGACACAGATGTCGTGGGTGCCGGCACAACTGCAGTGGACCCTGCAGATGGGGTGGACAGGTCCGCCACTGCAGTGCCCAAGTCAGACAGGGCGGTAGTGGACTCCACTGCAGTGCCTACCTCCAGGGGAGGAGAATGGGGAACAGGCAAGGTGGGTTGGACAGAGGGGGGGACACCCTCACCACATCAGTGGCACAGACAAGCGCAGCGGGGGTGTGGTGCTGGGAGAGCAAGTGGCAGGGGGAGAAGGCCGGAGCATCTTGGGGATGGTATATCTGTGGGTGGGGGAACCTGGGGCAGGGTGTGGTGGGGGCACCTGTGCAGTGGGGGCCTGAGGGATGGAGGACGGAGACCTTGTGCCTGAGCTGCAGGGTGGTGGCGGGGTCTTGCTCTTAGCACTCCGGGGGGACTTGCGGGTGGGGGCCTCAGTCCGTCTGCGCCTGGGGGAGGGTGTCCGGGGGCGAGGGGCACTCTGCTCCGTGTGGGTGGGCTTCCTCTTCCCCCGGGATGCTGGAGCAGCTTCATCGGTGGGGAAGAGGCCGAGGTCACAGAGGAAGAGCTGCTGTGACTTTGGGGTTGCAGGTGAGGCAAGGGAGGGTGCTTTGGAGGGAGAGGGAACTGAGGACTGCGCAGTGCATGTGGATGCGTGTGTGTGTTCCAGGGCCCCATCCCCTGTGAGTCTGGCTTCAGTCCCCTGAATGTGCGTGCGTGTGCGTTTTGTCATTGGCGTGTGTGTCAGTGTGCTGGATGTGTGTGTGCTGGTGTGTGCCTGTGCCAGTGTGTGTGTGCCTGGGATGGGTAAGGTGCTGGGGAGTGTGGATGGAGCAGAGGCAGGAGGGGTGAGGGACCGTTTGAGGAGGGACACTGCTGCCGTCAGGGAGGAGTCCATGGACCTATTGCCCCTCTGTAGGTCAGACATGCCCGATGAGATGCCCTCCATGAACGACACCAGCTGAGTCAACAGCGCGGTGTGCGCATGGAGGACACTCAGCATGGCTGTCTGCCCTACATGGAGCTGGCGAAGGAGGTACACAGACTCCTCACTCAGGGCAGCAGGGGACACAGGGGCAGGGGGTGCGGTGCCTGGCCCAAAGGAGACACGCTCCCGGACATGGGAGCCTCCACGGACCTGGGGAATGGGAGCCGATGGGAGGGCGGTGGTGGTGCTGGTGGTGGCGGGGACAGCAACACTAGCTGGGGTGTGGTGGCTGCTGACACCCGCCTCCACAAGGGAGTCATCCTCCGAGTTGCTCTGGTCCTCAGCTGAGGTGGATGCTGCTGAGGACTCCTCGGTGTGGCTCCCCTCGCCCTCCGTGCCACTGGGTCCCTCCGACCACTCCTCGGCTGCTGACCCAGTCTGGCTCTCCGGCTCCTCCTGGTCCGTGGAGCTGTCCCCTTCCGTGGCCGTGGATGTATCTGCAAACAATGGGGAAACAGACAGACATCAGTCACCTGCACCAAACGCACACACCACTGTGAGCACAGCACATTACAGAGCAAGCCCTGGCATCATTAGTTGTACATTGCTAAAAGTGCCCTAATTGAACAGGAGAAGTCAATTGTCAGTCTGATGCCAAGCATGGCACTCACATCCCACATGGCCTTGCACCCATCTGTCTGGTGTCTGTTGGATTGCAACACCCCAGTGTTGACACATGCACCAAGTACACAGTAGTTGGACAGTGCAGAGGACACGGTGTGGACACATCACAGCTCTTGCCACTGAGTCAGTACAGGTTTACGGATGTAAGGGATGCCCAGAGTCAAATAGGAAATGCATGTGATGCATACCAGCGACAGACACCATGATGCACCCATGTCCTGATAGCCAGCGCCACTATGGTGTGCATGTAGCACATGTCACTCCCCTGCAGGATCACCAATCAGTAGACACATGCCATGGCGGAGGCATGACTGCAAAGTCATACATCACTGGCTCAGTGATGTATGACTTTGCAGCCAGACAACAACACTCTGCACTGTGTCACAATAGTAGGTCATGGGGAATGCAAGTCCTGGAGCTGCACAAGTGCACATGTACATCCCCCCACAACACATCCTCTTAACCCTCATCTGTCCAGGTCATACCTATTGGACATATGGGAGACCTGTGACACTACCCTCTGAACCTGAGCCCCTCACACTCTGCTGTGCATGGGGAACAGCTGCCTGAACTTCACATTTACATGCCCCAGTCTGCATGGGCAGCTGATCAGACACCTATGTGTCACACAAGTATCGTCTCCTATGGTCACATCTCCAGTGGCATGCTGAGCCCCTACCAAGAAACTCCACAGCAGTCCTGGCGACTAATCCACAGCACACTGACACAGAGGCAGACACCTGAGGGGTCAAATCACTGTGCACAATGTGTCCTCTGATACACGGGAGTGGGAGTACAGAGTGTATTGTATGGCCTGGAGTAGGCATGACTGTCCAGCCCCACATGAATGAGGGATGAGCCCTGGACTGTAGGCAGCTGGCTAAGTATGTGTGACACACGTCATATACATACTCCTGGGGCCCAAACATTGTTCCCACCCGCAGCATGGGTGTGTGCCAGGTACCCCAGCCACATGTGGTGGATCAGCTCAGCAATTGGACCACAGATCAAAGTAACACGCTGAATACATGTCAGAATACAGGCATTGTGTAAGCAATGGACCCACCCATGATGCCCACCACAGAGTCAGGGAAACAGATGCTGTCTCCCACCTTGAGTCAAGCAAACTGCAAGGACACAGTCCTAAGTGACAGAATTCCCTGCATGTAAGGGCCACACCTGGGTATCAGATGAGGAGTGGGCAGTGCACAATAGAGGGACATGGCTCCTGGACAACATGACTGCTGTACTGTGGCAGTTCAACCTGGCCCGAGGAGGGCACATAACATGTTAGACAGAGTACACAGTGCAGTCTTTGACTCACCCCCTCCTTGCTGCTCTCTGGCCTTCAGCTGCCCATCCAGGTCTGGAAAGACCACCGCCAGGATCCTGAGCATGTGGGGGGTCAGGGTCCGTGTTCCGCCCCTCCTGCGAGGAGGCGACAGCTTCAGCTGGACCCGTGCAATCCTCCGGGTCCAGCCCCGAAGGTCCTGCCACCTCTTTTGGCAGTTGCGGATCCGGCGCTTGTAGACCCCCACGGACCGGACAGCCCGGACGATGTCCTTCCAGATCTCATGCTTCCGATGGGCAGAAGCCTGTCAGGATGACAAAGTGATAAGGCCATTACTACACATGCAACATATCCGTGCATGACACAGTTGCATATACATGTCGCAATCACAGGGGCACATGGTGTACCCAGGCAGTGCACGGCTGCCCATGGACAGTTTTCCAGAAGTCACTACATGGTATCATAGCATGGGGAGTAAAACCCTGTTCAGAAGCACTGTCACTGCACCATACCTGTCCAGTGCAAGTCACTACACACTATGGGGGTGACAACTACTCAGTGAGCCTGCTAGCCAGTGGTGTGCTGACTCTCAGCCTTGCTAGTCAGACAAAATGCACATTCAGAAAGGCAGTGCACAGAACACTCACCTGCTCCCCTGGTGTCCCATACAGCTTGCTGTACTGTGGAAGTAGGCTGTCCAGCAGGGCCTGGTTCTCTTCAAGGCTGAAGGCTGGGGCTCTCTCCACAGTACGTGCCATTGCAGGGTCCAGAGGGGCAGAGACAGCAGCAGTGCAGTGGCAGATGTTGTCCTGGAGCATGTAGTGCAGGCAAGTGGGCTCTCAGGGGAACATGCAGCAATATATATGTGCTGGAGAGGCAGATACTGTCCCTTGTGTCCAAAGTGATAGGTCCAAGTCGTTTGCATCTTCTGAATCTGGCCAATCCATGGAATAGCAGCACCAAAACACGCCCACAGCATCCTTCAAAATTTCAACTTCATGACATACATGATTTTGCAACATTGTTGTGGGTGACCAACTGATTTTCCAGCAACCGACTCGTTCGAATATTCGAAAACGCGTCCGTTGCCAGGCAAGCCCATTGTCAATGGGTGCGCACCGATCGGTCCATTGAGGTACAACGCGCACAGGGGTACAACGCGTACCCGCACACATTGAATGCAATGGGCCGGCCGGAGGCACCGATCGGTCCATTGCAGTACAACGCGCACAGGGGTACAACGCGTACCCGCACATTGAATGCAATGGGCCGGCCGGAGGCACCGATCGGTCCATTGCAGTACAACGCGCACAGGGGTACAACGCGTACCCGCACACATTGAATGCAATGGGCCGGCCGGAGGCACCGATCGGTCCATTGCAGTACAACGCGCACAGGGGTACAACGCGTACCCGCACACATTGAATGCAATGGGCCGGCCGGAGGCACCGATCGGTCCATTGCAGTACAACGCGCACAGGGGTACAACGCGTACCCGCACACATTGAATGCAATGGGCCGGCCGGAGGCACCGATCGGTCCATTGCAGTACAACGCGCACAGGGGTACAACGCGTACCCGCACACATTGAATGCAATGGGCCGGCCGGAGGCACCGATCGGTCCATTGCTGTTCAACGCGCACAGGGGTACAACGCGTACCCGCACACATTGAATGCAATGGGCCGGCCGGAGGCACCGATCGGTCCATTGCAGTACAACGCGCACAGGGGTACAACGCGTACCCGCACACATTGAATGCAATGGGCCGGCCGGAGGCACCGATCGGTCCATTGCAGTACAACGCGCACAGGGGTACAACGCGTACCCGCACACATTGAATGCAATGGGCCGGCCGGAGGCACCGATCGGTCCATTGCAGTACAACGCGCACAGGGGTACAACGCGTACCCGCACACATTGAAAGCAATGGGCCGGCCGGAGGCACCGATCGGTCCATTGCTGTTCAACGCATCACTGTACATGTGACTGGCATATGTCAGCATGCCTGTCTCAGATGGACATATGCCAGCCACAGATAGCTCCCAGGGAGTGAGGGGCACACCTACATCACGACAGCCTGTCCAAACCTTATCATAAGGCATGTAAGGCTGCATTTCCTATTGTGTGTATGTTGGTGTACATATTGTCCTGTGGGTGTCACCTGTGGGCAGCCACCCCCAGGCTGTGCACGTGTTAATGGGGACAGGATCCTGGGTGTTACGTGTACGTGACCACTGTGATGTGCAACTGTTCATATCTGTGCATGTGCCATGGTCACATTTCACAGTGGTGTTTGTGTATGTCATGTCACATACCCCGTGAGTCCCATGTGGGACGGTATGTTTGAGCCAGGGTGTCCCAGTGGCACAATAGTGATGGCCCTCCACAGTCTTTGTGCATGTAGTGTTTACAATGTCTCTGATTTCATGTGCACAATGGGAGACAGTCTCCACATCCACGTTGTGTGTGCATGGACTCTGATGTTGTGCGTGTGTGTCACAGACGTCCATGGCTCTCCTGCCATGGCAAGTGTGGCCACTACCTGTGGGGGTCATGTTTGTTTTGTTGTGGTGTACACATGATACTCCAGGTGATGCCAGTGTCCATGTGGCATTACAGGGTCCCTGGGAATGTGCCTGTCGTTGAGCTGTGGTGCCTGGGGCACATCTGTCCTCACATGTCACTGGGGGGTGACTGTGACACAGCATCATGATATCCAATGGGCCAACCTGGGACAAATTGATGCCACCTGTAGGACCGTGTTGACAGATGTTGGCCATGTATGTACCATACATGTCGTTCCGGTACTGCACACTTCATGTAGTTGTGCCTCATGATGATGTATGTTGGGATCTTGAGTGTGTTCAATGCCGCATATGTGGGGTGACTGACGATCTTGCTTACTTCTCCTCTGCACTGCAGGGCTCCTGCTGTCCATCGGCCATTCCCAGACCTGGCAACGATGGTGGAACGGGACAGCATCCGACGGTACCGCTTCACCAGGCAGCTGATTGAGGATTTGGCAGTGCAGTTGTCCCCACATTTGCAGCCTGGCCGGCCGTATCCTACAGCGCTGACCCCCAAGGTGAAGGTGATGGCAGCCCTACACTTCTTTGCCACCGGTACCTTCCAACATACTGTGGCGTCTGCTGGTGGGATGTCACAGACCATGTTCAGCCGTGTGCTCCGCGATTTCTTGGCGGCAATGTTGCTCTTCCTGAACCGGTACATCTATTTCCCTAGACTGCGACGACTCACTGACGTGAAGAGTGACTTTTATGCCCTGGGGAGGATGCCGCATGTCATTGGCTCCATTGATGGGACACATGTGGCTTTGGTACCACCACAGGCCCAGGAGCAGGCCTACAGGAACCGCAAGCACTACCACTCGGTCAATGCACTGGTGGTGTGTCTTGCAGACATGACCATCACACACGTGTGTGCCCGTTTCCCTGGTTCAGCACACGATGCCTTTGTGATGAGGAGTAGTCGCATCCCCAGGTTGATGGCACAGATGCAGAACCAGCGTGCCTGGCTTGTCGGTGTGTACTGACTTTGTGCCATTGTGTGTGATCTGATCTGTAGTATTCCGCCCACTTTTCCAAGTCAGCTGATGTGCACTTGTCTGTCCGTAGGTGACTCGGGATACCCCAACATGCCGTGGTTGCTGACACCCCTCAGGAACCCTGTGACACCTGCCCAGATGCGCTACAATGAGGCACATGGTCGGACCAGGAGAGTGATTGAGCGGACCTTTGGTCTCCTGAAGAGCCGCTTCCGCTGCCTGGACAAGACCGGAGGGTCCCTCCCATATGCCCCTGCGAAAGTGTGCAAGATTATCATCGTCTGCTGCATGCTCCACAACCTGGCAGTGCGGAAGGAGTTGCCTCTCATCCAGGATGACGATGACCAACATCCGCCACCTGTGGAGGATCCTGGCCTGGAACACGATGCCAGTGACGATGATGATGATGATGGTGATGGTGATGTCCGCACACAGCTCATCACCAACTTCTTTAGCTGAATGTGAGTATCCTGAGGTGTCATGTCAATGATGTGAGTTGGCATGATGTGTGGGTGGTGCTCTGGTGCTGTTGGAGTGTGTCCATGGGCTACTTGACTGGATGTGTGTTGCGATGTGTGCTTACAGGTGGGCTGTACTCCCCAACAGTGTTGACATGCTAACTTGGTTCTGGGTGGGTATCTTGTAACATGTATTGTGCATGAGTTTTGCTGTTCTGTCCTGTACTCCATTGCTTTTGACTGTGTGTCATTTCTGTCCTTCACAGGGTACTTTCAGATTCGTTTGGTCAACTGTGTCCACCGACAACGTGATTGCACATCCAGGCTGGTAGCTGTTGTGTCCCTACAGGTGATGTGCGCCACACCCATGGACTTCCTTCTGTCTACAGTTGTTGACTGTGTGCCCGCTACCAGGTGGGGTTACCTTGCATCTGTAGTGGTTACGGCATGTTGCTACTGTGTAATAAACCTGTGCTTCACTTAGTGATGTGCGTTGTCTGTGGTCACACATTTGACTGCCATTTGCTTACTGCACCTGTGGGCTACTTGACTACAACTGGGAATGGGTGTGGTGTCTGTGCATTGCACCGTCTTCCCTGGCAACATCAGTGTAGGCAATGAGTCAGATGGCCTAGGTGTGTATGTGTTGTGTAGCCCTGGTGGTGTGTCTCCCTCATATGTGTCACGTTGCCTGTACTCACATGCCTGTGTTGTCCTTGCTGTTGCAGTTCGCATACACAGTGTAATTTTGTTGTTCATCATCCCCATAACAGCACCCACGTTGGAATCACGACAGAGGCAAGTATGGTGTATTATTGTGTTTATTGTGATACATCTGTGATAATAGTGCATAGGATGGATTGTGCTGTACATGAATCTTGCAATCCCAAGTTCCTAGATGAATAGAAAGTCCAGGTAGACAGGATCCCCAGTATCGGGGCCACAGTTGTCTGACACATTGTTCCAACTTGTACTCCCCATGCAATGTGTGGGAGTAGTGTTGCCATCAACAGGGTGAACAGTCTGTGCACAAAGGCGAAAATCCAGAACAGGTTCAGGCTTCCTGGGAGTTGCGCTTGGCCATCAGCCTCTCACTTTCCCCTCCTCGGACGACCCCTCTTCTTGGGGGGGGCCCTCAAGTGCAGGCTGCTGCGGTGCAGGGGACTCTCCGCCAGAGTCCTCCTCCCTCCCTGTGGCAGTTGCAGTTTGTTCGGTACCAGATGTTGTTGGCACACAGGGAGGTGTGGACTGGTTGCTGTTCATCTGGCGGAGGCATTGTAAAATGTCCCTGTGCACCGCCGTCATCTCATGTAGTACATCCCACTTGGACTCCACGCGGGTCATGTGGGAGTCCACACGTGACATGTGGGAGTCCACACGTGACATGTGTGACTCCACATGGGACATGTGGGAGTCCAAGCGGGCATGATGGGCAGCCTGCTGCTGTTTGATGTCTCTGAGGAGCCCCACTACCTGGCTGAGCTCTCCGGTGCTGGACTGGTACGCATCAGCTATGCGTACCAGTTGTGGGTCTTCATGCACACCAGCAACGTCTGCAAGCAGCGACCTCTGTCTCCCACCCCTCCCACCACCCCTGCTGACATGTGCAGTGTGTGCAGTTGCACGCACAGATAACCCTGGTCCACCTCGGGGGTTGGTGGTGGTGGTGGTGTCCATGGCCCCAGGTTGGTCCAGGGTCACTGCGCTGGTGTTGTTCCTTATTCTGTCCATGTCGGCAGGGATGGTATTCGTGGTGACAGTCGTTGGAGGGGTGGGTGCAGGGGGTGCAGCTGGTGGACCTGCTGGTGCTGCAGCTGGTGGTCCTGCTGGTGCAGCATGTTGACTTGCACCGGATGTGCCAGGTTGTTCTTCATCGTCCGAGGAGGACAGAGGCTGTACGACGCCAGTGAGCTCGGCATCCTCTTGAGCCTGGGACTGGGACTCCTCAGCGTCTGCTGCTGTGTCCCTATCATCACCTGTTTTTGGGAGACACAAACAATGTATGTCATGTTTCTGCAGGCATCAGTGGTTGACACACCTGACAGTTGTGACTGTGCCTCGGGGTGCGGGCCTGTACATTGTATTGTCCTAAGTCGTCACAGTCAGGGGTTGATATTGGTGTGGCACATTGTCCTGCATTATTTGGGCATTTCTATGTATTCTCTGGGGTGTGAACATGGTCTGCATTGATTGTGTTTGGTTGACAGCCAGACCTCCTTCCCACCCACCCACCCACCCAGTCAGTTATCCCACCATGGAACGTGCTTGCATTGCAGGGAGTGTAAGTTGTCTCTCAGGATGTCAGTCAGAGGTGTCCTGCTGTTTGTTGGTGCACAGTTGGCAGCAGGGCCTTGTGCTCCCCACAGCAGTAGCCAGTGTCAGCCATCTTGTGAGTCCTTCTCCACTCCCTGTGATGTGAGCATGGTTCAGGGTGGTGTTGATGGGACAGTTGTGAGGCTGAGCAATGTCTGTGACTACCACTCCCATCATGCTATTGCCTCCACCCCCTTCCCAGCATGCCCATGCTTCCTTCCTTTTGACTCTGCTTCCCTGTGGGGTGGGCTGGCTGTGCTGACAGGATGGCTGGGAGTGTTGTCCTGGCAGTTGTTTGGCTAAGAGTCCCAAGAGTGTCCCTGTGCTTCACACAACATAACCCAGGGTGGTGGTGCTTTGTGGGATCTTGTGTTAGGATGGAGGGCATTGCATTCTACCAGGTGGGTACTGTGGAGTTTGTGTTGGGGGGTGTGAGGGGAGGTGCTGGTGACTATGGTCAGTGCTGCAAGTCCCCCTTCCCACCCAGCCAGCCGGATATCCCACCATGGAACGTGCTTGCATTGCAGGGAGTGTAAGTTGTCTCTCAGGATGTCAGTCAGTGGTGTCCTGCTGTTTGTTGGTGCACAGTTGGCAGCAGGGCCTTGTGCTCCCCACAGCAGTAGCCAGTGTCAGCCATCTTGTGAGTCCTTCTCCACTCCCTGTGATGTGAGCATGGTTCAGGGTGGTGTTGATGGGCCAGTTGTGAGGCTGAGCAATGTCTGTGACTACGACTCCCATCATGCTATTGCCTCCACCCCCTTCCCAGCATGCCCATGCTTCCTTCCTTTTGACTCTGCTTCCCTGTGGGGTGGGCTGGCTGTGCTGACAGGATGGCTGGGAGTGTTGTCCTGGCAGTTGTTTGGCTAAGAGTCCCAAGAGTGTCCCTGTGCTTCACACAACATAACCCAGGGTGGTGGTGCTTTGTGGGATCTTGTGTTAGGATGGAGGGCATTGCATTCTACCAGGTGGGTACTGTGGAGTTTGTGTTGGGGGGGGTGTGAGGGGAGGTGCTGGTGACTATGGTCAGTGCTGCAAGTCCCCCTTCCCACCCAGCCAGCCAGCCAGATATCCCACCATGGAACGTGCTTGCATTGCAGGGAGTGTAAGTTGTCTCTCAGGATGTCAGTCAGTGGTGTCCTGCTGTTTGTTGGTGCACAGTTGGCAGCAGGGCCTTGTGCTCCCCACAGCAGTAGCCAGTGTCAGCCATCTTGTGAGTCCTTCTCCACTCCCTGTGATGTGAGCATGGTTCAGGGTGGTGTTGATGGGACAGTTGTGGGGGGGCAATATGTGTGACTGCGACTCCCATGATGCTATTGGCTACACTGACTTGGCCAGCATACACAGAATTCCTTCCTTTGAGTGGTCTTCACTGTGTGTTGGTGTTGTTGTGGTGGCTACATGTGTGGATGTGTGTGTTAGTTCTATTTGTGCCACTGCCTAGCTGTAGTTGTGGTTGTGTTTGTACATGTGTTGGCACAGTTGGATGTGACTTTTTTGATGGCATGTGTTGTGTTTATCTGACTGACATACACATTTTGGGATGATTCTGTTCTAGTTGCTGTGTAATTGCTATGAGTGCATGGTTTGACTCTCCCCTTGACAGTGATGTGTGTGTTTTGTGGCAGTTTATTGTGTACATTTGTTGTGTACTCACCAGGCTCTGGGATGTCCTCTAGTCCATATACGCTCACTGGCGGAAGGATGGCCCGCACCTTCTCCTCCCAGGGCCTGAGGTATACTGGCTTGGCAGGAGGGCCACTGCCGGTGTATTGGCTCAGGTGGTAGTCTTTCTTGAGCAGCTCCCGGACCCTCCTGCGCACGTCATACCACCTGTTCTGGATGTCCGTCTTTGTGCGCCGACATGGTGATTGGGCGTTCACCCTGTTGATGATCCTCTCCCACATCTTGGTTTTCTGCGACATGGGGGTCTGTTGGACCAGAGTGCCAAACAGCTGTGGCTCCACCCTGAGGATCTCGTCTACCATGACTTCCAATTCACTATCTAGGAACTTGGGATTCTTCTTGGGGGGCATGGTGATGGGTGGTGATGGTGGGTGATGTGTGTGTTGGTGTGCAGGTGAGGGTGTGTGGGTGTGTGTTGTGCTGGGTGTATGTGAGGTAGGTATTTGTTGGTGTGCTGATGGTGTGTGGCTTGTGTGAGGGATGAGCTGTGGGTGTGTGGTTGCTTTCTCTTGGGTGCTGGCAGTGGAATGGCATTTGCAAAGGCTCATGGTAGTGATTTGTGTCCTTTATATAGGTGGAGTTGTGGGTGTGTCTTTGTTCTCTGTCCCCACCCCCCCCAGTATTTATTGGCTTGGTAATTGCTTGTTTGGCCTTTTTTGGTTGATTTTTCCTTTGTGCTGTTTGTGTATGTTGGAAACGTTCTTGTGACCGAGTCGGACCCTGCATTGGTCTCGTACGGTGTTTTCCGTTTCGTTCACGCTGTGTTTGTGCAGTTTTGTATGCTGCGTACGCGTCGGTCGCGGTGTATTGTGTTGCTTCGGCTCGGTTTTGTATGCGTGTCGGTCGTACGGCTTGTCCTCCGTCCGACTCGGTCGTGTTTTCGCGCCTTGCATCGTACTTTGCAGGTTGGAGTTGGCGGGTACGATTCGGTCGGATTTGTTCCGGGTGCGTGTCGGTCGGTTGGATTCGCGTGTTTTTCCGGCCGGATTGCTATTTTCCGAGCGGCTCGGTCGGTCGGCTTGGTTTCCTGACGTGTCGGTCGGATTTATCGCGGCTTGCATCGTACTTGGCGTGTCGGGCGCCACTGGTACGTGTCGGTCGGTATTTTTTCCGGATCCGAGTCGGTCGGTGCTTTTTCCGGCCCGAATCGGAATCGACCCCTAAGTGTTTGGGAAAAAATGTAGAAGCTGGTGTTTCTCACATATTTTTCCTACTGGAGTAGGTGGCAGGAATGATGAGCGGCCTGTGCAAATACCTGCAGGTGAGTATAGATGTAGTAGACTTTATTCAGAAGACCCTAGATTTCGTCAGTGTATTCTATATATATTTCACATATTGTTTGAGAGTGACTTGTCTGGTCTCTCATATGCCGTGAATCATATTCTAAAAACAGGAGTTAATTTGCATAATTCTTCAGTAAGAGAACTTTTGGAGAAAGTTCAAGGAAAAGATGAACACTTGGAATACAATTTAATAAACCTAATGGCATGTCAGCATGGGACTAATGAATATTGGTATCAGCGTCATGGTGAAATGAAATGCATGTTGATGAACCTTGGAGCATCTACTTGGTTCCTGATGCTGAGTTGTGCTGAATATGCATGGGATGCCCTGCTAGAATTCTTGCAGGAGGCAAATTCAAATATAAAAGACATTCTTCTGAAGACGCCAGGAGAACTGTGCTCACTAGACCCTGCACATGTTTGCAGATATTTTAATCACAGATTTAAAGCAATGATGTCTTTCATCTTGAAAAAAACAAAACCTCTTCTTGGTGAAGTGATTCATTTCTTTTGGCGTAAACAGTACCATCCCAGAGGTGCTTCCCATATACACATGCTGGTGTGGGTAAAAGATGCCCCAAAGTTTGAAACAGACAGTGATGAGTCTGTGTTGTCTTTTATTGAGCAGTATGTAACTTGCTCCATCCCAAAGGAGAGTAGTGACAACATATTAAGAGAACAAGTTCTACGATTCCAAAATCATAGATATGGAAAATACTGCCAGCAAAAATACAGAGCAAAAGAGAAATTTTATACAAGATGTCCTTTCCGATTCCCACGACTTGTCATCTCACAATGAAGAGTCAACAGCTTTTTGTCTGCAGTTAGACACACACTTACAAGGAAATCACCGAAAAATACATACAACCTAAGAAGAACAGAGGCCTCCAAGTACATAAATGACTACAACCCTGTGATTCTGAAGATGTGGAATCAATCAATCAATCAGGGGAATTGTAAGCGTGCTACTCACCCGTGAGGGTCTCAAGGCACTGGGGGAGGGAAGCTACTCCGTTCAGTCGAAGAGCCAGGTCTTGAGCGTATCCTGAAGATTTTCAGGTGCGATGTTGATGTTGAGCGGGAGCTCGTTGCAGGTCTTGGCTGCGATGTAGGAGAAGGTTCTTCCACCTGTTCTGGCTCTGCGGATGCGTGGGATTTCGGCGAGGGTGAGGTCGGCGGATCAGAGGTTTCTCTTGGGTACGTGGAGGGAGATTCTCTCGTTGAGGTATTGGGGTCCGGTGTTGTGGATGCATTTGTAGGCGTGGGTGAGTATCTTGTAGTCACACATTCGTCAAAGCTGCACCCTCGCCCACATACATAGCCTGCCCGTGACTCTGAAGACGAATATGAAGGGATAGAACAAGAAGAAACAATTGCTGCTGAGATAGCAAGAGAGAGTTCTCAATGAAGTCAAAGTTCAGCAACTGGAAGTCAAGATCCACTTCGACAGCCAATCATTGAAAATGAAGCTGCAATAGCTATGAATGAAGTGGAGAATGCAATGGAGCAAGAAAGATGGGAAACTGTGGATAAAGAACTACTAATACAGCAATTGAATGCAGATCAGAAAGAAATTTTTGAAGAGGTAAAAGGTAAAGTAGAACATGGATTTCTCAATGAGAACAAAAGTGTGCATGTTATACATACAAACCAGTTCTATTATACATAAGTGGCCAAGCTGAAACTGGAAAAAGCTTCTTGATTAAAGTACTGACAAGTTACCTACAGAAGACAACAGATTCCAATTTGTTGTGGGTAGTCACTGCACCAACAGGCTTAGCTGCTCATAATGTTAAAGGAGTTCCCTTCCTCGATTATTAATGCTGCCTGTTGAACATGACAACAAATTACAATACAACAAATTATCTAGTGATGCCTGTCATGAAGTGGCAAGAGTATTAAAGAAATTAAAGCTACTAATTATTGATAAAGTCAGCATGGTGTCTAACCTAATGCTAGCTTTTATACATTTAAGATGACAGCAATTATTAAAAACTAACTACAATGTACTTTTTGGAGGAAAACACTTACTAGTCTTTGGAGACCTGCTTCAACTAACTACAGTAAAAGGACAACCTGTATTCAAGAAACTACTACATAATGAAACAAGGAATTCACTATGAAGTATTTGAAATGGTTCACTGACAAAATTTCAAGTATAAACTATAGATGTTAAAAATATCAAGAAAAAAAAATATAGAATGCAAAATTTCGGCTCCCTATACTTAAAGATATCAAAATTGAAAATATAGATTTAAAAAATATCAATTAAAAAATATAATTAAAATAAAATAATATATATTAAATATATAAAATAATATTATCTTTAACAAAATAAATTACATTTAATATACATTTTAACTAAATATAAAAATAAACTTAAAAAATTATAAACACACAAACATAATAATTTATACATATACATATATTTACTTTAAAATAATGTATTATCTTTATCTTAATTTAATTTTTAAACTTTTAAATTATATAAAAATAAAATATATACATATATCAATAATTTAAAATTAAGAAAAACATTCTATAATTAATTAAAACATTAAACTATTAAAAAAAAATAAAACGTACATTTCGCAATACAATAAATACAACAGTAGGGAAAATGTTGGATAACAGAATAATTAAATTTACTAATCCAATTCCAGTGAATACAAAAGTAGGTACAGTGCAACAGTAGGGAAAATGTTGGATAGCGAAGGGGTAAAAATTACTATTCCCACTCCAGTGAGTGCAACAGTAGGGAAAGTGTTGGATAGTGGAGGGGTAAAAATTACTATTCCCACTCCAGTGATTGCAACAGTAGGGAAAGTGCTGGATAGCGAAGGAGTAAAAATTACTATTCCCACTCCAGTGAGTGCAACAGTAGGGAAAATGCTGGATAGCGGAGGGGTAAAAATTACTATTCCCACTCCAAAGTGTGCAAAAGTAGGGAAAGTGTTGGATAGTAGAAGGGTAAAAATTACTATTCCCACTCCAGTGAGAGCAACAGTAAGGAAAGTATTGGATAGTGGAGGGTTAAAATTACTATTCCTACTCCAGTAAGTGCAACAGTAAGGAAAGTGCTGGATAGCTAAGGGGTAAAAATTATTATTCCCACTCCAGTGAGTGCAACAGTAGGGAAAGTGCTGGATAGCAGAGGGGTAAAAATTACTATTCCCAGTCCAATGAGTTCAACAGTAGGGAAAGTGCTGTATAGCGGAGGGTAAAATTTACTATTCACACTCAAGTGAGTGCAACTGTATGGAAAGTTTTGGATAGTGGAGGGGTAAAAATTGCTATTACCACTCCAGTGAGTGCAATAATAGGGAAAGTATTGGATAGCGGAGGGGTAAAAATTACTATCACCACTTCAGTGAGTGCAACAGTAGGGGAAGTGCTGGATAGCAAAGGAGTAAAAATTACTATTCCCACTCCAGTGAGTGCAACAGTAGGGAAAGTGCTGGATAGCGCAGGGGTATAAATTACTATTCCCACTCCAAGGTGTGCAACAGTAGGGAAAGTGTTGGATAGCGGAGGGGTAAAAATTACTATTCCCACTCCAGTGACTGCAACAGTAGGGAAAGTGCTGGATAGCGGAGGGGTAAAAATTACTATTCCCACTCCAATGAGTGCAACAGTAGGGAAAGTGCTGGATAGCGGAGGGGTAAAAATTAGTATTCCCACTCCAATGAGTGCAACAGTAGGGAAAGTGCTGGATAGCAGAGGGGTAAAAATTACTATTCCCACTCCAGTGACTGCAACAGTAGGGAAAGTGCTGGATAGCGTAGGGCTAAAAATTACTATTCCCACTCCAATGAGTGCAACAGTAGGGAAAGTGCTGGATAGCGGAGGGCTAAAAATTACTATTCCCACTCCAGTGAGTGCAACAGTAGGGTAAGTGTTGGATAGCAGAGAAATAACATTTTCTAATAACATTTAAACAATTGAAAAAAATTAAATAATCTTAAAATTAATTAAACAATAGTTTAAAAATATACGATTAAATATATTAAACATATAAAAAGAACCCATATTACAATATTAATTACATATAACAAAAAGTTACAAATATTATATAAAATAAATTAAGAAATACCTTTTTAAACAATATTTACTTAAAAGGAGCAAATATTAACAAACACATTATTTCAAACATAAATATATCTATTTTATTTCCTACCCTATAACACCACACCAATAAAAAAGACTTCAACATTTTTATTTAAATTTATTGCCATAATTAACATAATTAATAATGAATTCAAAAAATATTATTAATAAAAAATAATAAACATTCATTGAGTACACATTCTTTAACACTATAATATCCACAACACACACCTAAAATTAATTACACAATTGCTGTAATTAATGACTAATTAATAATTTAAATTAATTAACAACTAATTAATAATTCAGCAACAAAAAATAAATTACTTCTCACCCTACCCACCATTTACACCTATAAACACCACAACACACACCTAAAAGTAATTACACATTTACCATAAGGCGGGGAAAGGAAGATGGCAGATTCAACCCGCCCCTGGGAAGCTGGCACGCAGAGTTGCTCCCGTGCCGTCCATAAGATGCATTGCAGAAAATTAAAAAACAGGGACAAAAAAAGCACAAAAGTACGCGGAAAGGACAGAGGAGATAAAAGACATTGGACAGAAAGACGGAGGGGCAGGGAAGGAGAAAAAAAAATAATAATAAAAAAAGCCCTGGTAGCCCACTTACCTGCATGATCCTGACAATCACCTGGATGCCGCGGTGGGTCTGGCTCTCTGCCCGACCAGGTTTGGCGGACTCTCGGCGCTCCTCACTTCACTGGTTTACTTGGGGCTGCTCACCTGCTTGTACGTCCGCTTTAGCTCAGCTGTGCAGGATGGGCCCGCCGACGGTGACTGCTCAGAAGGGCGGGCGCGCAGAATCGCACTCCACGGTGATGACTACAGAGATTGCTGTTGTAGCTGGAGCTGAGGGAGAAGGGCACTCTACTATGGCTAAAGTTACTGAAGTTATTAACCCGGGGGACGCTGCTTTCCCTATGGAGACTGAAATGGTAGATGCGTTGCTGGGAGCTGTACCCTGGGAGTGTTACCATCAACCTCCCAGGGAGTGGGCGATAATGGTGAAAATACTCTGCCATTGAATCCAGTGATCTTCCCTATGGATGTGGCTGCTGGAGGTAATGAGCTGAGTGGGGCCCCAAAAGAGCAATTTAACGGCTTAATCACAGAGCAGCTAAATATTTGTCAAACTCCCCACGAACAACAAGAAGGGCTGCTGCTTCAATGCAGTACTATTATGAAGGGCCCGGTAGGCTTGTAAACGGAGATAGATACTGAGACTGTAAAAGCTGGCAAAGTCGGAGAAGTGATCTCTGCGCTACAGTCGGCGCATTCAGGCAGCTCCTCTCTTTCCTTTATTGACTGCTCAGTAGGGGATAGCCCTGGTGATGGGGGTACCCCGTATACAGCTACGAACCAATGGGCCACCATATTTACATGCCAAGGGGGGCGCAGGCTGAGCTAGCTGTACCTGCAGATTTATCGCCTTGCCATAAACAAGGCAGTATTAAGCCTAAGACTCAGAGATCTCATAGAAATGGGAGTCGATAAACAAGGCGGCATATGCGATGGTAGGATCAGCACTGGCAAACTATCCTCAACCAGTAGCCCTCTCCGGAGGTGGGTTACTTCAAAGGGAGAAGTCAGAAATCTGATATTGCGACTTTCTGACTCTGGCTTAGCGATGGGAATCAGACCAAAACTAGGACTTCAAGTACTCCAAGGTGCTGGACAAGGGAAACCAGCCCCTGAATTGATGGATTCTAGCACAAGTGGCGCCTCGGCACATGCTATCGGCCATTCCCCCTCTGTCTCTTCAGCCCTTCTAGTGGCTACAGAAGAACATGATTTGACTGGTCTGCGGACAGTACCTGATGAAGCCCCTTTTACAGTGATTCTTCAAGTGCTGCAAGCTCAGAGAGAAGAAGCCCAAGAGTACTATGCCCAAGCTAGGGCTGACAGATCAATAATTAAACAGTCTCTTTCGGAAGTAAAAAGCAGGTGGATTTCCTTGCATCGGACATTACGGAGCCACAGCAACGGGTAGCCAACACAGAAGATTATGTCACCAAAGCCGCCAAAACTTCAGCGGCACAAGACAGCCAGCTTAGGTTTATGCATGGAAAAATTGAGGATCTTGAGAATCGGCAACGCCAAAGTAATCTCCGGCTTTTTGGGGTCCCAGAAGGAGTCGAGGGCGTGGACTCCCAGTTATATATTGTTCAACTCTTTCAAAAACAAATTCCAGATTTGGATGATTGGGATTGGGATAGCCAAATCCAATGGGCAAATAGATTGCCACTGGCTGCTAACAAACCCTCAGGATGCTTCCCCAGGCCTTTCCTCATCTATTTTGGCAATTTCGTACTGAGGCAAGCGGTTTCAATCCGGGCTCGACCTTCTTCTCCTATACGGCTGGATTCTTTTTCTGTATTCGTTAGATCGGACTTTTGTAAAACCACAATGGATAGGCGATGGAGACTATGCCAGCTTATTGACCCTCTAAAGGCCGAAGGGGTGCAGGTTTTCCTGCAGGAACCTGGTTGCCTGAAAATTATTAAAGATGGCCAAACACAACTGGTGTATATGGAGCAGGAGGCTCAGGATGTTTTGACCAGATGGCGACAGGGGGCCTCCAAATAATTGGAACTGATAACACCCTCTTTTCTACTGTGTGCAGGCTTGCTACCTTTCTCTCTTACTGAATGATGGCTCTCTTTTTTTCTTGGTTTGCAGTGTTTTTTTCTTTTAGTGCTATATACTCTTTTTTTAGTTTATTAGGTCAGAGGAATGGCCGGGTTGCACTCTGTGTGCGAACCTTCTCCACGGCTGTCCACATTGACAGCAAAGAGGGGCTTATTCTTTTCTTTAGCCACGGGGTGGGTGTTGGGAGGGGAGGGCGTGGGGTGGTGCAGGGTAAAAGCAAGGGGGGCATTGAATTGGTAACGCAAGGTTTTGGGGAAGAGCAGCAGTTTGTAGTGGTTTTTGTTTTAAGCACAGACTGTATTTATGAAGGATGTTTTAGGATGACTATTGTTGCCGTAGGAGAATTTATTGTGCATGAGGAATCTTTAGTCATAGTATGGAGGAAATCAAATGTTTGCGTTGGAATGTCTCTGGGCTAAATGCCGGACGTAAACGTCAACTAGTACGTGAGGAGCTAAAGATGTACCAACCTCGTTTCATACTCCTAACAGAAACTCACTTGGCGTACAAAGACCGGAAACTGCTTAAACAGCTTTGATATCATATAGTTGTGTGTTCGTCTCAAAGAGTATCAATCAGGGGTGTCGCTAACTTAGCTAGGAAGGCACTTGCATATAAAACTCATCAAGTTTTAGTAGATCCTACGGGAAGATGAGCTATGACTCAACTTGAAATGTTTGGTATCAGATATGTTTTTGTTGCTGTCTATGGGCCTAATGTTGATGACCCTGAGATGTTTAATTCTCTCATGTTAACTATATTGGAATTGCAAGGGGTACTTATAGTCATGGGTGATTTTAACTGTATTATGAATCAATCCATTGACTCTACTACTAGGCGGACAACTAATAGAATGCCGAAAGTACGGGCTTCTATTTTGGAGTTAGCACGCTTACATAATCTCAGGGATGCATGGAGAGCTTTACATCCAAACCTCTTGGGGCTCACATATTACTCATATCCACATAGGCAGTATTCAAGGATAGATATGGCCTGGGTTAATGAAGCCGTACTCCAAACAGCCAAGATTGAAGTATGTCCTAAAATCACATCAGATCACAACCCTATTTTGCTATCTTTTCAATAACAACAGATAAGTAACTCAAGTCGCACTTTTTCTTTCCCGCGCTATCTATTGGCTGATGATGATTATATTTCACACATGGGGAAATTGTTGACAGAATTCATACAGTTTAATATTAATACTACTTCATCTTGCATGGTTTGGGACTCCATGAAAGCATTCATAAGGGGTATTGCACAACAATTTATACTAGTTAAAAATAAAGCCAGAGAGGCTTCCATTAAAGCGGCATGCATAGAGTTAACTAACCTGGAGCAACGCCATGCAGGGGCTATCAGACAATATGATGATAATCAGACCCAGGTCTATATTAAGCTGATAGAAGTACGAGAGTCAGCAGCAGGGATACTTAGAGAGAGAGTGGCTGCTACTTATAATAAATACTGATCTACTCAATATGAATACAGTGAACAGGTGGGCAGGATACTAGCTTATAAACTAGCCGATAATAAGGCTTAAGGTTTAATAACAGCATTTAAAGGAGAGGACAACGTAATCTACACAGAGACTCAAATGATACTTGCGCAATTTGTATCTTTCTATGAAGATCTATATGCGCCATCGGATCTAATAATAACAGAGGAGGTTTCTAGCTACTTAGGGGCCGATTCCGATTCAGGCCGGAAATCTCCCCGACCGAGCCGGACCCGGAGAGATTTCCGACCGAATCGGACCCTAGCAGTCCGACCGAACGAGTACGATGCGCACGTATGCTATCGGACTCGATTCGGTCGGACTCCCATTGAAGTCAATGGGAGCCAGTCGTACGCCGCGTACACGGGCTCCCATTGACTCAATGGGCACGACACGAACAAGGGCGCCCCCTACAGTGTGTTCGCGTCGATGTGGGTCGCACCGTGCATGCACGTGTAGGGGGACCCATGGGTCCCCCCTGTGTGCGACTCGCGCGCCTACGCTTCCAGGGGGGTCCGACACGGACCCCCAAAGTGCGGCTCCGACAGCTCCTTGGAGCCGGACTGCACGAGTCGGTCGGAGCGGTCGAGGTGCGCATCGTACTTACCCGGCCGGGGAACGTCTCCATTGCGCGGTGCGCGTCGTCCCCGTGCGAGTCTGTCGGAGCGGTCGGGTCCTGCGAACGAGTCGGTCGGGGATTTCGCGACCGCACGCATCGTACTCGCTCGCCCGGACGCACGTACGACTCGGTCGGGAAATAGGGCTCCGAATTGGATCCAGTTAAGCCGAATCCGATTCGGTGCCCTACCGGCCGAGATCGGAATCGGCCCCTTAATGAGAGCAGCACTTCCATCATTACCAGCCGAGGATGCTGCCCAACTCTGTTTAGAGGTATCACCAGAAGATATTCTCACGGCTCTGTCGTCACTCCCGGCTGGTAAAGCCTCGGGCGAAGATTTGATACCTATTGAATTCTATAAAATATTTAGGATTATAATAACTCCACTCTTCGCTAAGGTTATTTTGGAGATAGGCAATACTGGTAACGTGCCACCAAGTTGGGAAACTACCAATATTGTATTTTTTTTTAAAAAGGGAAAACCAACTCCAATTTAGTAGTACACTGGTTACAACAACAACACAACATCGCTCAAGTACGATTTCTGGTTCTTGAAAAAACCCAAATGAAAGAAGGGAGGAATTTGAGCCAGTTCTTATCCCGACGGGAAGTCATGTGGATAAAGAAATACCAAACTATGGATCCATTGGGATTAAATGATAAATTGGATTTGAGCTGTTTTCTATAATTTAGTTACAGCAAAATAGACTTTTTAGATCCGTAGTATGCAATGACTGATCTCATGAATCACACTCTTTCTTATATGCAACCCCTTGCGGACGTCAATGCATGTGTTTTTCTTTGAATAACTCTTCATTTGAATATTATGTCCCACACACACACACGTGTATCCACACTTAGGTGACACCTTCACATAACCCATAGATGAGGTTGTTTCAAATATCCAGTGTATCACGTACAGTAGTTATAACATGCAATCGTGTGTTGATCAGCAATGAGCTACATGAAAAATATACTTTGTATTATTTGTTAGTTGTTTACCATGATATTTTGTTCACTATGATGCATATACACACATAGCATGCTATGTATATGATGCATTATTTATTGAATGTTTTGATGTCATTTTCACCAATATCTATTCTTATCACTGAGCACAGTCGTTCTTTTTGATCTTTAGTACCTTTCCATCACTTAGTTCACTCTTTCTTCTTGGTTCACTGATATTTTTTGGAGATTATAGACTCCACTTGTTACCTTTTTAACTCAACACTATTTCGGAACTACGTAGGGCTCTCACAGCTCCAAATTGTCTGCCGCATTTTTGTTTACTTCTCACGTCACGTCCTCTCACGTGACCGTGACTTTTCTTTATTTTCATCATTATGCTCTACGCTCGCTTCCAAGCATCGTAACTTTGCAGAAAACTTCGCGCCAGTACGCCGTGCAGAAGCCAGGTTAGTGTTGCTCCAACGATATTGTATCGTGATTGCAGTAGGTTTCTAGTGCGCTTTCGATTTATACCGCTACCTTTACATTACAGGTGTTTGACTCTTCATTCTTTACGGTTAACAGCCGTTGTAGTTGCAGGTACATCTCAGCTTTTGACTATCTTTGAGTTTTCACGCTTTGCACTAACTAGTGTGTGTTTCACCGCTTCGTGTTATGATCATTTCAGATTTCTGCTCGTTATTTTGAGCCTCAATGACTAGTTGCGTACAGTGAGGCTTTCTTCGCTTCAGCCTTCAGGTCAGCCATACTTGTTGTATTTCCGCTGCCTTGCGGGGCATGCACGCAATTATCTATGTGTATGTGCTTCGTTTTATGCATTCTCAGGGATCGTTTGGGGATGCACTTGCTCCATTTTTATCGGTACTTTCCTCTTTACGCATGCTAGCATCTGATCACTTTCACAGCTTTTTAATTTTCTCTCGTGTGGCACTATGATGTATTTCTGCACTGGGATGCACTTTAGACGAAAATCTAGGGCACCATGCGAACACGTAGTTCCTAGGGGCATCGCAGGATTTTGTTGGCTTTATTGAAACATGTATATAGGTAATTTAACAACATATACAGTTTTGTTGAATAAAAATAATCTTACTTACATTTACAATGGCCCCTGAGGAAGGGACAGGAGGTCCCGAAATGCATCGGGCCGAAGGTCATCAATCGCCATTACTTGTGTTATGATGCTATGATTAGTATGATGCACTGTTTAGTTCTTAGTAATTGTTATGATGTAACAATAATTTTGTCATGAAGTAATGACAAAGAAATCTAAAACCAATACAGACTGAAAAATGTGTTTACCTGTACATTGGTTGTAGTAAATGATAAATTATCAACAGATTACAGTGAGATGAGTATGTTTTTGATATAGCGTCACATTTGAATAAGTGTTGTTCAGACGAGCAACAGATCCTTTTTGCTGTGCGCCCGGTTCATTCAATATATTCTTGTCTTGAATTAATTATTTATAATACTGGTAACGTGCCACCAAGTTGGGAAACTACCAATATTGTATTTTTTTTTAAAAAGGGAAAACCCCTGGAAGATTGCGGATCTTACCGCTCGATATCGCTCATCAATGCTGATGCCAAAATATATGCCAAAATTTTGGCTAACACTCTTGCTCCCCTGATGTCTAAACTGGTTTCCAGCCAACAGCATGGCTTTATAGCGGGCCGTGATACCTCGGCTCATATTAATACTGCCATAATGGCATTTGACCTGGCAAAACAATCTGGCTTTAACTTGGGTATGATATTATTAGATGCGGAAAAAGCCTTTGACCGCGTGGCATGGGGTTGTCTTTGGCTTACTCTTTCCTCATTTTGTATGACTGGCCGATATATTACATGGGCAAAGGCACTTTATTGTACACCACAGGCCAAATTATGCTATGCTGGCTCTCAGTCTAGGTTTTTTCATATAAACAGGGGCACGCGCCAGGGTTGTCCCCTTACCCCATTGTTGTTCACCCTATATTTCAAACTTTATTCGGGTTTTACCTACTAATAAAAATATCATGCCATTTGTCTGAGACCCAATGAACTAAAAGTCAATGCTTATGCAGACGACATTGCAATTTTTATGACGGTCCCGGGTCAATCTCTAGAATTAGTTATTCAGGAGGCAGGAATGTTTGGGTCTTTCTTTGGATATAAACTGAACACCAACAAACTCAGGTGCTATTGAACTTTACACCAAATAACCCTGTAATGGGAACATGCCCTGAAGTTACTTATTTAGGTGTTCGCATGACATCTCAGATCGAAAACATAATTAAACTCAACTATGACGCTTTACTCCACAGCGTTACTAAAAAACTAAACAATTGGCACAAATTACCCATAAGTATAATTGGCAGGTGTAACATCATTAAGATGACGATTCTTCCGAAATTCTTATACTTATTTTGCTCAATTCCCCTAAGAGTTACTAATACATTTTTAAGGAACTAGATGGGACGATAAGTAGTTTTATATGGGGCTATAAATGGGCACGCCGAGCTACTAATTCAAAAGTTTCCATTTAACCAAGGCGGTCTTCTGCTCCCCGATTTCAAACTATACTATTGGGCCTCATTCATAAATAGGCTACGCAGCCTGCTTTCAAATAGGGACCAGGATTTCAATCATAAACGTTTGCTGGGCGGGGATAGCTGTAGATTTCGCTACCGGATTCACGATCCGAATTACTTCAAGAGAGTACGTTTCAAAACTCTCAGGGGGTTAGTCTTTATTTGGCGAGAAATTGTTGCTAGGTACTCTCTACCAATATACTTTAATAAATTCCCTCTTTGGATAATCCATTTCTCCCAGACATTTTCCATGATGGGGTAGCGAAACAGTGGGCTAGATTTGGCATTGATAATTTGGGAGCCCTTTACAATTGTAATGGCTTTCGAACTTTTAAAAACCGGCAAGATACTTTTCTTATAACACGCCAACACTATTATTAATACTTACAACTTAGAGATTTTTTTCTGAGAGCACAGGGTCTTAAATCGGTAGAGATACAGGACCTATCGACATTTTTACATGAACCTCCTCAGAAGCAGGTAATAAGTCGAGCATATAAGCTATTTTGTCAGGATAGACTTGACCCCTGCCTACAACTACCTTTAAAATGGAGCACTATTCTTGCGACTGAAATTACCCCTGTAATCTTGGACGAGGCATTTACAACATTAAAAGATGCTGTTTGGTCGACTAATCTAAGATTACAACAGTTTAAGACAGTGTGTATGTTGTATTATATTTACAAGAAACCTCCCACTTGACCTCTATTGCTTTAGACACGGGCAATGACTGCTCCAAACGGGCGATTACACACAAAAAAAAACATATCTAGAACATGTTATATTTCTAATCAACTTTTTTTTTATTTCAAGTGTGCACTTGTTTCTTTTATTTTATCAACATATAAAAATCACAAATTTTTCTAAAAATCAATCATTTTCCATCAACATATATTTAGTTTATATAAATAATTTTTTCAAAACATACTATAACGTTGTGCAAAGACATATAATAACCAACAATGAACCCCTATCTTCATGGTGACAGTACAAAAAAAAAAAATCCAGAATACCTAACATATACTCACAACCACACCATTAGTTCTAACAATCAACACACATACACATATACAATCCAGTCAGAAGAAAAAGATGTTTCACGGTCTTCTTGACCCTGTCGTGGGCTGAGCGCATACAACGTGGTCGACGCGCATTTCGGTGGTAAAGATATAATGCAGACCACCTTCTTCAGGACCTTCTTGTTTCAAACAACAATCATCTGCTGTTGACTTAGTCACCAGTCATCACAGACTCTTCGTCTAAGCATGTTCCTCATCTTTGATAAGCACACACGAGCATGACTACACATTTCTGCATGAAGAGCATGATAATTGGCACAATCAGTTAAATCACTATAAAATCTATCAGGTTTGTTTGGGTTGTCTCTCTATTGAATGACTCAGTGCACTCATGCATGAATCTTTTTCGGTTTTATTTCATCTTTTTATTCTTTCCTCATTTTTCTGTCATTCTTTTTTGCTCTTAAAATCTTAGTGTTCCGGAGTTGGAACCATACTCAGTTCTCACTTTTTTAATATTGGTGGAGGGTTCAATCAAGTGCTTATTTTTAACATGATATGGGCTATTGATACCTGTTATTAAAATACCATAGGTACCCCTGCGAGCAGATGATTATTGTTTGATACAAGAAGGTCCTGAAGAAGGTCTTCTGCATTATATCTTTACCACCGAAACGCGCGTCGAACACGTTGTATGCGCTCAGCCCACGACAGGGTCAAGAAGACCGTGAAACATCTTTTTTTTCTGACTGGATTGTGTATGTGTATGTGGGTTGATTGTTAGAATGAATGGTGTGGTTGTGAGTGTATGTTAGGTATTCTGGAGTTATTTTTTTTGTACTGTCACTATGAAGATAGGGGTTCATTGTTGGTTATTATATGTCTTTGCACAACGTTATAGTATGTTTTAAAAAAATGATTTATATAAACTAAATATATGTTGATGGAAAATGATTGATTTTAGAAAAAGTTGTGATTTTTATATGTTGATAAAATAAAAGAAACAAGTGCCTACTTGAAATAAAAAAAAAGGTTGATTAGAAATATAACATGTTCTAGATATGTTTTTTTTGTGTAATAGTCCATTTGGAGCAGTCATTGCCTGTGTCTAAAGCAATAGAGGTCAAGTGGGAGGTTTCTTGTAAGTTTGGTTTTGGTGTTTTTTCCCCCTTTCTCCCAGACCTTACCTATATAAGGGGGTTCCCATTCTCAATTATGTTGTATTATATTCCCGATAAGATTGTTAGGTGGGGGCGATCAAGAACTCAATATGCAAGTAATAACCTGAATTGCCCTAAGTGTGGAATATATGGTGTAATATTGTTCATATGTTTGACACATGTTCAAAGCTAGTGGATTTCTGGAAGGGAGTCACACAGCTCTGTAAAAGCTGCCTTGGATTAGATCTGGTTTTTATGACACAAGAGATCATGCTGGGTTATAAGAGGGATGCTAGCCACGCCGGGCACTATTTCCTATAATATTAGTCGCTGCTAGACTAGCTATTTCTAGGGCTTGGATTTCTCTTATGCCTTCTAATGTAGCAGAGTGATGGGCTATTGTTACGGATGTTTATGAGATGGAAAAAGCCCTGGCAAAAGCTAGAGGCTTAAACTCAATGCGCATATTTTATCCAGTCTGGCATAGAATGAGCTAGAATAGATTGTACCTTTTGTGTTACCCCATTCTTTTATGTTTTATGATTGCACGAACGTATGTACTTTTCTCTGCGATATGATTTGGACCTGTATTGAAGCTAGTATAAGCTGATCTATATGTATTTATTTTGCCTCCTATGCACGAAAATAAAAATCTAAAAAAAAATATATACAATCATTAATTAATAATTAATTAATTAAAAAAGAATTATTAATTCATCAATTAAAAATAAATTACTTCCCACCCTTCCCATCATTTTCACCAATAAACACCACAACACACACCTAAAATTAATTACACAATTACCATAATTAATTGCCAATTAATTAATTAAAATGAATTAACAACTAATTATTAAATAAATGATAATAAATTAATTTACACATTTAACACTATAACATCTCAATTAAACAAATATTAATAAATAAAAAGTATTCAATAAATGTAATATAATGAAATTACTTCCCACCCTATTCCCCTATAAATCCCCAACCCGCTACTGAACTACAAATGCAAAATTCAAATTAAAAAAAATAATAACTACTAAAAATAATCAATACATTTTATATAATTAAATTACTTCCCACCCTAGTCCCCTATAAACCCACAACCCGCTACAGAACTAAAAACGCAAAATTCAAATAAAAAAATTAATAACTACTAAAATTTAACACATATAATAAACATACAAACAATTCTTACACAAAAAATACATCACACACATATAAAATATATACTAAACATAACATAACATTAATTAAAAAATGGATATTTTTAACAACTATATTTTTGCAAACGATATTAAACACTCCAATATTTTTTTAATCAATATCACTTACCTAAAATCGATATTCTTGACCACCAGAATTTGTCTGTCGATATTCCTGAACCACGATATTTTTGACACGATATTTGTGCAATTCGATAATTTTTACTCGATATTCTGTCTCTGCACCATTTGAAATGTAAACATTTGGGAAAACGTTCAATACAAAGAGTTAATCCAAAATATGCGCCAAGCATCAGATATGCATTATGCAGACATACTAAAGGATATAAGAGTGGGACTCCTCACAAAAGAGGGAAAGACAGTATTACAAACACATCTCATCAAAAATGTGTTTCCAAGTAATGTTTAAGCTGTTGAAGTAATGTATAATTTTGTTAAGGAAGAGAAGTCGATTGTTTGTTTGATGCCAACTCTTGCGGAGTGTAGCAAGTTCAATAAACAATTATTGCAACTGGAAAAAGAAGAGATTGTTGAAATTAGAGCAAATTATAAAATGGAACATCAAAGAGTTACAGTGCTATTAACTGAAAAACTTCAATTGAAACAGGATAGTTTAGAAAAGTCTGTGTCAAAAACTGCAGGATTAGAAAAACAGTTTGTCAGTCGTGTAATCTTACGTTGTAATTTAAATGTTGAAGAAGGGCTAGTGAATGGTGCAATGGGTAAAGTTATGAAATTTGTTAATTATCGAAACAGAAATGATGTGGAATACTGAGGCATAAAATTTGATGACTTTGCTGAAGTTAAGCAGATTGGTAGATGAGTTGTACGTTTCCTACTTGTGAAAGACTTGTATGTCCAGCAAAAGCAGTTCCCAGTGTATTTAGCATATGCAGTAATTATTCACAAATCGCAAGGTTTAGGTGTAGATGCAGGTCTTGTTAATATTGGTAGTAGTGCATTCAAAGAAGGAATGTCATATGATGCTTTGTCGTGAATTAGAAAATTGTCTGGTTTATTTTTAATTGATTATAATGTAAAATTGGTTAGGAGCTCAATATGCTTCTCATTTAGGCCAGTATTCTGTGGCTCAAAAAGCAATACTGTGTCCAAAGTGGAAAATATCAAAGCAGTCTATCAGAGTTGTACAGAAAATCAACAAAAAGAAAATCAGCAAGGAGGAAAGAAAAGAAAACTACAGCACATTGAGGAAATGCAAGGCTATCACTTTGATAATAAATCTTGAGTGAACTGTTATGCAAATGTAGCGTTGAATGGACTATATCATGTGCCTCATTTTACAAATTCAATTAAAGAAATGGTTGATAAAAGAATTTATTCACAACTATGTAGTTTACTTGAAGAATTAAGAAGCGACACAAGTATTATACATTCTGCTACTAGAATAGGAAAATTCACAGATGATTGTACTGGATCAGTAGTGTTTTCTCAAAATCTTTAGCAGGATGCTCAAGAATTTCTAATGTTAATGATAGGACTATTAGATGAAGAAGATGTGAATATCAATGAATAATTTGGTTTAACTTATAAATGGACCCATAACTGTGAAGATTGTGAATTTACATCTAGCACTGAAATCTATTCAGAACGATTCATCTACTTGACATTACCGGATAGTAAAGCTGTGCCCTTTGAAGATTTAACTACAAACGCCCATCAAGATATGACCTGTCCACACTGCAGATCAGAACTTACTTAGGTCAATGTTGTTTCTACAAAGGTATAGAAAATATGTCATAATCATGCTACAACGATGCAGAGTGGATGGTACTAAGGGGCTGATTAGGATGGCCACCCGATCGTAAACGGTCCCGACAGGCATTACGATGCGATCGCCACCACAGTGGTGGCAATGCCAATTTTTTGCATTGCGGTGGGTTCTGCTGGCTGCCGCACATGCCGCAATGCAAAAAGAGGATACATCACATATCCCTGCACTAGGTTGTAGGCACCATGCGGTGCCTGCCACATGGTGCAGGGATATGTAGGGAGCAACATAGGTGCCCCCCACAACCCACAGCTTAGGGAAAGGGGGTAAGGGGGACCCACTCCATGCCCCCAAAGTCCCTTTCAGCCTGCCTTTTCATGGTGGGTTACCCGCCATGAAAAGGCGGGCAGAAAGGGACCTTATAATCCCTACTGCGGTGCCATTGTAGGGATTGGATGTACCCTCCTATGCACCGGCAGACTCAAGGATCCTGTCGAATGCATGACGGTCAGCCTTTCCAACCGCCAACCATCCGCCCGCCATGGTAATATGGAAGGCGGACTACATGGTCCCACCGTTATCGTAATCGGCCCCATAATTAGGAACTGAAATTACGAACTTTAAAGCTGTACAAAGTTCCATCTTAAAAAGAACTTTCACAGCTATAGCAATCATATTTCATGAAGGAATTAATATAACCTCTGGGCACTACACAATATTGTAAGATGTCAAACAGGATGGACAGAGTGCAATGACTTACAAGTGACATTCATATCAAGACTACATAAAAAGTTACCAAACTCATATCTGCTATTTCTAGAACCAAAGTTCTAAGGAGAATCTAGGATAAGAATATGTGGTATTGAGTTGACATATATATGGATTATGTGTTTCTGAGACATTATTCGCCTATTAGGGTTATTATCTACTGCAAGCTGTTGGAAATAAAGGACTCTTTTTAACGGCAGGAAGGGACTATATAAAACATTTGAGGACTACATTGTGTTACTACGGATAAAAAAGTAAATGGAGGTACTACAATACCAGTAGCCTTAAGTTGCATGTGAAAAGTCTCTTCATCAATGAAAAAAGTCCCCTTTTGTTTCTGCTACAGCAACTTCTATGTAGTACTATGTGTTATGTTTTCCATACATGTACAAAAAACATTTTAAATATCATTTTGCCTAACAGGGATGATGTTTTTCCAAAGGATATGCAAAAATGAAGACTGCTTCATAATTGTTGGACATTTTGTACCAGATATAAAAATATCAGAAATAGTTTTAACATAAAGTTGCTTTCATTAAGGTAGTCACCTATCAGCAAGCCAGTATTAAAAAACTTGTAGTGAGTGCAGTGAACAGTATGACATAGTTGTAATGATCTGCTGTGCACATTTTTTTTTTTTTACAATCCATTGATTGTTTTTCCAACTGTTTAATGATGAGTCATACAAAGCATTGTTGAAAGTGAACAAGTATGAAGGCTGAAAACAGGAAAAAACAGTAAAACATTGGTCTATGTTGAATTAAAGTTTTGGTTAAAAAGTATTGTATGTTGTTTGGTTGCCTAATGTTCACAATGAAATTCTAATACATTTTTGTCTGTTTCTATGTTTTCACCGTGGTTGGAGGTCGAGATATATTATGTGTGTCAAATCACTAATCAAGTGATGGAATCATCGAGTTGCTACTCATGTACTCATCCCAACTCACAGGCACAACACTCGCACTCATCCAATCACCCAGCCACTACCTAAGGAGTCATCCAATCACTCAAGTACTGCACTTGAATTCATCTAATCTCCCAGTCAATACTTAGGCACTCATCCAATCACCCATGCACTACCCAGAGAGTAATGCCTTCACTTAAACACTACTAATGCAGCTATGGAATCACCTATTCACTACACTTGCACTCTTTCATTCATCCTAGCACTCCACTTGCAGTTATCCATTTATCCAGGTACTAGACTTGCAGTCATCCAATCACCCAGGCAGTACCCTTGCACTCATGCATTCACTGACATGCTACCCATGCACTCATCCAATTACCCAGGCACTAGTCATGCACTAATCTGTTCACTCAGGCACTACCCATACACTTATCCATTCTCTCAGGCACTACTGATGCACTCATCCAACCACCCATCCACTACCCATACAGTCATCCATTCACTCAGGCACTAATCATGCAGTGATCCATTCACTCAGGCACTATGCATGCACTCATCCAATCACCCAGGCACTACTCATGCACTCATGCAATTAACCAGGCAGTAACCATAAAAACATCCAGTCACTCAGGCACTACCTTTGCACTCATACAATCACCCTTGCACTACTCTTGCACTCATCCAGTCACCCAGGCACTATGTATGCACTCATCCAATCACTCAGGCACTACCCTTGCGCTCACTCAGTCACCCTGGTGCCACCCACACACTCATACAATCAACCAGGCACTACCTATGCACTAATCCAATCACCAAAGCTGTACCCATACACTCATCAATTCACTCAGGCACTATCCATGCACTCTCCCAAACACCTAGGTGCTATCCATGCACTCATCCAATCACCCAGGCACTGCCCTTGCACTCATCCATTCAATCGGGCACTACCCACGCACTCATACAATCACCCAAGCACTACCCATGCACACATCTAATCACCCAGGCACTACCCTTGCACCCATCCATTTAATGAGGCGCTACCTTTGCACTCATCCAGTCATCCTCGTGCTACTCTTGCTCTCTTCCAGTCACCCAGGTGCTACCAACGCACTCATACAATCAACCAGGCAGTACCCTTGCACTAATCCCGTCACCTAAGCAGGACCCATGCGCTCATCAATTCACTCAGGCACTATCCATGCACTTACCCAATCACCTAGGCACTATCCATGCTCTCATCCAATCACCTAGGCACTGCCCTTGCACTCATCCATTCAATCAGGTGCTACCCACACACTCATACAATCACCCAAGCACTGCCCATGCACTAATCTAATCACCAAAGCAGTACCCATGAACTCATCCATTCACTCAGGCACTACCTATTCACTCATCCATTCACCCAGGCACTAACCTTTCACACATACAAGCACCCAGGCACTACCCTTGAACTCATCCACTCACTCAGTGATATGCAATGCACTCATCCATTCACTCAGACTCTACCCATGCACTCATCCAATGACCCAGGCACAACCCTTGCACTCATCCATTCACTCATGCACTACTCATGCACTCATCCATTCATCCAGGCACTAATCATGCACATATCCAAACACCCAGGCTCTACCTTTGCACTCATCTATTCACCCAGGCACTACCCATGCATTCATTGATTCACTCAGGCACTACCCATGTACTATGCAATCACCCAGACACTTATCATGCTCATATCCAATCAAGCAGGCACTACCCATGCACTCATCCATTCACTCAGGCACTATCCATGATTTCATCCATTTTCATAGGTACTACTCATGTACTCACACATTCACTCAGGCACTACCCATGCACTCATCTATTCACTCTGGCACTACCCATGCACTCATTCCATTATCCATTTACCACTCTTGCATTCATTCATTCTTCAATACGCCACTCATCCAGTCACTCACTATTGCAAGCATTATACACACACTTACACACACATTCATTCATTCAGTTTTTTTATAACTGTAAAAATGTTTTTTTAGGGAGGTTTTTTTTTTTGTGATTTTTAAACTTATTTTCTTTTTCTTTTTTAAAGCAAAAATGAACTGCAACTCGCAGTGAAAAAACTTGAAGAAGCTCTCAAAAACATGAGAATACTGCAAGGACCCAAAGACAAAATCAACATTTGTGAGTCTTGCAACTGTTGTGGAAAGCTGTTATGCTCTGCTCACCAGCACTAACCACAACTCCACAGTCCAAGCAATAAGTGGCCATCCGGCTGCATTCAGGTGTGATGCCTTAAGACTGTATTGAACTTCAGAAGGCACTCTTTTTCCAGGTGTTGATGCTCTTGCTAATGATGTAGATGGACATTCAGCCTCTCGTTGTCTCTTTGCAGCTTTTAATCGGTTGTTGTGGAAAGTTTCCAGATGGTAGAGCATTGAAGTTGTTTCACAACAGTATTTTTTATTTGTACCTCTCGACAACTTCTTCTCACAAATTGTGCATTGCACAATTTTTGATGCTGTTTTGGATTCTCCAGAAGGAATTGTGAAGACCTCCCATTGATGCTGCTTTTTTTCTGTGGAGACCCCTCATCTTCAAAGTCTTCAGAATGCAAGTCCTGGACTTCCTGGTTTTCCTGTTGTTGCTGGTTTCCCCCCTTTTGTTGTTGTTGTTCTGTTGTTTGAGTTGCCATTTATATAATAAAGTTGTTAAGATTTTACAAGAAAATTCCAGACACCTTCTCTCACTGAAGTGCTCTCAGAGAATGAACAAGAAAGGTGTATGGGTGTGTTTTCCCTATGTTATAGTTGAAAAGTGTATCATCCAATCATATTTCTTTGTTTCCCAGTCACATGATCTTCGCGACGATATGCGTCATCTCGAAGACCGGAAATTGAACAGAATAATATTTTGTTTGAAAATAGGTAGTCAAACATAATTGTTAATCGACTGATATTAAACCCCAAATGAGTATCATACATTGTATTATGTATAAATATGTGTTATACAATTTACCAAAAACACACGTTCATCGCGGTAACCAACGTCATAACCACTTCCGGCATTGCCGCAATCACACAAAACACCAAATAAAAGGCTTTTATTGAAAAACTTCTTCCAAATGTTAGGTTTTAAGAGTATATCAATAAACAACTTGTGTCAAATATTAATTAAAATATGTCTCAGTATGTGTCCCCAAGTTTTGAAAAAAACATGTTCCCTTTGCGACTACTGACGATGACGACGTCTATAGTCACCACGAACATATAAAACATCACATTGAAGTAGTTTTTTCACAAAACCATCTCACAAACTCTACAAGCTTATACAAATACCCCTTATAGAGCCATTTTAGATAGAAAATACAATTTAAAAACCTTGAAAATTCACAAAAAACAATCATAGGTTACATGGACGTTATAGTAGGGAAATAGAATTTGAAAAACCTTAGAAATTCAATGAAAAAAACAAAGGTTACAGGGACATTATAGTGAGGATTTAGCACTTAAAAAACCTTATAAATTCACTAATGACATCTCAAATGACATCACAAATGCAACACTGATGGCATCATGCACAGAATCTCTGATGCACCCACTCACACCCCATATAACCTTTCATACACCCACTCCAACTTCCACACTACCATTCTCAAAACCATTGACACACCTGTATCTGTACTTACACACCCGCTTTCTGATTCATAGGTCTACACACACATCCACACAGTCACCCATACAGCCACTCATACACCAACTCGCTCACTAATACAGCCTCTGGTATATCCACTCATGCACCCATACAGCCACTCACACACTGTCAGTCACCCATAGAGCTACTCACATACCTACTCACTCACCAAGAGAGTTACTCACACAGCCATTTACTCACCTTTACATTTAAACACACTCACTCACTTTTTCATGCAGATATTAACACATACTCACTCACCTATACAGTCACTGACAAAAGCACACACTCACCCATACAGACACTATCACAATCCTTCACTCATACATACATTCACTCATATACTCCAACACTCACCTATACTGCCTTTCACATATCCAGTTACTCACCCATACCACTGACACATTCATTCACTCACTGACACACCCATACACACACTCAGTCACCTATACAGCCCCTCACTTATACACTCACAAACCTGATACAGCCACTGATTCACCCACTCACTCATCCATACAGGCAGTCACACACCCTCTCACCCAGCCACACAGATACTCATACACCCATACAGGTACTCAGACACCCAATCAATTACCCATACAGCCACTCACATATCCAATCACCAACCCACGCAGCCACTTAGACACCATCTGACAGACTGATGCAGACATTCTCAAAACCTAGTCACTCACCCATACATTCACTGAGACACCTAATCACTCACTTATACAGTCAGTCACCCACCCACTAAATCTTACATACAATCACTCATATGGCCACTGACTCATAAATATACCTTGTTATATATATTTAACTCTCATAAACATTTTAAAAACACTCATAGTCACTGGATGATACCATCAGTGATGTCATCAGTGATGTCATTTGAGATGTCATCAGTAATGTCATCAGTGATGTCACTGTCCATGTCATTAGTGATGTAATATGTGAGGTCATAAGCAGTGCATTGTGGGGGCACGAGTTATAGTTAGCTCAGCTAACTATAACTGCTGAATTTCTCTGATTTTGTACAAGTGAAATGTCAGCCTATCTATAACGTCTCTATAACCTTTGGTTTTTTTCACTGAATATATATATGTATATATATATTTGACACTCTCCTTTGCAGTAAGTCGGCTTGCTTCCTTAACGCAGGTGGTGCTCGGGAGGATGCCCTTGCAGAGCGTTTTAACATCCAACACTGCTCCTTCACATAAAAAGAGACCCGGGACTCTGGAGTGGGTCCATCAATTTCGTTAATACATGTCGTAAAAAAATCATTAAGAGGCGCATTTCGGCAATCTCCATGCCTTTCTCAATCTTAAATAGTCTCCATTGCAATTGCGCTGCTTAAATACAATACTTCTCCATAAACATGGAAAACATACTCAGCATAACATTTTCAGCAACCATTTCGTCTTGATAAATGTAATGTCTTTAGAATATCAATAGTTGCACGGTGAGTATGAAAAAATAAAAAACAATGTTCATAATGCAATTGTAAGGTTTTCCCCAAGTAGGGACGACATGTCAAGTCCTTTTAAAACCACAATCCTCACCTTCGGCCGATGCAGTGAGGTGCCATGCTATGTATTCCTCTTGAATTTTTCAGCTAGGGCAGGCTTCCTCTTGGAGCCTCACGGCCCCGCCACAGGAGCCTTCCTCCACACGGCATCAGGCCATTGCTCCCGCCTCACCCTGCTCTCTTACTTGTTGGTACGTTGCCGTGGATTACTGGGGCAAACCGACCTTAACTTTCACACTCTCTTTTGCGGTATGTCGACTTGCTTCCTTACCGCAGGTGGTGCTTGGGGGGACGCCCCCGCAGAGAGTTTTAACATCCAACACTGCTCCTTAACATAAAAAGAGACCCGGCACTCTGGAGTGAGTCCATCAATTACTTTAATACATGCTGTAAGAAATTCATTAAGAGAATCGTTTTGCTATCTCCATGCCTTTCTCAATCTTAAATAGTCTCCATGGCAATTGCGCTGTTAAAAATACAATACTTATCCATAAACTAAGCCCGGATGGAGTTGGCAGAGTGCTACTATGAGCAGTTCCACGGAGTTGCCTAAAAACTCCGTGGAACTCCGCTCCGCTCCACAAGAGGAAATGAGAAGTACTAGGCAAAGCAGCACTTACCTGGTCTGGCGTCTCCGCTCTCCGCCATGCCCGGACTTCCCTCCTCCTCGCCATGGTCTCCTCTCCTCCTTGCTGCGCATGCATGTGCAGTCCTCCCAAAACGTACAATGTAGGGGTTTGTGACCTGCGGCGAGGACGGAGAGAAGGAGAGGAGGGCCGCCCGGGCACGACGTAGAGTGGAGATGCCAGACCAGATAAGCGCTGCTTTGCCTTTCTCCTGACTTGGGCGTGGGTGGGCCGGGGCAAACTCCGCTACGCTGCGGAGTTGGAGTTTTTGCCCAAACTCTGCGTTCCCAGCAGAGCTCAGAGTTGGCAAAACTCCCCAAACTCTGTTGGCAGAGTGGAGTTTGCCACGCAGGGTTACCATAAACATGGAAAACATACTCAGTGTAACATTTTCAACAACCATTTCGTCTTGATAAACGAAATGTCTTTAGAATATCAACAGTTTCACAGTGAGGGTGAAAAAATAAAAAACTGTGGGCCCGATTCACAAAAATAATCTGAGACAAAATCCTAACTTTACGACTTTTGGTTTTCACAAAGGGCATTTAGGAAGAGTAAAGTTAGGATTTTGTCTTAGTTAAACTTAAGTTTTGTTCTTAAGTTAAACTTAAGACCAAAACTTAAACTTAAGACCCAAACTTTGTCTCAGTTAAATTTAAGTTTTGGTCTTAAGTTAAATTTAGGACTAAAACTTAAACTTAAGACCAAAACTTTGTCTCAGTTAAACTTAAGTTTTGGTCTTAGGTTAAACTTGAAACCAAAACTTAAACTTAAACTTAAGACCAAAACTTTGTCTCAGTTAAACCTAAGTTTTGGTCTTAAGTTAAGCTTAAGACCAAAACTTAAACTTAAGACCAAAACTTTGTCTCAGTTAAACTTAAGTTTTGGTCTTAAGTTAAACTTAAGACTAAAACTTAAGTTTAACTGAGACAAAATCCTAACTTTACTACTACTAAATGCACTTTGTGAATTCCGAAAGTCGTAAAGTTAGGATTTTGTCTCAGATTACTTTTGTGAATCGGGCCCAATGTTCATAGGGCAATTGCAAGGTTTTCCCCAAGTGGGGACAATATGTCAAGTCCTTTTAAAACCACAATCCTCACCTTCGGCCGATACCGTGAGGTGCCCTGCTCCGAATTCCTCCTGATTTTATCAGCTAGGGTGGGCTTCCTCTTGGAGCCTTGCGGCCCCTGCCACAGGAGCATTCCTCCACATGGCATTGGGCCACCGCTCCCGCCTCACCCTGCCACTCTGTTATATCTATATAAATCTATCTATCTATCTATCTATCTATCCAACTATAATCACCCATTTGACGAATCTCCACTGAACTTTCCAGACCTATTCTTTTGTCTAAATTGCCACATAATGTCAGGGAGATATGTCAAGGAGATGCAAAGAAAAAAGGGAGGTCCCAAAACGTGGTTTTGCACTAACGCCTTTTCCAAAGACTTTGTACTCATGCCTAGCAGCCAAACCACTGACAGGATTTCTATTAAATTTGGCAGGCTTATACATTACAGTGTGCAGATGGTACTTTTGGATAGTAGAGGTAAGCACAGTAAGTATTTTTAAAAGCATGAGGCATTTAAACTTAGCAATACCTGTAACCGCTGAAGTGTCGAGAAATTTTGTGAGACTACCGTGGTACATGGCGTGGTACATGGCGTGTGATTGGCTAATGTCTGCCTTCACATAAGTTAAAGGCAGCCATGTGATTTTAAGGCCACTTTCCCTGTGTTCTGGGTTAGGGGTTTAAATATAGGCAAGTATTTAGTATTATAAGTTTCCCCATTACCACATAACTAAAGTGATAATAGGTAGGGGAAAATTAAATAAAGTTTCTATATATTTTTTTTAAATTTCACTGCAGTACTACCATAATGGTACTGTGATATTTCAAAAAATTAAAAAAATAGAAATATGTAAAACAACCAAACTAAACAATGAAATACATTATATTTCATAAATGTTGTCTACTGCAGTGTATTTTTAATTTTTTATACAATTAATTCTTTATTATATAAAAAGTGCATGGAGTGAAATCGGAAATACCAAGAAATTACAGACCAACTTAAAAATAGTTTTGAAAAAAGGTACATTTCCTAAAAAACGTGGTACATCCTAGGTTCTACTTACTCTGTAAACTTTAATTTAAAAATTCCCTACCTATTAACACATTAATAAAGTGCTGATACATAGGAAACAATAATAAAACCTAATCTTACCTAGAACACAGCTAAATTTTGGCAAAAACAAAACATGCCTGCCTTTTAATTTTATAAAGGAAGCCATTAGTCAATTATATACTGCCTTCTCATTGGCGTGTACCTTGGTTTATCACAAAGTTACACTGGTATACTGTGGCGCAATGAGTAACTAATACCTAGATGAAAAATTTATTGTGTTATCTTTATGTCACACATAGTCTTGCATGAGCAACGCAATACTTAAATCACATTTACAAACAAACACAAGGCCACTATGCTTGCCCCATGTTCCTAGGTAAATCTAGAGCAATGCAAGGCAGCGCAGATTGCTGTCTTGCATTTTTCTACACAGTATATTGTTCTTTCCTGACAAATTTCATGTATATCCGTTAGCCACTCCACTCCACTCTACGCCACTCCACTTTCTGCCACTCCACTGTACCCCACTCCAGTCTACAACACTCAACTGTATGCCACTCCACTGTATGCTATTCCACTGTTCGCCACTCCACTCTACGCCACTCCGGTCTTAGCTATTCCACTCCAATGTATGCCACTTCACTCTACCCCCATTCCACACCCCTCTTCTCTATGCTATTCTACTGTATGCAGCTACACTCTACACTGCTCCGGTGTATGGTATTCTTCTGTACCCCACTCCACTCTAAGTCACTCCACTCTATGCTACTCCAGTATATGATACTCCACTGAATGCCACTCCATTATACGCTACTACACTGTACGCCGCTACACTGTTAGCCATACCACTGTATGGTACTCTACTCTACACCACTCCCTTGTTCCCTACTCCACTCTACGCCACTCCACTCCACGCCACACCTCTCTACGCTATACCACTGTCTGCCACTCCACTGTAGGCAACTCCAGTGTACGCTACTCCACTGTATGCTAGTCTACTCTACCCCATTCCACTGTCTGCTACTGCAGTCTAGGCCATTCTACTATACACCAGTGCACTGACACTTCACTTTACTCTACTCCCCTCTATGCTATTCCACTCTAACCCAATCTACTCTATGCTACTCCACTATATGCTATTCCACTGTATGCCACTGCACTATACTCCACTCCACTCCACAGTATGCCACTCTAATGTACACTACTCTACTCTTCACCACACCACTGTATGCTAGATCACTGTATGCCTCTCCACTGTGCGTATCTCCACTGTATGTCACTACACTCTACGTAACTACACTCCATGCTATTCCCCTGTACACAACTCTAGTGTATGGCACTCCACTGTATGCATTCCCACTCTACTCCACTGTACGCCACTCCAGTCTATGCAACTACACTCTACACCACTCCACTCTACGCTGCTTCACTCTACGATGTTCCACTCTATGCTACTCCACTCTACAACACTCCACTCTATGGCATTCCAATGTATGCCACTCCATGTCATGCTATTCCACTCTATACCGCTCCACTCTACGCCATTCCACTCTACGTTATTCCACTGTATGCAACTCCAATCTATGCCACTCCACTCTATGCTATTGTGCTCCACCAAACTCTACTGTACACTACTCCTGTGTACGCCACTCAACAGTACACTACTCCACTCTACATTATTCCACTCTACCCCACTGCACTGTAAATCACTCCACTATATGCTATTCCACTGTATGCCCCACCACTACACTCTACACCACTCTGCTCTACTCTGTTCCACTGTACACAACTCTGCTCTATGTTTCTCCAATGTATGCTATTCTACTCTACCCCACTCCACTGTATGCCACTCAACTCTATGCTACTCCACTGTATGCCACTCCACTGTACTCTACTACACTGTATGCCACTCCACTCTATGCTATTCCACTGTATGCCACTGCACTGTATGCCACTCCACTATACGCTGCTTTACTCCATGCCACTTCACTGTTCACTACTCCACCCTATGCCAGTCCACTCTACTCTATTCCTTTATGCAACTCTACTCAATGCCACTCCACTCTATGATATTCTAATCTTCAGGAATTCACTATACTCCACTTCAGAGTATGCCACTCCATTGTACACCACTCTACTGTACTCTACTCCAGTCTATGCTATCGCTCTCTAAACCACTCCACAGTATGCCACACCATTCTACGCTATACCACTGTATGCCACTCCACTCTGCGCTAGTCCAGTGTACGCCATTCCACGGTATGCTAATCCACTCCACTTCAACCCTGTGTCCGCCACTTCACTCTGTGCCACTCCACTCTATGCTATTTCACTGTATGCACCTTCACTCTACTCCACCCCACTCTATGATATCCCACAGTATACCACTTCAATGTATGCTTCTGTACTCTACACCACTCCCCTGTAAACAGCACCACTTATGCCACTCTACTGTATGCTATTACACTGTACACCACTCCACTCTACTCCACTCCACAGTACATAACTCCACTGCACATCACTGCACTCTTCGCAACTCCAATCTACACTATTCCACTGTAAACAACACCAGTGTATGCCACTCCACTATATGCTATTCCACTCTACTCTACTCTACTGCACATAGCTCCAGTCTACGTGACTACACTGTACGCCACTACACTCTACGCTACTCCATGCTGCACTATTCCACTCTACACCACTCCACTGTACAACACTCTACTCTACAACCCACAGCTCTATGCTATTCCTCTGAATGCAACTCGAATCTATGCCACTTCACTCTATGCTATTACACTCTACCACACTCTACTGTACACTACTCCTGTGTATACCACTCCACTGTACACAACTATACTGTACATTACTCCACTCCACACTATTCAACTCTACCCCACTGTAGTGTACACCAAGCCGCTTTATGCTTTTCCATTGTTTGCCACTCCAGTCTATGCAACTCCACTGTACCCTATCTCACTATATGCCACTCCACGGTATGCTACTCCACTATACCCCACTCCACTGTATGCTATTTCTGTCTATCCCACTCCACTGTATGACACTGCAATCTAGGACACCCTACTGTACGCCACTCCACTGTTCGCTGTTCCACTCAATGCAATTCCACTATATGCCACTCCATTCTATGCCACTCCACTTTAGCCATTATACTGCACTCCACTCCATTCTAGCCACTCCACTCTAAGCTATTCCACTGCACGCAACTACACTGTAAACTACTCAATTGTATGCTATTCTACTCTATCCCACTCTACTGCATGCCACTCCACTTGACTTTACGCTACTCCACTGTACACTATTCCACTGTACGCCACTACACTGTATGCCACTTTACTCTAAACCAATCCACTCTGTGATATTCCACTGTACGCCATTACATTGTATGCCACTCCACTGTACCCCACTCAAAGCTATGCCACTCCATTGTACACTACTCCTCTCTTTGCCAATCCATTCTACACTATTCCATTGTATGCAACTCCACGACACTCCAATCTATGCTATTTTACTCTACCCCACTCCATGCTATTTTACTCTACCCCATTCCACTCTATGCTATTCTACTTTAGCCTACTCCACTGTACGTCACTCCTGTATTTGCCACTCCACTGTACGCCACTCCACTCTACTCTATTCTACTGTATGCCGATCCACTGTACGTCACTCCCTTCTATGCTATTCCACTGAATGGTATGCCACTCCACTGTATGCTATTCCCCCCTACTCCACTTCCTTCTAGGCCACTCAGTGGTGGCCGGCATGGCTCGTGGGTGGTGGGGTGGTTGGGTCATGGGTCGCGCAGGGGGTCGCGCATATTTTATTTATTTTTTTTAATTAAAAATTAAATAAACGTACCTTAGCACCGGGTCCTGCGTCTCCGCTCCTGCTCTTCTGAGTCTCGGATGGAAGCACAGCCAGGCCCCACTGACCACTCACAACGCTGCAATGCAGTGTTTTGATTGATAGGCACCCAGGCTCCCCTGAACAATCACAACGCTGCAATGCAACATTGTGATTGGCTTTGAGCGTCCTGGTTGGACGCTCAACCAGGGAATGGGAGCCTGGGCTTGTTCTCCATGAAGGCTGTAATGTAATGCAATGCAGCCTGCATGGAGAACGGGGAAAGTGTGAATAACTGGTTTGGGCGGCCCAAGAGGGCCAACCAAACAGTCATTGTGCATCTAGGAGTGGGCAAACTACTCCTTCCCTGCCCTGCTCCGAGAGCAGAGCAGCCCCGCCCTACCTGCCCTCCGGCAAAAGCAGCAGGAAGCATTAAATGATAATAACTTAAAGTTATTATCATTTCATGCATTTTCTTCTCACTGCTTAAAATCAGTGGGGTGACGCTCCTCCTGCATAGTGGAAGAGCCACCACTGAGGCCACTCCACTATACGCCAGTGCATTGACACTTCAAAGCAATTCAACTGTACGCCACTCCACTCTACCACACTCCACTCCATGCTGCTCCATTGTATGCCACTCCATTGTACGCTACTCTACTCTACGCCACTCCACTGTATGCCACTCGACTCTACACCACTTGATTTAATGCTATCCCACTGCACTATATGAGATTCCCCTCTAAATAACTCCACTGTACCTCATTCCAGTCTACACAACTACACTTCATGCCACTCCACTCTATGCTACTCCACTTTATGCTATTCATCTCTATGCCACTCCATTGTACAACACTCCCCTTTACAGTATTCCACTGTATACCAGTCCACTGTACATGATTCCACTCCACTGTATGCCATTCCACTGTATGGCACTCTACTCCACTCTACAACACTCCATTGCTCCATTGTACACTGCTCCACTCTATGCCAATCCACTCTCCGCTATTTCACTGTATGCAACTCAATCTATGCCGCTCTGCACCATGCTATTGCACTCTACCACATTCCAATGTACACCACTCCAGTGTATGCCACTCCACTGTCAGTCACCCTTATATATGCCACTCTACTTTATGGCACTCAACTCTATGCTATTCCACTGTACACCAGTGAACTGTAAGCCACCCCACTCTATGCTATTCCACTGCATGCCATTCCATGGTACACTATTCCACTGTATGCCTTTCCACTGTATGCTACTCTATCCTATGCTATTCCACTCTATGTTACTCCACTGTAGGCCACTCCACTCTATACTATTTCACCATATGCCACTCCACTTTATGCTATTCCAGTATATGCAACACCACTCTACGGTGTTCCACTCTACATCAATCCAGTGTATGCCACTGCACTCTACATCACTCTACTGTAAGCTATTCCATTGGACATCACTCCCTCTATGTCATGATACTGTCTGCCACGATACTCTACGATATGACACACTATGACATGACACAGTATGACACTGCACTCTATGCCAGTTCAGTCTATGCCACTCAAGTCCACTCCTCTCTATGAACTTTACTCCACTCTAAGGCACTCTATGCTACTCAACTGTACAAAACTGTACTCCAGTCTACGTCCTGTACAACACTGTAGACCACTCTTTGAAGCTCTACTCCACTCTAAGAAACTTCCTCTATGTCACTCCATCCCACTTTACTCCACTCTACTCTATGACACATTACTCCACTCTACTCCACTGCACTCTTCTATTCCACTGTGTGCCACTCAACTCTACACCACTCTATGCCACTCGACTATACAACACCCCACTTTACCAACTCTAACATGCACTGTGTTCTCAGAAATGCTCTCACATACCCACTCACACAACCAAACAGCTACTCACACACCCACTCACACACCCACCCATACACCCACATACCCATTTATACACCAACACAACCACTCACACACCCACTCACAAACCCACACAACCACTCACACTCCTACTCACGCCCAGCCCAGCCACTCACACACCGAAGGTGCGCCAAAGGCAAGCCCGCCTGTGCCCGTCCGCGGCCATCCGGGGCCAGGGGCCAGCCACTATGCCCGATTTTTAAACTATTCCCTGTCTGAGCTAAAGTCACTGCACTCTAAAAATTATTGTCTCAATCCTTCACTTGGCCCTACATTGATCAAGCTAGGAATTATGGAAATTAGGCTCTCCTTCCCTAAATTTGGCCATGTCTCCTACTCAGCAGGTAATACTCTGGGACAGGACCTCCATGGCATGCAGGCCCTAACTATCATATACCTAAATACTCGCTCCCTGGCTAAACAAAAACTAGACCTATTTCATCTATTGGACTCAGCTAAACCAGATATTCTTTTACTAACTGAAACCTGAATTACACAGGAGTCAACTCCCGATATCCTGGCCACCCTACCCAACAATTATTACATCCTCCAGGCAAACCGTCCCATGGGGAAAGTTGGCGGAGGTGTCGCTGCCATCATACACAAGGAACTAAAATTCACCAGACTAACTAAACTAGACATCACCTCGTGGATAACCTTGTTATTAAACGGGAGTCAGTTCTGGCTCCCCTAATATGTGTATTGCTATACAGGCCTCCTCAGAACATGCCCCTCTTCCCCCAAATATTGGGCGAGCATATGGCCCATTTAATAATTAACCATGCCAAAATTCTGTTAATAGGTGATTTTAACTATTGGGCCAATGACGTCAGGTGGTCCACACAAGGCAGAACCGATCGACTTGCTTAGTGGACTAAATTGCATCCAGCACGTATTATCTCCTACACACATCAAAGGACATATACTTGACCAAATTTGGACATCTAACCTCACAGTGTCCGCTTTAACAGTGTCGCCTTGCACTTGGTCAGATCACTTTCTAATAGAATTTGTGATCAACAATAGGACGACAAACAAGCCCCTAGCAAAAGAAGGACTCAGGGCTAGAAGCTGGAACAACATCAACATTAATGCCTTCTTCAGGTCACTGGCCACTGTTGTTTCCGCCAAACAAGCTTCTGTTCACCTAAATGAGGAAAGCATCACGGCATGTCTTACAGCAGCTAGTAATGAATATGCCCCCTGAAGACAAAATAAAGCAGCCAGATGTCATGAGGCCCAGCGCTGGTTCTCAGAAGACTTAAAAATTCAAAAACTAGCTCTGCGCCAAACTGAAAGGAAGTGGAGACAGAATTATTCTCCTGATAAAAAAGAGATTTATCTAGCTCAACTCAAGGAATACAAAAAATCCATTCAATTTACCAAGGCCACTTATTTCTCCTCTAGGATCATGAGTTCCACCAATCAATCAAAAGAAATATTCTCAATCGTCAAAGAGGTATCTAACCCTGACAGAGTTACTACAAAACCCATCCCTTCTCAGGCACTCTGCAATGCGTTGAACACCTTTTTTATCGACAAAGTCACCATGATTAAAGCCAGCATCCATGCTAGCCATGCTCATGAGGCACTACCTATGATGTTAAGAAATGCCTGCCTTCTCCACCACTTTCCGGCAATCAGCATAGATATCTTTTTGGAGCTCCTGTCTAAAGTTAAATCTGGAACTCCTACTGATAGCTGTCCTCCCCACATTTTGAGAGAAGCTCTTACTGCAAACTATGAGCCGTCTCTTTCTCTCAAGAACAAATCATTAACTCAAGGCTACGTTCCGAGAGCCTTTAAAAAAGCCATCATAGTTACCTTTTTGGATAAACCAGGGGCAAATCCTCTGACCTCGATTAACTACCGCCCCATCTCCCTCCTCCCTTTCCTGGCCAAGGTATTGGAATCCTATGGGGCAAATTGCCTTTGCTCATTCATTGAACAGTCTCACTATCTGGACCCTAGGCAAGCAGGCTTCTGACCTGCACATTCAACTGAGACAGTAATATTGACTGTATTGGATGAGCTATGGAGGGAAGCAGATAGGGGCACCCCGCAGGCCTTGGTGTTATTGGACCTGTCAGCTGCCTTTGACATGGTCGACCATGGTATCATGGTCGACCATGGTATCATGGTAGACCGTGTCAGGGAAGCAGGTATCCAGGGGCTAGCCCTCAGCTGGATCACGTCCTTTTTGGAGGATTGTTTCCAGTCGGTACGCCTCTCCCATTTTAATGCACCTAATATGAAGATCACATGCGGTGTACCCCAGGGCTCCTCATTATACCCGCACCTGTTTAACTTGTACCTACTTACTCTTATACTGTCCTTAAGAGAAAGAAATGTGAGTACATTTAATTATGCAGATGACCTGCAATTAATATTCTCCATTGATAATACTCTGGACTCCATATCTGAATTTCAAGCCATCATGCTGCATATCCGTAATTGGACGAACAGCAATCATTTGAAATTGAACCCATACAAAACTGAGCTGGTTTTGATAGGTGGCATCTGCAACCCCTTGAGCCCCCATTTCTGGCCAGCTGAGCTGGGCTCCCCCCCTCTCCATCCTCCTCTGCTAAAAGCCTTGGAGTCACAATCAATTGCGACTTATCCATGAAGTCTCAGATAGGAACTGTAGTCTCCACCTGTTTTTTTAGCTACTAAAAATAAGGAAAATAAGCAGATTTCTCACTAGGGAAGCCCTGGTGCAGGTGGTCTTAGCCCTGGTCTTGTCCCACATCGATTATGCTAATTCCTTATACTTCGGCCTGCCCGCATACCTAATAAAGAGACTGCAACTTGTGCAGAATCAGGCTGCAAGACTTATCTATCGGAAACCCAGATGGCAACATGCTTCCCCTCTCATGAAGAAACTACATTGGCTCCCCGTACTCCAACGAAGTACCTTTAAAATCGGCTGTCTAATTTTCAAATTATTACATGGCGCATGCGCAGAATTCATCTCCAATATCATTCAGAGATATACACCTACCCACAATCCGCGTTCAGGCCACATGAATTTGCTGGTCATCCCGTATTACAAATCAAAATGGTTAGGTGGCAGCAGATTTGCGGGACTGGCCCCCCGCTTTGGAATATCCTGTCCCCTGATATAAGATCCTGCACAGATCTCCTGAGATTCAGGAAGCGCCTCAAAACATGGCTTTTTACTCAGGCATATGATTAATCTCAAACATGGCTGCTCATTCAGACATCTGACTATCTGTCCAGGACTCCGGTCACTCCTATAGTTAGTGCCAAGAAACCAATTGGTGTACGTCCGTTCTATAAATAATTTTAACATAACATTTAACATAAAATAACATAACCAATTCATACATCCATACAGGCACTTGCACACACACTCACAGACCCATACAACCACTGAAACACCCACTCACACAACCATACAACCACTCACACACCCATACAGCCACTCATACACCCACTCAAACCACCATACAGCCACTCACACTCCAACTCAGACCCACACAACCACTCACACATGTACTCACACACCCTTACCTCCACCGACATACCTGCTCACAGAACCACACAACCACTCACACACCCAATCAAAGACCCACACAATTACTCATACAACCACTCATACCCATAACAACCACTCACACACCCACTCACAGACCCACACCATCACTCATACACCCACTCACAAACCTACAAACCACTTGCACACCCACTTCCACAACCATATAGCCACTCACATACCCATTCACAGACCCACAAAACTATTCACACACTATTCACACACTCATACAGCTACTCACACACCGAGTCACACAACCATACAGCCACTCACATACCTACTCACAGATTGACACAACCATTCACAGATCCACACAACCACTCACACACCCTCTGACACAACCATACAGCTACTCACACATCCACTCAGACCCACACAACCACTCGCACCTTCTCACAGACCCACACAGCTACTCACACATACTCTGATAGACCCAAAAAGACACTCACACAACCATACTGCCAGTCAAATAGCCACTCACAGACCTACATGCCCACTAACACACCCATTCACAAACCCAGACATCCACTCACACACCCACACAGACACTCATACACACACTGTATTAAATGGTTGTTGTTTTGAATGAGCATTTTTGGTTAGGAACGGATTTGTGGGCCCATCCTCGAGCTAAAATGTGTGTGTATTAAATCTGTGCTTTTGGTTGGAGATCCATGACATATCTGCGGGTCCAGTGACAAATAAATAAAAGGATTTAAAAACAAAACAAACCAGTGTTTAGAAAAAGGGGTGGCTCTAAAAAGAGTCTTTGGCCCTTATTATGATGTCAGGCAGAAACCCATCTGACAGCTCATCGGAGGCTTTTTGACCCACATCATAGGTTTCTGTCCAACCGCCGTATTATGATACTGGCGGTTGGAGAGAAACCTGCGGCGGGTGGAATAGTAATCCCAAAATGGCAGAGGAGCCAGCCTCGGCTCTGCCGTAGGGTTTATGATGTTGCTTTCTACCTGCCCTTTCATGGCGGTCTGCCTGCCATGAAAAGGCAGTCAGAAAGTGACTTTGGGGTCCCCTTGCAGGGCCCCTTACCCCCTGACCCTCCAAAATGGGGCCTGGAGGGGGACGTGGTCCAGAGCCCCCCTAAACATCATGTCTGCCACACAGTGCAGGGAAAACATCAATTTTGCTATTGCAGCTTATGCTGTGGCCCTTTTCTGGCTGCCGCACAAGCTGCAATAGAAAAATCAATCAATCAATCAGGAGTTTGTTAAAGCACGACTACTCACCCGTAAGGGTCTCAAGGCGCTAGGGGAGGGGGGGGGGTGCAGGTTCCATTCCATCAAGGAGGGGGTCTGTCGAAGAGCCAGGTTTTGAGGTTTCTTGTGAAGATGGGGAGCGATGTTGTCTGTCTGAGGTGGAGCGGAAGGGCGTTCCATGCTTTGGCTGCGAGGAAGGAGAAGGAGCGGCCTCCCGATCTGGTCTTTCAGGTGCGGGGGACCACGGCGTAGGAGAGCTGGGCTGATCGTAGGGTCCTTTGGGGTGCGTGGAATTTGAGTCGGCTGTTCAGGTATGCTGGTCCGGTGCCGTGGAGGGCCTTGTGTGCGTGGGTGAGCATCTTAAAGGTGATTCTCACCTCGACGGGGAGCCAGTGGAGTGTGCGCAGGTGCTGGGAGATGTGGCAGTGTTTTGGCAGGTTGAGGACCAGTCTTGCGGTGGCGTTCTGGATGTTCTGTAGCTTGCGGATGAGGTTTTTGTTTATTCCGGCGTAGAGTGCGTTGCCGTAGTCGAGTCTGCTGGTGACCAGGGCGTGAGTGACTGTCTTTCGGTGTTCAAGGGGGATCCATTTGAAGGTCTTACGAAGGAGGCGGAGGGTGTGGAAGCAGGAAGACGAGACAGAGTTGATCTGGCAGTCCATTTTGAGCTCGGAGTCCAGATGATTCCCAGGTTGCGTGCGTGGTCTGTGGGGGTTGGCGGGTTTCCGAGGGCGGGGGGCCACCAGGTGTCGCTCCAGGCATCGGGGTTTGGGCCCATGATGAGTACTTCTGTTTTGTTGGTGTTTAGTTGTAGGCAGCTGTTTTTCATCCATTTGGCGACGGCTTCCATGCCTTCTCAAAAGTTGCATCTGGCTGTGTTGGGCTCGTTGGATAGGGAGAGGATGAGCTGGGTGTCATCTGCGTATGACACGATGTTGAGTCCGTAGGTTCTGACGATGGGGGCAAGTGGAGCCATGTAGACGTTGAAGAGCGTCGGGCTGAGGGAGGAGCCCTGGGGGACTCCGCAGGTGGTAGGTGTGGGGTCCAAGAGGAAAGGGGGGAGTCTGACCCGCTGTGTCCTGCCGGAGAGGAAGGAGCAGATCCAGTCGAGGGCCTTGTTCTGGATTCCTGCGTCGTAGAGTCTGCGTATTAGGGTGCGGTGGGAGACTGTGTCGAACGCCGCTGATAGGTTGAGGAGGATGAGGGCTACTGTTTCTCCTTTGTCCAGTAGGGTGCGGATGTCGTCTGTTGCGGCGAGGAGGGCGATTTCCGTACTGTGGTTTTTTCTGAAGCCGGATTGGGAGGAGTCGAGGATGTTGTGTTCTTCAATGAATGTGGTGAGTTGGCTGTTGATGGCTTTCTCGATGACTTTCGCTGGGAACGGGAGCAGGGAGATGGGTCTGTAGTTTTTGAGGTTGCTGGGGTCTGCTGAGGGTTTCTTTAGGAGGGGGTTGACCTCGGCGTGTTTCCAGTCGTCGGGAGTCGAGGCGGTCGCCAGGGAGCGGTTGATGGTGTGGCGGAGCATGGGTGCGATGGTGTCGGCGGCTCTGTTGAAGATGTGGTGGGGGCAGGGGTCTGTGGGGGCCCCTGAGTGGATTGACTTCATTGTCTTCAGTGTGTCTTCGGTGGTGAGGACTGTCCAGTCATCAATCGCTGGTTTCCGGGTGTCGGGGGTGGTTGGTGAGGGTTCAGGGAGTTGGTTGTCTTCGTCGAAGTTGTCGTAGATGCTCTTGATTTTGTGGTGGAAAAAGGTGCTGAGTTTGTCGCAGAGGTCATGTGAGGGAGGGATGTCGGTAGACTCGCTGGTGGGTTGGGCGAACTCCTTGATGATGCTGAAGAGTTCCTTGCTGTTGTGCGCGTGGGTGGAGATTCTGTCTTCAATCGCTTTTTTCCTCGTTTCTCTGATGAGTTGATGGTGGGCGTTGGTGGCGGCTCTGAAGTTGTTGTGGGCTTCTGTGGATTTGGTGTTCCTCCAGGCCTTTTCGAGGTGGCGGCATGTGCGTCTGGACTCTCGAAGTTTGGTGGTAAACCATCTGGCTTTCTTGGCGCGGGTATTGTTGTTTTTCTTGAGGGGGGCTATGGTGTTGGTGCTGTCCGAGATCCATCTATGCAGGGTTCGGGCTGCGGTGTTGGGGTCGTCGTTTTCCGCGATGGTTGGGGTGGAGTTGTTGAGTGAGGAGGTGAGCTGGTCGTCGCTGATTTTGGTCCAGTTTCTTCGTGGAAGCAGGTGCTGGTGTCTGTGGATGGTGGGTGTTCTGAAGGTGAAGTGGATGCAACGATGGTCAGTCCATGGGAGTTCGGTGGTGTGGCTGAAGGTGATGGAGTTTCCTGTAATGAAGAGGGGGTCGAGGGTGTGTCCTCGGTCACGATCTGGCGGAGTCCAATGTTGTGGAGGTTGTCCAGGAGGGATGTGGTGTTGGGGTCCAGTTGGTTGTCGAGGTGGAAGTTGAGGTCTCCCAGCAGGGTGTAGTTGGTGGATGCGATGGCCTGCGGGGAGATAATGTCTGTGATGGAGTTGGCGAAGGGTCCGCGGGGTTCATGGGGTCGGTAGATGAGTGTTCCTCGGAGGGTGGCGGTGGGGCTGGCCAGTATCTTGAAGTGAAGGTGTTCCATCAGTTCTGTGGGCTCGTCAGGGAGTGTGCTCAGGCGGAGGCTGGATTTGTGGACGATGGCGGTCCTTCCTGGAGATCTTGTATCCTTGGGGGATGGCGATGGCGATGTCCGGTCCCGAGGTGGTGTTGGTCCAGGTTTCGGTGAAGAACGCTACGTCCGGGGTGGTGCTGTCGAGGAGGTCCCAGATTTCTGTGGCGTGTTTGTGGAGGGATCGGACGTTGAGGAGGATGCATTGCAGGGTCTTCGGTTCGGTTGTGTTCTTGTGGGCGGGTTGTGCTGGATCCGTGTTCTTGGCGGTGCTGCAGGTGTGCCGGCAGCGGTGACAGCTGAAGGGTCCGTGGGTGTCGGCTGGTGATGCTAGCTTGCAGTTGTTGTTGCAGCCTGGGTTGAGTGCGTGGAGTGCTGCTGGGTCGTAGCGTTGGCGGGGCAGAGGTCCAGGGTTCCTCGCGCTGGTCGCGGACGGGTCGCAGACAAGCACAGATGGGCTTGCCTTTGACGCGCCTTCGGTGCACCAGCGGCGCGCCCGCTGCCCGCGGCCGCCATTAAGTAGGGGTCGGGGAGGGCTGGACAGCTGGGAGGCGGGAGCGGGGAGGGGAGCTGGATTGGGCCGGTCGCGCTGGGGGGGGAGGGGCCGCGGGGGCAGCAGCGGTGGGGAAAGGTAAAGGGAGGAAATAAGGGATAAAGAAAAAAGGGAAAATAAGCAGAAATAAGGCACAAAAGAGCAGAGATGCAGAAAAGTGCAGAAAGGTGAAAGATAAAAGAGGGTAGAAAAACGAGTGAAAACGAGTGAAAGAGCAGAGCGAGAGAAAGGGAAAATGAGCAGAAATAAGGCACAAAAGAGCATAGATGCAGAAAAGTGCAGAAAGGTGAAAGATAGGAAGGGTAGAAAAACGAGTGAAAACGAGTGAAGGAGCAGAGTGAGAGGAAGGAGACAGAGGTCCACTGGACCACCAGGGATGAGGCGCAGGGAAACCTGCGGGTGGAGGAGGGCCTCGATCACCAACACTCAAGAGTGCAGGGGCACCTCACTTAATGGTGGAGCTGCGAGGGTGGGAGAGCAATTTCACTGACAATGAGTCAGTGGTCTTGCTCGCCTGTCCCCGCAGTGGCCGCCATTAAGTAGGGGTCAGGGAGGGCTGGACAGCTGGGAGGCGGGAGCGGGGAGGGGAGCTGGATTGGGTCGGTCGCGCTGGGGGGGAGGGGCCGCGGGGGCAGCAGCGGCGGGGAAAGGTAAAGGGAGGAAATAAGGGATAAAGAAAAAGGGAAAATAAGCAGAAATAAGGCACAAAAGAGCAGAGATGCAGAAAAGTGCAGAAAGGTGAAAGATAAAAGAGGGTAGAAAAACGAGTGAAAACGAGTGAAAGAGCAGAGCGAGAGAAAGGGAAAATGAGCAGAAATAAGGCACAAAAGAGCAGAGATGCAGAAAAGTGCAGAAAGGTGAAAGATAGGAAGGGTAGAAAAACGAGTGAAAACGAGTGAAGGAGCAGAGTGAGAGGAAGGAGACAGAGGTCCACTGGACCACCAGGGATGAGGCGCAGGGAAACCTGCGGGTGGAGGAGGGCCTCGATCACCAACACTCAAGAGTGCAGGGGCAGGGGCACCTCACTTAATGGTGGAGCTGCGAGGGTGGGAGAGCAATTTCACTGACAATGAGTGGGTGTTTCCTAATGCTGCAGGTTGAACCGCTGACTAATAGTCGGGCGGCTCCATTCCGCTACGGTGTCGGTCGGACACTTGCCCGACAGAGATCGTAATCAGGCCCTTTGTGTTTTTGATGTGTAAATGATAGTTACAGGTAGAACCGGATACAGTCTTTTAAGTTGTTGAGGAACATCCTCTTGCCTCCGTCTGACCCTTTTGGATACAAGAAGGAGTAGCACACAGAAAAATGCTGCAGCAGAATGAGGCAGTCTTGAAGATGAAAGGCAGTTAGAATAGAGGATAGCACCTAAAGTATAAAAGAACATATTTCATGGATGGTGGAGATGTACTGGGAACTAAAATTAGGTAGTGATTTTAAGAAAAAAGTAATTAACTTTGGGATTAGCTTTGGAAAAATAAAAAAAAGTTATGTTTTTTGGTATATGCTTGGCATTGAAAACAGTCAACCACACCTGTTACACTTAATTTGAAGCTAGTATGCTGTTGAGAGAAAGTCTTCTAAACTTGTGGCCTACTGGTAGCCAGAGACTGCTGAAAACTTGGGGTCCAGATGTATGACCGTTTTTAGCAGTCACATATGGAAAATTGGGCCGTTTGTGACTGCTAAAAAGGGTTGTAGCACGTGCAAACCCCATTTTACGAGTCAGTAACCAATTACCGACTCACAAAATAGGGTTTGCGAGTCCCTAAGAGGAAGGGGCATGCCAAGGGCATCCCTTCATAATAGCGAGTTACAGGGGGATGTGTGATTGTTTTCCAACCACAAATGCGGTCAAAAAACATGCAGAGTTACCACCAATTTCAAATTGGTGGTAAGCCAATCAGAAACTGGAAGGGGTCTCCAGGGGACTCTTTCCCTTTTATATTTGGCAGCGAAAATCCATTTTAAGAGAAGGCAGTGGTCCCACAGACCACCGCCTGCCCTTAAAGAATGAAAAGAAAACTTTAATTATTTTTCTTTTAAACACATCCCTTTTTCCTTTACGGAAAACGGGTTGAATTTGAAAAAAAAGTTGCTTTATTTAAAAAGATACCACAGACATGGTGGTCTGCTGTCCCCAGCAGGCCACCATCCCTGTGTTATTGCCCATTCCAAATGCATAGCAAATTGTGACCTGCCTCATGAATATTGATGAGGCAGGTCATTTGCGACCCTGTTGGGAATCGCTAATGTGTCTGAGGCACCTTAGTACATTCCATTTCCCGGGTCACAAAATATCGCAATTTGCGACCCCCAAAATGGAATGGTGATACATCTGGCCCTTGGTTATCATGGAAATGGAGCTAAACAAGTGTTGGGGGGAGGAACAAAAAAGACTGCTGCGTGAAACTGAAAAACAGACTGGTGTACAAAAATTGCATAGTAGAGTGTGTATGCCTTGTAGTTGAGTATATTTTAGAAGGTAAAATATAAATGAAAGGCAAGTACAGCAGATTGGTAAATGCTTGTAAGGGCTTCCGTTTGGATTTACGGATCTGCCGCAGAGTTACACTGGGGGCTGCGCTGAGCACCATGGATCCACCCCAAAAAACTTCCTCATTGGACTTTTTTACAAACAATTTGGAAAGGGTTAAAAAACAGTGACCATTTAGAAGTGGTATAACAAAATGAAAAGATGAAAGGAAGTATGGGATTTGCTAAGGAGAGGAGTATGAGTGAAAGCACAGTGGGGAGGGCAGCCATTATCGTTACCTTTGTACTAAGAGTGGAAGAACATTACCATATTTCTATCTTCTGATTTGCACTGAAAAGAGATATTAAGTGATATTAATAGAAAAGTTGGAGAACATCAAAGAGATTTTGCAGATATGTGAATTAGGGTGTACAGTAAAAAAGTATAGATAAAAAAATATATGAGCATATATAAGCTGAAAGAAATTGTGCTGCTTCTAGACACAACAGTAAAAGACAAAATAGAAGGGAGTTTAGATGAGAACATTAGGTAAAAACATAGGGACTTATTTACAAGCCCCTTGTGCCACCTGTACATCACTCTTTCCCATATTAAGTGACACACCTGTAGTCAAGGGGCTTGTAAATAAGCCCCATAGTGAGCAGCAAAGGAGGGTGAGGAATTGCTATACTGAAAATAAATAAATTTTGTTAAGGCTGTATGAATGAATGTGTTTGAAATTAGATGTGGATGCTTGCTTATAATATGTAATCTAATAGTATGTAATTTGTACCCACTCACACAGTCAGGCAGGCACATATACACCCAGTTACACTCCCAGAAATACACTTATGTACCCACTACTGATATAGCCAAACAGTGATTGATACACTCAGTCACAAATCCATAAAAGCATTTGCATACACCCATTTCCTCACCTATACATCCACTTACATAGTGAATCACGCACCCATATAGGCACTATCACACCCACTCACACACCGATACAGCTATTCATGGACCCAGCACTCAGAAAGTGAGTTACACATGCACTTGCACACCCATACACCCAGTCACCCACCGATACAGCCAGTCACATACCTATTTAGAAAACAGTATTCACACATCCTGCCAGACAGTGACAGAGGCACTTACACATCTACTCACACACCCACACAGCACTTATGTAGCCACTAGTAATAGAGCCACTTTCACAAACAGTTGCATACCTGAACACCAATTAACACAGTCAGTTACCAACCCATTGAGCCACTTATATACCCATTTAGACACCCATACAGTCACTAACACACCCAGTCGCACACCCAGCCAGCTACTTACACATTCAGTGACACAGCCACAGAGGCACTGATACAGTCACTCACATATGAACCACTCATACACCCATTCACCCTCCCATACAGCTACTCATACACTGATTTATACATCCAAACTGAGACACTTAACCAGTATTTTATACACTGACATACCCGCTTATCTAGCTACTCCCTTGCTTATTGTATGTAATTTAATAGTATGTATCGTAAAGTTACATCTATTCTATATTTGCTTTTAAGATATTTACTTATGTTTAAAGAGGAGGATTTATAATGAGGAAACAGACAGAAAGGAGAAAAAACAGAAGAAGCAGTGCTATCTGCTTAAAAGTGAGAGTAAAAAAGCACATGATATGGAGAACGTACCAGAAGAAAAGAGCTGCCGTTAAGAGAATGAAGGAGTTTGGTAATACAATATACGGGAAAATGCAAAATGTGGAAAAAGTTTCAAATCAAAAGTGAAGTTTACAATTGACTCACAACAGAGAAGGAGTTAGTCAGATTGAAAGTAGAAAATGTAATAAAAAGCTCCTATTTGACAAGGAGGTAGAAACAATTCAATGAAATATGAATGAGAATGTTTAAAAGTAGGGTAGTACCGAATTTGATACAAAACATGAAGCAGTATAAGAGGAGAAGAGCAGCAATTAATCAAAAACAAAATATTGAGAGTGTGGCTGATAAAGTATTTGCCTTGAAGTGCAAGCTATTTATTTTTATACTAAACAGAATGAGAACACTGGATAAAACAGTATTGTCTATGAAGAAAAATAGCCCAAAAAAAGGCATATAATTAAAAGTAATTTTTGCAAAATTTTCAAATGAGAATGGAAGCATACGTCTAGTACTGAGGCTTTTGTTAATGAAGAAAGCTACTTACAACAGAATGAATTAGTGCATGCAGTTGAAACAACTTGCTGATGCTATGAGGTAAAAGAAGGTACTCCAATTCTAAAAGAGGAGATGATTCATAGAAATATAGAGGAAGAGATGGGTGAAGAGGTACAAGGGAGGCGTAGACATGCCCTAGTGCATAAATAGGACTGCAGTAGTATTTGTAGTACTTGCCAGGAATCAAATGATATACTAAAAAAGATTCAACATCAATTTCCAGATACAAGCCTGAAGCAGAAAATTGCAATGTTGCAAGCCTCAGATCCATGGAAGGTGAGGAAATGCTCTAATTTACAAGGACACTCATTGGTGTGTCTATCGAGGAAAGTGTGCACAAGCACCTTTCATCATTTTCGAATGTTTGATGATTCAGCATTCAAAAATGGTAAATTCAGTTAAAAGACTTTACTTTGTAAAACGTCCTGCATTCTATTTAGGAGAAATGAACATAGCACTTCTATATAGTACAGTATCACAGGTTGAAAATGTTATTGAAGATATTCACTTACTTTTCATTGGTCCTGAAGTGCTCTCTGGCCAAAATGTAGAAGTGTAGTGGAACAAAACATTGATATTAGTACTTATAACTTTACACTATAAGTAGCAAAGTTTAATGCAGTTTCTACAGAGAAACCAAACTATTGGGCTCCTTATTATAACGGGCAGTTGGACCACCGCCCGCTATCATTTCAGTCAGGAGACCAACTGACAAGCAGGCGGTTGTCCAACCGCCAATTAGGATGAGACTGCCATGCTAGCTACTGGAAAAGTGCTATTTTATATTGCGGCTTGTGCTGCGGCCCAGGAAAAGGGCCGCAGCACAAGCTGCAGTACAAAAGAGCATTATGTGGACATCCATGCACCATGAATGTGCATGGGGCACTACATGTGCCCCGGGGCCACTATACAGTGGCCCACGAGAGCCCTGCTTGGAGCCCCCAAAATCCATTTCAGACAGTCTTTTCTTGGCAATCAGACCGCCATGAAAAGGCTGTCGGAAAGGGACATTGTAATCTCTGCTGCGGTGCCTGCGTATGCACTGCCTCCATGCTAGGGATACAATACAGATTGCTACCCTGACAGAATCCTAGATCCTGTCAGAGGCAGAGGTCTTTCCCCCCTGACCTTGGCAGTCCGACCGCTTGCATCCTAATGCGGCAGTCAGACCGAAGGACTGTCTGTCAGTGGGACTGCCACTGATGGCCTGTCGTGGCGGTCACATCGACATCACAATGAGGCCCTATGATTATATTTGTTGTCGGTGCACCCACTGCAAAGGTCAACTTTAAAATGTTGATATGTACTTGAAAACTGTAAAAGAAAATAGAGAAAAGTGGCTAGAGTTAGCAGTGCATTTATTTGTAAAAGAACATTTTGATTTGTCGACACGCCAGGTTATGTGTAGGTATTGCTATGACAAATTAGAAGAGAACAAAATGACTGCCGGAGCAATACACAAAAAATTTGAGGTGGTTGAAATTCCAGAGGAACTTCGAAATCTGAATGTTTATGAAACAATACTGATACAATCTATACACCCTTTTCAAGCAATGGTTTGTATGGAATCAAAGCCTGGGAAACTACCACCCACTGAGATTCAGAAAGGTCTTAAAGGTAGAGTTGTGCATTTGCCTTTTGATTTTACATGCAATATTGAAACTGTGGGTTTAGAGAGAGATTTGGAAGAACCACTTGTTATTCTAGTGAATGGTGTACCCACAAAAAACAAACAAATCTGGCAGGAACTAGTGGATGTACATTGTATCTTAAAGAGAATAACGTGTACTATAAATGTAGATGTTCTCGAACATGGAAGTTGCATGGAGGAAGAAATGTTGCCTTCAAGGGGACAGTTTAAAAAATTGGATAGAAGTAGATCTGAAGATATCTATGAGCACCACAGTATCCATCGACTACATTCAAAAGAGGTTATGGGGGATGCCAGTTAACTGTATCAGATGAAACAAGCTAAAGGAGCTCCAATGAGTGTGTGGGACAAAAGTTTAGAGGCTTGATATTTTCCTCAACTATTACCAACTGGAATAGGCAGATGGTATGATGACCCCCCTGTGCAAATACCTGCAGCAGAGTATAGGTCAACAAGATTATATTCAGAGGACCCTAGATTTCGATTAAGTATTCCATATGTATTCCATCTCTTGTTTAACCCCTTAAGTGCTGCTGTCGGCCAACGGCCGTCGCGAGCACTACCTCCGTAGTGCTGCGCACGTCCGTTGGCCGACGCAGCCCCGCCCGCTGATTAAAACCGCCGCACCGCGGTGGAATTCGAACCGCGGTTAAGGGGTTAAAAGTGATTTGTCTGGACTGTCATATGCTGTTAATAATATTCTAAGACAGGAGTTAATGTACAAAATATGCCTGCAAAAGACTTTGTTGAAAAAAATTAATGGAAAAAATGAGAAGCTCGAGTTCCCATTTGATAAATTTGATGGCATGCAAACGTGGGACCAATGAGTACTGGTATTGTTGCCATGGTGAGCTGAAGTGCGAAATTCAGGTGCACCAACTTAGTTTGTACCACTGGGTTGTACAGAGTATGCATGGGATGAATTACATACGTTTTTGGGACAAGTATACTCTAACACTAAGGGCCCTATTACAATGCGGTCGGAAAAGGCTCCTACCATTGGTCGTAGCCTTTCCGCCCACATCGTAATATGCCGGTCGGATTAATTTCTGACCGCCTTATTATGATGGAGGCGGTCGGAAAGGAATCCGAACGGTCATACCGACTGGCTTCCGAAAGGCTCGGAGAGCCCTTCCACCAGTTGGAATGCGGCAAGTAATCCCAAGGTCGGCTTTTTCCGCCCTTGGGATTACGATGCCGGTTTTCTGCAGTCTTTTCGTGCCAGCCTTTCCAACACAGAAAGGCTGTCGGAACTCGACTTTGGGGGCCCCCAGCAGGGCCCCCTTGGGTGCACGGCCCCCGGTTGGAGGCCGATAGGTGCCCCCCTGTTGATCCATGCACTCCATGGCAGGCACCTTGAGGTGCCTGCCAAGGGGGACAGGGATGAACTGCACCTCCTATTTCAGAATGGGAGCATGCATTCTGGACGGTTTATGGGCAGAATACATGCTCACATTGTAACATGTAGAAATGCGATCAGTCCTTTGGGACCGGCTACCGGGTGTAGGACGGTCTCATGACCGAGACAATGGCCCAACATCGTAAAAGGGCCCTAAATGTATCAAATTGAATACACCAGGAGAAATTCGGATCTTTGGATCCTGCAAATGTTTGCAGGTACTTTAACCACAGATTTGAAGCAATGCTGTCCTTCAACTGCAACAAAAAAATCCACATCTTGGAGAAATTACTGATTTTTTTTGGCGAAAAGAGTACCAAGCAAGAGGTGCTCCTCATATGCATATGCTGTTATGGGTAAAAGATGCTCATAAATTTGGAACAGACGCAGATCAGTCTGTACTTTCTTTCATAGAACAGTATATTACATGTAGCATTCTAAAAGACACTGAGAAAAAAGGCCTAAAGCTGCAAGTATTGCATTTCCAATCACATTGTTGTGGAAGTTACTGTCGGTAAACATACAGAGCAAAAGGAACATTTTACATTTTGGATTTCCAAGACCTGTTATTTCAAAAGGAAAAATGAACAGTTTTACTTGTAAATCACCCAAAAACACCTACACCTTCAGGAGAACAGAGGCTTCCACCTATATTAATGACTACAATACTCTAATTTTTAAAATGTTGAATGCTAATATGGATATTCAATTTGTGGCAGACAACTCTATAGCTATTGCTCGTTATGTTGCTTCATACATAGCAAAATCTGAGAAGACAGAAATGAAAGATGTGTAGGAAGAGATCTCTGCTGAAAGGTCTCTAACAAAGAAATTGTACAGCTTCAGTTTGAAGATGCTTTGACACAGGGAAATTGGACCCTATGAATTTTGCAATCAGTTGAGTTCTGCTAGTTGATATTCTAAGTCAAACTGAATTATTTGGGTGAGTCTAGGCCTGGCATCAACTCGAAACATATTTTTGAAGTCTTTTCCAAAAATTCAATATCTTGCTGAATTTGAGCCAGACAGTACAGATATTGTAAACAAAAAAGCCATGCTGGACACTTACTATCAAAAAAGGAGAGCACATCTTGAAAATGTCTGTCTATATGAAGTATTCCAGTACTACACATATAGAAACAATGGGACAGAAAATATAGATGAAGGTAAATTTGTAGTAGTTGTTTGTAATGGGTGTTTGGTGCGACATAGCAAAGGCAGTCTAATTAACCACAGAAAACTGAGTTGTCACACTGCTGAAAAAGAGAATGTTTCTATTTGGCACTTTTAGAGCTATTTAAACCCTAGTGTTTTGGAACAGAATCACTAGGAGAGTTTGAATGCTATGAAGACTCTTTCAATGCTGAAAAGGATGGCATTAAGTGCTCAGAATTTGCAAACTACTTGAAAATGTTGAATGATGAAATTCAGCTGGAGGATACAATTGCTGCTGAGGTGGCTAAGGACAGTTCACAAAGTAGCCAAAGTTTAGCTCCTCAAATTCAGGATCCACTTGGACAGACAATAATTGAAAATGAGGCTGCTATTGCAATGAATGAGGTGGAGGCTGCAATGGAGCAAGCAAGACAGGAAACAATTGTTTTGGAAGATTTAGTTGCACAGCTAAATGATGAGCAAATTAAAATGTATATGGTTGAGAAAGCTACAATTGAGCATGGATTGCTGCATGAGAAGAAATAATATGCATGTTCAGTATTTAAACCTATACTGTTGTACGTCAGTGGTCAAGCTGGCACTGGTAAAAGGTTCTTAAAGCAAGTTCTTACTGTTTTTCCACAAAAGACTACAGAGTGCAATTTATCATGTGTGGTTACAACACCTATTGGATTAGCTGCTCACAATATCAAAGGCATTACTTTGCATTGACGTTTGATGCTGCCTGTGGAACATGACAACAAACTGGAATACCAAATGTTGTCTGGTGAAACTTGTCATGAAGTGTCAATAGTGTTAAAAAGGTTGAAACTTTTAATCGTTGATGAGGTGAACATGGTTTCAAATGTAATGCTTGCCTTCGTGCATTTGAGAATTCAATACGTTTTGAGAATGGATTATGATGTTCTATTTGGAGGAAAACATTCGTTTTTGTAGATCTACTTTAACTTACTCCTGTGAAGGGTCAGCCTGTGTTCAAAACACTGTTGCATGATGAAACTGGGAATTCTTTGGGAATCATAGGAAATGAAACTATTTGGTTACATTTCTAATACAAAGAATTAATTAGGAATATGCAGCAAGCATCTGATATTGAATATGGTAATATTCTGAATTATAATAGAGTAGGTGTTCTTTCAAAAGAGGGAGGGTGTGTTCTATGAAGTCGTCAACAATGAAGACAGCAGAAGAACTAATGTTCAGTATTATATATGATGGTAAACATATTGTGTGTCTAATGCCTACAATAGGGGAGTGTTACATAACAATGGGGTAAACCCAGACACTAGGGCCTGGGTAATATACGGTACAAGAGGCAGGTGTCCCAGTGGATATAAACTTCAAAATTAACATTGGAAAATCAACAACACCTGATAGGTCAAATCCAAACAATGGTAATCATGTTTAAACATTTTATTTCATGTTAAACAATAGGTTCCAATGTACAGAACCTTCACATTTGTTAGATACAATTATGAAAAGGTGCCCCAGAGGGGAGGAAGGGGAAGGTGCAGCAATGTGCAAGTGTGGAGGAAAGTGAGAGAGGGAGGGCGGTGAACGATATATACATCAAAATAATGAAAAGCCAATCCAGCCTTTTCAAAGGCTAATATATTTACAAAACCATAAAGAAGGAAGACACAGTGAATCAATCACAGTTGTCCCAAAAAGGTAAAACAAAATGAAGCCGTCGACGTTTTGAGCCAGGGTTAATTGTAGGTGAGTGGGGTCCTTACAGTAGGGTTTTCTTCAGGACCACGTAGGGGGCACCTACAAATGGTTAAAGGATGGACTTTGATTATGTACAGGTGATGGAGACAGGTGAGATAAGGAACAATGAATAACGAAAGGGCATGTTAATTACCCTTGCGGCCGTTGCAGGCGGTGGAGAGATGTGGATAAGGACCCAAGAGGCTCCAATGTTAGAAAGGGACGTAGTCGGAATCAAGGGCTGAAAAAACAAATGTATGTGTATCAGCCACTGAACTGTATCAGGCATGTGCAGAGACAAAAATACAAGTGAAGGGGCCTTCACTTACTTATGGAGGAGACATCCTGTGAGACATGCTGCGCTGGGAGTTGAAACAGCCCTTGAACAAGTGGAAACACTTCTCAAAGAGATTTCCAAACTCAAACAGGAGATTGCAGGGGGACGCTGCCCTCACCAATGCCAAGGAGGCCCTCGAATGTCTTGAAAAAACTAAAAAGGACTTTAACATCAACACTCAGGCCAAGAAATTGGAAAACAGCAAAGGATATCCACTACTACGACAAAAAGGTGACCTACACATAACTGCAGGAGGACTACTACAGGCAGGATACACAGGGCCGCTTCTCCGGTAGGTGCAGAGGAGGATATAGAGGCCATAGAAAGTTCTCAACTTTCTCAGAATCATCCGGGTCCAACAGCACTGGGAGCAACACAGAACAACCTGGCACGAGTTCAGATTACAACTATCAAGAGAATTGGTACCAACCGCCACAGGGGCCATCTTTTTTAGGGGAGGCACAATGGCGACCCCCTCGACGACGAGGTTACAACTGGAATCGGAACCAACAACGCGGCCAAGAACAAAGAGGTCAGAGTTGGGATGGAGGCCACACCAGGGGACAGAAACAAGTCCGTTTCCCCTCGGAGAGCCACGGGGAAATCCAGACCCGCCGTCGGGTGTACAGGTGGGGAACCATTTGGGAAGCCCAATCATAAACCTGTCCTCCTATGAACTCACGAAAGATGAGGAAGAGGTACTCAGCAAAGGACTATCATTTGTGCCTACCGCTCGCCCTAACCAGTTCAATATTAAGGCTGAACTACACCGCTACTTCAGAAAGGTTAGACTGAGATACTTTTTCAAAAACTCACCTTCGATCCCTACCTCATCACATACAGGTCTACGAGTACCATCGACCTTTATGCCACCTGCACATTTGGTCTCTAACAAAATACTTACATATGAAAGTGTGGTCATGAGGGACGTCCTGACCACATGCTCTGAGAGACAGTATGAGCAACACAACATTACCAAATCTGAGCGGGAAGCTCTAGAATCCTTGAAGAACAAACGTCAGATTGTGATCAAACCTGCAGACAAGGGTGGAGCCATCGTGGTTCAAGACACCACGGACTACAGAACAGAGGTCCTTAATCAACTAGGAGATGGTGTCAGCTACACCTGCCTGAGGTCAGACCCTAATAAGGAACTGACCAAATTGATCCTCAAAGTCACGGAAGGACGTGACCAAGGTTTTCTGTCGAATTCGGAATTTATCTTCCTCAACCAGAATCAACCTCGCCTTCCGGCAATATACACTTTACCCAAAGTGCATAAGAATCTGGAACATCCACCTGGACGGCCTATAGTATCGGGCTGTGGCTCCCTGCTTGAACCTCTTGGAAAATACGTCGATTTCTTTTTGAAACCCATTGCGGAGGCAACCAGCACTTACCGAACGGACACCATGGAGACCATCAAACTGGTAGACAGCTTACCTTTCAATCCGTCGCACCAACGGCTTGCGACTTTGGATATTGTATCTCTGTATACAAGCATCCCTCAGAAACCGGCCCTGGAGGTCATGGGCATATCCCTCAATCGGAGACCTGCACCCACCTTGGTCCCCACCGACTTTATCATCAAGTTGCTGGAGATTGCAATGATGCACAATTTCTTCTTCTTCCAGGGGGCATACTGTCTTCAAATGAAGGGAGTGGCCATGGGGGCCAGCTTCGCACTGGACCTGGCTATCATCTACATGGACCATTTTGAAGGCACCTTTGTGTTCAATGAAATCAACCCATACCAGGACCAAATAACCTTATGGAAATGATATATTGATGACGTCCTGCTCATCCGGACGGGGAGCACTACGGAACTGGACAATTTCTTTGAGTGGCTTAACCAACAGTCCCAGGACATCAAATTCACTATACATTCTGACTCCAGCAAAATCGATTTCTTGGATATTTCTATCAAAGCCGACAACAACTGTCTGTATACCACCTTATTCAGGAAACCAACTGAACGGAACTCACTACTGAGATACAACAGTCACCACCCCAGAGGCTTGCGTGACAATTTACCATTTGGGCAATTCCTCAGGATTCGCCGTAACTGCTCACATAAGGAGGATTACATGGTGGAATCAGAAAATCTCAAAGACCGCCTCATTGAGAGAGGATACCCGAGGGAACTGGTGAGGCGCGCACAAAAAAGAGCCTGGTTCAACCCCAGGGAAACTTTATTGACTAACAAGACCCGGAATGAAGATATGAGGAACAGACTAATATGCGTCACCACCTTCTGTCCCCGCAGCAATGCAATTAGACAAATCGTCAATCAATACTGGAAACTTGTTTCTGATGAATTGGAACTACCAGAACCACCCATGCACTCTTTTAAGAAAGGGAAGAGCATACGCGAGCACGTAGTCCATTCTCTTTTAGAAACTCCTCCGGCACCTTCCATCCAGTCCCTGTGGAATCTTCCAGAAATAACAGGACTCTACAAGTGTGGACGCTGTAAGGCTTGCAGTCTTAATATCCAACAAAACAATTGAAGTACAAGCACCATACAATTGATCTATTGACCCATACTAACTGCAATACATCAGATGTCATTTATGCCATTCTATGTCCGTGCGACTTAATGTACATTGGGCAGACACAGCAAAAATTTAAAGCACGGGTGCTACAACATTGCAGCAGAGTGAGATGTGGCGTAGCAGGGGCACCACTCGTTGAGCATTTTCAGGGAGTCAATCACACACCAGAAAGCATCAGATGGGTTGTCCTGGATTAGATCACACTAGGTGTCAGGGATGGTGACATACAGCTGGTTCTCAATACACGTGAAGGCAAATGGATGCACACCCTTGATACTATTCAAAATGGGTTAAATGAGTTGGATGCCAGAAGTGCCCAGTTAGCATGCATTGTGAGGGAATAATTATGTCCATCTCCATTATTTGTATGCATTGACCTTAATACATATGATTGTCAGCAACTTATGCATTTCTCAAACCCTGGGAATCCTGAAAGAGGCTGCATGTATTATCAAAACTGTTTCAAAGATTATTCACCTTGAACATTGCCTCTACCCATGAGTTGGTTACACTTGTTCACATCTGAGGCATTGTATTAGTCGGATAGTTCCACAAAAACAAACGTCTTTTTCTTGTTTTTCACTGATGTAAGCCCTTGAATGGTGCCCTGTGTACCTACCCTATGTATGTCTCTCATGTGGGCTGGCTTACTTCTATGCATAAGAGAACATGTCAATGATTTTAGCAGATGTTTTACTGTTTTTAAACTTGTTAATCCGCTCTTGTGATGAGGCTCACCTCTCATGCACATGGCACCTGTTTGGATCACATAGGAATGGACATAACCTTCGAATCACCTGCTGCCGCTCAGTGATTTTTTTATTGTCCCCTTTCTGAGCCTGTAAAGGTTGTTACGCAAGTTACCCAGCAGTATGAATACATTCCTTGCGCAAAAACACTTCTTTATAGGCCCCTTTCCCAGCATTCATATGCTGACATACAGCAAGGGGGGCACATTGGGCTTTCCTCCCGGTGATTATTCACGTGTCTGTAGCACGGCCATGTCACGCTGCATTTTTAGGTCGAGCCTCGAGTAGCGCGCAAGCGCTGCTCTGGCAAGACTTTAAGTAAGGGGTTTCAAAAAGCTGACCACACGCTCGTGCGTCATGGCCTTTTCCCTGCGGTTACGCGCAAGCAAAAGGCCATGACGCACAAGCGTGTGGTCAGCTGAGCAGGCTGCCGCGCTCGCCCCCGCTCCTCTCGTCCCCACTCCTCTCTTGTTGACTTGTACTACGAGGTGGGCTCACTGTAGACCAGCACCTGTGACTGATTACGTGGTGGCTGTGAGCCGCGCTCCCACAACCGACACTGACGTCCTGAAGATAAAATGCTGCCCCCCTCGCTATGCTTTCGAGCCGCGTTGCAGGTACAGAGTTTTAGGGGCCAAGCTGCTCATGGGGATGGGTGGGCTGATGACCTGCTTCCCCCCCGGAGAAAGTGTTGGGTTCTGTTTCGCTTACTAGTTTAAAAATTCCTTATAGAGCGTGCGCGCGCACCACTCCCGGGCTTGTTTTAGTTGCTTTCCGCCTGTCCCTGCTTTTTTTTTGTTTCGATTTTGCTACCCCCTTCCGCTTTGCGTTATAACCTCTCCCCCCACCCTCCGGGCACAAACAGAGCGTTTCCCTTCCTCAGACGCCAATGTCCCGGGTGTAGACCGAACGATGCCTCTGCCAGTGCCATGTGTGCTTGTTCAAAGCAGCAACCCTTCTGTAGTTTACAGTGGCACGCAGTCACCCCCATGGTATTGCAGGCTTTACATGGGGCAGGCTACCAACACACGGAAAACAAATCCCTTTGTTAGGCACGGGGACATGATTGATATGCCCAGGATCACAGGATGTTGAACGGACTCCGAGCTCGAACTTGGATTCCCAGCTCTAAGTCGGCAGCTCACCTCCTGCAATTCAACGTAAATATGAAGGCATCATGGCAATATGCGGCACGGCAGGGGCATGGGCAAAACTGAATTATTTGCCATTCCGTACTAGGCATATGAGATAACAAACAAGAATACGGACAGAGCGCTGAGCTTAACAAACACTCACCGAGAATTCTTGGGCCCCCTCGTGTCTGCCCGGGGGCATTGCGGTGTGGACAGAGAGCCAGGCAGATGCACGGAAATATTTTGCCACTCGCGCGCGCTCGCCCCGTTTCCAGCAATGTCACATTTGCCGCTGCGGAGGGGAAAGCTCCATGTCTGCGGCTCAGCATCTGATCGCGGTGCTGCTTGAAGTGTGTATTCTCTTTCTATTCTAAAATCAATGGTACCACTGCCGCCTACACAAGGGGCTGTTGTGTTTGTGCCATCTCCCACCTGCTGCTTAAACTAATTAGCATTTAAGGACAAGGAATTGGGAACATTCCTCCCCCTTCTAAACTCTTTAAGTAGCTTGCCCACACGGTAGCAAACACGCAGCATTACTTAAATCAGCACATGCAGCTTTTATTTTGTTTGCAGCTTTTATTTTGTTAGCAGGTTAAATTTACTTTATGCTGCAGCATTCCTCACTCCCATTCCTATGCTACATTTATACATTCACACGCTCTCACTTGCAGCCCTGATGAAGACAGTGAAGACCGCTTGTTGCCAATGACATGGAAAGGTGTTATTTCCGTGGTGCCATCTCCTGTTGCCTTGTTTTATTTCCTTTCTGGCTCGCATCTCCTATCCCCATCTTTCATTTCCTTCTGCTTTCTACTTTTTACCCTTTCCTTTTCATGCACATCCGTCTTCGAGAAACCACCTCTCCACTATTCCAGGAAACGTGCACTTCCGCCCCTGACCTCTTTCGCATCTTTATAGCGATTCTGCAGTCAATGCTTGCCGTAAAGTTCCGTTTATAGTGTGGTACAAACATGATTGCCATAGAGACGCTGCAGTTTGCACTGTTGTTGACATTGTTGTACGTTTTTGTTTTTCTTGGGTGGTTAGACGAGAATGTACAGTACTGTTCAGACACACAATGCTTTGGTTTCCTTTTAGTTCGCCTTTATTTGATGAAATATAGCCGTAGTCGAGATATAGTGGGTCCCTCGTACATTCATGCACTGCTGCCTTTGTCCTTGCTGGACTTAGAATGACTAAGTCCCTACCTACAATTCTCGGAGTTCCTTATTTGACCTTCCTCTCTTCACTCTACTTCCCTCCATCTCGCATCTCATTTCTCCCTTTCAGTCTCGGCAATTAGTCCCCATTCTGGTCTGTCTCCCACGTTCACATTTTTCATTCCATCTCTTCTCTTTTCAACTTCTCCATCATCCTATTTCTTTCTGCGTATAGCTAAGCTTCATACTATATATTGAATTCTCTTTCTTATCACCTCTTATTTCTCCTATTTTTCTTTCCCCATCTCCTGTTGCCTTGTTTTATTTCTTTTCTGGCTCGCATCTCCTATCCCCATCTTTCATTTCCTTCTGCTTTCTACTTTTTACCCTTTCCTTTTCATTCTTCCATTTCCTCTGTCTTCTCCCTTTCTCCCTCTTGCACTCCTTTGTTCTTCACACTCCTCCTACCTCCTATCATTCAACTACATAGCTCACACATTCTCTCTGCCCTCCTAAATAGTTCTCCATCTCTTTCTCCATACTACACACCTTCTTCTTCATATATCCTTCTTCCGTGTGTCTGTATTTCCATCGTTTTTTCATTGCTTCAGTTCTTGCTGGCTTTTTTCTTTTCTCTACTGCACAATCTGTCCTTCTAATTTCTATCGCTTTCTTTATGCTTCCTCTTTGTATCATGTTGACCTTTTTTCTTACCCTATTTCACCTTTCTTCTCTATCACATCCCTACCACTTAGTCTCTTTTTTTCACCTTTTGACCGCTATCCTTTCTCCTGTATTAACTATACTGCCTTTTCTTGCCTGCTTTCTCCCACTTGCTTTTCTCCCACCAGACCACTGGGGGCATCAACACGATGAAGGAAGTGTTCAAGGACTACAAAAAGGTTAGCGTCCGGGTGCTTCTAGCTCAGTGCAACGCTTCTGTCTTGGAGTCACTGCGCAGTGGAGAGTACTTCAGCAAAGGGAAAGACAATCGGTCCTTCCACAGTTTAAGGCAGGCAGTGAGTTTTGCCCTTAAGGAGCCTCAAAAGAGTGATTACCTCATTTAGCAAGGAGAATGCTAGCTCTGTCCATAATGTGCTGCACGGCTAAACACTTATACGGTCCCAAAGGCGAGACCTATTGGCTATGCCAATGCTTGTTGTATCAGCTGCCGCCCGTCTACCTCAAGCAGACAAGCTGCGTCTAATTAACCGTGAACAGCACTCAGCTGCTGTTCTTCAACGCGATGCGTGCACGTTTTCCTACCCACGGAGCGTTCATTTAAATAGCAGGGGCTCAGTGCTCCTGTTACATGGCTAACTAGACGGACGTGTTCCTGAGAAGGAGGTATGTTTCTGTTCCCTCGACATGAAGGATGTTTGTAACTATAGCGTCTTCTGTTACAACTAGGTTGTGGGGTATAATTTTCATGTTTGGTTGTAGGTTCAAAGAGGAATTAATTTCCCAAGCACATGAACATTCAAATAGATTTAAGGAGAAGCAAATAAGCACAGGATGTCTCCTCCATAAGTAAGTGAAGGCCCCTTCATTTGTATTTTTGTCTCTGCACATGCCTGATACAGTTCAGTGGCTGATACACATACATTTGTTTTTTAAGCCCTTGATTCCGACTACGTCCCTTTCTGACATTGGAGCCTCTTGGGCCCTTATCCACATCTCTCCACCGCCTGCAGCGGTGCCTCAAGGGTAATTAACATGCCCTTTCCTTATTCATTGTTCCTTATCTCACTTGTCTCCATCACCTGTACATAATCAAAGTCCATCCTTCAACCATTTGTAGGTGCCCCCTACGTGGTCCTGACGAAGACCCTACTGTAAGGACCCCACTCACCTACAATTAACCCTGGGTCGAAACGTCGACGGCTTCATTTTGTTTTACCTTTTTGGGACAACTGTGATTGATTCACTGTGTCTTCCTTCTTTATGGTTTTGTAAATATATTAGCCTTAGAAAAGGCTGGATTGGCTTTTCATTATTTTGATGTATATATCGTTCACCGCCCTCCCTCTCTCACTTTCCTCCACACTTGCACATTGCTGCACCTTCCCCTTCCTCCCCTCTGGGGCACCTTTTCATGATTGTATCTAACAAATGTGAATGTTCTGTACATTGGAACCTATTGTTTAACATGAAATAAAATGTTTAAACACGATTACCATTGTTTGGATTTGACCTAACAGGTGTTGTTGATTTTCCAATGTTAATTTTGAAGTTTATATCCACTGGGACCACTGGCTACAATAGGGGAGTGTGCATCTTTCAACAATGAATTACTGGAATTGGAGAAAGAAGAATTCTGCAACCAAAGATAATTGATAAATGGAACACCAGGAAAGTGAATTCATTAGAGAAATATCTTTCACAAACTGCAGGATTGGAGAAATGTTTAAATCTTTGCAAAAACTAGGGTGATTTTTGTACGAAAAGTTAAATAATGAAGAAGGTTTGGTTAATGATGCTATGGATAAAGTTGTAAATTTTATTTATTTTCCCAACAGGATGAGGTGGAAAACCTTGTGATTAAATTTGATCAAATTGAGAACACTAAGCACAGTAGACAATGTACTACACATTTTTTGCTTGTGAAAGATTTGTATGTTTCATGGAAACAGTTCCCAGTCTGTCTAGCATATGCTGTTACTATTCATAAATCACAAAGTTTAAGGTTAGATGCAACATTTATTAATATTGGCGATACAGTGTTTAAGGAAGGTATGCCTTAAGTAGCTTCATCTTGAATTAGGACATTGTCTGGTTTGTATCTAGTTGCATTTGATGAGAGCAGAGTAAACACAGACTCAAGTTGTGTCAGAGAATACAACCAATTAAGAATTCAGGGCCATATTATCAAGAACGGTGCAAACATTATCACCGCTTTAGCGGCAGGAAACTGCCGCTAAAGCGGCGATAAGGGGCTTGAGAATATGCCCCAGAGAATTCCAATAGAAGCCCAGGGGGCATATTAGCAAGAAGCTCGTTAAAATTATCGCTGTTTTAGCGGCAGGAAACTGCCGCTAAAGCGGCGATAATGGGCTTAATAATATGAGTTATAGAATTCCAATAGAAGCCCAGGTTAGATGTCCTGCACATCTAACCTGGGCTTCTATTGGAATTCTATAACGCATATTATTAAGCCCATTATCGCCGCTTTAGCGGCAGTTTCCTGCCGCTAAAACAGCGATAATTTTAACGAGCTTCTTGCTAATATGCCCCTAGGTTTGAAGTCCTTGACACCAGAACCTGGGCTTCTATTGGAATTCTCTAGGGCATATTATCAAGCCCCTTATCGCCGCTTTAGCAGCAGTTTCCTGCATCTAAAGCGGCGATAATGTTTGCGCCGTTCTTGATAATATGGCCCTTAGTATGCTCCTCATTTAGGACATCATCCAGTTTATGAGAAACGTTCTATCTTTTCAAAGTGGAAAGTGTCAAATCAGTGTAGTGATTCTGTTGCAAGGAAGGAAATGAAAGAGAAAAAGGAAGTTGTTAAGAAACAAAAAATTGAAAAGGAGGAAGATATTTTTGGTTACCAGTTGTCAAACCCTTCTGGTGTCAACTACCATGCTAGTGTTGTGCTAAGCGTATTGTTTGCATTGCCTCGTGTTGTAGATGCAATGGCAGAGAAACAGCAGAAGGCACTGTTTCCTGCACTGTGTGCTTTGTTGCATTGTCTGCGTAGTGACAGATCTATAAGACATTGGGGCATATTCTCAAGGAACTATCGCCGAGTTAACGGCACTTTATCTCAGCCAAAGTCGTGATAAATTCATTGCCCCATTTACAAGCTGGTGCAAACAGCCGATATCACCAGTTAACCTGCGATAGCAGCCGCAAAAAACATCGCCACAGATGACCCCGGAAACTAACGCTAATGATATGGAGAGTAGGCGTTCCCGTGCAAAAATCCGCGACAACACCACAACGCAACATTCTCAACGACCAGCCAGATCCACGATAAGAACACAAAACATGCGATAAGGCGCGTTAGCAGCAGGAAATTAACACCTGCTCTGACCTGGTGCAAAGTCAGACGACAACCTGCACCAGAAAAGGGAGCCCAGCCCACAGCCACACCTGAAGAACAACAGATGCCATGGAGCTACTCATCATGCAGCTCAGAGCCCCAACAGGGCCACAACACCCGCCGCCACCACACACAGGTCCGCCACCCCCTCCGGACCACCACGGAGGCAGCGCAGACAAAGACAGCGGACCTTCAGGAAACGCACCAGCCTCACAGACTTGACACCAGAGAATGTCATTGCCCACTACAGACTCAAAAGGTCAACCATCCTCCGCCTCCTGACCATCATTGCCCACAGGCTGACGGTACCAACACAGCGGACAACCAACATCCCACCTCAGACAAAGCTGCTGGCCGTGCTGCACCTGTTGTCCTCTGGGACATTCCAACCAACAACTGCCAGAGTCGGAGGAGTCTCACAGCCAGCCCTATCCAAGTTCCTCACACCTGTCCTGGATGCCATCACCAGTTTGGTACCCCAGTACCTATACTTCCCCCACACTGTGCAGGAACAACTGGAGACCAAGCAAGGCTTCTACGCCATAGCAGGCTTCCCGCACGTGTTGGGGCAATTGACTGCACACATGTCCTACTTGTGCCCCCTGCCGACACTGCACACAATTACCGCAACAGAAAGCACACGCATTTCATCAATGTGCAGGCAATAGTCGACCACCAGGGACTCTTCACCAATGTCGTCGCAAACTACCCAGGCAGTGTGCATGATTCATACATCTTCCGACAGTCCATCATCAACCAGCGCTTCCAGGATGGCACCTACGGAAATGCAGTGCTCGTTGGTAAGTACCAAATGAACACACCACACACCTCAAATCCACAATCATGCAACTCACAACCCTGGGAATGCACACGTTACAAACACACATACAACATGCCCACCCACCAGACACGACTGCACAACGTACTGCGGAAACCTGGGCTAGCCATGTACATGAGCCATCACCGGCATGGCACCTCAGCCACACAATAGCAGTATGCGGGGAGAGGTGGGAAGCAGGCATGTGCGAAGGAGGCAAGTGACCCATGAATGAGAATGCACACAATGCCAAGTGTGGCGTGGAAGTGCTGGACAGACTGCAGTATGCAGACCACAGACATATCCATGTCGACATATACTGCTGGTGGTGGTAGTGTTGTGGACAGTGGACGCAACCATGTCACCCCAGCCAAGGTAAGGTTTCGGAAATGTAGCCTGTGACGTCCCCCCCTGCAAGCGTGTGCGGAGTGGGCTGGCCCGGCGTACGCCAGGCCAGCGTAGGGGTGTGAATAAAAAGCACGTAGCTCTGGGCATGGTTCTCTTCCGGAATGCCCAACATGTCTGCCAGGGCTGCGCCTCCCACCCCGCCACGAGGCCGACACCGAGAGCGGTGTTGCCGCGATCCTGTGCGTCCGCCGCAGCCCGGGCCGCTGGACCCCGAACCAGTCCCGCCCGGCCGTGCGCATCCAGGCCTCACTGCTCAACTGCCAACACCAGCGTGTCCCCAAGAGGACCCACCACGTGCCTCCGCTCGCACCAAGCCAGAGGCCCTCGAGCTTCGCAGCATCCTCAGACCACTACGGCCTCCACGGGCAAGGCTCGCAGTACTCCTCTGTCGTTGACGTACTCCACCGGCCTACACAGCGGACAAGTAGGCCACACATTTGGAACTGAGTCTTGATTACACAATGGCAGAGTACACATGTTAATGCAGACTCTAAATCAGTATACTCCCTTCGCGGTGGTACCACCAACTCTGTGCATAGCATTCCGACCACACGTGTCTGTGGGCCCTTGCTGAGCGCTGCCTCCGGCCTACACTGCGGTCGAGTAGGACACACAATTGGAACTGGGTCTGGATTTGTCAATTGCAGACTTCATGTCATTGTACAGACCTCATCGCAGACTGCATCCCCTTCCGGCCCTGGTGCCACTGACTCTGTGCCACGGGAGTCATGGACACTCTCTGGTGGAACTCTGGTGGCGTCAGAGTCTATGGCCTGGGGGTCGACTCCATCATCATGTAGCTGATACTGACATCGTGGGGAAAAGGAGACTGTAGCATTCAACTCCTCCATATTGCCTGTTCCTGCTTGCTTCTGCCCTCTGCATCATGCCCTGGATGGACACCTTCCACTGTCCCCCGTAACACTCTGCGACACTCTCCTTGGACATCAATGTGCGCCCGCTCAGCTCACCTGGCCCTACCTCAGTGCATCGCAAGTCACCGTCCCGTGGCGGTGTGCCTGTGCCGGCCGCTGTGCATCCGGGGCTACCGACTCTGTGCAACTCAAGTATTGGAACCTTGCTGTTTGTGCTTTGGACTTCTGATTGTCTGATCACTGTTGTAGTTGTTGCCAGCACCAACCAACCCCTGAGGGGTGGCGTACACTACCCAACTCCCATCCAGCACAGGCGTCACTGGACATGTGGCCTTGGCAATAAAAGGTGCCGGGCACACGTGCCCGTAGCCAGTTCCACGGTTAACCTCAGTGTGGCCGTGTGGTCATTATGTATGCATGTGGGCCCCGGGCCATACCACATTACGTTGTGCCATGTACAGCGGGCGCAACCTAGTCACCTCAGGCAGTGGGGTAGACCTGGGACATGTGGCTGTGTCAGACCCCCCTGAGAGCGTGAGGGAGTGGACCTGCGTACGGCAGTACGGCGTAGGGGTGTGGTCATTCCACAGGTGGCTCTGGGCGAGGTTAAGTTTAGGCCTTGCGAGGCAAGTAACTAATGCGTGTGTCTCAAGTGTAGTGTCAGCACCACACGTCACGCAAAATTCAATGTTGCCATGTAGCATGTGCCCGGAGTACGGGCTCGGCCGAGGGGTAGATGAGGGTGCACAGGCCCGCTGGGGGTCAGGGATCAGACATGCCAACTGTTGTGTGTGCCGCTATTTCCGCAGCATAAGCCAAAGGTCTACCCTCGGCCGCATGGCGAGTTCAGCCAGGCATGAACTCTGCTTCTGTGTCCGCCCTGTCTTTACCATTGCCCTACACACACGTGTCCGTCCACCTTCAGCGCAGGACATCCCTGTGTCGTCGTCAGGCTTGTGGACATGTGCAGAGAGGCATGACAATAGTGTGGCGTAGGGGTGCAAGTGATGCAACCACGCTGCGCACTCTGGTGAATATGCTCGGGGGAGGGAGAAGCAGCATTGAGGCTACGTATGCTGCTCATTTGCAACAAGCAGTACATGTCATGCAGGAATCACAAAGTCACACATATCACACACCAATGAACCAGTGAGCCTGCCAACACATTATGCCAAACCAACTATTGACTCATGTCTCTCTGCACTGTCACAGGTGACCAAGGATATGCACTCTGCGCTTGGATGATGACACCCCTCCGAGCCCCGAACACACAGGCCCAGATGCAGTATAATGCGGCCCACAAACGCACCAGGGGCATCGTGGAACGCACATTTGGTGTGTTGAAGTCACGTTTCAGGTGCCTGTCCTTCACAGGTGGAAGGCTCCTGTACAGCCCAGACATCGTGTGCAAGATGATCAGTGCATGTTGTGTGTTGCACAACATATGTGTACGCAGCAGGGCACCATGGATACATGTGCCAGATGCTCTGGACGATGATGATGGGGATGAGGTAGGTGGACCACAGCCCACTGCAGCCGCAGCAGGAATAGCCCGTAGGAACACCATCATTGACAATTTCTTCACATGAGCACGTCACATTGTGGCAGTCCTTGGCAGTATTGGGACAGTACATAATGACCACAGGCAAAGCATGTGCAAATAAATGCATTCGAAGAACACTATCCCTGAGTGCATGTCTCTCATCTGTACAGGCACATCACTCAGACAAGTGTGAGTGCGACATGTATTGCTGACATTTTTGTGATTTGTTCATGTGTGGTGGGTGTGTCACCTCTGTGCAGAGAGGCTGTTTAGGGTGTCACGTGTTCGAACTGCCAGTTCTGTATGTGGCAGTTAGTAGGGAATCCCACTCTTTGGCGTTTCACATGTGTCCAGATTCATTCCATTTTGGCTGCCATTTGTGTCCTGCAGGTGACAACAGGGCTCCTTTTGGGCTCAGATATGTACCACCATGATGCAGGGATGCCCCCTGTGACTCAGGTCCCACAACATGGGCAACATGTATGTATGCGGGAGTCACTGCCCCTACATTCGTCCACGCTCTCGTGATTGGTTGGTCATGGTCATGACACGTCTGTGTGCAGGAGGGGTTGCTTGTCCCTCTGCAATGTGAGGGGGAGATGCGGTTTCACTGTGTGTTACATGCATGTTTCTGCATTTGCGCAGTTTACATGCGGGCTGCATGTCAATGTACATTGTGACTGTGGGGAGATGCCTATTTGATGCGGGACGGTGCTCATTTGTTCTATGTCACGGATGTGGGGTTGTGCTCGTACATTGTCATCTCACCATTTTTTTTCTCTGCTTTTATTGTACATTTCCACACAGGACGCATGGGTATTGCAGGCCTCTCACTGGTTATCGCTGATTTTTGAATCGCAATTGGCCTCATCGCTACTATTTTCGCGTTCGTGTTTCGCGTTTTTTCTGCGTCGCGTTAGTTTTAACACGTTCATTTAACGCGTTATCTTGTGTCTATCGCATGGTGCCGCCATGTTGTGAATACCACATTAACAAGGAGTTGTTTTCCCGCAATGGACTGCGATGTGAAGGGTTGCGTTAAGCTACACTTACGGTAGTTATCACACGTTCTTCTGAATATGCCCCATTGTGTGTCACACATTCGAGACCTTGTAGATATATTTTGTGGATCTGTCCAGTTTACTCCAAACACTCATGAAGATGCACAGGAGTTTTTAATGGTGATGTTTGCTGGTTTAGAAGAAGAAGACATATCTGTTAATCAGTTATTTGGTCTCAATTACTCATGGCACCATGAATGCAAAGATTGCTCATACAGATCAACCACAAAAATAGAATTGGTTCATTTTATTTAACATTACCAGATTCAAAAGGTGTGACTGCCGACAGATTAGTGTGAAAAGCTACACAAAATAGTTTATGCCTGAATTGTCTGCCGACTTTACTTGTAGCAAGAACTGGCAAGTATGTCATTTTAATGCTAAAATGGTGCAGAGCAGATGGCACTAAATTGGATACTGAGATTACTAACTTTAAAGCAGGACAAATATTTAATTCTAGTAAAACATACACTTCAATCACTATAATTTTTCATGAAGGAGTTAATAGTAAATATTAAATTGTCTATCTAAAAAGTAGAAGTGGATGGACAGAATGAAATCATAGTAAGCTTGAATTCAGGCACAGATTGCCTTGGAAGTTAGCAAATTCCTATATTTTGTTTCTGGGACCAAAATTCTTAGGAGAGTGAAAGTTGTAAAAGTGGAACAGTTTAGTTATTGTAGATGCATTTTCAGGATTTATGGCATCATGTGGCCTACCAAGCAGGATGTCTTTATATGGCTTTGCTTTATATATCTAGGGAGTCTTATGTAGCACTTCCAATGAAAATGCTCTCATTTCAGCATAAGCGCAATGCAATGTGTTGCTTATTTGCAGTCACATACTGTGCAGTTCTGGGTTTTTTAATACAGTTTATATCATTGTTTTTTCCCCAATGCTCAAGGATAAGTCTTTATACCAGTGGTGTAGCTAGACCTATTTCCGCCAGGAGCGGTCCCTTACTTTGCTGCCTGGTGCAGGTAAGTGCCGGGCGGCGGTCATCAGACGACTTGTTCCGGAGGGGGGGTGGCGGTCGACAGAGAACTTGTTCCCGGGTTGGCAGCCGACAGAGGACTTGCTCACCTCCGCCATCCCCAAAAAGACGACCCCCTTACTACACCACTGTTTTATACAATACATCATTCATGTTGTATAAGTATAAAATCTGAGATCAGTAAAAAAGGAAAAAGGAAATGTTGATTTTTTATTATAACAAAGCATTAGGTAATGGGGAATGTATAGTGATGTATTGCTTGCGAAAGTCATGCATTGCTAAAATTTCTAATTTTATACATTTTACTACTAATTCATATTTCTTTTTTTATACAGATGGATGGCACCATCTATTGGAGTAATGTGGTTTAGAAATGAGCTCTTTCAGTGTTTTTCCAATAGATTACATTGTGAGGGTGTTCCAGACTATGTTTAAAAAACATATACCCACTTACACAGTCAGACACCCACTTATCGCCACATACAGCCACTCATACACCCACTCACACACCTATACAGACACTCACTTTTCACATGCCAACACATTAATTTAAAGACCCACTTGTATACCTGTAAGACATTCATACAGCTACTCATATACCCACATACTTACTTGTACACTGACTAACACATCTCTACAGGTACTCACACACCAACCTACACACTCACACACCTACTGAGATACCCACTCACATACCCATACAGCTACTCTCAAACCCTCTCAGATACCTAAAAAGCCTCCCACATACCGATTTGCATACTCACAGACCCACTTACATACCCACACAGACATTTGCATCCCCATTATCACAGCCAGTCACTTGCACAGCTACTGACTCACCCACACAGCCACTTACACAGCCACTCACCCACACCCATTCACACTTGTGCACACCCACTCACACACCCATTCACACAGACAACTACTGACACACATTCAGAAACTCACACATCTACTCATGCACCCAGAAATCCACTACCACACCTCCTCACATTCCTACATAGCAACTGAGGCACCCACTTACAAATCCGCTCACATACTCGCACACCCATTAACATATCCTGCTCACACACTCACTCACACACTCATTCACACATTGAGACACCCACTCACACTCCCATTCACACACACATACACCCACTCACACACTCATAAAACCACTACTCCAGCTTCCTCACAGACTCAAACAACCCTCACATATCTACTCCCATACCCATTCACACACTCACACATCCACTCACACACCCATTCACATACTTACACATTAACTCACATACCCACGCAACCACTAACATACCCAGTGACACACCTACACAGCCACTCACACTCCCAATCACACACCCATTGACACACTCATAAAACCCACTGACACACCCACATAACCTCTACATCACCCACTGAAAGACCCACACAGCCACTCACACACCTGTTTACAGTCAGGCACCTACTCACACACCCATTCTCATACTAACATACCTACTCTCACACCCATTCACACACTCAGACACCCACTCATACACCCATTCACCCATCGACTGACACCCAGAAAACCACTACTGCACCTCCTCAAACACCTGTACAGCCACTCACACATTGATTCATACACTCAAACACTCTCTAACACACTTATTCACACACTAACATACCTGCAAACACACATTCACACACTGACACACCCACTCACACTCCCATCCACACATACATACTTCAATCACATACCCATTCACACACTCACAAATCCACTCATACACCTTCAAAACCACCACCACACCTCACAGCAGACTCACACAGCCACTCACACACACACAGTCACCCACCCATTTACATACGTATGCACCCACTAACAGACCCACACAGCCACTCAGATAACCACTCTCACATCCATACAAACAATAACACACCCACTCACTGTGACATATTAGTAGACAGATAGCTGCAGATATTCAGACATTGATAAACAAATATATAACATATAGTTTTTCTTTCTTTAAACCAGAATAAGTGGTTCTGATAAGAACCATTTTTTTGTAGTTTTGGAAAATTTTTGGGTGTTTTTTTAACTATAACTATATAAAATAAAGTCCATAAATGCACAGAATTTGTGCACCAGTGTTCTAAAAAAACATTTACATTTGATGCTCATCACAGCATGTACACATGTTGACATATTCTGTTCACCAACAGATATTTTTTAGTGCACACTGTGCAATATGATGCAACCTTTTTTTTTTTATTGTCTTTATTCGATTTTCAAATTAACAACAAGCAAAAAACGTTGCATATCATCCAAGAGGGGAAAGAAAAAAGAGACATGAGTACATCACCAAGACATGTTAGGTAGACAGCATTGCCATATCAATTAGTCATCCCAGGTATGAGCGAGTATCAAGGCCCTGAATATTTTTTTCCAGAAATGTATGTGGGCGTGCCTCACAGGATACAAAATAAACCACTGTATATAATGGGGGATATCACTCAGTGGTATCTTGTTCAGTGGATTGGAGGTAGGCACGAAAGGGTAGTCAAATGTTCTAAGGGCGTGAGGTGCGGGCTGAAGGCGGGCATAGTCTTCACCCACTTACATCAGCTCATGCTTCTGAGTCAGTCTGAGGGAGTGGGTGGGAGGGTCCTTCCCCAGTGTAGTGCCATTTCCCAATTACCCATTAGTAATGCCAAGGAGACCAGGCGGTGGACAGAGGAAGGTATATTCTAAGTGCAGCCTAGAAGCGTGACTAGAGGGTCAGACGTTAGCTCAGCATCCATCATGGCAGCGATATGTTCAAACACTGCTTGCCAATATGTGTGCACTACCGGGCACGTCCAGGTGAGGTGTGCAAAGTCTGCTCCCGCAGCCTGACACTTCAAGCAGCTATCGGATCTAGTGTGATAAAATGTTTTCAATATTGTAGGAAAGTAGGATCTGCTCATTATGGTTACCCCCACCTTTTGCTAAATGTGATACTGTTTTTGACTAGTGTGGCTGGGATCCTGCTAATCAGGACCCTAGTCTATCTGCTTTCTCCCTAAACTGTTATGTCATGTACTTAGGTACACTCCAGATTGGATACTGGGGTACCCTTGTCAGTCCCTAGTATATGGTACCCATGTACACAGGGCATAGGTACCCCAGAGGCCTCCCATGGGCTGAAGCATGTATTATGCCACCCATGAGAGGCCATGCAAAATGGAACTACAGGTCTGACATTGCAGCCTGTATAAGTTGGTGCATGCAACACTTACTTAAGATATAGGTTTACTATATCTAAGGGTCACTACACTTAAACCCTATCAGTCACCCCTATGGCAGGCCTTAATAATCCTGAAGGCAGGGTGCTTGATTCTAAGTGAGAGGGTGCCACTGCATGAGCAGGACACCCCTGCAGCCTACGGAGTCCATTCTCCCGGGTTGTAAGTGCAGCAGCCATTTACGACATATGGAGTGGCAATATGCGACCGCGTGATGACCAACTCTAAAACGGCTGAAAGCAACTCTATTGTGTTTGGTGTCAAACATTGTGGAATCATACCCCCACACCAGTAACCGGTGTGGGAGGTATGATTCCACCCCTCAGAAGCAAGCTTCGTTGGGTCCTTGGTGTTCCCGGTACCAGACTTCTAGTCCCGGGTAGCACAAAATGGTTGCTGCCGACCAGAGACACATTTCTGCCCTCCTGCTGCTGAGCCAAGCTTGAGCAGGGGAAGGCAGAACGATAGGCATCCTGTCACAGGGAGGTGTGACCAGCTCCCAGACAGGATTTAGTGTATTAGGGCTGGGTGGGTGAGCTTGCCAGCGACCGAAAGTCTGCATGAGGGGCACATTTGGTGTACCTGTGCATAGTCCAGTTCAAACCAGTCCTGGGAGCCTTTGGCTCCTGCTCTGGCACAAAACTGTACAAAGGACATGGGAGTAACCTCTCCACTGTCCAGACCCTCCCCTGGGAGGGTCCCCTGAATCTGTCCAACCCTCTCCCATGGGTACAAAAGGGCTTACCTGGCTGTAGGACCGTAGATTCGATGTGGACACGATTCTGAACCATAAACCACTGAACTTTGACCGTCTGGACACTCTGGACTTCGCTGGACTTCTTTGGGCCCGACTTTGTCTCCCTCTCAGTCTGAAGCATTGTCTGTGCCTGTGCACCATACATGCTCTTTGCAGGACCTGTGGAGCATCAAGGACAACCAAAGACATCTCTCTTGGAGTGGAGTCCCTCCCCTGCATCCGCAGGCACCACATCACAATTGACTGATCTGCTGCTCCTGAGCTCCTACGGAGTCCAAAGGCTCCAGCAACACAGGAGGTGGGTTTCTACATCCCTCAAGGTCTGAGCTGCCCTCTTACCAAGATTCAGGTCAGAATCTCTTGTGGGGGCTGCAATACCCGTACCCCTGTGCACCAGGTTCATTTGCAAGTGCATATGCTTGTTGGCATTTCCTGAGCAAGTGCACTGGGCTCTGAGTATCCCCAACCTCTGGCACAATTTCCTACCAAGAACTCTGGCCTCCTTGCACCGAGTGCTCTGTGGGCCGCTGTTTAGTGAAATCACTTGAGGTCCCCACGTGACTCCTGTGCCTCCGGCCTATGGGTCCAATTGAGGGTCATCTTTGCTTTTCTTGTGCTCCCCTGCTTGCTCCAGGCTTGCCATGACTCCTCTGTGTTTGGCGAGTCTCCCGGACCTTGCTGGCCTGAACCGTAACCTTCCTTGACTTGCATGGGTTGTCATTGCCAAGGCTTGTTGGTGCTCCGGCCGGACACCGACCACTCAGCACTCGACATCCTTTGTGGGAAAGCTTGTATATGACTCCTGGTCATCCTCGACATCTCCTGGTCCCCGTGGCTGTAGAGTCAAGAACTCCATCAATGCACCTGAAGCACCCGACATCGGTGGGCATTCGTCTACCGAGCCCCTGGTCTCTCCCGAGTGACCCAGACTCTGCCCCCTCTGCTTTCAGGTACTCTTTAACAATAATCCACCTTTGGATTCCAACTGACACTTTTCTTCCTTCAAGTAGTTGCTCTTCTTCGAAGTCCTCCATTGGGTTCGACGGCGGTTTCCGACGCCACTTCAGACCTATGCACCCGGCTTCCCTGGGATAGGTAACTCTGGTACTTCAGTATCCACGGATGGGGTGGCTCTCCAACCTCCTAACTTTCACAGGGTTTCTTTGAAGTCCACTGGGAAGGGTCCTTAAACTCTAAAACTGCAACCGCAACTTCCCCATAAAATTGACCGGAGCACACGGTCGTGTTCCCACACTGAACCTGTCCTCTGTGGGGTCCCTACTTACTCACCTCGGGTGGTTCCTTGGGGTCCCAGCGATTCTACGCCCTCTAGAGACTGTCTTGACTCGAGTCGTGGTTCTTATACCACTATTTTAGTATATGGTTTGGTCTCCCCCTGGAGCCCACTGAGTATTAGTGCTATTACTATTGTTTCTGTGCTACAGTATTGTGTGCTTTGTGAGTATCCTCATGTAGAGGATGCTGTGTTGTACTAGAGAGTGTTATATCAATAAATACATATTTTTATAACAACTGTGTGGTTCTCCTTTCATTTAACGAATACTATAAGGATACATTCTGGTAAAACAAGCTGCTTAACATTCCTTCAAGACTAAGCCTGAAGGCTGCTCTCCACAGCTACCACTTGGATAGCTTTCTAAGGTTATCTTTGACCTTTTAAATCACCATAAGGGATGTTTGGACTGGTGCAAGGTGCCCACTTTAATTCGTGGACAGCATATACCAGGCCAACTTCTCACATTGGTGGCAGCGATGGGATTCAAGCCTGCATTGTTTTACCAGCTAAATCTTTGTATTGATTAACTGAAAACAACTAAGTACTAGATACATATAATATTAGCTTAGAATAAGTAAGTTCTACTGAACTTAGGGTTGGGTAAGTCAAGGGTTTAGCACACCCTTTCTCCAACCTCAGAGAGTTTTGTTCCCACTAGGTGAGGTAGGTGCAACACCTCACCACACTTAGTATGTCTACTATAGGAGATGCCAGTGACTCTCTGCCTTCTAGATACAGTGAGCTTTCATTCTAAGAAGTGAAAGCCCTGTGTGCCTCTAGAAAGTTGAAGACAGGGAGAAGTGCCAACACTCAACGTCTGATAGAGATGTTAATGTTAGATGACCTAAGGAAGACTCCTGGGTCAGATGAGCAGGACAGAGTGGGTGGGATGGGGAATGAGGACAGGTCAGGAGGTGACACCTTTTATGACCTGGAATCTAACCCTGACCAGGGAGAACCTGATGGTTCTCAACTGGATAACTCAGATCTTCAAGAGGAGGATGGAGGAGACCGTGGAGGCCCTCTCTTTACTCCTCCTGGAAGAGTGCAGAGTTTACCAAGGATATCTAGATCTCCCTCTGCAGAGTCTAATCACTCAGGACAGTCTGTAGGGACCTCTGTATCTAGCAAGAGGGACCACTCTTATGATATCGAATACTAATTGCTTGAACTTGAGAAAGGTAGGCTTAGGCTCAGGCAAGAGCAATTGGCCCTTGATAAAGAGTCCCTAGAAGTCCAGAGAGCTAGAAAAAAGTTGGGACTAGGGTCCCATGGTGGCAGTAACAGTGTCCCTAGAGTTAAGGAACATTCCTTTGATAATAGGAACCTGAGCAAGATTGTACCTCCCTACCATGTTGGGGATGACATCCATAAGTGGATAACTGCTTTGGAGAGGGTCTGTAAAGTTCAGAGGGTCCCTCAAGAGCAGTGGGCAGCTATCTTGTGGCTCTCCTTTGCTGACAATTGTAGAGATAAGCTCCTCACTGTTAGAGAAGAGGATGCTGACAACTACTCAATCGTGAAGAGTGCTCTCATTGATGGGTTTGGCTTAACCACTGGACAGTAAAGAAAGAGGTCCACCTTGAGCACACGTAAATAAACATTTCACAGTCCAATAATTATATTCAACTCTTGCATTGTCGTTCCAAAATTTGAAGGTTTTATTGATAGTATATCCACAGCTTGATGTAGTATAATGTCACAAACAACAGCCAACACGTGTTTCGTCGTGCGGAGTCACACACAAATGACTTCTTCAGGGCTATAAACCCCCTAAAAAATTACACAATTACTAGAGTAATCAGAAGCGTTAAAACAGAAGTATACAGGCCAACACCCGTAGATAAAACCCAGTTGCATCCTTCACCAGAAGTGAAAAAGAAAATATCTGTGAATATAAAAAGGGAGAGCAAAACCAGCGTCATACCAATGATTTAAGTGAGAAGTAAAAGTTCCAAGGAAGCCATAGTTCCAGATTGATGAAAGAAAAGAATAACACCCTTATCCTTCAAGGAGTCATAATAACCTGAGAGTTTCTTTACATTAATCCCGACCAACGAATCCACATTCAAAACTGCAGTCCAAAGAAAACCTATGTCTATAAACACAACCCATTATCTGTTTCCTGAAACCAGTAAAAAACCGTAAAATAAGTATGAAACAGAAGGCACATTCTGACTTACTGGATCAATAAATGAAAGTCTGGCTCAGGTAAGTATTCCAAGGATAGCTATTAGCGCTTCACGTATCTTGTGCTCACACGCTATAATGAAGAGTAATTACGGGTGGTTGTGGGGGGGCGGAGCTTGCCTGAACCAAGGATGGCCGCCTAAGCCGTGAGTTCTGTCATGCCATCTGATTATTCATCAAGAATCCTGCGTTAGGGCTGTTTGGATCACTGCTAATCCACTGCCCTGTGTGTCGGAAAGCCGACCCCACGCATCGGCAGTATTTAAAACTGCTAAGGCAGCTGGGCTCAGAAGCTACGAGGCACGAACTCTTCAGCCGGGAGCTGCGCAATGATGCCTACGGAGACGCTGTGCTGAGGGCCCGACCTGGAAGTGCTGACCCAGCTTGGCTGAGACGGAGGCTGTCGGCAGGTCGCAGCTGCGAACACTGTGGACCACTGCGGCGGCTGGGGAGGCGGTGCCGCTCAGCGCTTAAACGATCTTTGGCGCCCGGCCCCACGCCCCGGTGGGGATTATTGCTGCGGAGGTGATTGTGCCCATCTCTTAAGCGGCGGGAGCTCTGGGACCGGGAGCTCCGCTGCACGGCCCACTGCACCGCTGAAATAGGGCCCCAGCCCGGATACGCTGCCCCGGAGCTAAGGGGGAGCAGGCCGTTGGCGGTGCGCTGATAGGAGAGCCGCCGCTTCCCGAGGCACCGAAGGAGACGGGGCCGTGCAACGCCCAAGGTGACCTTCATACCTGGGGTCTGGAGGCTGCCGGTGCCGCTGCTGAGTGCTGCCTGCTGTGTTTAGAGCTCATCGCTCCAACTGGCCTTGTGGAATCGGCTGGGCAATTGGAAATTCTTGGTAACAAGCTGCATTAGTACCCCGGCGGTACGGTAAGCGCGGAAACACCCTTCACTGGCCCAGAGTGCACTTGGGGACGCGCCGGCTGCGTGGGCTGGCAACTGGATGCAGAGAGGGGCTGGGGCGGTGAATGCTTGGCCCACACGGATTCAGGACTGGCCGGGAAGCTCCCAGGACGACCCCTGGTCCTCAATTAAAGTACAGCCTGACAGGGGGTCCCTGGAGCGGCTTGCAACTGTCGGGGGTCTCCCCTTCGCTGAGGTGGTTCTGAGGGTGCAGGCCACCAACAATCCTTCCTCCACAATTGCCAAGGGCTCGCCAGCGCCGTGAGGGGCAATTGGAGTGCTCACTCAGACTGCCCCAGCGCTAAGAGGACGGGTGCACGAGAGGACGGGGGCGAGTACCCAGACCCCGGCATGCTGCAGGGCGAAAATCCAAGTCTGACGATCGGCGACGTGCCGCTGGGGTGAGTCAGTAGCCACGGGCACATAATAAACAACGCTCTCTGCGGCTTTGTAGTGGTGGGGTGACTAGATATACTGTATTGGGGAGAGTTGCGACAAGAAGGCTACTATACCTGATGATTTGGACTTTATTGGGCAGAACTGCTTCTCGGAGGCTGGTGGAGGAGAGCCTTGCTTGCCCACGTTGGCCCGGTTGGGTGGGGTGTTGTGTTTGTAGACTTCTCGCCCATATCATGGGGAAAGTGGATAAGACCCAACCGAAGATCACCTTTGACCAGCGGAAGTCTAGAACCAGAGACAACACCCCGGAACGGGGTCAGGACACGCAAAGAGAGACCCCAGAACAGGTGGAAGGAGATATCCCCGTCATGCTTGCAGCCATGCAGACAAGCTTACAGAACAGTCTGATGGCCTTCGACTCCAAATTAGACTCCCTGTCATACCGGATGGATAGAATGACAGAACGTATGGACAAACAAGTAGAGAGGATAGATATGACCGAGCGCAGAGTAACTGAAGTGGAAGAGGCACAGACAGAAATGGACATTATGCAAAAGCAGATGAGTAGAGCGTTGCAGAATCTGCAAGATAAAGCGGAAGACCTTGAGGCCCGTACCCGAATATCTAACATACGAATTACGGGTTTGCCAGAATCCACACAAGTGGGGAACATGGAGCTCTTCGTCGAAAAATTGCTGCATACTTTGCTGGGCTCCGACAAGTTTTCTCCCATGTTTGTGGTGGAGAGAGCACATCGCTCACTGGGTCCGAGGCCTGCTCCGGGTGCCCCGCCGCGCCCCATCATTGCTAAGCTTTTAAACTACAGGGATCACGACACAGCCCTGAGGTTAGCGTGGGAAAAACAGGACTTGCAGTTTGAGGGATCTGCGATATCGCTTTATCCTGACTTTACGGTTCGGGTGCAGGAGGCCCGAAAACAATTTGCACCACTTAAGAGGCAACTGCGGAAGCAAAATATTGACTATGCTATGTTGTACCCGGCGAGGTTGCGAGTGAACAGACAGGGGCAATCCAAGATCTTAACAGACCCCAAGGTGCTGCAAAAGGCCCTTAAAGAGTGGTCGAGAGAATGACGGAGGAGCCCGGAGCAGTCTACAGCGGGGGGTGCGGCTGGAGGAAGTCTGGATGACCAGGACTAGCGTGTGATCCCCCTTCCTGCCAGATAAGATGGGGACACTTGGAGGGTGACTTGATAGCGTTGGTGTAGTGGCATAACTTGTTGCGGGATTGCAGGCGGGGGTGGCGATGCAGCTAATGGGCGGGCTCGGAAACCATACGCTGTCTTTTGATTGATGCCTGGTTGTACAAATTGCTCTGGGGCGGGTGAAACACTTCACAGGGGGACAGTGGGAATGATTGGGGTAATTGACCTGATACCTAATGCACCAATGGATCTGATGGCGGGCGGTAATGGACTACTAGCCTACCAAGGTTTAATTGTAGCAGGGGCAGGCAACATCTGCCCACGTGAGTGCACCGCAACTTGAGCTTAACCTTAGTTGTTGTGATAACAGAGTTGTTCGATGTGCATTTGTTATGATATCTAGGGGTTCTCTGGGGGGATTTCGCCAATGCACAGTTGGGGGAAGCTTGGTGTGGGTGGGAGAATGGGTTTTACTGAGACTGACACATTTCAGAGCTTATAGGGATGTTAGGTTTGGACGACCGGAAATAACTTTGATTCCAGACACATACTGCTGCCTAATTTACACATTGACGCCCCACTATGACGATGGTGGTTGATAGCGAGCGTGATTTGGGCACCCATAATGAGCTGAGGGTCCTGACTTGGAATGTTAGGGGCCTCAATGGCCATAGAAAATTAAGGAAGGTCATAGCTTACCTGCTGAGACATAAGATAGATATTGCCCGGCTACAAGAGTCACACTTGCCCTTAAGTAGCCCCATGTTCCGCAGCAGAAGTTTACGGGCTTTTCTACTCACACGAGAGGGGTGATAACCTGGGTGAATCCCAGGTCTCACTTAAGCTTGACCCACTCATTTCGGATCTTGAGGGTAGATATGCTGTATCAAGATGCACTGGGAAGGGACTAGATTTGATTTTGGTTAATGTCTATGGACCAAACTATGATAACCCGAGCTTTTACACCTCACTTACTGCAATGATGCGTTCCTATGCGGAGAGACCTCAACTGTGGGGGGGCGATTTTAACTGTGTCTTGAATCCAACGCTAGACAGATCGGGGGGTCCGGAGCGATGTGTTTCGGCTGCGGCCAGTGCAATCGCGGGTGCGGTGGCGCAATTAGAGCTAACTGATGTTTGGCAGCAGCGGAATCCGGACCGGGGCGGGTACACACACTACTCTGCATTTCACGACCTGCATGCGAGGATAGATTACTGGCTAGCTTCTCCTAACGTATACGCATGAGTGCGGGATTGTTCTGTCCTCCCTCGTACTTACTCGGATCACTCCCCTATACTTTTAGTTGTGGCCACCCCGGAGAAATGGATCCCTCCTTTCACCTGGCATTTCCCCCCATATTCACTGCTGGATACTGTTTTTAGGTCTGAGTTTGCCGAGGCGATAGACACTTTTTTTACTTGCAATGTTGGCTTGGTTGACACATTCGCTACTGTCTGGGAAGCGTTCAAAGTTTATATTCGCGGTATTGCCATGTCAAAGCACTCCGGGGTACTTCGAACTCTCCGAAGGAAATTGTCTGATTTGGAGGGCTCCCTTCAAATGCTAGAACGCCGATTGACGGAGGGCGCGAATGACACTGACACTGAGACGTTCAAAAAGTTATTAGACGAATACCACGAAACGGCGGACCCGGAGCTTCAGCACTTAGGCACATACGCGTCAGCGCGCATGTATGGTGAGGGGGAGCGCCCGGGCGCGGTCCTGGCCTCTCTCCTTAGGAAGCGCAGGGAAGCTACAGTGGTATCGGAAATTAAAGGCGAACAGGGGGAGGTCATCACAGGGGAGACAGAGATAGTTGTGCGGTTCCGCCAGTACTATTCGTCATTATATCGCTCCCGGCACGAGTGCGTAGAATCTGAAATGCTGGATTACTTGACTCATGTGAAGTTGCCTTGGCTAACTATCGAACATCGTGAGTATTTAATGCGCCCACTGGAAAAAGAGGAAATACTTTCTGCGTTGGCGGGGATGAAATTGAGTAGCGCCCCCGGGGTAGATGGACTCACGGTCTCTTTTTATAAAGAATTTAAGGATCTGTTGGACCCACACCTGGTTACGCTGTTTGAGGAGATGGTGGTAGACGGCATTATGCCACCGTCGATGAGAGAGGCGATCATTGTAGCGATACTGAAACCGGACAAAACCCCAGCTGAGTGTACTTCATACCGTCCCCTGTCATTACTAAATGTAGACACTAAGCTCTATGCCAAAATCCTTGCTACCCGACTGACACCGCTAGTCCCGTTCCTAGTCGCACCAGAACAAGCAGGATTTATTCCTGGTAGAAACCTGACTTATAATTTGAGAATGGTCTTTCGGGCGGTACAGCACACCAGACAGGACGTACAGGCAGTGGCGGTCTTTTTGGACATGGATAAGGCCTTTGACTCGGTTGATTGGCAGTTTATGAAGCATGTACTGACGAGAATGGGGCTGGGCAACATGTTCCTACAAATGATGGGGGTCTTATATAACTCACCCACTGCTAGAATAAAAATTGGCACTTTAGTTACTGACCAGATACACATCACCAGAGGTACACGACAAGGGTGCCCTTTATCCCCGATTTTATACGCACTAGTGGCAGAGCCCCTAGCCTGCGCCTTACGGGAGTACCATAATCATAGGGGTATACGCTTCCCGAACTACCGGCTAATAGTTTCCACGTATGCCGATGACACGCTGCTGTATGTTAGAGACCATGAGACTAACCTGCCCCCTTTACTGAGGGAGGTAGTCAAATTCGGCGCGATCTCGGGCCTAAGAGTAAACTGGACGAAATCAATACATTTTCCCCTTCCCCCGGCAACTATACCCTTCACGCCTGATTACCCGCTCCAGTGGACGACGGAGCCAGTCCAATACTTAGGAATAAAGATACATACTGATTCAGAAGTGGTGTTCCGGGAGAATTATGGGGCGGACATCTGTAGGATGAAATAGAGAAATGGATCCGGCTCCCGCTGTCACTAGTCTGTCGAATTTCACTCATGAAAATAATTCTCCACGCTTTTTGTTTTTGTTTTCCAATATCCCCATGGTCCTACCGGGGTTTTTTTTAGGCACGCTCACTACTCTGCTGATCAAACTAGCTTGGGCAGGCAAGCAGGCTAGGGTCAGATGGGATGTACTTACACTCCCTTATCGATTGGGGGGTCTGGGAGCTCCGGACTTTGACTTATACTACAGAGCGGCACAAAGTGCGCATGCTCACCAATGGATTCACGGCTTACCGGGAACGCCCCATATTCAGATAGAAAAGGTGGCAGCCTCTCCACTCCCGTTACCCACTATGCTGTTTACCTCTCCTGACCGCAGGACGGGGATTCTGGACTCCATAAACGTGACGAGACATGCCTGGCACCACCTACTGAAGCTGCACTCTGGAGAGACACTATACTCCCCACTGGCTCCACTGGAATGGTGTCATTGGCTCCCCTCATGTAAGGACATAGGAGTGATCAGAGCACTCAGCTCTATGGGAGTGAAGACTATTGGAGATATGTTCCTGGAAGGGAAAGCTAAGACGTGGGAGCAGTTTGAGGGGCCTGATTACAAGGCAACGCTATTACATAGATTTCAATTCCACAGAATGAGGCACGCTATGGCAGACATACTAGGGAGCGATTTAGATGAACCTCCTGTAGTCTTACCACTCACATATGTCATAAAGACTGACACCCCAACCAAACTGGTGTCAAAAATATACAAATTAGCATTGGGATACCGGGAAAACTCCTACACCAAAGTGAGACTAGACTGGCAAACGGACTTAGGTAAGGAGTTAGATGACACTACCTGGAGGTACTGTTGTGAAAGCTCAAAGCGGATCTCGCTGAATGGGAGACATAGGCTTATCCATTTTAAATTTTTAAATAGGGTGTATTACACACCGGAGAGACTATGTCGGTATGGACTTCGAGAAACAGCAAAATGTGATAGTGGTGGGGAGACCTGTGCGGGCTTTTTACACTTGGCTTGGCTGTGTCCCGGGGTGGGAAGCTTCTGGGACGGTGTGTTTAGAGAATTAAGTGCTATTGTAGGAACGCAACTTGCACCGGATCCCTTGCTAGCTTTGCTGGGGTACTCAAAGCCACTCCCAAAAGCAACTCGCAGGTTGATTGACATGGGTCTGTTAATTGCGAGACGCTGTGTGGCACGACGTTGGTCAAAAGGCCTGATCCCCACTATTGCAGATTGGAGCAGAGACATGGTGTATTGCTGCACGCAAACTGAGACCTATAGTGAGTTGCTCCCCCCGCGCAGACGACCTAAAAATTTTTGGGCGCTATACACGGCATTTCTGTTGACTAAGGGTGAGCAATCTGATGGCGAAGTGACTACGGCAGGTGAGCGGGTGGAGGAGGTAGAGCATTCAATTTAAAACGGTGCTACAAAGCCATGGGGTCCTAAGATGCTAGAATGCAAGTCATTGACGTGACAGTTGGCAGAATGGGTCTCTGGGGGCTATGAATCGAACTGTGAGTAGATAGCGTTGTGAATCACGTTTCACGAACGGTTGCTACATCTTAAGACATAGGTTACAACGTACAAGGTATGATACCTGCGGTTATGTCTGATGGTAAATAGCTATAATGTGTCTGATTTCCTTTTGTACAAACCTGTCATAATAATGGAGAATGTCATGTCTTGTTTTGTTATGATGAAAATGTTAATAAAGATATAAAAAATAAAAAAAAATTATGGGTGGTTGTATCATGTAACTGTACGTGGTATGTTTAATTTAGTGTGAAGGCGATCCTTCGGTATGGTTTACACTATGAATGAATTTGTTACATATAGGAATAGAGTGTTTAGTTATCACTCCTGGTTTTTGCTTTTAATGTTTTACTCATAAAGAACGATACTGCTTGAAAGCGGTATGGGTAATCTTGTGGAGCTTATACTACAGCTCCTTGTTATTTCATATGGTTTCCTCGAATAAACTGTGGACTCCGATGTCCATATTCTTGGATGATTGATCTTCTTTAGTGTAATGTAGCTGCGTTGGTTCCCTATTTTTTAGGTCATGGACCCGTGATCTTCCCATGCATTTACAGTACTCTTGTTTTACCGGTTTGATTCTGATGCACCACTCTCTAGATTTATATACGACTACACCGGATACATATAGGTGAGCCTACTAGATTAATTTTGGTATTTAGTAATACATAGTGTTTTACTTGCTCTTGGCTCCTGAGCATTATCGTACAATTCTGAGTGACATTAGTATTTACTCTTCATTATAGCGTGTGAGCACAAGATACGTGAAGCGCTAAAAGCTATCCTTGGAATACTTACCTGAACCAGACTTTCATTTATTGATCCAGTAAGTCAGAATGTGCCTTCTGTTTGATACTTATTTTACGTTTTTTACTGGTTTCAGGAAACAGATAATGGGTTGTGTTTATACACATAGGTTTTCTTTGGACTGCAGTTTTGAACGTGGATTCGTTGGTCGGGATTAATGAAAAGAAACTCTCAGGTTATTATGACTCCTTGAAGGATAAGGGTGTTATTCTTTTCTTTCATCAATCTGGAACTATGGCTTCCTTGGAACTTTTACTTCTCACTTAAATCATTGGTATGACGCTGGTTTTGCTCTCCCTTTTTATATTCACAGATATTTTCTTTTTCACTTCTGGTGAAGGATACAACTGGGTTTTATCTATGGGTGTTGGCCTGTATACTTCTGTTTTAACGCTTCTGATTACTCTAGTAATTGTGTAATTTTTGTTTTTGGGTTTATAGCCCTGAAGAAGTCATTTGTGCGTGACTCCGCATGACAAAACACGTGTTGGCTGTTGTTTGTGACATTATACTACATCAAGCTGTGGATATACTATCAATAAAACTATCGATTTTTGGAACAACACTGCAAGAGTTGAATATAATTATTGGACTGTGAAATAATTATTTACGCGTGCTCAAGGTGGACCTCTTTGTATTTGTTATACCCCCTTCAATGTGGGGCATTATGAGGTTAAATTGGTAACTATCCTCTCTCCCTTTTAGAGCACCATCATTGAATGTTTGTTTGTTACAAAAATAAGCCTGATACATCTGTAGAGCGCCAGTCCTTCTCCCCCCATTTTATGTGCCTGGTTACCAAGTAGTTTGTAACTGGACAGTATAGGATTAAGTTCAGAGACACCCAGAAGACACAGAATCAAGACTAGGTAGACTTTGTGGATAGTGTCATTAAGGCTCTGTAAGGCTGGTTGCTTAGCAACAAAGTGAATGATTTCAAGCAATTGTACAATTTTATTATGAGGTGCCAGATCCTTAATAATTGCCAAAATCAGTTATTGCATCAATACCTGGTTGACTCTGATCTGGCTTCTCCCCAAGAATTGGGAAAGAAGGCAGATAAGTGGGTCAGAACCAGGGTGAAGCAGAAAAACCAGAAACATGGTGGTGAACAAAAGAAGCAAGATTCTAAAACTCCAGATAAGGGTGGGGACAAGGGTAAAGATCAAAAACAGTCCTCATCATGGCCCCAAAAACCTGCATCCTGGGGGGAGTCACAATCTAACAAAGGTAAAGGCAAAAAGAAACCTTGGTGTTATCTCTGTAAACAGAAAACACATTGGACAAGAGATGCTGATTGTCCAAAAACCAAGGAAAATCCTCCTACCACCACTGCCCCTAAGGCAACTGCGCCCCCTAGCACAAGTACAGGTGGTGGTACAGGGAACAAGGGATTAGTAGGGTTAACCTTGGGCTCTGAGATGGGTTCTGACCTAGTCAGAACTCCAGCTGAGGCTGTGCTTGTCTGTGATGGTGGCATGGATCTTGCTACCTTATTTGTCAGTCCCAGTAACTTGGGCAAATACAGACAACAGCCTTTAATTAATGGAAAGGAGGCCATGGCATACAGGGACACAGGTGCAAGTGTCACTATGGTGACAGAGAATCTTGTGGCCCCTGACCAAATCATACTTGGAGAAATGTACTAAGTGACCAATGCTAACAATGTCAGGACTGATCATTCCTTGGCAGTTGTTAATTTCAGCTGGGGAGGTGTAACTGGCCCTAAGAAGGTTGTGGTTAGCTCAGACCTACCAGTGGAGTGTTTGTTGGGCAATGATTTGGAAACTTCAGCTTGGGCTGAGGTAGAATTAAGGACTCATGCATCAATGCTGGGCATCACTGCAGATGTGTTTGCTGTGACCAGGTCACAGGCCAAACTGACTAACACTGAACAGGCCCTGGATTCTGAAATAATGGACCAAGGGCCTTCCAAGAGAAGGAGCAGGAGGAGTAAGGCGGTGTCTTGCCCCCAGACTCAGGGTGAAGATCAGTCTCTTGAGGGAGATGATCTTAGTCCCTGTGAAGTAACTGTCTCAGATGAACTTGAGCCTGATCAGGTTGAGTTCTTGGGGACAGGGGGCCCTTCCAGGGCAGACTTGAGTTTGGAGCCGCAAACCTGCCCCTCTCTTGAACCCCTCTGACAGCAAGCTGCTGCTGAGACTGCTGGGAGTGTCAGTGGATCCCACAGGATCTATTGGGATGAGGGACTCCTTCACTCAGAGTGTAGAGACCCCAAGCCTGGTGCCACTAGGAGGTTGGTCATACCTCTGAAGTTTAGGGGCTTCCTACTCACCTTGGCACATGATATTACCTTAGCAGGACACCTATCCAAAGCAAGACTTGGGACAGGCTTGTCCCTCACTTTCACTGGCCTCACATGTCTGAGGACACCAAGGAGTTTTCTCGCTCCTGTACTACCTGCCAAGCCAGTGGTAAGTCAGGTGGTACCACAAAGCCCTCCCATCATATCACTACCAGTGGTGGGGTTCCCTTTGAAATGGTTGGGATTCACATCATTGGTCCCATGAACCCTCCTACAGCATCTGGACGCAATTACATACTAGTGGTGGTGGACCATGCCACTAGGTATCGAGAGGCAATACCCCTTAGAACCACCACAGCTCCTGTGGTGGCCTGGGCCCTCCTGGGAAGCTTTTCCAGAGTGGGTTTCCCTAAGGAGGTCTTAACTGGCAGAGGTACAAACTTCATGTCAAGTTACATCACTGCAATATGGAAGGAGTGTGGAGTGAACTATACGTTCACCACACCCTATCACCCACAATGCAATGGTTTGGTTGAAAGGTTCAACAAAACCCTCAAGGGCATGATCATGGGCCTCCCAGAAAACTCAGGCGAAAATTGGATGTCCGATAGCCCTGCCTTCTCTTTGCCTATAGAGAGGTCCCACAGAAGGGGGTTGGCTACAGCCCTTTTAAATTCTGTTTGGGCATCCAGTTAGGGGTCCCTTGTGTTTGGTGAAGGAGGGATGGGAGTTACCTCTCAAACCTCCTAAGCAAGATATAGTGGACTATGTACTTTGTCTCCGCTCCAGGATGGCTGAATACATGAAGAAGGCTAGTAAAAACCTTGAGGCAAGTCAAGAATTGCAAAAAGCTTGGCATGACCAAAATGCTGTTCTGACTGTTCATCAACCAGGGAAAAAGGTTTAGGTGTTGGAGCCTGTGGCCCCAGCAGCTCTCCAAGACAAATGGAGTGGACCCCATACCATTCTTGATCAGAAGGGAGAGGTCACCTTCTTGGTGGACCTTGGTACTCCCAGAAGCCTCCACAGGGTGCTTCATGTGAACAGGTTCAAACCATACATAGACAGGGCTGACATGGGCTTGCTCATGGCAACTGATGGGGGACAGGAAGAAGAGAGTGACCCTCTCCCTGCTCTCCTCTCTCAAAACCCTGATGATGGGTCAGTTGATGGTGTAGCTTTGGCAGGCAGCCTCACTGACCAACAGCAGATTGATTGCAGGAAGGTCCTCAATCAATATAGGCACATATACTCTCTGACTCCTAGTCAGACCACCTGGTGTACCCATGAAGTGGACACAGGTTAGAGTCTACCTGTTAAAAGTAAGATTTACAGGCAGCCTGACCATGTCAGAGATTGCATCAGGACTGAGGTCCAAAAGATGCTAGAGTTGGGAGTCATTGAGCTCTCAGATAGCCCTTGGGCTAGTCCAGTGGTCTTGGTACTAAAACCTCACACCCAGGGTGGTAAAAGAGAGATGAGGTTTTGTGTTGACTACAGGGGACTCACTGCAGTCACTAGGACTGATGCTCATACAATTCCTAGGGCAGATGAGCTTATTGATACTTTGGCCTCAGCCAAGTTCTTCAGCACATTTGACCTCACTGCTGGCTATTGGCAAATCAGACTAGCTGAGGATGCCAAACCAAAAACAGCATTTTCAACCACTAGTGGCCATTATCAATTTATTGTAATGCCCTTTGGTTTGAAGAATGCACCTGCCACATTCCAAAGGCTGGTGAAAAAAATCCTTACAGGTTTGGAGGCCTATAGTGCAGCAAATCTAGATGATATAGCTGTCTTTAGATCCACCTGGGAGGATCACCTGGTCCACCTGAAGAACGTTTTGGAGGCTCTGAAGAAAGCAGGCCTCACTATCAAGGCTACTAAGTGTCAGATAGGGCCGAGCAAGGCTGTATACCTATGCCAACTTGTGGGTGGAGGCCAGGTTCAACCATGACAGAGCAAAATCCAAACCATCATGGACTGGGTTGCTCCAACTACCCAGACTCAGGTCAGAGATTTCTTGGGCCTGACTGGGTACTACAGAAGATTTGTGAAAGGATATGGGTCTATAGTGACTCCCTTGAATGATCTTACATCAAAACGAATGCCCAAGAAGGTTCAGTGGACAGTTAGCTGTCAGAAGGCATTTGATGATCTCAAGCAGGCCATGTGCACTGCTCCCATTCTGCAGAGTCCTGACTACTCCAAGCAATTTATTGTCCAAACAGATGCATCTGAGTTGGGGGTAGGGGCTGTGTTGTCACTACTTAATGCAGAGGGTCAGGATCAACCAGTAGCTTTTATCAGCAGAAGGTTGACCCCCAGAGCAAAACGTTGGTCTGCTATAGAGAGGGAAGCCTTTGCTGTGGTCTGGGCCCTGAAGAAGCTGAGGCCCTACCTGTTTGGCACTCACTTCATTGTTCAGACAGACCATAAGCCCCTCCTATGGCTAAAACAGATGAAGGGTGAAAACCCCAAACTTTTGAGGTGGTCCATTTCCCTACAGGGGATGGAAAATACAGTGGAACATAGACCTGGGAGTAACCATGCCAATGCAGATGGACTCTCCAGGTATTTCCACTTAGAAAATGAAGACTCAACTGGGCAAGGTTAGTCTCATCTCCTTACGTTTAGTGGGGGGGGGGTTGTGTAGGAAAGTAGGATCCGCTTCTTATGGGTTACACCCACTTTTTGCTAAATGTGATACTGTTTTTGACTAGTCTGACTGGGATCCTGCTAATCAGGACCCCAGTCTATCTGCTTTCTCCCTAAACTGTTATGTCATGTACTTAGGTACACTCCAGATTGGATACTGGGGTACCCTTGTCAGTCCCTAGTATATGGTACCCATGTACCCAGGGCATAGGTACCCCAGATGCCTCCCATGGGCTGAAGCATGTATTATTCCACCCATGAGAGGCCATGCAAAATGGAACTACAGGTCTGCCATTGCAGCCTGTGTATGTTGGTGCATGCACCACTTACTAAAGATATAGGTTTACTATATCTAAGGGTCAGTACACTTAAAACCTATCAGTCACCCCTATGGCAGGCCTTAGCAATCTTGAAGGCAGGGTGCTTGGTACTAAGTGAGAGGGTGCCACTGCATGAGCAGGACACCCCTGCAGCCTATGGATTCCATTCTCCCGGGTTGTTAGTGCAGCAACCATTTACGACATATAGAGTGGCATTATGCGACTGTGTGATGACCAACTCTAAAAAGGCTGAAAGCAACCCTATCGTGTTTGGTGTCAAACATTGTGGAATCATACTCCCCCACCGGTAACCAGTGTGGGAGGTATGATTCCACCCCTCAGAAGCGGGCTTTGTTGGGCCCCTGGTGTTCCCGGTACCAGCCTTCTAGTCCCAGGCAGCACAAAAGGGTTGCTACCGACCAGAGACACATTTCTGCCCTCCTGCTGCTGAGCCAAGCTCGAGCAGGGGAAGGCAGAATAATAGGTATCATGTCACAGGGAGGTGTGACCACCTTCCAGACAGGATTTAGTATATTAGGGCTGGGTGGGTGTGCTTGCCGGCAACTGAAAATCTGCATGAGGGGCACATTTTGTGTCCCTGTGCATAGTCCAGTTCAAACCAGTCCTGGGAGCCGTTGGCTCCTGCTCTGGTGTGAAACTGGACAAAGGACATGGGAGTAACCTCCCACTGTCCAGACCCCCCCTGGGAGGGTCCCCTGAATCTGTCCAACCTCTTCTGTGGGTACAAAAGGGATTACCTGGCTGTCGGACCCTAGTTTTGATGTGGACAAGATTCTGCACCAGAAACCACTAAACTTCGACCGTCTGGACACTCTGGACTTCGCTGGACTTCATTTGGGCCCGACTTCGTCTCCCTCTCAGTTTGAAGCATTGTCTGTGCCCATGTACCATACAGGCTCTGTGCAGGACCTATGGAGCATCAAGGACAACTGAAGACATCTCCCTTGGAGTGAAGGAGTCACTCCCCTGCATCCACAGGCACCACATCACGATTGACTGGTCTGCTGCTCCTGAGCTCCTATGGACTCTGGAGGTGCCAGCAACACAGGATGTGAATTTCTATGTCCCTCATGGTCTGAGCTGCCCTCTTACCAGGTTTGAGGTCAGAATCCCTCGTGGGGGCTGCAATACCCATACCCCTGTGCACCGCGTTCATTTGCAAGTGCATATGCTTGTTGGTGTTTTTTGAGCAAGTGCACTAGACTCCAAGTAGCCCCAACCTCTGGCACCATTTTCTACCAAGAACTATGGCCTCCTCACACCGAGTGCTCCGTGGGATGCTGTTTGGTGAAATTGCTTGAGGTCCCCTCGCGACTCCTGTGCCTCCGGCCTGTTGGTCCAATTGAGGGCTATCTTTGCTTTTCTTGGGCTCCCCTGGTTGCATCAGGCTTGCACTGACTCTCGTGTGTTTGGTGAGTCTCCTGGATCTTGCTGGTCTGAACCGTAACCTTCCTTGACCTCCTGCATGGGTTGCCATTGCCAAGGCTTGTTCGTGCTCCCGCTAGACACCGACCCCTCAGCACTCGACATCCTTCATGGGACAGCTCATATCTGGCTCTTGGTTGTCCTCGACATCTCCTGGTCCCCGTGGCTGCAGAGTCAAGAACTCCATCAACGCACCTGAAGCACCCGACATCGGTGGGCATTCGTCTACCGAGCCCCTGGTCACTCCTGAGTGACCCAGACTCTGTCCCCTCTGCTTTCAGGTACTCTTCAACAAGAATCCATCTTTGGATTCCAACTGACACTTTTCTTCCTTCCAGCAGCTGCTCTTCTTCGAAGTCCTCCACTGGGTTCGACAGCGGTTTCCGACGCCACTTCAGACCTATGCACCCGGCTTCCCTGGGATAGGTAACTCTGGTACTTTGGTATCCACGAATGGGGAAAGGTCCTTAAACTCTAAAACTTCAACCGAGACTTCCCCATAGAATTGTACGGAGCACGCGGTCGTGTTCCCACACTGCACCCGTCCTCCGTGGGGTCCCTACTTCCTCACCTTGGGTGGTTCCTTGGGGTCCCAGCGATTCTATGTCCTCTAGACACTGTCTTGACTCGAGTCGTGGTTCTTATACCATTATTTTACTATATGGTTTGGTCTCCCCCTGGAGCCCACTGTGTATTAGTGCTATTTAGTATTGTTTCTGTGCTACAGTATTGTGTGCTTTGAGAGTATCCTTGTGTAGAGGATACTGTGTCATACTAGAGAGTGTTATATCAATAAATACATATTTGTATAACTACTGTGTGGTTCTCCTTTCATTTACCCAATACTATAAGGTTACATTCTGGTAAAACAAGCTGCTCAACATTCCTTCAAGACTAAGCCTGAAGGCTGCTCTCCACAGCTACCACTTGGATAGTTTTCTAAGGTTATCTTTGACCTCTTAAATCCCCATAAGGGTTGTTTGGACTGGTGCAAGGTGCCCACTTTAATTAGTGGACAGCATATACCAGGCCAACTTCTCACAAATATCAAGTGGCGATAGGCTGTAACAGTGTAGAAATTTAAAATGCAACAGTTTATGTCAATGGCTCATAGATACTAAGCGCTACGAGGCCTCAGGGTAGTAATGCGCTATAGAAATTTAATTTCATTCATTCATTCATATGCGCTGGGTTTGTGTACAACAGTAAGTTCACATCTTGTCCGTGATCGTTATCCCCAGTTCTGTCGCCCAGATCTCCCGCACCCGTGCAGTGGTGTCAGGTTTCAGAGCAATACATGCTCGGTACAGTCTGGAGGCGATACGGTCTCCCCTTGCAGCCTCACTTGCCAGCATTAAAGGAGAGAAATCCTTGCGGAGTGCATTGGAGAGTATAAGATAATGTAACATGTTTTGTAGCCGCCGGAAAATAAAACGGTCCATGTACGATATGTCCCCAGCCCACTTGCCCTCTACCAGAGGCATGATGTGCCCATCCGGGAATAGATCCCCCATGATGCGGAGACTATGCTGTTGTAGCATGAGTTGTACTAGCTTCTCCGAGTGAGTGGGAACCATGGTTTGTCATGTATCGGGAGGGCACTAGAATAGAGGAGACCGCCACCCAGCATGTTGAGGACACCATCTGGATGTCTTGAGTATCGAGTGGTATGCCCTTAGATAGCATCTGGGAGTGAAGGAGCCCATCTAACACAGCACATTCCAGATGCAGGTATGGGATACAGACATCCGGGTGATACCAGCGATGTGTGTAATGGCACTGGGCTGCTAGATAGTAGAAGAACAGATCAGGAACCTCAAGCCCTCCGCTCTTGAAGGGAAGCATGTCCCACCGGACGTGGGGGTACGTCCCCACGCAAACCAGTCAAATGAAGACTCTGTGAAGAGTACGGAAAAAGGATTGTGGCAAGGGAATGGGGATGTTGGAGAAAAGACACAGGAAGCTGGGTAAAACTACCACCTTGAGGATGGCTATGCACCTCGCAATGGATAGAGACAGCCGGATCCAACGATCCACCTGAGATCAGTCATCGCTGGGCCATCATGTTGTAGGACCTGGTCCTTGTCTCTGTGGAGATGGATACCAAAGTATTTTGTACCATCCACAGCCCACTTTGGGGAAACTCCGTAGACGGTGGGTGGGTTATGTCAGTCAACGGGAAAAGTTCTGATTTAGCATAGTTTATGCGGAGGCCAGAGAGATCGCCAAATCGTGCAATCTCCTGCATAAATGGGGGAGAGTGAGGTGAGGATGCCTGATAAATAGCATGATTTTGTCACCGTATAAGGATAGTAGGAGAGGCCCATGGGTGAGCTGGAGACCACGATGCAGATGGAGTTCCTGCATTGTACAGACCAGAGGGTCTATTGCAATTATAATTAGAAGGGGAAAGAGCGGGCAGCCCTGCCGGGTGCCGCGCAAGACCAGGAAGACATCAGATCGGGCCGTGTTCACCCGTAGCCGGGCCACGGGGTTAGTATATAGAAGCATGATCAGTGCAAGGAACAGGGGGATGCCAAGTTTACCCAAAACAGCCCTGAGGAAAGGTCACTCAAGAGAGTCGAAGGCCTTTTCTGCATCCAACAGGGCTACAGCTGCAGGTGTGGAAGGGGAATTTTATTAAGCACAGCAAAGATGGTTTGGAGACTTAATGAGGTGGATCAATGTGGAACAAATCCAGATTGGGCTGAGGAGATGATCTGCTCCATCAACAGTGCCAACCTGGGGGCAAGCACCTTACCCAGGATTTTATTCTCTAAGTTTAGCAGTGACAGGGGGCAGTATGAAGCACAGTTGCTGGGGTCCATGCCAGGCTTCTTTAACAAAAGAGTCAGGACTGCTTTGCGAAGCTTGGGGGGCAGTACGCCAGTTTTCATTGACTCATTATAGAGTGCCAAGAGGTGATGATGCAACCTTTAGCATCTGCGGTAGATCTGCGGAGATATAAGCTGTCACAGCAGCAGGAACCAGGTCTCCAGGAGCAACATGCACAACAGTAGATGACATAGATGCCTGTGCTGTATCCTTCTTGATTTCTGCTCTTGCTAGGTGACAAGGATATATGGTCCAAAGATGCTTTAGCATGCTACTGGTGCAATGGGAATATTTTTTATTTGTCCCTATGGATAGTTCTTTGCTGCAATGGTTGCATTTGGCCTTCTTTGCAGCTACCCTTTTCTCTCCAGAAGGAATGGAGAAAAAACTCCAAGCAATGAACTCCTTTTTGGGGAGTTCTTCTTGCTCTTCTTGTTCTTCTACCTCCTCTTCCTCCTTCTTCTCCCCAGATGCCATTTTCAAAACTAGTTTGAAAAAAACTCCAAAAAAGAAGAATAAGTTCCAACTCTGCTGCAGAGATGTGATAACTAAAGAGACACCCCCAAAGAAGAACAAAATGGGAAGGAAGTGCCTGTAGAAGAGGTTGGCAGGTATTTCAACCAACCAAATCCATTTGTCGATGTGTCACATAGGATTCGCGAGCCCGTTGCAGTGACGCCGCAACGTCACAGCAAATCCGTAAATATGTATTAAAACATCCTTGTAAGCTAGAAATACTTATTGAAATATAAGTTTCTATGTTATTTTACTGAATCACTTACCTCAAACATCAATTTTATAGTATCCATTTATGTTTTTAAGTGATGTTAGAAACCATGCCAGATCCAGGGTTCCCCCGCGTAGCCCGGAACAGGAATTATGCATCGGAAGAGCTCACAGCAAATCCTAAAAAAATATTTTAGAAAAATAATCAAACGTATGTAATTTAATATTTTTATTTGGTTTTTTTTTACCTAAAATATTTCTCGATTAAAATCACTTAAAATAATTTAAGGTTAAAGTAATGGTATAATTAGGTCTTTTTCATTAATACATATTTTTTTTTAAATACATATAAATTCACTAAAAATATAGGTTACAAAGAAGTTATAGTTAGGAAACAAAATTAAATAAACCTTAGAAATGCACTAACAAGACCGAACATTACAGGTACGTTATAATTGGGAAATAGAATTTTGAAAAACTTAGAAATTCACTGAACAGACCAAAGGTTACAGGGGCATTATAGTTAGACTCAGATTTTACACACACAAAACCATAGAAATTCAGCAGTGAGCTATCTATAACTTACAACCTTGCAATGCACTGCTTATGGCCTCACATATTACATCACTCATGACATCACTGATGACATCCCAAATGACATCATTAATGGCATCACTGATGACATCATCCATTGAAAGTAAGTTTTTCATAAACAGTTTTGGGACTTAAAGATGCATACTAAGCTACTGCAAAAGTTAAATTACTACTCTTTCTCTACTAATAATGAGTGATATTGTTGCAGTAGGGACTTGGCCATAGGGCCTGGACCAGGGGACCCCATCTCTCAGGGGCATTTTATTTTTTACATTATAGTGGAGGGGGGCTGCATGCCCGCCAACCAAGCCTTGTTAGTCACCGCAGACCCCATCCACTCAGGCCACTCTTTTAAATATAGGGGAGGCGACTCTCATGGCCTCCTTCCCTAGGCCGATTTTGGCACTGGTGACTCAATCCCCCAGGGCTCTTTTAAATAAAGGGGAGAGGTCATGCATGGCCTCAGTCCCCAGGCCAATTTTGGTCCTGGGGACCTCATCCCCTGGGGCCTGGCATAATGTTTATGGGGAAGGGGCACACAGCCCCCTCCCCAGGCAGATTTGGGCCTCACAGACCCTATAATCAGGGTCCCAAAGCATTTTATAATAATAATACACAATAATTTACAGAGGGAGGGGGGCATGCGGCCTCCCTCCCTGGGATGATTTCTGTCCCGGGGAGCCCATCACCCTGGGCCAAGCTTTATTATCACAGGAAGGGGCATGCAGCCCCCATCCCAGGATGATTTTGGCCCCATGAACCTAACCCCTGGGACCCAGTGTGCTTGTTTGAGGAAGGGGTATGTGACCCCACTCCATGAGCAAATTTTGGCCCCATGGGCCCAGCCCCAGGTCCCAGTACAATTTTCATGGAAAGGGGGAATGCTGCACCGCTCCCCCGGGCCAATTTTTTCACCCCAGGGACCCCATTCCATGGGGCTGGTGCAATTTGTATGGGGAGTGGGCCATGTGATCCACCTCCCCGTGCTGAATTTGGGCCCAAAACAATAAAAGGTGGGTGCCCTGGTGCCCACCCAGGGCACCCACCGCAGTGTCATTGGGGGCTGTGGGGCAGCCCTAAGGCCCCTGTGGCCCCAGCTAGCTCCCCACATCCAGTGGGAGCCAGCATTGCTCCTACCCGCAGAGCTTCCAATGCTGCTCCGCGAGGGTGGGATCAAGATTTACATCTGTTACCCTGCCCACATCAATGTGGGCAGGGAAACAGATCTAAAGTCCGCTCCCAGTATGTGGGAGTATTTTTAAACCTCCCACCTGGAGGGAGCAGATTTGCTGTTTACTCACGCTTGGCAGGAGATTTAAAAATGCTCCTGCCAAGTGAGAGCAAACACAGATTTCCCTGCCCATGCTGCAGTAGACAGGGAAACCGCTATGTCCTGGGGGGGTGGGCTCCCCAGGACATAGCATCTGAGCCAGCCCCCGAGGGTCGTTGTCTCCTGGGCCATTAATGGCTAAGGGAGGGGGATCATGTGGCTCCTTCCCTTAAAGAAGTCAGCCCTGGGGGTGGGCTTTGGGCCTTTTCAAGCTTTGGGCGGGGTTCAAGTGGCTCCCCTCCCCATTTTCTTATGTTTATCCTCACCTCTCGAAGCTTAGGGAGGGGTGCCGCATGGCCTCCCTCCCCATAAAAAGTAATACTGTCCTCAGGGTCAGCTTTCCAGGGCCCACGGCAGCTCAGCCCCTCTCCATAAAAGCACCTCTGGCTGCCATAGCTGTCTCCCCATTTGAGCAGCACTCTCCTTTGCTGCTGCAGGAGCCAGCAGGTCTCTTGTGCCCTGCCCACTCCTGCGGGCAAGGCCAGCTGGTGGTAGCCTCCCACTCCCCTCAGACACGGGCATGAGGAGCTGGGCACGCCCACCACAGATGGGACAGTGCAACAGCACTCCCCCATCCTTCTTCCATCTATTGGGGACTGGAGTTGGGATCCCAGCCCTGCCTCCCTCTCTCATCTATGGGAGAGCACAATTAGTGCTCTCCCATCCCTTGGGGCATCGTTGGCCCAGAGTTGTGTATCCGCCCCCCCAATCCATAAACCAGCCTGGGAGATGGGTCCCCGGGCCCCCAGAACACTGGGGAGGGAGCCCCATGCCCCCCTCCCAGCATATAAAAAGTAGGTCTTCTCCTTTGGCGAACCCCCCGGGCCCTGGCACACTCCGGGGCCGTAGAACAGTTGGGCAGCAGATCTCCACATACTCCAGGATCTCATTAGTGGTGTACGGTCAAGATGCTTCTTCTGCTGATATTTTGGGCACCATTGGTCCATTTTGCATGCTTTTGGGCTCATTTTACTCAGGGTGGTGAGCCCTAGCCACCTGGAGCACTCTCTTCAGGTCACCTGGCCTCTATGGTGGCAACCTTTGCAGGGGCTGCCTGTACTGGCTTCCGGCACCAGCTTTTGTCCTTGGTTTCCTCTAGGGTTTTTCTCCTCTTTGGCATGGAAGCCCATCCTTTCCCCCAAATAGTCCTCAGGGGGTGTTAGGAGACCAGCTTCCCTGGTCCAGGGAGAGCCCCACTGGTCCTGGGGGCAACTGTAGTCAGAATCCTTAGTCCAGATGGATTTCAGGGGGTTCCTCCTTGCATTTGTCCATGGGTCCCAGTGTCCAGCATAAGGTCACAACCAAGAGAGAGCTCTCTCCCTTGTGAAAGACCTGTTAAGTGGAGGTGGAAGGTTCTATAAGTGAGGCATCTCTGGCCTAACCTGGGGTGTGACATCACCTCTTTGTCCCTGTCCTAACCCTCCTGCCCAGCCTGCTGGGACATTTCAAAATTGCATCTCCCAGGAGTCAATTGTCACATCTGCTCTGGGGGCCTGATCTCCCTCTCTTGCTGACATCGCGGCCAGGGCCTTTCCCATCAAATCTTCAAAGGGAGACCCCTCCTGTGTTGGCTAGAGAGGTCTGGGCTATGTCCTTTTGTTCAGTGAGCTTGGACAGGCCCATCCTTGGTAAAGTGTGACAGCTGGTTGGTGCAGATCATTCTGCCCGACTCCTTTCCTCCTCTGGAACTGAGTGAAGCACTGTTAAATGCTCCCTTTGTGTGGGGAGGTCTTTGTTGCTTCTTCTGGAGAGAAATGTAATTAACTTGTCACAGCAGAGTGACAAAAGGCCTGGGCTCTGATCCTAAAGTGAGCCAGAGAAATATGGCAATTCTGAATGACCCCTAAGCTGTACAGTAATCTTTCTGGAACTTACAGAACTGATTTACCTGCACAGGTTATACTCTAATGTGATATGTCACAGGTCTCTGTAGGCCATAGGGAAGCGAAGCTGCACTCTAAGGCAGCCTTCCCCATGGGTGTATAATGGAGTGTTACAGCAGACAATACAGTAAACCACACTGATTTTTCCTATAAGTGTACACTAATATTATAAGGCCTACCCCAGGTCTATATCCAATCCTGCAGAGTCCACTCTGCACCAGGGTACCTTTGCGCATTTACCAGGCTGCGCATGACAGGAGTCTCCCATGCACAGCCCTCACATATGTGCACACGTGTGTTCATGTGTTCTCGAGTAACCAGCCAAGTGCCCCTTACCCTCACAGCGGCCTTATCTTAAAAGACAGAAACCGGTGGTGAAACATGCGCATTCCATTTACCGAGAGTTTACAGTGGGTGAGTCACAGGTTGGTAGGGTCACCTGGGGCACCCACCTAGCACAACTTTGGGAGCTGTGGGGAAGTCCCAGAAACTCTGCAGCCCCAGCCAGCTCCCCGCATGGAGTGGAAGACTGCCTTTTTTCCTACCTGGAGGGAGAAGCTATTAATGCTGGTACCTGTAGGTGTGATCAATATGAGGTGTGATCAATATGCTGTTCTGTTTCCCTGCCCACATCAGTGTGGGCAGGTAAATAGATCACAAGTCTGCTCCCAGCCAGCAGGTGCTTTTTTAAAGCTCTCACCCACTGGGAGAACACTTTCTGTTTGCTCCCGTGTGGGGGGAGATCTAAAAATGCTCCCACCAGACGGGAGCAAACACGTTTCCCAGCCTGCAGCAGTGTGGGCAGGGAAACTAATCTGTCCTGAGGTGGAACCCTGGGGCACAGCAAGCAACCCAGCCCCAGTGAATGGGGTCCACGAGGCATGAATGGCTTAGGGAGGGGGGCCAAGTGCCCCCTCCCTTTTATTTAAGTAATGGTCCTAGGGATAGGATCCCCAGGGCCGATATAAGGCTCAGGAGGGGGGCCCTTTGGCCCCATCCCCTTCATAAATAATTTTGGACCCAAGGGATGGGGTCAAAAGGGTAAAAAATGGCTCAGAGAGGGGGGCACCTACTTCTCTCTCCTTATTAAATACACTGGGGCCCAGGGGATGGGATCCCCAGGGAAGAAAACAGCTCAGGGAGGAGAGACCACATGCTTCCTCTCATTAATTAATACATCGGGCCCATGGGATGGGTCCCCAGGGCCGAAAACGGCTTCTGGAGGGCTACTGTGTGCTTCCCTCCCCTTCAATAACACATCTGACCCCAGAGGATGGTATACCCAAGGCCCAAAATGTGTTTGGGGAGGGGGCCATATTCACACCCCCTCCGCTTATATAAATTAAAAAAAGGTGACTGGCATTTTTTTCTGCCAGCATCCCTCTGCAAAATTTGCTGATTTTTATTACATTTTGGCCCCAAGTAGATCCCTGTGGGTCCCCACCATGGTGCCTGGGGGGACAGGCTATCCCTAAGCTGCTTTCTTATATATCATATAATTGTTTATATATCTTTCCAGACAGGGGACTAAGGGGCTCATTACGATAGCGGCGAATCCGCCACCGGCAGCCTGCCAGTGGCGGATTCACCGCCAACTTGTGGCCCTTCTCCGCCTGCCAAATTATGATGGCAGGCAGTTTACTGGCGGACGGGAAGTCCGTCCGCCACTGGTCCGCCACAGGCAATCGTTCCGATTGCCTGGCGGACCCGGAAAGCATACCTAGAATGGTGGCGGTGCCTAACAGGCACCGTCTACCATATTAGGATGCCTCATCTCCGCCAGCCCTGAATGGTGGTTCTCCCGCCATTCATTCAAAGGCTGGAGGAGATTGACTTCGGGGGCCCGTTGCGGGCCCCCCTTCAGCAGGAGCACTTTCCTTCTGCACTTGGGGGGCACCATAGAAATTTCCTTGCACTATGTGGCAGGCACCGCATGGTGCCTGCCACATAGTGCAGGGAAAATACAAACCCTGCATTTTTACCATTGCGGCGGGTGCCGCAGCCTGCAGCACCCGCCGCAATGGTAAATATGCCCAATGTGACCGCCACCGTGGCGGTCGCATTGTAATCCCATGGGTGGGACCGCCGCCATATAGGCGGATGGTCCCAATTCCCGTGACGATGGCGGACGGACTCAAGTCCGTCCGCCATCGTAATCGGCCCCTTAGTTACAGAGTCCTGTAATGGCTGTTAGCAATATTTATCCCATGTTACTCATAGACAAACAGAGCGCTTGCTTCCCCAGGAATCTGACTACTGCAGGAGTGAGATGGCCCAAGGAAAAAATCTCCCTGGGCCCATCAGAACCCTCTATCTTTAAATTGGTGCTCCTGCGAGACTCTCACTGCAAAACCATCCAGATATGAAAGTATTTTTGTACAATAATTTTTCAAAAACTACTGAATGGATTTACAACAAATCACAAAAAGCACAATCTGCAGGCCAAGATCTATCTTCCTGACAAACTTGGTGCAATTCAGCTCAACAGTTTTTGCGGTAGCGCTTCTTAAAAATCTCTATGGAAAATGTAGGGGGATTTTGCGTTTTGGGCCTCCTTTTTACTACCCCCACTTGACAGATCACCCCGAAACTTTCCAGGAAGGAGCTGAAGTGAGTTTGCTTTTTTTGGAAAGTTTTGTGAAGATTCATCAAACTGCGCCAAAGTTATTAACAAACCAAAAATGCCTTGTCTATGGAAAAGCAATCCTAACTATAACTACCCAGTAACCTGGTGGCGATGTATATATATATTTATATATATATTTACAGAAAAAAACAAAGGTTAAAGGAACAACATAGGTACAACCACTCACATTCCCTCTTACACGTGCAAACAGCCCCTCAAACACCCATTCACACACCCACACAACTCACACACCCATACAACCACTCACACACCCACACAGCTACTCGAACACCTACTCACCTACTCACACACCCATACAACCACTCACAAAGCCACTCACACACCCATACAACTATTCACACAGCCTCTCAAACACCCAGAAAACCACTCACAAACACATTCACAGACTCATACACCCACTCACATACCCACTGATAGACCTATTCATCCAGGCACACACCCATTGACAGATACATGCAGCCACTCACACACCCACTCTCACACCCATACAATTAGTCACACAGCCACTCAGGTGACATATGTTAGAAATAGTATCACTCATCAGCAGTACAGAAAGAGTAGCAATTTAACTTATGCAGTAGCTTAGTATCTATCTTTAAGTATAAGAAATGCTTACAAAACACTTACACCCACTGGACGATGTCATCAGTGATGTTACTGGCCATGTCACAAGGGATGCAATATGTGAGGTCATGAGCAGTGCATTGTGGTGGCATAAGTTATAGCTAGCTCAGGTAACTATAACTGTTGAATTTCTATGGTTCTTTGCCTATGAAATCTGAGCCTAACAATAACATCCCTGTTTTCAGTGAATTTCTAAGATTTTTTAAATTCTATATCCTAACAATAATGTCCCTGTAACTTTCTTTTTTTCAGTGAATATATATATTCACTGAAAAAACCAAAGGTTGCAGAGACGTTATAGTTTGGCATAGGTTTCACTCATATAAAACCAGAGAAATTCAGCTGTTATAGTTAGTGAGCCAATTATAACTCATGCCCCCGCAATGCACTGGTTATGACCTCACATATTACATCACTCATGACATGGCCAGTGACATCACTGACGACATCTCAAATGACATCACTGATGACATCATCCATCAACTGTCAGGGTTTTTAAGAGTGTTAAATATATCTACCAAGGTGTATTGGTAAATCAGTGGGTGTATGAGTGCCTGTATGGATGATTCAGTGGCTGCATGACTGACTGTATAAGTGACTGATTAGGTATCTCAGTGAATGTATGGGTGAGTGACTAGGTTGTGTATTAGTCTGTCAGATGGTGTCTAAGTGGCTGAATGGATTGATGAGTGGGTATGTGAGTGACTGTATGGATGATTGATTGGTTGTCTGAGTACCTGTATGGGTGTATGAGTGTCTATGTGGGTGAGCGAGGGTGTGTGTGCCTGCCTGCATGGATGAGTGAGTGGGTGAGTCAGTGGCTTTATGGGTTTGTGAGTGGGTAAAAGGGGCTGTATGGGTGAGTGAGTGTGTGTATGGCTGTATGGTTGAGTGGATGTGTCAGTGGTACATGGGTAACTGGGTATGTGAAAGGCATTGTAGGTGAGTGTAGGGGTATATGAGTGACTGGATGGGTGAGTGAGTGAATGTGAGAGTGGCTGTATGGGTAAGTGCGTGCTTCTATCAGTGACTGTTTAGGTGAGTGAGTATGTGTTAGGATGTGTATGAGTAAGTAAATGGGTGTGTGTGAACCTGTATGGGTGAGTAAGTGGCTGTATGATTGACTGTATGGGTGAGTGAGTAGATGTGTGAGTAGCTCAATGGGGGACTGACTCTGTGTGTGAGTGTCTGTATGGGTGTATTTGGATATATCAGTGATTGTATTAGTGAGTGAGTAGGTGTATGAGTTGTTGTATGGGTAAGTGAGTGGATGTGTGTGGATGTGTGTGTAGATCTATGAATCAGTGAGTGTGTGTGTAAGTACAGGTCTGTGAATCAGTTTGTAAATGGTTGTGTGAGAGTGGGAGGTTGAGTGAAAGGTTCTATGGGGGTGTGAGTGGGTACATTAATGATTTTGTGGATGATGTCATCAGTGATGTCATTGAAGATGTCATCAATGATGTCATGAGTAATGTCACTGACCATGTCATGAGTGATATATGTGAGGTCATAAGCAGGGCATTGTGGGGGCATGTGTTATAGTTAGCTCACTAACTATAACAGCTGAATTTCTCTGGTTTTGTACAAGTTAAACCTGAGCCTAACTATAACTTCTCTGTAATCTTTGTTTTTTTCAGTGAATGTATGTTATTTTAAATCTATTTCCTAACTATAACGTCCCTGTAACCGTTTGTTTTTTCAGTGAATTTCAAAGTAATATTAAATGCTAATTCCTAACTATAACGTCCCTGTAACCTTTGCTTTTTTCAGGGAATTTCTATGATTTTTTAAGTAGTAGTTCCATTTGCAGAGTGGTGGAGAAAAGGGGCTGGGCCTCTGACCAGCTCTCAGGAATCCCACTGTGTAGTACTTACAGGAGGTACCAGGAGGGCTTCTTGGCCTTAACAGTCCCTCAGGAGTAAAGTGGACTTCATCCCATAACCAGTAGTGCACCACAAGGTGCATTTGCAGAGTGTTGGAGAAAGGGGGTGTGGCCTCTAAAGACCTTTTAGCAATCCTGCTGTGTGGGACTTACTGGAGATAACAGGAGGGGTAGTTGGACCCCAAGGATGCCCTTGGGGCCAACTACCCCTACTGTTACATCCAGTTAGGCCCACACAGTGGGACTCCTGAGACCTTGTAGGAGATCATGCCCCTTTTCTCCACTACTCTTCAAATGTGCCCACTGGCAAGCTACTAGTAGGGGGATGAAATCCCCTTAGCTATTGAGGGTCCTTGGGGGCCAACTACCCCTCCTGTTACCTCCAGCAAGTCCCTCACAGTGGGCTTGCTCAGAGGTTTTCAGCAGCCATGCTCCCTTTCTCCACTACTCTGCAAACGCACCTCCTGGTGCACTACTAGTTAGGGGATGAAGTCCCCTTGGCTCTTGAAGGTCCTTGGAGGCCAACTAGCCCTCCTGTTACCTTCAGTAAGACCCACACAGCTGGTTTGCTGAGAGGTCATCAGAGACAAAGCCCCCTTTCTCCACCACTCTACAAACACGGCTCCTGGTGCCCTGATGCTTGGGGGAAGAAGTCCACTTTAGTCCTGAGGCCCTCAGGAGGCCATAGGACCTCATCCCCCTACCATCAGTTCGCAGAAAGGCACGTTTGCAGAGTGGTGAAGAAAGAAGGCATGGCCTCCAACCACCTCTCAGCAATCCGACTGTGTGGGGCTTACTGAAGGTAAAAGGAGGTCTTGTTGGCACCTAAAGACCCTCAGCAGCCAAGCGTGCTTCATCACCTAACCAGCAGCATGCCAGGATGTGAGTTTTCAGAGTGAAGGAGAAAGGGGGTGGGGCATTCTGCGAGTTGCAGGGGTCCCCATCCCCTGGGGCCAGGCATTTTAAGATTGGGGAGGGGACTGCGTGGCCTCTCCTCCCCAGGTGATTTCAGCCCCGGGGACCCCATCCCCATAGGCCAGGCATGTTAAGATTGGGGAGGGGAGCCACGTGCCCCCCCTTCCCTGGGACATTTTTGGCCCTGGGAACCCCATCCCCTGGGAGCCCGGCCTTTTCTTTTTTTTTATTTAAAGGGAGGTGGGCCTGGCATCCCCCTACAGGGCCTTTTTTTACCCCAGGTACCCCATCCCCCGAGGCCTGCCCTTTTTTAAATATTATATTTACAAATAAATGGCTCCGGGCCGATTTCGGCCCCATGGACTCCATCCCTCTGGACCCGGCCTGTAGTGTGTGTGCCCTGTCCCACCTAGGTCACCCACATTTTAAACGTTGGTTACTGCGGGGGGAGCCTCAAGGCCCCCGCGGTCCCTGCCTGCTCCCTGCCTACTGTGGGAGCTAGCATTACTTTGCAATCAAGGGAGCTGCTGAACATGCAGCTCCCTGGATCTCAAAGCAATGTGTCTGTTTCCCTGCTCGCTTGACAGCGGGCAGGAGAACAGACATGCTCTGCTTTCAGCAAGCAAGAGCAGTTTCTGCTCCCGCTTACTGAAAGTGGAGTGTTTGCTATGGCAGCTCCCCCCAAGTCATAGCAAACTGCAATGTCCTGAGGGTGGGTATCCCGGGCTTTGCTGGAGCTGGCCTTGGGGGGTGGCGATTCCCACAGTCATCTAGGGCCTCAGGAGGAGGGCTGCGTGGCACCCTCCTTTGTTTGTTTTAGCACTAGGACAGAGGTGGTCCCCGAAGCTGAGGGGGGCTGGAGCCCCCCTGCATTCATAATATATTTAACCCCAGGGAGGTGGCGGTCCCCGGGGGCTGCAGGGAGGCCATGTGTTCTCCACATTTCTGTTATGTTTTGACCCGGGTTGGTGGCAGTCCCCTGGCTGCGGGGGTTATGCAAGCCGCCTGCATTAATACAAAAATTGCCCTGGGGAGTGGCAGTCTCCAGGGCACAGAGGCTGCTGGAAGGGCAACCCCCACATAAAAAAGGAAAAATGCCCAAGGGAGGTGGCAGTTCCTGGGGCTTTAGGGATTCTAGGAGTGGGGTCACGTGCATCCCCCTCCTACATATTTACACATGTCCCAGCGACCTGGCCCACCCAGGGACCAACAATAAACAAAGAGCGGGAGCTCATGCTTCATTTTTTTTTAAATGTGATCCGGATCTATGGATCCGCAGAATATTTTTTTTAAATCCTTTGAAAAGTTTGTGACGGTTCGTCAAGCGATCAATCAATCAGGGAATTGTAAGCACGCTACTCACCCATGAGGGTCTCAAAGCGCTGAGGGGGGGGGTCCGCAGATCTGTTTAGCCGAAGAGCCAGGTCTTGAGGGTCTTCCTGAAGGTGTTCAGGGAGGGCGCGTCTGATGTCTGCCGGTAGCTCGTTCCAGGTCTTGGCTGCAATGTGAGAGAAGGATCTTCCGCCTGCTCTGGCTCTGTGGCTGCGCAGGGTTTCGGCAAGTGTGAGGTTGGAAGATCGGAGGTTGCTTTTGGGTACGTGGAAGTTGATTCTGTCGTTGAGGTATTTGGGTCCGTTGTTGTGTAGGCATTTGTAGGCGTGAGTGAGGATTTTGAAAGTGACTCTTTTCTCCACAAGGAGCCAGTGGAGACTTCGTAGGTGTTGGCTGATGTGTTCGTGTCGGGGGATGCCGAGGACGAGTCTGGCGGCGGTGTTCTGTATTGTTTGGAGTTTGCAGAGTAGGGACTTGTTGATGCCGGTGTAGAGTGCGTTTCCATAGTCCAATCTGCTGGTGATTAGTACGTGGGTGACTGTCTTCCTTGACTCAGGGGGGATCCACTTGAAGGTCTTGCGGAGGATGCGGAGGGTGTTAAAGCAGCTGGAGGTGACGGCGTTGACCTGTCGGTTCATGGTGAGTGATGAGTCGAGTACGATGCCGAGGTTCTTGGCGTGGTCTGAGGGGGTAGGTGGGCTTCCAAGGGCAGTCGGCCACCAGGTGCTGTCCCATGCAGAAGGGGTGGTACCGAGGACGAGGACTTCTGTCTTCTCTGCATTGAGCTTCAGGCAGCTGTTGGTCATCCAGACTGCAACGTCTTGCATTCCTTTCTGGAAGTTGAGTTTGGCAGTGGTGGGGTCTTTGGTGAGGGAGAGGATGAGCTGGGTGTCGTCGGCGTAGGATATGATGTTGAGGCCGTGTTGTCAGACGATGGCTGCGAGGGGGGCCATGTAGATGTTGAAGAGGGTGGGGCTCAGTGATAAACCCTGTGGGACTGCGCAGGTGATTTTCGTGGGGTCGGAGAGGAAGGGTGGGCGTCTGATCCTTTGGCTTCTTCCGGTGAGGAATGATCGGATCCAGTCCAGGGCTGTTCCTTGTATGCCTGCGTCGTATAGTCTGGTGACTAGCGTGCGGTGGGAGACGATGTTGAAGGCCGCTGATAGGTCGAGTAGGATGAGGGCTGCGGAGTGGCCTTGGTCCAGAAGGGTGCGGATATCATCTGTGGCGGCGAGTAGGGCGGTCTCTATGCTGTGGTTGCTTCGGAATCCGGATTGGGACGGGTCGAGGACGGCGTTCTCTTCAATGAATCGTGTCAGTTTCCTGTTGACTGTTTTCTCTGCAACTTTGGCTGCAAAGGGGAGGAGCGAGATGGGCCGATAGTTCTTGAGGTCAGTGGGGTCAGCTGTGGGCTTCTTGAGCAGGGGTCTGACTTTTGCACGCTTCCAGTCATCTGGGAAGGTGCCTGTTTTGAAGGTGGTGTTGATGGTGCATTGTAGTTCGGGTGCGATGGCGGCAGCAGCTCTGTGGTAGTTGTGAGGGGGCAGGGGTCGGTGGGGGCCCCCGAGTGGATGCTTTTCATGGTCGAGGCGGTGTCTTCGGCCGTGATCGGTGTCCAGTTGGAGATGGTGGGCTGGCTGGTGTTTCTGGGGGGCGGGGGGCCGTCTGTGGCACCTGGTGGATGGTCGATGAAGTTGTCATAGAGGTTTTTGATCTTGAGGTGGAAATAGGTTCCAAGCTTGTCGCAGAGGTCTTGGGATGGTGTGATGTCTGTGGCTTCGCTGCGTGGGTTGGTGAATTCCTGAATGACACTGAAAAGTTCCTTGGAGTTGGTGGAGTTGGCCAGGATTTTGTTGTGGATGAAGTTCTTCTTTGTTGCTCTGATCTGGTTATGGTAGTCTGTCAAGGCGTCCTTGTAGGTGGTGTGGTTTTCGGTTGTCTTGGTGTTTCTCCAGTTCTTCTCCAGGCGCCTGCAGGTGCGTCTGGCTTCTTGGAGAGCTGTGGTGAACCAGGCGGCTTTCCTGCGGTGTTGTCTGTCGGGGTTGCGTAGTGGGGCGAGCTCGTCTGCGCAGTTGAAGATCCAGGTGTGGAGTTCTCTGGCTGCGTTGTTTGCGTCATTTGCGTCGGGTGCCCAGGTGTGGTTGTCTCGGGTGAGGGTGGAGTTAAGTTGCTCGTCGATAACCTTGCTCCAGTTCCTTCGAGGTGGGCGTGGGGCTGGTTTGGGTGCATTGGGTTTGTTGATGGCGAAGTGTACGCAGTGGTGGTCGGTCCATGGCGGCTGCGTTGTGTGGCTGAATTGGACGCTGTTTCCTGCCGCGAAGATGGGGTTGAGGGTGTGTCCTGCTCTGTGGGTCGGTGTGTTGACGAGTTGTTTAAGTCCGATGCTGGCGAGGTTGTCACGAAGGATAGTGGAGTTGGGGTCGCTGGGGTTGTCGAGGTGAAAGTTCAGGTCTCCAATGAGTATGTAGTTTGCTGAGGCGATGGCGTGGGGTGCGATGTCAGTGATGGTGGTGGCGAAGGGTGTTCAGGGGCCGGGGGGTCTGTAGATGAGGGTTCCTCGGAGTGTGGCTTTGGGGGTGGTCTGGATCTGGAAGTGCAAGTGTTCGGCGGAGGGGAAGGTTTCGCTGGAGGTGGTGAGGCGGAGGGTGCTCTTGTGGGCGATGGCGAGGCCCCCTCCTGGGTGGTTGGGGTGGTCTTTCCTCTGGATCTTGTATCCATCTGGGATGGCGTTGCTGATGTCGGGGGCAGAGGATGCGTTGGTCCAGGTCTCGGTGAAGAAGGCGATGTCGGGCGAGAGAGAGTCGAGTAGGTTCCAGATTTCCATGTTGTGTTTGTGTACAGAGCGTACGTTGAGGAGGATGCATTTTAGGGTGTCCCCGGTGCTGGCATCGTCGGTGTTGGAGGCCGGGGTGGAGGTGAGGGTCTGGCGGCAGTGGAGGCAGGAGAACTGGCCGTGGGTCGTGTTCGGCGAGGCCTGTTGGCATTCTCTAAGTCTTCCAGGGTTGAGTGCGAGGAGGGTGGTGGTGTCGTAGCGATGGGTAATGGGAGGTCCAGAGTTCCTGCCGCTGGCCGCGGTCAGGTCACGGACGGGCTTGCCTTTGGCGCTCCGGCGACGAGACCGCTGCACGCATCCGCTGCGCTACCGCGCAGCGGCCGCCATTAAGTAGGGGAGGTGGGAGGGAGGAGAGGCTGGGAGGCGGGAGTGGGGGAATTCTGGAGGGGAATTCTGGGGGGGAATTCTGAGAGGGAGGGGCCTCAGGGGCAGCAGCGGTGAAAGGAACAGGCAGGCACGAGAAAATAAAAACAGTGGTGGAATTAGAGCAAGACACAGATGGGCACAATAACAGTGGCACAACAGGGAAAAATTTAGAAAAAAACGGCTGAGAAAGGTTACGGTGATTGCAGGCAGTCTGGTCCCAGTTGGAGCGGGCAGCAGCCTTGAACCTCCCAAGGAGGAGGTTGGGGTCTGGAGGCAAGAGACGGCACAGCGGAGCTGCAGGGAGAGAGTGGACCTAGACCGAGGGTCGGAGGTCTTACTCGCTCTCCCCCGCAGCGGCCGCCATTAAGTAGGGGAGGTGGGAGGGAGGAGAGGCTGGGAGGTGGGAGTGGGGGAATCCCAGAGGGGAATTCCAGAGGGGAATTCCGGGGGGGATATCCGGGGGGGAGGGGCCGCAGGGGCGAAAGGCAAAAGGAACAGGCAGGCACGAGAAAATAAAAACAGTGGTGGAATTAGAGCAAGACACAGATGGGCACAATAACAGTGGCACAACAGGGAAAAATTAAGAAAAAAACGGCTGAGAAAGGTTACGGTGGTTGCAGGCAGTCTGGTCCCAGTTGGAGTGGGCAGCTGGCGCAGGAGCGGGCAGCAGCCTCAAACCTCCCAAGGAGGAGGTCGGGGTCTGGAGGCAAGAGACGGCACAGCGGAGCTGCGGGGAGAGAGTGGACCTAGACCGAGGGTCGGATACTAAAGTTATTAGCAAAAAAACACTTTTACTATGGAAACTCTGGCCCTAACTATAGATATATATATATATATATTCACTGAAAAAACCATAGGTTTCAGGCACGTTATAGTTAGAAATTAGCATTTAAAAAACCTTACAAATTCACTGAAAAAAACATAGGTTTTAGGGACAGTTATAGTTAGTTGGACATTGCACTCGTACAAAACCCGTGAAATTCCCCGTTATAGTTAGTTCAGGTAACTATAACTCGCGCTCCCGCAATGCACTGCTGATGACGTCACATATTACATCACTCATGACATGGTCAGTGACATCACTGATGACATCACTGATGACATCTCAAATGACATCACTGATGACATCATCCAGTGACTGTGTGTTTCTGTAAAGTTTAAATATGTTTAATATATATAGGGAAAGGCGTATTGAAAAATGAGTGGGTGTATAAGTGTCTGAATGGATGATTTAGTAGGTGCGTGACTAACTCTATAAGTGAGTGATTAAACGTATCTTACTGAATGCATGGGTTAGTGACTAAACTGGGTGAATGTCTGTATCCGTCTGTCTGTTGCTGTGTAAGTGGCTGCATGGGTTTGTGAATAGCTACATGAGTGTCTATATGAGTTATTGATTGGTTGTCTGAGTATCTGTATGGGTGCCTGAGTGTTTGTGTGGGTGGGGTGTGTGCGACTCTGTGCATAGATGTGTGAGTGGGTGATTCACTGGGTGGATGGTTTCAAGAGTGCATCTTTGATAGACTGTATGGATGGGTAAGTGTGTGTAAGAGTGTGTTAGTGAGTGAATGTATGTCCCAGTGGTACATGTGTGAGTAACTACATATGTGAAAGGCAGTATATATGTGTGTTGGAGTATATAAATAGCTATAAGCGAGAGTGTGTGATTGTGAGAGTGACTGTATGGATGAGTGTGTGCTTGTATCAGAGATTGTATAAGAGCGTAAGAATGTGCTAGTATTTGTATGAGAAAGTGAGCTGGTGTGTGTATAACTGTATAGGTGAGTAAATGGGTGTGTGCTTAATTTTTTGCATGACTGACTAGGTGTGTGAGTACCTCTATGGATGAGTGGCGGTGTGTGAGTGTTTATATAGGTGTATGAGTGCATATAATAGTCCTGTACTGAGTAACTATAAGTATGAGTGACTGTACGGGTGAGTGAGTGAGTGAGTAGATGTGTGTGTGTAGACCTAAGAATCAGTGAGCGTGTATATAGTAATTGGTGTTGGAGTGTCTATGGTTTTGACAATGGCAGTCTGTAATTTACAGTGGGTGTATCAAAAGTTATATTAGGGTGTGAGAAGATGCATCAAATTATCACATGGATGATGTCATCAGTGATGTCATCAGTGATGTCATTTGAGATGTCATCAGTGATGTCATCAGTGATGTCACTGACCATGTCATGAGTGATGTAATATGTGACGTCATCAGCAGTGCATTGCGGGGGCGCGAGTTATAGTTACCTGAACTAACTATAACGGGGGAATTTCACGGGTTTTGTACGAGTGCAATGTCCAACTAACTATAACTGTCCCTAAAACCTATGGTTTTTTCAGTGAATTTGTAAGGTTTTTAAATGCTAATTTCTAACTATAACGTGCCTGAAACCTATGGTTTTTTCAGTGAATTTCAAAGGTTTTTAAATGCTAATTCCTAACTATAACATGTCTGAAACCTATGGTTTTTTTCAGTGAATTTCAAAGGTTTTGTAAATGACAATTATTAAATGTATTAATTGTTATATTTATTTTTTGATACTGATTTACTACATTTTTTAAACTATTTATTTTTAGATATTTTATTTTTTAAAATACATTGTAATTACATTATACATTACATTACAAAATATACTTTCTCAGAATGAATTACTTTAGTTTAAATACTTTGCAAATAGGCAAAAAAACTTTTAAGTACAGTAGTTACAGTTGTTGCAATGGGCAACACAATTTCAAACACAATGCAACATTGAGCTCAATGTGAATTTCAAGTTAAATGCAATTAGTTACTTTATGGATTACTTTTCTAACCACAGGACTGGATCCTAGATTCAGTCCTGGGACATCTCCTGTAAACAGTTGAGTAAAAGCGTTTTGGTTACAGTAGTGATTTTTAAGGAATATTATTGTATTTTAAAAGTTGACACTTAAAAACTTTTTCACATAGAATCACCAATGTTATCCTATGGGAGGAAATTCACTTAGCAGGTAAGTAGTGTTATCGTTACTTTTTCTTACTCAGTGGTGGATCCTGGATCCAGCAAAGGTGCATCTCCTGTAAACAGTTGAAAGAATGCGTTTAAGTCATACAGGCGATTTTTAAGGAATATTTGTAGTTTGTGAAAATCGACACTTTGAAACTTTTCTGCTGAAAAGCAGGCAATGATATCCTATGGAAGGAAATTCAAGTTACTGGTAAGTATGGTTAAAATTACTTTTCAGGATCAGTACTGGGCTCAAAGATGCAGCACTGTGGTCTCTCCTGATAACAGGTGAGTAAATCGGAATTCGTAGTTCGGCTGATTTTAGAGGAATATTATAAAGTTCCAAAACTCCACACTTAAAAGAATTTCCAAGTGAAACCAGTCAATGTTAGCCTATGGAAGGAAATTCAAGTTACTGGTAAGTACGGTTAGAATTACTTTTCAGGATCAGTACTGGGCTCAAAGATGCAGCACTGAGGTCTCTCCTGATAACAGATGAGTAAATCGGAATTCGTAGTTCTGCTGATTTTAGAGGAATATTTGTATGTTTCAAAAATCGACACTTAGAAACTTTTTCAGCAAAAAGCAGGCAATGATATCCTATGGAAGGAAATTCAAGTTACTGGTAAGTACGGTTAAAATTACTTTTCAGGATGAGTACTGGGCTCAAAGATGCAGCACTGAGGTCTCTCCTGATAACAGGTGAGTAAATCGGAATTCGTAGTTCGGCTGATTTTAGAGGAATATTTGCACAATGGTGAAGGAAGGGGTGGGGCCTGAGGTGACATGTCTGCAAACACGCCCTGTGGCGCGTTTTAAGTTGGAGAATTAATTCCTCCTCAATCCCGAGGGTCCCTAGGGGCCAAGGAGCCCACCAGATACCTCCAGTATGCGCCAGAGAGCTGCGTTGCAGAGAGGTGTTCAGAGGCCACGCTCCTTTTAGCACCTCTCTGCAACGCAGCTCTGTGGCGCTTTCTGGACATACCTGGTGGGCTAGTTGCCCCCAGGGACCCTCAGGATTGAAGGGATTTAATTCCCCATCTTAAAACGCGCCACGAGGCCTGTTTGCACACATGTCACCTGAAGCCCCTCCCTTCACCACTGTGCAAGGCGCCCGTGGCGCGTTTTAAGTTGGGGGATTAAGTCCCCTTGAATCCTGAGGGTCCCTGGAGTCCAACTAGCCCACCATGTACCTCCAAAAGCGCCACAGAGCTGCGTTGCAGAGAGGTGTAAAAGGGGCTTGGCCTCTGTACACCTCTCTGCAACGCAGCCCCTGGCACATACTGGAGGTTCCTGGTGGGATAGTTGGCCCCCAGGGACCCCCAGTATTCAAGGGAATTCGTTCCCCTCTGCAAACGCGCCAGGGGCGCGTTTGCAGAGTGGTAAAGGAAGGGGGCGGGCCTGCGGCACGATAGTTTTTTATTTTTATTTTGTTTTTTTCCCGAAGGAGGACTGTGTGGCCCCCTTCCTTTTCCTTTTTTGGGCCCTGGGGACCCCATCCCCCAGGGCCTTACCCCTTTTTCCTTTTTTTTAAAAGGAAACGGGAAGGGGCCCCTCCCGTGGCCGATTCCGGCCCCGGGGACCCCATCCCCGGGGCATGGCCACACTTTTTTGATTTTTTAAGGACGGGGCTGCGTGGCCCCCTCCTCAGGCCTCCTTTTGCCCCGGGAACCCCATCCCCGGGGCAGGCCTTTATTTTTTTATTTTTGTTTATTATTATTTTTTTTGGTGGAGGGGGCCGCGTGGCCCCATCCTGGACCACTACTTGCCCCGGGGACCCCATCCCCCGGGGCTGGCCTCTCTGTTGGGGACTGTGGGGGTCCCCAATCCCCCACGGTCCCGCTCGGCTCCCGCGTCCCTCGGGAGCCGGCATTGCTTTCCACATGGGGAGCTGCTAAGATGCAGCTCCCCGTGTGGAAAAGCAATCTGCTTTGAATTTTGGAAGAGAGAGCAGGTTTCCTGCTCTCTCTTCCAAAATTCAAAGCAGTTTGCTATGACAGGACGGGAGCCGCGAGGCTCCCGCCCTGCCATGGCAAACTACAGTGTCCCAGGGGTAGGCACCCCGGGACACTGCAGGAGCCGGCCCTGGGGGGTGGTGGTCCCCAGGGCCATCACTGGCTCCCCACATCTGCAAAGCCCCGGGGAGGTGGTGGTCCCCGGGGCTTCGGGGATCCAAAACGGACCCCCATTTTAAATTTGTTAGTGCCCCGGGAGGTGGCGGTCCCCGGAGCGTGTGGGGGACTGGAGCCCCCCACACAGGTCATTAAATTAAAAAGAAGCCCGGGGAGGTGGCGGTCCCGGGGCTGCGGGAGGACGGAGAGCCCTCCGCACCATTTTTATTTAAAGCCCCGGGGGTGGCAGTCCCCGGGGCTTGGGGGCCTTAGAGGCCCCCATAAAATCTAAACCCACCCCGCATGCCCCGGGACTTGGGCCACCCGGGGGCAAATTAGCATCAAAGCGCGGGAGACCGCGCTCGATTTTCTTTTTATCGGCGGGATCCGCGCACCCTAAGCGCATCCCGCCGATTTTTTTTTTGTAATGCTTTTTCTGCCCAGGGGTCCTTGTGGGACCCCTGAGCAGACCAAGGGGGTCAGGGTGTCTCTACCCTGCCCCCTTTGTGCGTTTTGCGCACTTGTTTCTTGTGCTTTTTTTTTTAAATCGGCGGGATCCGGCAACCCTAAGCGCATCCCCCCATTTAAAAAAATAAATAAATGCTTTTTTCTGCCCAGGGGGTCCTTGTGGGACCCCCTGAGCAGACCTAGACCTAGACCTTTTAGCGCTTTGTGCACTTGTTTCTGTCCCTCGGTTCTACCGAGGGACAAAATGGCTGCCAACACTTCCTGATTTGGAGTGTTGACAGCCACTTGACAGCCAATTAGTATGCAGCTCGTGATCGGGAGGGCACGCGGACCCTACTCGGCCATAGATATATATGTGACTTTACTTTTGATTTTCTCAGGAACTACTGAACGGATTTACACCATTTAAGCAAAAGGCACGACACTGAACCAAGGGCTACCTCTTTGCCAAATTTGGTGTAATTCCGTTCAGCAGTTCGCGCTGTAGCTGCGACTAAAGGTTCCTATGGAAAAATGAATGGGGAAAACACGTTTTGGGACCCCCCTTTTTCCTCGGCCCCCGCTTGACGAATCACCCCGAGACTTTCAGGATAGGAGCGGACCGGAGCGCCCCAACAAGTTGGAAGCTTTCGCGAAGATTCGTCAACCGGCGCCAACGTTATTGCAAATAGGATGTTGCGGATTTCCTATGGAAAATAGGTCCTAACTATAACTATCTACTGGCGACCGCCAGTAGATAATATATATATATGTGTTTTTTTTAAATAAAAACACCCTGGAACCAGCGATGGTATGATGTGATGATTCATACTTATTTCCAACTTTAAAAGAGCTGTGAGTGCGGTGAGGCAATCCCTGTTCGAAGGGATATCGTGGCGATATATATATATATATATATATATATATATATATATATATATATATATATATATATATATATATATATAGATAGTCAATGAAAAAAACAAAGTTTACAGGGATGTTATAGTTAGGATCATATTTCAGTCGTACAAAACTTGTGGAATACAGCTGTTATAGTTAGTAAGCTAGGTGTATTGGTGAATCAATGGGTGTATGACTGCCTGTTTGGATGATTCAGTGGGTGTGTAACTGACTGTATAAATGAGTGATTATGTGTCTCAGTGAATGTATGGGTGAGTCAATGTTTGTATGAATGTCTGTATCAGTGTGTCAGTTGGTGTCTAAGTGGCTGTATGGGTGTGTGAGTGGGTAAGTGAGTGGCTGTATGGGTGAGTGATTGGTTGTCTGAGTATCTGTATGGGTGTCTGAGTGTCTGTGTGGGAGGGTGAGGGGGGGTGTGAATGCCTGTATGGATGAGTGCATGGGTGAGTCACTGCCTTCATGGTTTAATGAGTACATTTGTGAGGGGCTTTATGGGTGACTGAGTGTGTGTATGGCTGTGTCAGTGAGTGAATGGATATGTCAGTGGTATATAGGTAAATAACTGCATATGTGAAAGGCAGTATAGGTGAGTGTTGGAGTATAACAGTGACTGTATGGGTTAGTGAGTGATTGTGAGAGTAGCTGTATGAGTGAATGTGTGCTTGTGTCCATGACTATATAGGTGAGTAAGTACATGTTAGTATCTGTATGAGCAGTGAGTGGCTGTGTGTGTAACTGTATGGGTGAGTATGTGGCTGTGATTGAGTCTATGGATGAGTGAGTAGCTGTGTGAGTAGCTCTATGGGTGACTGACACTGTGTGAGTGGCTGTATGGGTGTATGAGTGGATATGTCAGTTGGCTGTATTAGAGAATGAGTGGGTGTATGAGTGGCTGTTTGGGTGAGTGAGTGAGTGGATGTGAGTGTAGACCTATGAATCAGTGAGTGGGTGTGTAAGTACTGGTATGGGTGTGTGAATGGGTTTGAGAATGGTAGTGTGGAAGATGGAGTGGGTGTTTGAAAGGTTATATGGGGTGTGAGTGGGTGCATCAGAGATTCTGTGGAGGATGTCATTAGTGATGTCACTGACCATATCATGAGTGTTGTAATATGTGAGGTCATAAGCAGTGCATTACGGGGGTGGGAGTTATAGCTAGCTCATCTAACTATAACTGCTGAATTTCTCTGTTTTTTTACGAGTGAAACTTGAGCCTAACTATAACGTCTATGTAACCTTTGTTTTTTTCAGTGAATTTCTAAGGTTTTTATATGCTAATTCCTAACTATAAAATGCTGCTAACCTTTGGTTTTCTCAGTGAATTTCAAAGGTTTTGTAAATGCTAATTCCTAACTACAACATCCCTGTAGGCTTTTGACTTTTCAGGGAATTTCTTTTTTTTAGTTTTTTTTTAGAAGTAATTGAATTTGCAGATTGGTGGAGAAAGGGGGCTGGGCCTCCGACCAGCTCTAAGGAATCCTGCATAGCTGCCTTACCTGAGCTGATTTAGGCCCGGGCACCCCATCCCTGGGGCCTGTCCTTTATGAAATGGGACGGAGGGCCTCACAGCCCCTCCTCCCTGGGCTAATTTTGGCCCTGGGGACCCCATGCCGCGGGCCCAGCCTTTCTTTTTTCTTATTTGAGGGAGGGGAGCCACGCTGCCCCACTCCCGGGTCTATTTCGGCCCCAGGGACCCCATCCCCCAGGACCTGCCTCTTTTTTTACTTTTTATTTTTTTTTAAAAGGAGGGGGAATGCACAACCCCCCTGCTGGGCCAATTTCAGCCCTGGGGACCCCATCCCCTGGGGCCCGGCCTCTACTGTGGTTGCCCTGATCCCACCCACGACTCCCAGACATTTTGTTGGGGACCGTGGAGGGAGCCTAAAGGCCTCCCCTATCCCTGCTGCCTCCCCGCCTTCTGCAGGAGCCAGAATTGTTTTTGGACAGAGGGAGTTGCTGAACATGCAGCTCCCTCTGTCTAAAAACAATTCTGCTCAGCTTTGAGTAAGCAAGAACATTTTACATGCTCTCACTTACTCGAAGCAGAGCAGAGTTTGCTACGGCTTGGCAGGAGCAGTAATGCTCTGCCAAGCCGTAGCAAACTGCAGTGCCCCAGGGGTGGGCACCCCAGAACATTGCAGGAGCTGGCTCTAGGAGTGGAGGTCCCAGAGTCATTATTGGCTCCAGGAGAGGAGCCGCCCACCCCCCTCCTTTTGCTTAGAAGGGCTGCCCCAGGGAGGTGGTGGTCCCCGGGGCCGTGCGGCCCCTCTTTAATTTTAGTATTTTGGTCCTGCACAGGTGGTGGTTCTGTGAGACCCCCCATACAAATATTTAGGCCTCAGGAGGTGATGATCCCTGGGGCAACGGGGGGTTTGTGATAACCCCCTAAATTCATTTAAAATCACCCCGGGAAGGTGGGGGTCCTGTGGGGGTCCATGAGGCCTCCTATAGTAAATGAAACCCCATGGAGTTGGTGGTCCCCGGGGTATGTAAATACACTAGGAGGGGGCGGGGCTATTGTTCCCCCTCCTTTAATTAATTATAATTTGACCGTGCCCCTAGGATTTGGCCCTCCCGGGGGCCTCTTCATTAATGCATGCAGGACTCAGCACTTTGTTTATTTTTATTTTTTTTTAAATGCCTTTTTAGCCTTGCAGGGTCCCTGTGGGACCTCCCCTCCCCCCTCAGAGGCCTAGGGGGGTCAGGGTGTTTCTACCCTGCACCTTTTCTTTTTTTTAAATGTTTTTTCCTGTTACTGTGTTCAACCTAATCACAAGATGGCTGCCAACACTTCCTGGTTTGAAGTGTTGGCAGCCAATCAGATCTCAGCGAGAGATCGGGAAGGGTCGCTGATCCACCGCGTCCCTATATATACAACTGGAAATTTCTTTAAATTATCCAAAACTACTGAACAGATTTACACCAAATCACAAAAAGGCACTTCCCAAAAGGCACTTCCTTGAACCAACATCTACATTCCTGCCAAATTTGGTGTAAATCCGTTCAGCAGTTCGGGCTGTAGACATGTCTAAAGGTCATATGGAAATTAACATAGGGGAAACATGCATTTAAGCACCCCCTTGTTCTCGACCTCCAGTTGACAGATCACCCCAAAACTTTCAAGATAGCAGCTGAAGTGAGCATCGTATCAGTTCTGAAAATTTTATTGGCAAATCAAAAAACGCTCTTTCTATGGTAACTAGGTCCTAACTATAACTACCTACTGGCGACTCCCAGTAGGTTATATATATATATATATATATATATATATATATATATATATATATATATATATATATATATATATATATATATATATATATATATATATATATATATATATATATATATATATATATATATAAAATTGATTATAGAAAGAGCCCTTTTGTGATTTGGTGTAAATCTGTCCAGTAGTTTTGGAGTTATTGAAGAAAAAATTCTCTAAAAATTAACCCAGATAAAACCGAAGTACTAGCCTTTCCATCAAAAAACAACTCCTGGAGCGGCCTGTTTTGGCCCCAAGAGTTGGGGGCCCCTCCCAGCCTATCACCAGTGGTAAAAAGCCTAGGAATCAAGATCGACTCCGAGCTCTCTATGATCCATCAAGTCAACTCGGTGGTGGGCACATGCACTGGGCTTCTCAGACAGCTGAGGAAATTGGTTCCCCTGCTCTCAGTGTCATCGCTGAAAATTATAGTATCAGCAACTATTGTCTCACGACTCGACTATGGCAATGCGCTGTATGTCGGGCTCCCCCAGAAACTCACAAACAAACTACAGGTGGTACAGAATGATGCAGCTAGGCTGATCTTCAGGCTGCCTAGAAGAACTCATGCCACTCCTCTGCTGCGTAAACTGCACTGGCTGCCGGGTTAAGCAGAGAGCGAAATTCAAGGGACTCTGCAATGTCCACAAAGCTCTCTACGGACATGCCCCAGGGTACATAAGGGAACGCTTAACCAAATATGTGCCAGGGCGGGCTCTTCGCTCAGCAGAAGCCGTCCAGCTGGTTTGCCCTCGGGGTAACTTGGCTTCCAAAGGGGGACGAGCCTTCTCGGTCCTCCTGCCACAACTCTGGAACCAGTTGCCCGATACTCTCCGGAAAGAACCTGTCCTGCTTCTTTTCCGGAAACAGTTAAAAACTTTTCTCTTCAGGGAAGTACTAGATACGATGTAAGACCTCTCAATACCATGGAGACCTCCCCGCTTTGACGCTGTCCTGCTTCTTCCTAAGCGCTAAGAGACCTGTCGGTGTATATGCGCTATACAAGAATACATAACATAACATAACATTTGAATATTCTGGGATGCGAATCCTCCATTGATCCGACTGATCTCTTGTTGAGATAGATTGGTTGCCACCACTTCAACCAGGAAGCAGTGGTAGGCATCTTTGGACTCGGACCTGGCCTAGTTCCAAGAAAAAAGCACATAAGAAACATAAAGGGATATGGTAGGAATATGCTGACCACCTAGGCCTGGTGGCAGGGGAGCAAGTTATAGTTACCTTAGGGCAGGAGTTATAGTTACTTAAGATAACTTTACCTATAACTGCTGAATTTCTATGGTCTTGTGTGTGTAAAATGTGAACCTAACTATAACATCCCTGTAACCTTTAGTTTTTTAATAAAAAATATCTAAGGTGAAAATGTCAGTAAAAACATAACTTTTTAAACTCTAAAAATGACTTGAATACCGACGCGATAGCATGGCAACCAATTTTCTCTTTTTTCCATTCTGGGTCCCCCGGTCCCACACATTCGAAGCTTTATTTTTTTTCTGTAAGCACAAGCAGCCCACCCCCACACTGATGCACCTTTGCTTCTTTTTCTTATTTGGGTGTGCCCAGCCCACCTGGGTTGCAAAGAGACTTTTTATGCCCAGCACACTCAGGTTGCCAAGAGACTTTTTTAAAAGAAAAAAAAATAGTGGCAGTGCACGTAGCCCACTTCCACAATGCTGAGGTCGCTTCCTGCCTGCCATCACACTCATTGCTGGTACAGGAGCTGGCACCTTCCTGCTCTCTGTCCACTCCATACGAGCATGGTGCTGCAGTGTGCATCCCACTACCCAAGTCACAAAGATCAGGAGGACACACAGAAATATAGGGGGTGGGGAGTGAGATGGCACTCCCTTCTATTTCCTTTTGGGATGTAAGATTGAGATCCAGTACCCTCTACAATTCCGCACCACCGCCAGGGATATGGGGATAGGGGCTTGTTCTACTCCAGGAAGGGTATCCTATGGACATCACTCCATGAATTAAAAAAAAAAAAATTCATGACCCCCTCTTAACCACATGGGGGTCTTATCATTAAAAAGGGCGGGTCCGTCATTCTTTTAAAAAATAAATTACCACAATTCTACTGTGATACAGCAAAAGAAATTTGGATTTTGGCCCCTACCCTGCCACCATATGTTTTTTCTTTTTTCTGCCTACAACACGGGGACTGAGTCCCCGAGTCCAAAATTGGCAGCCAAATATCTTTGTTGATGTTTTCAGCAGCCAATCAGATCATTATCTTTTGAATTGCTGATCCCTCAGAAGGCTCGCAAAAACAGTTATCCATACATTTTTAACCTTCATTTTTTCAAAATCTGCAGAACACATTTACACCAAATCACAAAAACTACACTTTCTGTGTAAAGCTCTAGTATTTTGCCGGAATTGGTGTTAATTCTGTTCACCCATTTTGGCTTTAGTGTTGACTAAATTTCCTATAGGAAATTGCATGAGGAAAACTTGTTTTGGGAGTGCCACTTTTTCTAGGCCCCGACTTGATAGTTCACCTACAAACTTTCCAGGAAGAAGCTAAGGTAGATGAACTTTTGTTTTGAAAGTTTTGCAAAGATTCGTCAATGGCTTCAAAGTTATTAACAAAACAAAAAATCTATTTCCTATGGCAACTCTGTCCTACCTGCAAGTACACAGTGGCACCCGCCACTATGCATCATACATATACTTATAAAACACAGTTAAACTGAAGTTACAGTTACGAAATAAAACAAAGTAGTACATTAATCCACAGAAATCCTAAAATTCCACAGCCTTAGCCATTTTAATTAACTCTTTGGGTCTGGCATAATTCTCTATTCCAAAAGGCACCAAACATCAAATATTTTGTATCAACATAAACTAGACCTTTCATTGTATCTTTAAGGTTACTGCTCATACTCTATTAATTGCTACAGTTAACCTTCAGAGTACATTGTGATACATAATTTAACTTAGTGCTTTGATTTAGTTTGACTGTCAGAGTGGGCATTAAATAATATAAAGCTGCCTTGTGGTGTGGTTTACGCATTTGGTTGTTTAATTTGTAGAGAATTTGTGTATTGTATTTTCATCTTTTCTCTCTTAGATGCAAGTAATAACATCGAAAAGGTATTGAAAATTCCTCAACATAAAGCAAACTGAACATGCACAAGTGCGTTTTATGGAACTGCCACCAGTCCCACATCACTGAACACCAATGCGGGCTCTCTAGCCATGAATAACCGCCTGAGTTACACAGGAAATGGCAGAGTAATGTTAAATAGTGGCACTGGTGGTGGAGTTTTTCGTGTGAAGGAAATAAATGCATTGCAGCATTGTTTTACGGCCAACTCAAACAGATTTCATAAGCCGTTCTTTATGCCGACTTTTAGATTTACAATGAGGTTGATTTGTGTACATGTTTGCACTGTCTGAATATTGCTTTTAGTTCTTCAGATCTATGTGTGATTTTAATTGCAGTGCATACTCCGTCATATAATCAGCGATGTGTGATAGAGGATGAACGAAGATTCACTTTTTACTTTACACACACACACACACGCGCACACACACACACACTCTCTCTTGTACACAAAATCACATACAGGCACAAATGCTCACACGCACTCTTGGGCACTCTGAAACACGCACACGCACACATACACACACAAACAAGGTGATACAAAGACACACAAAACACTGTGATACAGAAACACAAGCACGCACACACACATGAACCAACACACACTCACACAACCCCACGCACAAACTCACCTACAGACACAAACGCTCACAGGCACATTAAGCCATGCTCAGAAGTACGCACTCATACACACACAGTCATGCTTTCACGCACACTCACACACAGACACACAAACACTCGACGCCTCGTCAGGGGTAGTAAGCGCAATATAAATGCGATTTAATTTAAACACTGCGCACACACACATAAACACGGTGGCATAAAGGCACATAAAACACAGTGATACTGATACGCAAGCACAGTACCACACACACCAACACACAGCAGACACACACTCACAAACACACACACATGCTTAGAATGCGTCAGAAATGCTGCCTGACAAGTTTATGCTCGCCAGCTCTCGCGGGGTACTGCTGTGCCAGCTGAAGGCAGGCGCTGTTGCGGCTGCTGCATCCATGAAGCAGGATTTCATCACTGGCTGTGTCACAGCACCCCCTCAGGCAGCCAGCCAGGACAGTCAGAACATCTGTGCCGCTTCCTACTGGCAGAGGTGTTCGGATCAGTTCTGTTTATTGTTTCCGTGTGGCGCTTGGTTTGCCTGTCTCTTAGCTTTATCCGAACAGCTGCTTACATCTCCCGCCAAGACCACCGCATGTAAGTTCTTCCGATTTCCACGTGTGAAGCAGCGGTTTATATTGCCAGTCTTTTCCTGCTTCGCGCTCCCGGTTTTCTAACGTTTAAATCGCAATACACTGGGAGGCGGTTGTACAAAAATCTGTATTTTGTATTAAAACGAGACAAGTTTGCAGTTTAAGTTGTTTGGCTATAAACCGTCTGGTCTCGCGCCCCTCACAAAATTTGTTGCTAACTTGTTTGACATTCCGATGGTTATCTTCACTTTTCTGCATGCTTTGATGCTGTGCTCGTTCTGCAGATGCACGTGCAGTAAACGAGTAATTGAGTGATTAGCGCTGCCTCTGTTGACACACCTTTCTCTCGACACCTTTGCATCCTCAGATGTGGACTTGGATTCGCCGCCTCGCGCGTGAGATTGCTTGTCTGGCGCAGAAGACTCGCAGCTGCGCTCCCTCAGGATGCAGTGGAATTGTTTTGGCGCTGGAAACTGACCCGTGATGCGCAGCACTAGGCGATGACACCGCGGCTCTCCTGGTTCCTCGGCCACCCCGCGCAGTAAGGTAGGACGGTCCAAGCAAGGCAGATATGCAGTTGTTAGTGTCAGTTTCCTAGTCATTGAACTGGGTGCCAGACAGCTGCTTGATTTGGATATAAAATACCGTAATACTGTTTACTCTGCATCCTGGATAGTTTGATGCTCGATGGTTGATCAGCGCAAGGCAGTTTGCTGTCTTTACAAGGGGGAGACGGGTGTGTGAGGGATTATTGTGATGCAGTTTGGCATGATCAATGTTAACTTGTGAACTCTTGCATACTGTACAAAGCAGATAACTAGCACAGTCACCTGTGCACCATAGAAGTGAAACAGTAATGACGACAGCGGACCAGTTGCAATGATGCCCTAAAATTCAACATTTATAGGAACTATAGGATTTATAAGATAACAAAGAAAATTAATTACAAAATTTGTATGATGCACTTGTGCTTGGTTTTTAATTGTCTATCATGTTACGTTATGTTAGATACGTCATATAAATATGTCATGTTTTATGTTCTGTAATGTTAGTTCAGGCATGTTATGTTATGTTAGTTAAGCCATGCCCTGTCATGATATTTTATGATATGTCATGTTAGTTGTGTCATGTCATGCTATGTTATGTTAGTGTTGTAGTGATTGTTGTTATGTTCTGGGGCTTCTAATTGACCGGATTCGTGGTTTTCTGATGTCATTCTCGTGCTGTGTAGTGTTTTTGCTGTATATAGCTTTCCATTTTAGAGGTCAGTGTCTTTCTTCACAAACAACGTAAAACATCGTTTGTATCAGATTGGGCTGGGCTTGGACTTCTGGTTAGAAAACACTCTTGAAGATGGTGCCCCTGCACTTATTGATCAAGCATCCGAGGCTGGCATGTGCGGTGCCCAAACATGTCGAAAGTCTGCATAGCAGCGACAATCAGAAACACCAGGCGCACTTGTGTCAGGGCTCAGGCGTGTGAGGGACCTCTGCTCCCCAATTCTGACTGTCTTTCACTACCAAACGAAGTGGTGGGGACCACCCAGCCCTTTGATATCACATCCCACCGACACGATCACCTTAAAAATCCGCACCCTAAGGGCACCTTACCTAACTGACCGATACAATGGTCCAGCGAAAACACACGTCTTAATATTATATCACATGACCAATTTTGTGTATTTGTGATATATTCATGTAACGTGTGTGGTCCCCTGTATGTTATTTCAGATGCCGGAATATTTGACTTTTAGAGCTTCAGGCTTTAAATAACAATTTATATGTTTTGGTTGAATTCAGCTGTCTATTGTATTGGAGTTTTACTTCCTTCAAATGGTTTATAATTGTCAGCTAAAGGGCTGTCAAAAAGTGTCTAAAGCAGAAAATATTGTTATTGGGGATATTATAAAGGGTGTGATTTTTGTGCCATAAGATTATGTTTTGACTTTTTTTGCTGAATGTTGAGATCTGTGTTGATGTGCGCCTTGTAATGTAGGAATTAATATCCGGGACGTCTTCAGGATTTGGGGGGCCCTGGGCTAAAGGTATTTTAGCAGCCCTCTTTGGAACGACTTTGAATTTATGATCCATTCTCAGCTCTTTCATGCCCTCTTTGGCCAGGTCACTGACAGTGCACATACACACTTGTCCAAATTCTAAATGTGTTTACATCTAATATTCAGGGACAGTGATGTGTGTTTTCAATATTGTAACACAGCATCAACTAATATTATTGCAAATAATTTCCGTGACACCCTCCCATTTCTCATATGCGAGGTCCTGATTTTCATCTAAAAGAAACTTTTTTTTAGGGATGTTGCATGAAACATAAAAAGAGCATTTCTCTGCAAAATATATGTAATGCACTCTCACACATCACCCAAATTAAACATAAATTAAAGGAAAACTGTATTTAAATCAATCCGTTTAAGAATTATTCAATGTCATTGGGACAAGGCTCTCTACAGAACAGAGCTGGCTCTAAGGGGGGCCCCTGAAAGGCTGGGGCCTTTGGGCCAGAGCCCACTTTGCCCATGCCTTAAAACGTCTTTGATTAACATTGCATATCATTTGAAATATGATGACATTGAAAATATTATGAAATCCATTTGTTATGATTTTTTATATATCAATGTCTATTTGTGGGTTGCTTAGTTGAAAAGACTAATGAAAGATGAAACAGAATCTATTATTTCTGCTGAGATTATTGGCTCACCTTGCACATCTACACGTTTTAAGTAAATATTATAAGCTATATGATATCATCACTGTAAGCTACTGTCCAACAACTCGTTAATGAATTGTAAATCTACTTGGATTTGTTGCATAAAATGATAAATCACATTGACTCATACCAAATATAGTCTATATATGTTTGCCTCAGAAACTAGTAAGGTAACATTGGGCAACTATTTAAAAAAAATTGTTACTATTTTTCTTAGAGACCACAGAGAGCCTGCCTCCAGGCCCTTAGCCGAATGCAACAGACAGCTCCTGGTTCACTTCTCTAGGGTGTCTTATTATTTGTGTTTGTATTTTATTTATTTATAAAGTGCTTACAATTACTAGAGACGAATCCAGTTTCAAATTTCCGCTCAATGAAGGAAAGAAAGATAAAAACAACAGACCAGCAGGAAGGGTAAGAGCGGGGTTGCTGGTCAGGGGAGTGGATTGCGCTAAGGAATCATACGATAAGTGAGCTTGAACTAGTCTGTTTATTAGGTGGTCTCTTTTGACAAGGATGATTCAAGCAGCCTAGGTTAATTGAGTGAGAATGGCTTTTTTAGTGTTACCTTGTGGTTATTGTGCTTGGAGACATCTCTGCTACTGCCAATTTTCTTAGTGTTTAATGTGGATCATTTAAAAAAAAAATCTTAATGTTATTTATGAAAACAAATTCTGGTGCCTACTGTACTTGCAGCCCTAAATGTTTGGTTTGCCGCAGGTGATCTGGCTCCCTACTGCAGAGCCCAAGGGGAGATTCAGAGGTTTGTCTGTGTCCACCATCCATGGATGGCTCACACAGCCTCCTGCAGCCTTTAAGGGATACCTCTGGAGCATCCGTGTCTTTTTCTGCACTGTCAGGAGAGGCAGAAGAAGCACTTATGAATATTTAGGTATCCCATTTAATATATCCTTAGATGCACAGACTTATTTAAGACCAAACTACATTTGGTCCACCTCCGTGGGAATGCCTTATAGCATTTCAACAATATATATGGTGGATATACTGTCCAACCCTCAACCAAGGTGTACCAGGTCATAATTACTCCTATACAGTCCCCTATATAGCTTCCCACATTAGATTATTCAATCAATAGGATGGAAGGACCGGTGGTTCATAAGTTATTTGGCCTTTGTACGATTACATCATTGTTAATGATACAACCAGAAGTTGTCCTGAGATCTAGATTGGTAGAAAGATTATTCTTGGTCTTTGATGTCGTTTTTTATGATTAGTTGGGCTGTAGCTCTTGGATATTACATCCTCATGTAAGTATTTAATATCATGGGCTAGATTTGTGATGTTGCGAAGCAAAGCAATGCAAATCATCGTCAAGCAGAGAAACAGCAGTGACATATCAACTTTTACTCATAAGATATACTTTACACTAAAAATTAACCCTTATCCCGCGGCGTCCAAACCCCTTTTCTCTATCCAGCTGTTAATGTATGTAAAGTATGGGGGGGATGTCTGGAGTGGGCCAGTGCAAGAACCTTACCCTTTGGTGCAAAGCCAGATGTACTAAGTTAGTGTGATATGACATTGTCCCAAGCCCTAATGTCAAATTAAAGCAGGTGCAAGCAAGGGGTCAAGAAGTATATGGCCTGGTATAACTCCCATGTAACGTGTTGTTTACCCTAAAGTACACTTTTACATGTCTGATCCCTGTTCTGATGTCTCCACCAAGGAATTTGTATTGGACGAACTACCCCCAGTACATTTTCTAGGCTACACACCTCTGGCTTACCTTTGCACAACACTGCAGTTCTGCACTGTTTACTGCATTCTGAGCAACACAGTGTCTCATTTTTTCCCACAGTGATTTTTCTCTGTGAAGGACCTCAAATCTGAGCCTTAGTTTATACATACATACTTTCCTTCTTTTTCATCCTAGCTTCAGTAATATCATCTAGGTATTTAGTACGGTAGGCGGAACTAGCGGAGTTTCACTCCACGGAATTCTACAGAGTCACCTAAAAACTCAGCGAGATTCTGCAGAGTTTCGTGAGTGGTGGAGTTTTGGTAATTCACGCTGCTCACATGATTTTTAGCACCCCGCGCTACAAAATCAGTGCGAACTGCACCACGTGATGTGCCATAAGGTGCTGCTTCTTTCTGCCGCTCGGTTAGATTTTCTACTTGAGCAGCAACTTTTTCAACCCGAGTGGCAGCCTTCTCAATGCGAGCTGTAGTGGCGAGGCGGTCTAGCGTTCAATTTTTTCGCTTGCCAACTTAACGTTGATGGGCCGCGTGGTGAAAAAACTCCACCACACGGCGGTTGGCAGAGCTTTTCTGGAACTCTGTGCTCCGAACAGAGCACGGAGCAGACAATACTCCACGAACTCCGCCGGAGGAGCGAAGTTTACTGCCCACATCTAAAATTTAGGAGTTTTGGGATTTTATATGTGCATAGTGTGATGGAGATTGCTATTGGGCTACAAATAAAAACCTAGTTAGTTAGTGTTTTAAACTTAAGGAGAACAACCCTTACAATGAATTTGGACATGTTTGGCATGGCTAAAAAGGAACTGCCTTTGTTCCTTTATCTCCAGACAAGCTAAGGCCAAGAGTTTGGGGCTTCTTAGCATGTAGTAAAAGTAAATGCCCAAGTTGAATGATATATATTTCTCTAATTTCAGGGGATTTATGAGGATGATCACAGAACCCCTGTTAAGCTGAGTTTCTGCATGGTGGAGGATTCTACCAAGCCATAGCCTTTGGCAGATGGGCATCCTGTGTTCTTAATTTTTATCTTTATTCTCATTTATATCCTCATCTAAATACTCCTAGGAAGAGGTATCTTTGAAAATGAGAAGTTCCCCTGTATTGGAATGCATCTTACCTGCTTAGAAATGGTAAGTGATTGGAGGACGAGGCACAGGTGTAGCAAGAGCGACGTGACTGTAATCGCAATAAAGAACTTGGGCCCATCTACAGCCTCAGCTGTATTTCAGGAGAAGTGGGTCACTCATGCTTCTGGGCCCTGGTGCCACTGCACCTGCTGGGTCATTGAAAGCTACACCCCTGAGCTGAAGGGTTGCAATTATCAGATCTGAAGTTATATTGTCATCATCTGTGCCCGGGCAGGGGAGTTGATAATGGTAGCATTATTATGACGTTAAAGGAATCCTTGTTGGTGATACAAATGTTCTTTAAAGTGTCACATCAGTAGTGCTTACTGGAGTGTATTCTATCTTTTCCTCATCCACAAAATTCTGTGCTGCTGCAGAAGTTTGCAAGTAAGTCAAGGGCTTAAGAACACCAGTGACAGGTGTGAATCCTTGGCATTTCTGCAAATAATTTTGCATTCAAAAACAGAGGAATGATTACATTTTGGAACTTCTTTACCTGCTACTTAGCATCTAATTTGTATGGCTCTTTGGCTTTGTAGCTACCAGAGTGCATGCCAAGCATTATTCATATAGTATGGTTAATATTTTAAAGTGAGGCGGCTAGGGCGGTCGACCTCGAATCTGGGGAACTGGGTTCGAGTCTGGGCAATGACGCTGAACATTCTGTGATTGTGGGCAAATCACTTAATCTCCCTGTGCCTAACAAAAAAAAAAAATGTGTCCTCATGTAATGCAACAGGTGCTATGTAAAGCGCTCTGATACCCCATTCGGGTCAAGTTCGCGCTATATAAAACTCTGTAAAATACAAAATAAATTAAAAAAATAAATAAAAAATAAAGCAAATTCTTTCTGGTTTGTAGGCTTTGCTGAATTACCTTTAGTTGGAACATGGTCAAGGAAGATCAGCACTATTCTCATTATCTCATATCTTAAATTCTCATTTGCTTTTCTTAACCAATTCTCCCTAAATGCCATCAGTATTGCTCATTGCCACCAATCTCATCATAGGTAAGATGTTAAAGAAATTCTTGTCTCTCAGTTGCTGGAGCATGTTCCCTCACACGAGTACCCCTTCTATATGCAATTAGTTTTAGCTGAAAAATTGAATGGATGTGACTCTGCTCACCTTTAGGCTTAACACCCTCTGCAGGTTGGATGAGGGTGATGTATGCTTCAGGTCATGTTTGATCTCCCTACAGCATGCAACCCTGTGGACTGTCAGATCCTACTGGACACACTGGTTGAAGATTTCCATGCCAATGTTCATACCAACAACTGGTTCAGTTCTTTCTTAAAGAATTCCTTCACTTAATAAGACTGGATACCTTCTTCTCGGTGGAAAACTTTCCTATTTGTGGAGTTCCACAGGACTCCCCATCTCATCAGTCCAGTTTAATGAGTATCTGGCCTCTGTGTTTGACATCTTACAAGTCCAACGGGTCACGTTTCAATCTTAGGCTATTGATGTGGCCTAACGGCTAGAGCGGTCGAAATGGACGCTGGGGAACTGGGTTCGAGTCTCGGGAGGGACGCTCAACATCCTGTGATTTTGGGCAAATAACTTAATCTCCCCTTGCCTAGCAAAAAAAGAAAAAAGAATGCGTCCATCTTTAAAGCAACTGGTGCTCATGTAAAGCACTCTGATACCTTCGGGTATATTTCGTACTATATAAAACTAAAAAAAAAAAAAATGGACTCCTGGAGTACTGCAAACTCTCTAAAGATGATATTACCATGTCTACCCTGTTCTCATGTCCCTTAAAGGATCCACGCCTAAATTTCTAGAAATGCCTTACAGCTTAACAGTTATAGAGTGTATCATCTTTGGCATTGGATAAAGACCTTCACTAACCTCACCCCCATACTTGAATTATATGACCAACACATCTCACCCAAGCTTAAAGAAAAGAGTCACAGAGTCCTCTCTGTCCCTGACTGGTCTCTTAGTTTCAAGTTGGCCACGTGGTCAGTATAAGTTTCCAGCAAATTAGCAGACAGTGACATGATGACAGTCATCATCATCTCAGTTAGTTGTAGAAGTAGCCATGAACTTGTACCTTGTCTACTACAATGTCCTTTACTCAGGCTTGCCAGACTCCCAGATACATAAGATTCAAAGGGTATGGAATGTAACATTACAGCTAATTTGGGAACTAGAAAAAGTGCTCTTACAGAAAGGCTCCCCTTACAAAATGTCTTCACAGTTTAAAATTGTCTATCTTATCTTCAAATGTACCTATCTTGACATCCTTTCCATCTTACTGAGAAAGCCTTTACTTATTTTCTTGATCTAGACTCCAGAAGCAATGACCATCTTAAATTATACATTTGTCTCTTGAGGAGACCCATTTCTTTTATCCTTCGATCTGCTACACTTTAATTCACTAGAAATCTTCTAAGAAGTGCTGAAGATGCATATGCCCCTGACAGCGTTTGTTAGACCTGTATCAAGAGCCGCTGTTTCGGGTGGTGCACATGTTACAAATGTAGTAAGTCAGTCAGTCATCTCCACCAAAATCCTTATTTCTCTTTACAAATGTTCCCATTGCTTGTATCATGCTATTTCATTCACTATTGTTCTGTGTTTTATAGATGTGGGGCCAGATGTACAACTCTTCTTAGCGGTGGCAAACAGGAAATCGGCCGGGTTGCGACCACTAAAATGGGTTGTGGTTTGTACAAACCCTATTTTGCGAGTCGGTAACCCGTTACCGACTCGCAAAATAGGGTTTGCGAGTAGCTATTAGAAAAGGGCGTGCCAAGGGCATCCCTTCCTACTAGTGAGTCGCACCGATAGATATGATTGTTTTGTGACCAGAAATGCAGTCGCAAAATACTTGCAGTTACTACCTACTTCAAGTAGGTGGTAAGCCAGACACAAACGGGAAGGGGTCCCCAGGGGACCCCTTCCCCTTTGTGAATGTATGCAAAAATATTTTTTAAGAGCAGGCAGTTGTCCCATGGACCACTGCCTGCCCTTAAAATATTAAATGAAAACTTTTCATTTTTTTCTTTTAAACGCATCCCGTTTTCCTCTAAGGAAAATAGGCCACCTTTGGAAAAAAAAAGTTACTTTATTTTAAAAAGCAAAAACAGACACAGTGGTCTGCTATCCCCAGCAGGCCACAATCCCTGTGTCATGTAAGATTCAAAATTGCGACCTACCTCATTAATATTAATGAGGTGTGTCTTTAGTGACCCCATTAGGACTCGCATACAGTGTCTGAGACACTGTTGAACATTCCATTTTGTGAGTCGCAAAACGTCGCAATTTGTGACTCACAAAATGGAATGGTCGTACATCTGGCCCATGATTCTTTGTTGGCTATTTGCTTGATGCGTGAATTACTTTCAAAATTAAAGTGACAAATAACGATATATATAAAAACAGTGATGCAGTGGATTGTTCCTGCTGGGTGTCAATAAAGCACAGTGCTATTTTTTGCTTGACTTTTGTTAGCAGCAGAAAGTACTAATACATTTTACAATATGAAAGACAGCAAGGTAGTTAACTGACTTTACAAGTCTCCTAAGAGGTGTTTTAAAAATGCCGGAAACAGCACTTCTGATGGCTCATCTGCTAGAGTTCAGTCTATTCATTTTATTAATAATACCAAGAAAAAAACAAGCTTCCCAAAAGGTGATGGTTTCTCTGTGCCATTAAGCACTTCCCAGTGCTTGCACCAGAGGATTTGGTCTTTTAAAAAATAATTTCAGAGCATAAAGATAGAGTTTCCTTCAAGTCCTGAATTTATTAGTTTACTGTAACACACAGCTTGCACAGCAAGCTGATTTTACAGTGAATAAAGTTAAAGCAGAAGCTGCCATTAGGCACTGGCTTCTTTTACTTTCATTAGTACTTGAGGGGCATAATTTTGCCCACTGAACACTAATCTGTGCAGGAGATCTGCCAAGTGGATCCTTGCTTAGGAGAAGCCCCAGGACTTCGATCCCCAAGCAGCGATCCACCTACTAGATACCAGGGAAGGCATTTGCTTAGAAGCAGGCCCCATTCCACTATACCGGTGGGGGGAGCATAAATCCCACAAGGCTAAATAATACAAAAAAGAAGAGGTTGGGTCATCCCTCCACCAAATTTTGCCATGGCCCCAACCCACAATGTCCCCAACAGCCTTTGTGACCCCCGGGAGGTGCAATTGGGGGTTTGCACTAAGCTCCGTCCAGGGGGGGGCAGAAAGTCCACTAGACATCTATAAAAAAAACTAGAGAAAAGGTGTGGGGTGGCGCATCCTGGCATCAGGCTGTGCCCCTACACTGAAATAGACCTGGCATACTTTTTGCCCAACCTAGGGGAAGATTGGGGGGGGATATCAATCTCAAATTTGCCCTCGCTGGAGGAGGCCAAACAGCTTTCTAGATACCAGGGAGAATAATACCAAAAAAAAGTGGTGATGGCATCCATCTTTGGCATCAGGCCATGTTCCACCCCAAAATGGCCTCAACATGCTTTCACCCCACCCTCCCCCCCCGGGGGTCATGTTGACGGGTTTACGCCCAATCTGCCCATCAGAGAGGGGGGATAGAGTCCACTAGATATCCGAGAAAAATGGTAAAAAAAGAACTGGTTTGGGGTGCCTGCTAAGGCATCAGGCCAGAATGGGCCCAGCAGTTTTTCTGTGCCCCGTGGAGCAGATTAGGGGTATTTACCACAGTCTGCCCTTGGAGGCATAGAGCCCACTAGACACAAAGAAAAATGGTTAACCAAAGAGCAGGTGCGTGTAGCCTACCAGGTCCCAGCTGTGCCCCCACCAAAAAATGGATCAAATAGTCTTTATGCTCTCCAAGGAGCAAATTTATTCGAATCCATCAACCCTGGGGTGCAGAAAACCCAATATATACCAAGAATGTTATGCTTTTTTATGGAAAGCCGAACTTATAAACGTGAACTACAAAATAGTATGTTTTAAAAAATGTACGTTGGATAAAAATATGAATTAGTCCAGGCACACAATTAACACAATGGCCTGTTTAGGGGAGGGCTGGTAAATTCCGACCCGTGCATAAACCCCTATTTATGCACGGGTCAGAATTACACGTTAGGCTGTACTTAACTCATCCGAAAATTAATAAATGCAATAAATGCCTCAGCTGTCATTAAACTGCAGGGGAAATTGTACGGTATTAACCGTACCATGCAGATTTTGGTGTGTTAAACTCCAAAATCCACGTTATGCTCCACAAACTCGCGAGAAGTATTATTTATCGCACACGATAAATAACGTACCCGCGGTCTCGTTATTTATCATGTGCGATGAATAACGCCTCAGCTTGTAATAAGGGCTTACATGTAGGAAGGGACCTCTCCCTGCAGGTGTGGTGTGATAACTTGGCACACCCTTATCTCCATTTATGACTGAAGGTACGTTGAGATAGGTCTAACAAACTGCGGCACGACTGATACAATTCAGGGTGTAGCCCAAGCACTTGTAAGGTTAATAGGCATGTAGGCATGCCACCTGCAAATTAAACACAAATGTTACATACCATTTCTCTATTACCACCGACACCTACATGGCCTCTTCAGTAGCATAGCCCATTTTACAGGTGCTTTCTATGTCTGTGCAACATCACAGGGGCAGTCCTTCTTTTGCTTGGTGACTTTGCCCATTGCAAATAAGACAACACCTTTATCCATGCTCCCGCACTACTATGCGATACCAGGGACAACAAGGGCCTTGGGAGGCACTTTAAGTTTGCACTGCCTAGGAAGTGGCACAAAGCTAGCATAAATCTGAGGGTGCCGTTTTGGAGCAAGCACGAAGAGTCTCACGATTACCATGGACTTACCTGTAGACCCCCCGGGGTCACAGTCTCCCTCTAAAGACAGACTATGTCCACCTGCATTGAAAAGCAAAGAGGCAGGTGCTCTTGATGGAGCAAGAACTCACAATGAGACTTACTCGGAAGCAATACTCTCACAGTATTAATTTATTAAACTTTGTAATGTTCGTACTAACAAATGCACACACGAATGCAAGTAGAAGGAAGCTTGCCTATGTGTTTAAACTAACAAATAACGCTTGTCTAAATCCAAAATGGCCGCTAAAGCGCTGGAAACCTATAGCGCATGTGTCAACCATATCACGTGGTGTGACGTCTTTCTTTGCTTGGAGGGAAATCCTTGCTTCTGCGCAGTGTGTATTAAAATGGCTGCTTAAATGTTTTCACGTGCTACAGCTTGCTCACATGTTGCCATTAAACTGTGGTATTCTAACGCTATTAATGCGGAATAGAATTTTTAATTAAATGGGAATAGAATAGAAAGAGTGGGTATACAGTGAAACAATTTATTTGTGATTTTAATATTTTCTTCTTTGACTTTTATTAGTTTGTAAATGGGCCTGGGTTTGGTTGAACTGAAACTCGAGAGACAATGGTTCTGCGCATGCGCCCTGCGAGGCTGCCCAGAGGAAAGGATGAAGTCAACCTGGACGTCGTCCAAGGCCATGACCTGAATGCCAACACTATTGTACCCACGATGTCCCTACTGAAACAAACAATTTATGTAAACTTTGTATAAACTTTGTCGTGAGACGGGTGGGAAATAAAGCAAATGTATTAATTGTGATGGGCGGTATTTTAAAACAATGGGCTTAAAGAAATTGAACTAAATTGATATGGTGTGAGGATCAACCCCTGTCCCCGTCCAATCAGAAGTAGTGGGCCCATATTTTTGCAACATTAATGGGAGGTAAATGGGCGTAGGGGGGTATAATAGATATGGAATTAGCTAATTAGTTAGCACAAGAGAGGCAGAGGGAGATGCTAGTGAAGACAAGCTCCAGCAGACATACAAGCTGATCGATTGCAGACTGAAACGCTGTCCAGAGAGGTCCTGAGGAGGGGCGGCGGAGTCCATTAGAAGGAAGACACGGGAGAAATCGAGGAGAAACGAGTATCAGAGAGGGGAACGACACAGGCGTCGTTGATAGAGAGGTTACCGGTCCTGTCCTGAACCTGGAGGAGGTCTTTGCTCTTCATCCTTCCTGGGTCCTATCTTTCCAACTCCTTGGCCAAGGGGTTTGGTTCTCGCACTTTTAGGTAAATATAAATGCAACCCTTAGTTGCGCTGCTGTCTCTATCTTCTTCTTTCTGAGGGACCGTCATTGATCGAAAATTGATTAATGGGCTTCATCCTTGATATGCGATTAAGTATCATGTGGTTCTGTACTTTACTCTGCTAAATCTTTAGATAAACATTTTAAAACTTCCTGACTCAGTGATTGTTTCAGAATTGTGAATTGTAATGAATGTCACTCATTTTAAACTTCCCAATTAATAAAGGGTCCATCAGTAAGTCATTACTCTTCAATCAGAAAAGTAATTGGTAGCAGGGATTTTGATAAAGAGTACAACTGACCCACCAGCGGAAATTGCTAGCGTAGTATGAATGTATGGGCCCAAGTGAGTATTTGGTGTATGAATGCTCGTTGCTAGTAACCCGCTGGATCAGTTTTCTGGCTAGCAGAGGATGGTTTTGGTTATACTTTGTTAATTGGGTAATGAGAATTGTACTTTTTATGAACTTACATCCGTTATTGTTTAAAAGTTTGTTTTATGTTGTCCAGAAAATCCCCGGGGAAGAATAGCAGGTGGTAAGTGGAAGCCATACTGCAGTGAGGTTATCTGTCAGGCAGAAATAGTACTGAAAAGTTAAGTAGGACTATCAGTACTTGTTAGGGACTCTATGTGTGCAAGTTATAGCAAAAGGAATATGCTGGCGAAAATTTGATGTTATATTACCTAGAAAGGGTAACATTTAATAAGTAACAGGTATTTCTGAAGCTTACGTGAAGGGTAAACGGAAGGGTTTTACTCGTAGTATATGTTTTAGTAAGCGGAAAGGTTTTACTAAGTGTGAATGAAACTATCTTTTCCAATTTAGAGAAACTGGCACGATAGCGAATGTTTTACGTTGTTACTGAATTTAATAAGAAGCATAGAGAAATTAAAGTTTTGCGTACGATTTTGTAAAGGGAGGGTCAGTTGCCGGAGAGGGAACTGACGTCACAAAAAGCCGCGCTGGGATTGGTTAAAACAGCGGGCGTGGAACGACTCTTGTAAAGGAGGGGTCAGTAGTCAGGAGTAGTACTGACGTCACAAAAAGCCGCGCTGGGATTGGTTAAAACAGCGGGCGTGGAACGACTCTTGTAAAGGAGGGGTCAGTAGTCAGTAGTAGTACTGACGTCACAGGTACCACGCTGGGATTGGTCGAAACAGCGAAGGACAGAAAAGCGCAGATTGTAAAGGAGGGGTTGGCAGACAAAACGTCACAAAAAGGCCGCGCTAGTATTGGTTCAGAGAGAAAAAGTTAGCTGGAATTTGATTGGTTGTTACCATAGAAGCCGAAATCCGAGTGGATAGTGGAGATTGTATGTTAAAACGTGATCCAACTTTAATAGGAATTCGTCCGGATAGGAGATTCCTAGGCTTTGCCGAATATAATTTTATACACAGAGATTTGCCAAAAATGTACGGAGAAAAGAGAAAAATGTCATTCCTACAAAAGATTAAGAATTATTTTAAAAAGGATAAACCAATCAAAACTAGAGAAGGAATTATCATTCCACCAGCTAAAACGCCCGCTTCCTTCATGATGATGGAAAGAGGTTACCATACTTGCGTATGGATAGAAAATTGGATGGAATATACCAAAAATGATGGAATATTAGCATTCCCTGAGAATGGTACTTTCAATGGGAGAATTCTTCAAAATTTGAGATTGAGGATGAATGACTTAGAACCCAGACCAAGATTAACTCAATACGAAGCCTTAGAAGAGTGGGAAACCGAGGCATTCGAACGCGACCGATCCAGGAGTAATAGGGGTTATAGGGGATTTTTCCCTAGATACCAAAATGAGTCAAGGGACGGTCAGATGAAACAGTGGAGAAGAGCGATGCTTACAGAGGGTCTGTATCCAATATTAATGGCAGAAGAATCGTTAGGGAGCAAATGCACCGAAAAGACAAAACATTTGACTAGATTTGGAGATTCAGAAGATGAATTTATGGAAGAAATATTAAAGAACCCGCCACCATACCAGGAAGGGACAAGTGGATGCACCCCAAGTGCACCACTGTTAAGAACACCATTGGTACCGCAAGTATTACATAATTCCCCAGTTAGTAGGGTACTTCATGATAAGGAAAAGGAAGCAATAGATAAAAACAGAGCAGAATTGATACAGAAAATAACACAGTTGAATGTACATCCTGATTCCTTGACCATACCTGTAACAATTGGTCCAGTGGTTCCCTTATATGGTGACAAAGTAAGTTATCCGAAACCATTAGCGATGCCCACACCTGTAGAAATCCCAAAACCAGATCCTGTAATAATTGATGATCAATTTAGTGATTGTGAAAGCATGATATCCTTAATGGATTTATCTATTCAAGGTTCTGTAAATACCACTCCTAGACGAGTAACACCTGGTTGCTCCAAAGATGTAAATATAGTAACCTCATCAGGAACCAAAAGTGCCACAGTAGTTACACCAGAAGACTTAGAAAGGTGGGCACAAGGATCAGACAAACAGAGTTCACCTCCAAAGATCATGGACATTTACAAATTAAAGGTTGAGTTAGAAGAAATGATAGCAGGAAATGTAGGAGTAGATCGTCTAAATACTTACGATGAAGAAGAACTATTGTTCGTGTGCAGAAGTATCACAAGAAATGTAAAGATATTCCATGAGAAATTATCAGATTTGGCTTTGCAGATGGGAATTGAAATAGGGAAGTCAACAGTGTTACAGAAACCCTATAGAGCAGATTTTTCTGACAAAGATTTAGAAAACATGAATGCCTCTGGTCGAAAATTACAAGTGAAGGAATTAATGACAGTTTTACAGAAGTGGGGAGACCTAGAAAAATGGAAAACTAGATGGACAAAGAAAAAGGAAGAGGCACGATACAGTAGAACCACTTCTGAATATTTAATGAAGGAAACAGGGAAAGCAGATCAAATGTACCCAATGCGAGAAGTTCCAGGAGGAGGATATGTACATGTCCCATGGAGCAGACAGGATATTTTGTCATTTACGAATGATTTTCCAAAGTTAAGAGAAAAGCCAATTGAATGGTACAAGCAGGTTGAGAGGTTTGTGAAAGTGTCAAAGGTATTGTTGAAGGACTTGGATGGTCTGTTCGACATAGTGGTACCTGCCGATTTATGGACAGATTGTAAAATCACAGTAGATTGGCCAAGTGAAGAGTATCCTAGAGATCCAAAGACAGGTGCCCCGTCAAGTGATGTAATGAAAAAGTATCAGCAGGTAATAACTTACCTGAAAGGGAAAATACCACCAAAAGAAACAGATTGGGTGAAAATAGACAGAACTACCCAAGAAGCCAGCGAATCGGTACATGCCTATTATGAACGTTTATTGCAGGTATTCAAACAGTATAGTGGATTTGAGGATATTGGAGATAAAAACATGAGTCAGTTTGTTTACCGATTTATTTATGGATTAAAACCAGAGATTTGTCAGATGATTAAGCAGCACATGTTGTGCTGGCAAGGAAACCAATTGATGAGATTTTGAAATATGCCAAATATTGTGGAGATGACATTGAGGATAGGCACAAGAAACTGCAAGAGAAAGTGATGTGGGCTCAGGTAAAAATGGCTGAGCGACGGAATTAATTTGGATAATCCTAGTGATAATCAGGGAAAGGATTCTGGAACGAATGGTGACACTGGGAATGGTGGAAAAATGAGAGGACGAATGAGCAGAGAAGAGGCTAAAAAGAAATTTCCTTGTCATGGATGCGGAAAATTGGGGCATTGGAAGGATGAATGTAAAAAGATGCGGAATAATAATGGCCCAAATCAAAATTTAAATCCACAGACGCAGAATGACTCACAGCAGGGTGTAAATCCTCAGAGTCAGTTGCCACCTGCACCTATACAGGGTAATGTAAGCAGAGCAAAGCACGGTACAGACGTCGGATATCAAGGAGGAAGTGGTAAGAATGATTATGTAACCTCACAATTTCTTTTACAGGACGACTTTTGTCCATACAGTCAATGACGGTGCCTAGGAGAGGGGAGAAGGAGTGCGTACTTGGCGCATCCTTACCGGTAGATCAGTCAGGTCCATATGTCGAAGGGAATGTGAAAGGTAATGATATTACTTTCCTTTTGGACACTGGTGCTACCAGGTCTACTGTAAGAACAGCAGACATCCCAGACCTTCCTCTCTCTGGAGAAGCTATCCAAGTTGTGGGTGTAGCTAATCGAAAGATTAGAACACCTCTTACCGAACCAATGGAAGTAAAAATTGGAAATTTTAGAGAAATGCATCAATTTGTAGTGTGTGATTCCAGTCCAGTAAACCTATTGGGCCGAGATTTGTTGTGTAAAATGAACTGCACAATTTTCTGCACGCCGCATGGTGTGGCAGTTCAGACCCCGGATGAAGATCATGTATATAAATTTATGATTGCAAAGCAAGGTACAGAAGTAGATGAGATGTTCTCTTTGATAACAAAAGACGAGTTGCCAGAAGAATAAAAAACGACAGTAAATTCCATGGTATGGGATTTCACGGGAAAGGAAGTAGGACTTATGGCCAAAATAGACCCAGTTAAAATCACTGTAAATGAAGGTGCAATTTTCCCAAATACCAGACAGTACAAAATGAGTGCAGAAGTAAAGGCAGGAGTCATTGAAGAAATTAACAGAATGGTACAACAAGGCATACTAAAGGAGGTAATGAGTAGCCCTTGTAATTCCCAAATCATGGGTTTAAAGAAACCTAGTGGAAAGTATAGGATTGTTCAAGATTTACGCAAAATAAATAAGATTGTTGAACCTTGTTGTCCTATAGTGCCAAATCCTGCAGTAATCCTATACCAGATTCCTTGGAGTGCAGGATGGTTTACTGTGATTGACTTATGTCAAGCATTCTTTTCAATACCATTGCACCCGGATAGCCAGTATCTTTTCTCATTCAAATTTGAAAACAAAGTCTATGTATGAAATTGTGTTCCTCAGGGGTACACGGAAAGTCCTTCTATCTTTAATCAGATATTGAAAAAATGCCTAGAGAAACTAGTGATGCCAGGAAGCTCAGTCCTAGTACAATATATAGATGATTTACTGGTGGCATCTAACACCAAAGAGGACTGTGTTGTTGACTCCATTGCACTATTAAATCACTTAGCTGAAGAAGGGCATACAGTTTCACCTGAAAAGTTGCAGTTTTGTACAACAGCAGTTAAGTATCTAGGACACCAAATTGAGAGGGGAAAAAGAAGGATAACCTCTGAAAGAGTAAAATTAATAAAGAAAATGCAAATGCCTGTATCCCAACGAGAAGTAAGAATGTTCCTTGGCATAGTGGGTTATTGTCGACAATGGATACTAGGGTTTTCTCTGCTAGCAAAGCCATTGATTCAAATGATGAAAAAGAAGGCAAAGGACCCAGTTGAGTGGGATGATGAGAGCGTAGGAGCTTTTGTAAAATTGAGAAATGCTTTGTGTGCAGCACCTGCCCTAGGCATGCCTGATTATAAAAGAAAATTTGCATTATTCTGTCATGAGAGAGAAAATTGTGCACTTTCAGTCCTAACCCAGAGACATGGTTTGGACAGACGTCCTATAGCATATTTTTCTGCTACATTGGACCCAGTGGCAGCCGCGTTGCCAGGCTGCTTAAAAGCAGTGGCTGCTACCTGTTTGAGCATTGAACAAAGTGAATCAATTGTAATGGGACATCCTGTAAAGGTGTTTGTTCCACATTCAGTTGTGATTCTGTTGACAAGAACCCGAACTCAGCATCTTACTCCTAGTCGGCTGACTAAATATGAAAGAATAATACTAGGTGCTGAAAATGTGACTATTGTAAGGTGCACAATAGTAAATCCTGCTACCTTACTACCAGACCCATATCATGAGGAAGTTAAAGATGATGAAGAGGAACATGATTGTTTACAAGTCACAGAATTGTGCACAAAACCACGTCCTGACATACAGGAACTACCCCTCATGGAGCCAGACAGGGAGCTGTTTGTTGATGGTTCGTGCCAAAGGCATGAAGATGGTAAACTAACTGCAGCATATGCAGTATGTGAATTAACTGGAATAGTCGAAGCATCCTATTTACCAGGAGTAAAATCTGCACAAGTAGCTGAATTAATTTCTTTAATAAAAGCTTGCAAAATTGGGAAGAACCAGAAAGTAACTATATTTACAGATAGCCAATATGGTTACGGGGTTGTGCATGATTTTGGCCAATTATGGATGCAGAGGGATTTCATGACTTCTTCAGGATCCCCCATTAAAAATGGACAGTTCGTAAAGGAACTATTGGAAGCAATACAATCACCAAAAGAATTGGCTGTGGTGAAATGTGCCGCACACCAGTCAGGAGATGACTGGGTGGTAGTCGGTAACAGATATGCAGATTTGGTGGCTCAACACTGTGCCAAAAATAGGTTGTCAGTTAATAAAAGGGTTGAAAGAATGGGAATCAGCTGCCAACTTATGCTGTATGCACCTCCTGAAACATGGAATGATGTGAAACGACTACAAGATGATGCTGATGAGAGTGAAAGAAATGCATGGATTAAAATGGGATGTTCTCAAAGGTCAGACGACGATGTATGGATTTGCGCCGATGGCAGACCAGTCATGCCCGACTGTCTGATTTCACAAATGGCCAGAATGTATCATGGAGACACACATGTAGGGAGAGATGCAATGATTAGGCTCTTCAGACAAAATTGGTACAATGCAAGGTTTAGGGCTGTAGCAGAGAGTCTATGCCAGAGATGTCTAACTTGCCAAATGCATAATCCAGGAAGAAAAACAATAATTGGGTTTGGAAAAATCGGAAAGGCAGAGGGTCCATTTGTGAGATTGCAGCTTGATTTCATTCAGTTACCACCATGCAGAGGACTGAAATATGTACTTGTCATAGTGTGTCTGTTTTCAAAGTGGGTGGAGGCTTACCCTACCAGGAGGAATGACAGTATTACAGTCGCAAAGTTATTGCTACGAGAGCTCATTCCTAGATTTGGTTTCCCAGTAACTTTGGAATCAGATAGAGGAGGGCACTTCAACAATGATGTGATCAGAATAATCTGTGAAGCATTCCAAATTGAGCAAAAATTGCACTGTGCATATCGTCCAGAGGCTTCTGGAGTGGTTGAACAAATGAATGGCACAATAAAATCCAGACTGGCAAAAATGTGTGCATCAACATCGTTAGATTGGCCGGATGCATTGCCACTTGTTTTGATGGGACTCAGAAGCATTCCTGATAGAAATACCGGATTGAGTCCGCACAAAATAATCATGGGAAGAGCAATGAGACAAGCACATGTTCCTACAAATAAACTGCTGAATATAACTGATGATATGGTTCTGGATTATTGCAAAGGATTGGCTGACCTAGTGCGTTCTGTCTCTCACCAGGTTGGGGAAGACGCAGTTTCCAGGCAGCCTGAACAAGAGCAAGATCTGAATCCCGGAGACTGGGTGGTTGTGAAGCATCACACCAGAGAAACGAAGGAATGAAGGCCGTCGCCGAATGGATGAGGACCAGCCGCCTGAAGCTGAACTCGGACAAGACGGAGGTCCTCATCCTTGGCTCCAACCCGTCAGCCTGGGACGACTCCTGGTGGCCGACATCACTGGGAACAGCCCTGACACCCACCGACCACGCACGCAACCTAGGGGTCATCCTCGACCCCACCCTCTCCATGACTAAGCAGGTCAACGCTGTTTCCTCATCCTGCTTCAACACCCTCCGAATGCTCCGCAGGATCTTCAAGTGGATCCCCACCGAAACAAGAAAAACAGTCACCCAGGCCCTCGTCACCAGCAGGCTGGACTACGGAAACGCCCTCTACGCAGGAACGACGGCTAAGCTCCTGAGACGGCTGCAACGCATCCAGTACGCCACTGCACGTATTATCCTCGACATCCCCCGACGCAGCCACATCACACCCCACCTGAGAGACCTGCACTGGCTCCCTGTCAACAAGAGGCTAACCTTCAAGCTCCTCACCCACGCACACAAAGCACTCCACAACTCCGGACCAGCCTACCTCAACAGACGACTCAGCTTCTACATCCCCACCCACCAGCTCCGCTCCACCAGCCTCGCCCTCGCCACAGTTCCCCACATCCGGAAAACGACCGCCAGCGGCAGATCCTTCTCCCACCTCGCCGCCAAGACCTGGAACACCCTCCCCACCAACCTTCGGCAGACCCAAGACCTAATGGCCTTCAGAAGACTCCTCAAGACCTGGCTCTTCGATCAGTAGCAGCACCACCCCCCTCTTCCCCCAGCGCCTTGAGACCCTCGCGGGTATGTAGTGCGCTTTATAAGTGACATGATTGATTGATTGATTGGTCTATCACCCAGGTGGGGCGAACCTTGTCAGGTCATATTAGTTACGAACACAGCAGTGAAATGTGCAGGATTTCCTAATTGGATTCATGTAAGCCACACCAAAAGGGTACCAGACCCTGAAGAAGAAAATCCTCAGATAGCATCGATAACTGAGGAAGCTGAAGGTTGCCCAGCTGAAGAATCTCAGGTCCGAGATTCGAGGGAAGCTGAAGAAGAACAACCGAGTACAAGTCAGGACTGGATACCGGTGGTGGAAATACCTGAATCTACAACAGAACAAGAAGTCAAGCAAATTTAGAAGAAATTGAAGAAGATCAGATAGGTGAAGAAGAAGCAGCTCAGGAAGAGGAAGAAGAAACAATAAGATAACCTGAGCAGGATCAGATAGGGAGAGGAAATTGGGCTCAAATCAACAACGAAACAACAAATTTTGAGCAGGGACAGACAGGTTTAGAAGAACGCGGTCAGGCTGCAGAAGTACAAAGTGCAATAAGCCCTGATCAGAATCAGTTAGACCTAGGAAAATACATTCAAACAGAAGACCTCGAAAATATCGAGCATGAAGACGGAGCTCCTGAACAAGATCAGTTATTGGAAACTCACAGTGGAGCAGCTGAAAAGAAACCGATAAGACCTGAAAAAGAACAAATAGCAGAAGAAACTGAAATCGAAGAAAACCAAACTGTGCCACAACCTGAAAATAAACGAATTACTGAAGAAGAAATAAAGAGTAAAGAGACAGTGCAAACAAAGAAAACCAGAAAAGGTGATCATTGGCCTAGTGTCATTAAAAGAGTAAAATACCACATAACAACCAGAAGTGAAGATCCAGAACAAGTAAATGAAGTGACAAGCCTGACGGGACAAACAAGTGGAATTGAAAAACGAAAAAGCAAAAGACTGAAACTTGTGAACAACAAATTTAAAGGTCCTGATTGGACTTATATCATCCTTGAAGACTACGAGAGCTCAGAGTCAAGTGAAAGCGGTGATGAAGAAACAAGTGCGGAACTGACTTATGAGAAAGAAATAAAACCACCCTGATAACGTAAAGAGATTTGAAATAAAGATAAGAAGAGAAATCTTCCTTGTCGAAAATGCCTGACGATAGAGTTGCTGGGAGACCAAAACAGAAATGTTGTAAAAGATGCTGTGCTATATGCATATGTAGTCTGGTAGTGGTGCTTATAGTATGGTTAGTTGTAATCGTAGCCATTCCTTACCTTCTGATTATGGATAAAAAGATTAAAAACGAAACGAAGGGAAGGACAGAGAACTTGAAAAGTAATAGAGTAGAACTAAAGGCAGAAGATGAACCGGAGTTTTATCATGAAGTAACAGATAACGACACAAGTTTGAATGTTTTCCCAAAATTATTGTTTCAATATGTAGATACCATGGAAGTTAGTAATTGTTATGTCTGTATGAAGTTACCCGAATCAGTAGCAGAAGGGTTAACATATCATCACTTGCCATTAACTTATGGCATATCATGTAGTGTATTGGCTAGTTTATTTTATAGAACAGGACGACTTCAGTATTATTATTCAAAAATAGATGTGATATTTTCTGAGGTTCCAATTCGAAAGAATATGAACCCAGTGCTTAGTAGTCAAGATGCACAGTTTATGGGAGAATTTTTCCTAACAATGAAATCGATAGATATAACACATGCACATAGAAGCAATCTAACATGTTCGTTACATGAAGAAGAAAAGATATTTTTGAATTTAGTAGAAAATAGAAGACAAGATTTCCAAAAGAAAGCATCGGAGCATAAGGCTGATCTGCCACCTTGGGCTGAGAAAGAGGGTAGTTACACACCTGGCAAGGCTCAAGCTGCTATGGCTCTGGATTTTGTAAAGACAGGGAAAATTTGTCTACATAGGTTAAAGACTGATTATAACAATGTTTTCATCGGTACCAGTGAATGTGAACACAATTTCTTAATTCTTGGAGGTTGGGGACTCAAAGGAGGAACAGATTCAGTTTTTCCTGGAATCTATTATGTGTGTAGGAATAAGGCTTACTTTAGGCTTCCTGCACGGTGGTATGGAAGTTGTTATTTTGGGATAGTATTTCCAAAAATATACCACGTAAAAAGAAACACTGGGAGCAATGAAAATAGTAGTGAATTAACACGTAGTAAAAGAGCTAGTTTTTCTGAAATTGTAGGTGATATATTTGGTGCATTGATACCTTCAGTGGGAATAATTCTGAACTCAAGGAAAATATGTAAATTATCTACAGTGGTTGATCGTTTATCAACAGACACTGCTGGAGGATTTCTAATGATTAATGCGGAGATGGTTGCGATTAGGTCTATGGTTATGAAAAATCGACTTGCTCTTGATATAATATTGGCAAAAGAGGACGGAGTCTGTAAATTATTGAAAACGAAACACTGTTGCACTTACATACCTGACAAAAGTGCAGAAATTGGAACGTATATCCAAAACATAACAAAACTTGAGAAGGAACTAAAACCACTGGAAGTTGATAGTGTATGGGAAAGATTGACAAACAGTATTACGTCAATTGGTACCTGGTTTGCTAATGTAGGGAAAGGACTTATAGGTCAAATATTAGTACCCTTAGCAGGGATAGCAATAATAGTAATGTCAATAATAATATGGTGCAAATGTTGTAGAAGGAATGAGATGTATAGAGTGACAGGAAAAGGGAAGAAGCGAAAGTTTGACGAAATTAAACTAGAAGATTTGAGAAGTGAATTATATAAGAAACTGAAAGGAGATGTGAAAAACAGAAAGTGTAAGAATGAAGCTGAAACAATTTTATGTTAAAAGTTGGCATCTGGTTGTGGGTAGTATTTGATGGCTCAGAAACGCCATCAGAGAGGGGATTGATGGAGCAAGAACTCACAATGAGACTTGCTCGGAAGCAATACTCTCACAGTATTAATTTATTAAACTTTGTAATGTTCGTACTAACCAACGCACACACGAATGCAAGTAGAAGGAAGCTTGCCTATGTGTTTAAACTAACAAATAACGCTTGTCTAAATCCAAAATGGCCGCTAAAGCGCGGGAAACCTATTGCGCATGTGTCAACCATATCACGTGGTGTGACGTCTTTCTTTGCTTGGAGGGAAATCCTTGCTTCTGCGCAGTGTGTATTAAAATGGCTGCTTAAATGTTTTCACGTGCTACAGCTTGCTCACATGTTGCCATTAAACTGTGGTATTCTAACGCTATTAATGTGGGATAGAATTTTTAATTAAATGGGAATAGAATAGAAAGAGTGGGTATACAGTGAAACAATTTATTTGTGATTTTAATATTTTCTTCTTTGACTTTTATTAGTTCGTAAATGGGCCTGGGTTTGGTTGAACTGAAACTCGAGAGACAATGGTTCTGCGCATGCGCCCTGCGAGGCTGCCCAGAGGAAAGCATGAAGTCAACCTGGACGTCTTCCAAGGCCATGACCTGATGGCCAACACTATTGTACCCACGATGTCCCTACTGAAAGAAACAATTTACGTAAACTTTGTATAAACTTTGTCGTGAGACGCGTGGGAAATAAAGCAAATGTATTAATTGTGATGGGCGGTATTTTAAAACAATGGGCTTAAAGAAATTGAACTAAATTGATATGGTGTGAGGATCAACCCCCTGTCCCCGTCCAATCAGAAGTAGTGGGCCCATATTTTTGCAACATTAATGGGAGGTACATGGACGTAGAAGGGTATAATAGACATAGAATTAGCTAATTAGTTAGCACAAGAGAGGCAGAGGGAGATGCTAGTGAAGACAAGCTCCAGCAGACATACAAGCTGATCGATTGCAGACTGAAACGCTGTCCAGAGAGGTCCTGAGGAGGGGGCGGCGGAGTCCATTAGAAGGAAGACACAGGAGAAATTGAGGAGAAACGAGTATCAGAGAGGGGAACGACGCAAGCGTCGTTGATAGAGAGGTTACCGGTCCTGTCCTGAACCTGGAGGTAGTCTTTGCTCTTCATTCTTCCTGGGTCCTATCTTTCCAACTCCTTGGCCAAGGGGTTTGGTTCTCGCACTTTTAGGTAAATATAAATGCAACCCTTAGTTGCGCTGCTGTCTCTATCTTCTTCTTTCTGAGGGACCGTCATTGATCGAAAATTGATTAATGGGCTTCATCCTTGATATGCGATTAAGTATCATGTGGTTCTGTACTTTACTCTGCTAAATCTTTAGATAAACATTTTAAAACTTCCTGACTCAGTGATTATTTCAGGATTGTGAATTGTAATGAATGTCACTCATTTTAAACTTCCCAATTAATAAAGGGTCCATCGGTAAGTCCGCACTTTTCAATCAGAAAAGTAATTGGTAGCAGGGATTTTGATAAAGAGTACAACTGACCCACCAGCGGAAATTGCTAGCGTAGTATGAATGTATGGGCCCAAGTGAGTATTTGGTGTATGAATGCTCGTTGCTAGTAACCCGCTGGATCACTCTGTCTTTCATTGTTTCACTCTCGCCTGAGTTGTAAAGGTCACTTATTTTTGCACAAGGGTAAAGATCGAGACCATGTGCTTCATATGTAATTGGATACCTGATACACAATTTTAATCTTTCAAAAAAAGCAACACAATAAAACATTCTTTTTTCCCCCTACCGGACTTTTTTACATTTCATGTTGTGAGTTGTTAGCAACAAGCAATTAACAGCATCGAATATAACAAAACACTTATCTGTAAGCAGAAATTGTGCTCTTGACAAACAGTATAAAAACCCTGCAATAGCATACACTTTGAAACATCAGACCCAAATGTTATATAAAACCATACCTAATGTACTAAACCATACCTAACACATCAAATTTACCATACTTACCTACCATAGCTAACTCAACATGCCAATCTACCACACCTCACCTACTATACCTATCCACAATACTTACCTACCGTACCTACCTAACATATCTAACGTATGATGTCTACTTACAATACCTGCTTTTCGTACCTACCAACCATACTGAATCTAACTTCCTTCTTTGCCTAACCTACTATATCTACCATAAATAACCTACCACACCTACCATACTTAATTATCATACCTAGCCTCTCTACTGCATCTAACATATCATAACTCCCTACAAAAATCTACCTCTCATACCAACATAACTTTCACACCTATTATTTACCACATTTATTTAGCACACCTAACATACCATACCTAACCCACCATGGATCACTGACATAATATCGTCAGTCAAAATATCGAGGTACCAGAATATCGTCGCCAAAATATCGATTGTCAAGTTATCGACTTCCTATCTCCATAAAGGTAAGTACCAAAATATCGAAACAAAAATATTGTTGTTAAAAATATAGGGCCCGATTCACAGAACTAACTTAAGACAAAATCCTAAACTTACTACCATTTTGGTATTCACAGAAGGCACTTACTCATTTTGGTATTCACAGAAGGCACTTACTCATTTTGGTATTCACAAAAGGCACTTACTTACTCAAAAAACTCATCAATGAGTAAGTGCCTTCTGTGAATACCAAAATGAAGTAAGTTACTCAAAATGAGTAAGTTACTCAAAATGAGTGAGTTACTCATTTTGAGTATTCACAGAAGGCACTTACTCATCAATGAGTAAGTGCCTTCTGTGAATACCAAAATGAGTAAGTGCCTTACGTGAATACCAAAATGAGTAAGTGACTTCTGTGAATACCAAAATGAGTAAGTGCCTTCTGTGAATACCAAAATGGTAGTAAGTTTAGGATTTTGTCTTAAGTTAGTTCTGTGAATCGGGCCCTCTGTTATACAAAAATATCGATTTTTTTAATGTCTTAAAAATAATATAAAATTAATTAAATTATAAATATAATTAAATAAAACAATTAAAATTATTTAAAAAATGTTAAAATTAATAAATTATAAATGTAATGTAAAAAAATATTAAACATGCATAATTAATTTATATATATATATATATATATATATATATATATTAACTTAATAATATTAATACATAATTATTAAATTTAATTATAAAATGTTAAAAACATAATTGGAAATATAATTACATATATATTTAAATAAACTTGTAATATAAATATAAAAATTATTTTCTATATAATAAATGAAATTATTTAAAAAAAAAAAATTAAATAATATTTCACACTACATTAATTATAACACTAGGGAAAACATTGCATAGCGTAGGGGATAAAATTACTATTCCCACTCCAACAAGTGTAACAGTAGGGAAAGCGTTGGATAGCGGGAAGGTAAAAATTACTATTCCCACTCCAGTGAGTGCAACAGTAGGGAAAGTGTTGGATAGCGGGAGGGTAAAAATTACTATTCCCACTCCAACGAATGTAACAGTAGGGAAAATGTTGGATAGCGGGTGGGTAAAAATTACTATTCCCACTCCAGTGAGTGCAACAGTAGGGAAAGTGTTGGATAGCGGGTGGGTAAAAATTACTATTCCCACTCCAGCAAGCGCAACAGTAGGGAAAGTGATGGATAGCGTGTGGGAATAATTTACTATTCCCACTCCAGTGAGTGCAACAGTAGGGAAAGTGTTGGATAGCGGGTGGGTAAAAATTACTATTCCCACTCCAGCAAGTGCAACAGTAGGGAAAGTGTTGGATAGCGTGTGGGAATAATTTACTATTCCCACTCCAGTGAGTGCAACAGTAGGGAAAGTGTTGGATAGCGAGAGGGTAAAAATTACTATTCCCACTCCAGTGAGTGCAACAGTAGGGAAAGTGTTGGATAGCGTGTGGGAATAATTTATTATTCCCACTCCAGTGAGTGCAACAGTAGGGAAAGTGTTGGATAGTGGGAGGGTAAAAATTACTATTCCCACTCCAACAAGTGCAACAGTAGGGAAAGTGTTGGATAGCAGGTAGGTAAAAATTACTATTCCCTCTGCAGCAAGTGCAACAGTAGGGAAAGTGTTGGATAGCGGGTGGGAATAATTTACTATTCCCACTCCACCAAGTATAACAGTAGGGAAAGTTTTGGTTAGCATAGGGGATTAATTTAGTATTCCCACTCCTGCAGCATAATTAACATTAATTAACAATTCATTAATTAAAAAAATAATTTACCTCCCACCATATTCCCATATAAACGTCACCACCAATATTGTAAAAAAATAATAAATTAACATAATTAATTATCAATTAATTAATTTACTAATAACAATTAACAATAAAATTAATTTCCATCAAATATAAAGTAATTCACACAATTAACACTATAAAATAACATAAAAAAATAATATATATAAAATATTTAAAATGTTAATAAAAATTAAATTACTTCCCACCCTACTCCACTATCAACAATCAACCCACTCCTAAAAAAAGTACACAATTAACATATTAACAAATTAATTATTAATAATTAATATCAAATTAATAACTAATTATTAACTTTTTGAACACAATTAACATATTTACCAATACATTATTAATTATTATTAGTACATTTATAATTAAATAATAATTAATTAACTCTATTAACAATATAAATTATTAAATTCAAAACTATTAATGTATTAATTAATTAATTTAAATTAAATTACTTCCCACCCTATTCCCCTATAAACCCACAACCCGCTACAGAATAAAATTACGCAAAAATTAATTAACATATAATTAATTAATTAAAAAACATTCCTAATTAATATATTATAATTAAATTACTTCCCACCCTATTCCCCTATAAACCCACAACCCGCTACAGAACTAAAATACGCAAAGATAATTTAACATAAAATTCCTTACTTTTAAAAAATTCAAATATACATTACAAAAATAATATATACTTTTAACACATATACTAACATTTACAACACTAAAAAAATCGATATTTTTAACAACGATATTATGACTGACTATATTACTAACTTCGATATTATGACAATCGATATTTCTTACCTGCATTTCGAAATTCTGTACCACTATATTTTTGACAGTCGATATTCTGTCCACTCGATATTTAAAACTCGATATTTTCTCATGTTGATATTTAAAATTCGATATTTAGACTGTATACCACCCACCATATCTATCATACCTACCTACCATATCTACCACCACTTACCGACCTACATTATCATGCGTAACATATCATACCTAATACACCATTCCTAACATGAATCCCACCTCACCAGTGCGCATATCTTGTACCTCTCTTGAGGTGGTAGTTTTAGGGAAAAGGTGCATTTATGCCAGGACACTTCTAGTAATGGCTTTGCGATGCTGGATCCTGCATCGAGAAAATACTAATTGCAGCTTTTGAAAGGCAAGAAAATGTAAGTGCCATTGCTTCCTTAAAAATAGCGAGACGAATTGGCTTTGCCTATGTTTATTTCTTTCTGTATCTGTTTGTAAATTCCCTGAGCTGCCAGAAACCTCAAGCCGCTCATGTGAATAGTCAATGTCTTGTAGCTTCCATCACCATGCGGGTGTCTGTAGTTTCATTACGAATGGTACAGTTAAAACCACGGTTGGCTCCTCCATTTGAGCGGAGGAGCGTCGCCCCACAAGCCCAAGAGCTGAAAAATAAAATGGTAATAAAGTTTATTCATTACCATTTTATTTATCAGCAAGCTCTGACCCGTCCCTAACTGTCAAGATGGGGCAGGCCAGTGCTGCTGAGTGGCAGCAGTAGGGACCTGTGTGCTTTAAAATGCGCATGTCTCTTTGGCCGGCCATCTTTGGCCGGCCAGCCAGACATGCGCATTTTGAAGTTCTCTAACCTATCTGTCTTAGGTAGCTAGGTTTAGCTGGGTTAGAGAAAGCACAGGCCTCCAGTGCTCTTAGGAGAGCTGAGAGAGCCTGCTCTAACCAATTCAGGCACTGCTCCCATGCTGTGAGAGCAGTGCCAGGATTGGGTAGTGCAGTTTTCTTGTCTGGAGCTTCCAGGAGGAGAGAAGACACCTGAGGGAGGACGACGTTGCGATGCAAGTTAGAAAGGTAAGTCCATTTTTTTTGCCCCCCCACCCGCTCCATCATCCTTGGTACAAGCCAGCTGCCATTGGTTGAAAACCAGTCTACATAGGCCGTAGTGGAACTCCCATCCCATTACAGGATTAGGAGGGAGAAGCGAAAGGTTAACTATACTCAAATATTTTGCGGTAAAATCAAGCGGTAATAAAATATTCTTTTTACTGATGCCTGTTCATGTGAAAGGAGCATGTTCCGGTGATGATTCTTTGTCCTCTGAGTCATGAATGATTGACTATGTGACTGGATAATAGAGTGAGCAAGTAAAATGAAATATGGCAGTCATGCACCTTATATTTCTACACAATGCCACGCTCCTTTTCTTCAAGTACGCATCTGCAGCATGGCTCTCTTTGCACAATTGAATTGAAAACTAAGCGTTTCGTGTTCCTGGGTGGCTGACCAGATGAAAAACATCCCCATCTTCCTGTCCCCGCTCCTGTCAGTCAAATGACAGAAATTTCAGATAAAACAATTTTCTTGAATGTACAGTAGAGCACCCGAGCCTGTGGTGTAGCTGTTAGCTGTTTCTATAAGGACATGTGCACTTGTACTATACACCTTGGTGGCCCTTAGTGGCCTGATGACATCACAGTGACCTTCTATTTATCACTCATAAAGGAAATCGATAAAGGGGACAGTGGTGATGGATGGGAGGCTGGTAGGCAGACGCTCCTATTAAGGAAAACGTAATGCAAACTACCTTCCTAGATACTGGCTCGATCCTTTCTTGAAGAGAAGCAGGCAATACCCCTGACAGAGCAATATTTTTTAGAAACCATAAAGCTGACAGTATCTGTGAAAGTCTAATATTGTTAGAAACCAATATCATTTGGAGTTAATTTATTACGAGCCGTTCTGCTATAATAACAAGTGCAAACAAATGTTGCATTTGCTTCGAATTTGGTAAACTGAGTTCTGAGAGAATCTGAGGTGTATTTTAATGTCTTTTTTAATAAACAAAGGGAACGATTTGACAGCTCAATAAGTGTTTTGGATTATTACTTCAAAACATTTCGCCCTCACTACAAACTGTAGAGAATGCTTCCTGAGGCAATGCTTCTCTCAAGAAGTCGTCATAATTGCCTTCCTGTTACACGTGGCCCATTGAGTCTGAGCCGTGTGGTCCAGCGTTTCGGTTGTTTTATTGGTGGAGCACAGTACTAATCTCAAGCCAATAGAAATTGAATGTACAGGATGGGCTGCTTCCTCCAATTGTGGGTTGCCATGGCCACCGGCGACACCAACTACAAAATCTGTTTTATGACGATTGCAGTGGTGGGGAGAACCCTGCCTTCAGTTAAACTCAATTTTTAGATTATCGGCTCTGTCGACCGCTCAGTCTGATTTTCTTCATTACCTTTGTTTTGCTTATATGTTTCTTCCGTCATAGAATATGTGGCGTACCGGCCGGAGCTGTCGACTTTGGAACTAGGGTGTAGTGACGGAGCCACCCGGCCCGTTCACTCACGCCGATCACGCACCCACGCACCCCGAGGGCGGGCTCGCCCGAGGGCTTAAATAAAGGGGCGCAAGACCGCTCGGGGTCTTGGCCCAATGAGCAAATACACGTGTGGGTGTCCATTATTGCAACGCCACCTCCCAACCCTGCGGCCTAGTCCCTGTACCCAGACACTACACTGGCGACGAGGCGGGTCTACCCCACGCCTCGCCGTATTCACGCCTGCCAGCCCCGGTACCTGGAGGGTCCCGCCGAGTTCCTGCCGCTGTGCCCCGGCGCACTCCACGCCCGTAGTGCCGCTTGTGCCTGAGGCGGGTGCCCACCCCGCGTGGAATCGGCTGCCTGGAGCGGAGCGGGGTTTGGTGTGCGCCGCTTTGGCAGGAGCGCCCCCGCTGCTGCCGTCGTCACGGACTGGCGTCTTCAGCTCATGGTCGGCGCCAGAGGTGAGGCCTGCCCTGCTTGTGTGGGTGCGTGAGCGCCGCCCAGGCCCGTCGCTGCACCGCCTCCGCACACAGCCTCTAAACAACGCCGCAGCCCGACCGCGCTCCCACGGTCGAGCCGGCGGGTGAAGCCCTGCGGCGTCTGCAGCGGGCCTCGCTGGGCTGCGCACGCTCACGCTGCTGGAGGACAAGGCCCTTGCCAGCAAGGGGCCCTCAGGCCAGCGCCCCCTACCGTCTTCAAGGGCATCTGCAGCAAGCCCACAAAAGAAGCCTTCTAGCTCCTGCCACAGCACTGGGAGCGAGCTCCAGGGAGCGTGTATGTACAAAAAAAAAAACAACAAATAACAGAGAGAGGAATTTTGGGGAGAAGGGAACACTCACCTTATCCAGGACAATCTCAAGTGGCAAGTGAAAGCCACACAGGTTCTCCCCAGTGCCCACCCATGATCCGGGCCACCAAGCACAGCCTACAGCACCCCTGGGCGTCCCAGCTTCGTGTCGCCCTGCACCGATGACCACTTGTGTTCTGCCGCGCCAAGAAGCAGACCAACAGTAGAAGATGAATAATCAGGGCGCCGATGGTGGGGGTGCCCCTCAAGCAGCACCGCCCCTCCAGCAGGCTGCCCAACAGGCTCCCGCTCAGCCCGGTCATGCCACAGCTGCCCCGTTGCCACCCTTCAGTGAGCTCTCGGACCCATCCACTGCCGCGGCGCGATGGAGGTCCTGGATTGGCCGCCTGGACCACTACTTCATCGGTGTGCGGGAGACAGACGGGAAAGTGAAGAGATCACTCCTCATGTGCTATGGAGGAGCTGAATTGTACGACCTCTTCGAGACTTTGCCAGATAGAGGGGCAGATGACGACTACACAGGGGCTGTCGCGGCCCTAAACCGCCACTTCGATCCTCAAATAAACCCGGATTTCGAATGGTTCAAGCTCCGGCAGGCGCGACAGGGAGAGGCCGAGACCATAGACATTTTCTACGCCCGCTTACGGAAACTTGCAAGCTCGGGCATGCTGCCGGACCAGAGGGCAGAGATCCGCGCACAGCTCATTCAAGGATGTCGGTCAGTCACGCTGCGACGCCTCATACTACGCCAATCCGGCATCACTCTCGACGAAATTCTGGTGCTCGCCAGGTCCCACGAGCTGTCCAACGCACGTGCGGACGAAATGGAAGCAGCCCTCAACCGGCCTTCTGCAACACAGCGGACACCCATAGTTAAGGAGGAGAGAGTGGATGTGCTTCAAAGACGACCGTCTCAGTCAAGAGGAGCCACGAGGCCTCTGCAGAAGAGCACGTGCGGAAACTGCGGGTTGGATCACCCTCCAGGGGGGAAGTGTTTCGCACGAGGTAAGACGTGCTCGCAATGTGGGAAGCTCAACCACTTCGCAAAAGTCTGCAGGAGTAGGAAGAGGACGGAGTAACGCCCCGGGCCCACGTGGGCTCGCAACGACTGTACGACACCTAACGCTGGCAGATCCAAAGGACCAGGTTGACAACACCCCGCCAGGGTTCGACTTTGGGACGGAAGAAGACGAGGTGTTCTTTGTGTCGTTTGTCGGCAGAGAAGGGGCAAAGCGCTGACCGCCGCCCATGTGCAACATCACCGTAGCAGGGTCCCCCGTAAGCGCCCTCATAGACACCGGAGCGTCAGTCAATGTGATGGACAGTGACCAGTATGAAAAGCTACTGCTGCGCCCACCACTTCTACCGTCCAAAGCAAGGATTTACACGTACGACAGTGACGAGCCGCTTCCTCTGCGAGGCGTAATGGAGGTCGAGGTCACCAGCGAAGGCCGGAGTCTGAGTACGAAATTCCATGTCACCGAAGGAAGACGGGGCACCCTACTCAGTTGCCACACGGCGGAAGACCTGGAACTTGTGTTTTTTGAGAACCAGGTACACGATCTGCACGCTCGAGAGATGCTCAAAGATTTCCCCATGCTGTTTGAAGGCCTTGGATGCTTGAAGGGAAAGACGTTTAAGTTGCACGTAGATCCGACTGTCCGGCCCATGGCGCTGAGGCATCGGAGAGTGCCATTCCACCTGCGGCCGCAAGTGGAAGAAGAACTGAGGAAACTGGAAGAACTGGGGGTGATAGAGAAAGTGTTGGGCCCTACCCCTTGGGTGTCCCCCCTCGTCGTGGCGTTGCAATAATGGACACCCACACGTGTATTTGCTCATTGGGCCAAGACCCCGAGCGGTCTTGCGCCCCTTTATTTAAGCCCTCGGGCGAGCCCGCCCTCGGGGTGCGTGGGTGCGTGATCGGCGTGAGTGAACGGGCCGGGTGGCTCCGTCACTACATAGGGAACCGGGTGCAAGTCTCGGCTGTATCTTAGCAACCTGTGATTCTGGGCAAATCACTTAATCTCCTTGAACCTACCAAAGATGAAAATGTCCTTGTGTAATGTAACTGGTGCTAATGTAAAATGCTCCAATACCTTCAGGTCGTGTTTGCGCTATATAAAACTGCAAAAAAATAAAATAAAACAAACCCAGAGATGGTGCTGTACCATGAGCAATTTCTGCAAGGATGATGGTCGCTGAATAAAGAGCTCAATACTATATTTTGATATTTTTTTGTGTGAAAACACGTCACACCATGAAGAACTGTGTTATCTACAGAACAAGGTAGATATCAAAGTAATAAATGTCTACAATATATACAACACACTTCTTTCTGTATACAATTCTATATGCCTACATTATAATGTTATGCCAATGTTAAAGTGTTAGTTGACATTATAGCATATCCATCCACCTTCTCAGTTAAAAAAGGCTTTTTAAAATTAGGACATCTCTTTAAAAAGAAATGCTTTGCACTAAAGACCAAAAGTGACCCCACAAATTATAGTTTCACTGGTGACACGAAACCTGACATCCTTCATTTAAATCAGCTAACACATTAAATACAATACTTTTAATATCACTTTAACATTAGAGCATAACTGATGAAGTGTGTTATACACACAAGCGCATGGCACCTTTAGATACTCCACCCACGAATATTCCCTATGCTTTCCACAGGCAGTTTTGACAGCTGGATGCCCTACAGATAGACCTCACTGCCAATGTGTGCACCCACCACGCACACAAAACTCACAACATCAATAAGTCCACAATAAAACCCTTCTACCTCTGTGCATTCTGCGCATTTCTGCTATCCCGGTGTCATTAATAGTTTCTCCTACTACATGTTTCCTTTGGCATAAATATGCGTTACTCATATACGACTAAACTACAACGCCACTAACACCCTGTGCTTTTCACACATATGTTTGGCACTGATGAGCGACAAACATATACTCATGGCTCCCATGATTGCATATTAGCATATCATATAAGATTTTTTTTGTTTTTCCTTAAATAACGTGTCCTAAACATCCTTTACAGAAATATTTATCAATTTGGTTTAGATTTTCTATTATTAACCTCAATTGGGTGATATTGTTGTGTACAATATTTAGGGCACAATATTTATGTCAGGCGATATTCTGACATCGATATCTTCTACCGGTTGGGGCATGTCTTCTGCTATACTGTTCAGATATGCCACATACCATTTATTTCCCCAGATGCATGTATAGTAACCGTGTGTTTCTATTCGCTCCTGGTGAATGTTACCTACCAGACATCTCTTATTATCTTTATGACTTCATGCAAAACTATTCTCACACACACACACACTGTAATCTGCACGCCTGGCGATGTATTTCCATTCCATTTCTGCCCATTCCTGACTATAATGTTTGTTCATGAAACCTCCTTATACTCTCATGCTTCCATACTTGCTCACAGTGGCAGCCTGTCATTACCGTGCCAGGGTTCCACCACCCCCTTTTCAAAGTATGATGAGTATTTGTCAGGCTGAGCAAAGGTTAGCCTGACAGACACTCACCATGCCAGAGTCATGCAGCTAGGCATTTTACATGCTCTAATGTCAAGTGCCAGGCAGCCTGAGCCAAGATTTTCCAGGCTGAAGATCTCACAGCCCTGAGAGCAGTGACACCATCAGCCCAGCATTTCCCTGCGAGGATCACCCCCCTCATGACAACAGTGTGAGTCAATGATAGAGTCAGCCCTGGGCACAGATTCATGCCCTGAAATGCCTAGGACTGACTTTCTATCACTGATGCCTCACAACACCCTCCCCTAACTCATCACAGAGTGAGATGGGATCAGCAAACCCCATTGACACCACGCCCCTCTGTGAGGAGGTAAGGAAGTCCTCCTCCCAGTGGCAGCCAGCACGGTTTGCGGGTGGCGGGGCTGGCGTGGGGTGGTGGGGTTAGGGGAGCGCACAGGATCACAATTTAAAATAAAAAAAACCAACACTTACCTTCCCGCCGGGTCCTGCGTCTCTGCTCCTGCTCTTGTCTTCCAGGAACAGGAAGCACTCGGCACACAGGCTCCCCTGACCCATCTCAATGCTGCTATGCAGCATTGTGATTGGTCTGAGCGCGGTGACATGACGCTCAGCCAGGGGTTGGAGGGGTGGGCATGTTTTCCACGCAGGCTGTAATGCAGCCTGCATGGAGAATACTGAAAGTGCGCATGACTGTTTTGGGTGGTCCGAGAGGGCCCACCAAACAGTCATTACGCACTTAGGAGGGTTGTACCCTCCTCCCCTGCTCTTCAGCCCAACCACGCCCCCTCACGCAAGCTGCCGCAGCAGGAGGACAAAATAAAATGATAATAACATTGCGTTATTATCATTTTATTTTTTCCTTTCTTTTTCTGTTTGAAGGCTAGTGGGGCGACGCTCTTCTGCCTTAGCAGACGAGCCGCCACTGCCTCCTCCTTTTGGCTAACCTTGACAAAGTGAGCCAGTGGGAGGAGAAGGCAGGATGATCTGTTTCCTGCTTTCTCTCTGGAAGCCTCTGGCTCCTCAAGGACCATCATGCTTCCTCCAGCTTCCACCCACTGGTCCTGTCATTACCACTGCAGCCCGGTAAATCCCTTATTGAATGTTGGTTGCATGTGTGTAAGTGTTAATGTATGTGTATTTGTGTATGTGTGCTGTATGGTGCAAGTGTGTCAATGTATGTGAATGGGTGGGTGTCACTACGCATGCACAAGTGTGCTTGTGAATGGACAGGTGTGAGAGTGTTTGCTTGTGAATGGGTGGGGGTGAGTATGTGCGAGTGTGGCTGCCCCACTACTCTTGTAAGTTTTAATATTTATTTATGGTAACATGAAATTAATAGAGTCAATATAATTAACAAAGGCGAATGATGCACAATACCACACAATTATATGTTCAGACATGGCTGTATCTTTATGAAATACACTTAATTACCAAATAAAACACACCAAAAGTAAAGAGTGAGTAACACTTGCTATAACTTAGGGCCTCATTACGATGTCGGTCGGAAAGGCTCTAAATGGCATTCAGATTTTCCTAACCCGTGAAACATTTCCGACCGACCGATTACAATCGAAGGTAACCGTTCGGCCATTCCAAGTCGGTTCTGACTGGCATTCGGAGAATCCGAGTCAGTCGGAGCCAATTCGTACATCTAAATGGACAGCGTTTCCGACCGACCGATTACAATGTTGGATCCTGACAGCCTTTCCAAGTCGGACTGTCTGACATGAAAAAACTGTCGGAAACTGACTTTGGGGGCCCGAGCAGTCCCCCCTTCACCCTGAGGGCTCCGGTTGGGGCCTGTGAGGGTACCCAAAGGACCCACCTTCAAAACCATGCAAAGTGTGGCAGGCACCATGGGGTGCCTGCGACAGGGTGCAAGGTTTTCTGCAAACACCCCTTTTTTCAATGGGAGCCTGTGTTGTCGGTCGGAACACAGGCACACGTTGAAGTCAATGGGAGAGTTTCCGAACTGTGTTAGGAACCATCGTAATCGGTCGGTTGGACTGTCCAAACACGAGTCAGTCGGAAACGATTCCGACAAGGCCATCCCAACCTACATTGTAATGAGGCCCTTAGTTGTACTCCATGAAGTACTTGCCATTATAACCAGACTGGCTGTCACCCCCTAAATGGCCTCTAAGCCAGACTATCCGTTGCTCAGCTGGGGTCAGTGCAGTGCTACTCACATAAAACCAGCCACAAACGTAATGAGCATTGATGTCTATAAGTGGGTTTGAGTTCAAGGCCCATTCCAGGCTGACACAGAGAAGAACCTATGCTTGTGGCACAAGCGCAACACTGAAATGTGACAGAGTATTGTTATTCAACTTTATATGGCATGTATGCAAGAGCTTAGGTGGCTCCATGAGGTTAGCCCGTAGGAGGAGGAGTCAAGTTGACGTGTCCTCCCCCACAGTTCCCAGGGACTCCACAGACTGACCTGGCCAAGCAAGTGGTTTTGAATGGTAGCCATTTGTCCCTTGGGTGGGATGAGGGGACACAATGTCTGTATATGCTTCAAGATGCACGTTAGTTTATATTAAATCCCCAACCAGTGGTCATTCATGGGTGTGCAGCCCCTGCCCCAGTGCATGGCAATCTGCCTTTTGGTAAGTATTAAAGCTATTGCTGTGACTCATCTTGTACTAGATGGGATTTCACTTGCTAGACATTTTCTAGGATCATAGTCAATGAGGAATTTGGTCAAGATTGTTAGCGTCCCAAGGATTTCGCTCCAGTAGGCATGTATATGGGGGCATGACCACGCATGATCTAAATTTGAAGTGGATTATGCGTAGTCAAGTGCTGGATTCTAGCAAGTCCGTCCGTGTGCAGTAGATTGCACATTCAGCCTCTGACAGTGGGGTGTAGAGGTCCAAATTCCATGCATCTTGGTACGTGGTGTAGTGATAGGGTCCTCAGACCGCATAGCATTGTACACTTGTGTGAATACATTCTGAGGTGAAGCAGCCATCAGAAGTGTTGTTAAAGTTTTGAAAGAGGGTGGGTTGCAGGGGTACATTATAAAGGCAGCCTTACATGCTGCAGGTAGCCTAAAGTAAAGAAAAATAATTATTGTCCGTTTACGGTGTGCTCCAAATGCATCGTGCATGGATGTGAAGGGGTCCTCCGTGAACATGTTCCCAAATGTACACAGATTGAGTTCTTGCATTAATTGCAACAATATGTCTTCACTTGTGAGGGTAAGTTGTGGGTGATTTAGGCACAGTATTTCTGAACGGTATAGTGTATTCATTCACACTCAATTGCCCAACTTGCGCCAGGCTACTAGAGGGCATCCATCTGTGTTGGCCACAGTGTGGCAACACAGTGGTTTTTGATATGCAATTGCCTGTACTGGAATTGGAGCCACATTGTCACTTCCCGGTGCTATGTGTGGCAGGTGTGGCAGCAGGTGATTACAGTAATATGCATATTGGACTTGAGCACAAAGGTAATACAATTCTACGCCTGGCACTTTGAATCCACCCGTTTTATATGGCAGAGTGAGAATCTCCCACTTGAGTCTGGGGTGATTACTGGCCAAAGCCAGTTGAATCAATAAAGATTCTTCCTTTTTAGAGAAGGATCCGTTCATTGGTATAGGAATGCTGTTGAACCGTGTTGAACCTGGTCCTCTCTGCAGGGTCACTGCCAAACCTTTTGTCTTCACCCCTTCTTCCTTGCTGAATTAGTTAGCATTGGCATTAGGACTCTGTGCACTTTACCACAGCTAACCAGTGCTAAATTACTTGTGCTCTCTCCCAAAAACAAGGTAAACTTGGCCTACACCTGATTGGCACATTTATTTACTTATTTATAAGTCCCTAGTATGTGGTCCTATATGTACCCAGGGCCTGTAAACTAAATGCTACTAGTGGGCCTGCAGCACTCATTGTACCACCCACTAGAGTAGCAGTTTAACCATGTCTCAGACTGGTCATTACAGCCTAGAATTCAGTTTTGAACTGCCATTTTGACCTGTAAAAAGAAACACATTGCCAGGCCTAAGCCTTCCTTTTTAATAAATAAATGTCACCCCTAAAGTAGGCATAAAGGCTCATAGGCTACCTGCATTGTATTGGAAAAGTATGACCTGTGAGTTTAAGTTTTACAAGTACTGTGAGTGAAAAACTCCTAAAGTCCTTTTTCACTGCTGCAAAGCCTATTTCTCCCATTGGTCAGCACTAGGTTACCTTATTACATTGAATAATTGCTAACTTTGGTTTGGGAGCAGGTAGAGATGTCATGTTAGACTCAAATGAATTGTAATTAAAAATCCTATTTGTAAAGTTGAATTTAAGTTGCAATTCTGAAAATGACACTTTTAGAAAGTTTACTTTTTTGTCCTAACCATTTGCACCTTCTGCCAGTGTCCTGGCTCACCTGACTGTGAATGGCTCTGCTGTTGGGGTTTGTGTATTTCTCCCAGACAGGGTCACAAAAGGGATTAGGTGTGGGCAGGATGGGCCATCCTGCCAAGATGGCTGGGAGCGGAGCTGTACCTTGCCCCACTTGCACATCAAGGGGCTTGCCCCCAGCACATACAATAGAACCTGACACCAGCCTTTTGCCACCCCAGACTTCTTGAACCCTTGACAGGGGAAGGGAAGAATATTTCAGAACCAGATATCGGAGTAGGCCAGGGTGCTTTCACACACACAAAGACTGGCACTATGTATATATATATTGGATCCACAGACAAACTCTTCTGTACACTCCTGGACCTGTAGACTAATTCAGAAGGACTGCACTGTTGCTAGAAGGCATGCCTTACAGTTTGAAGGACTGTCTTGCTGCTTGAAGGAGAATTGGACCATCTCCTTGAACCCAGGACCACCAGAAGTGACTCAAAGGGTTAGTTGGCTAGCCCACTGTGTGAGCTACAGGGACATAGCAAGCGCCATAGGTCTTGAACCCTGTTGGGGGCCTCTGTTGGAGTGAGTCCTAACCCCCTAGGAGGTACCACTCAGATCATGGACCCTTGGTAATGGTAGTGGTGGTACTTCTTCAAAAGCTAAGACTTAGACAAATTTTCAAGCAAAACTGCCTGGAGAACCAACAGAAGACTGGGATCAACTTGCAAGCCATTCCAAGGTGCATCGCTGGTCAGCCTGACTTTGCGGTAGCTCTCTGAACAGCAAATCCTTTTCAACTGGACCTGTCAGCCACAGTATGTGGCCCCGCGAAGCCCTCTTCAGCTACAGTCTGCAGCTTTGTCCTGCTGGAGATTTTCGATTTCCAAAAAGTTGTCAAAGTCTGAAAGTTGAAATCTTCACCACAACCTTGTCCAGCTGTTCCCCGACGATGACGCCTCCTCCTAGGTCACCTCCTACTACTTTATTCCGCAGAAGATCCTTTCCCAAGCCTTTTTGTTCAGAAATGTTTCTAAATCTAAACGTAAGCTGAAACCGGGCTCAATCCACCCTATTTATCTGATGCGTACTTTATTGTGGTCAGCCTTAACTTTTAACTGTGACCCGGCCTCGCGTGGCCAGATGCCTGCGGTTGGCGCTTTGATTTTTTTAGGTGCAATTCTATGGTATAAAAAAGTGTAAAAATACATTACTCTGGCTCTACTGCTTGGATTAAATTTGTTTTGGTGTCATTTTATTTATTAAAATATTCTCTATTTTTCTAAATTGTTTTGGGATTTTTCTTGTGTATGTTTTCACTTTATTACATTTTGTGTGCTGCAAAAATGCTTAACACCTTGTCTCTAAGTTAAGCCTAATTGCTTTGTGCCATGCTACGAGAGGGTTAAGCTCAGGTTAATTGAGAGACATTTAGGTCACCCTGAGAAGTATTGTGGTTGTTGCCTAAGTGTTCTTCCACCTCCTCAACCAATAAACCAATCTCTTATAAGCAGGTATAAGAATTTCAGCAAAATAACCATTTTTATTAATGCTAGTCTATCTGCCAAGGACAGTGGCAGAGAGATCCATCTGTCCATCTGTGGCTCAAGTTGCATAACTGCAGAACCATAATTTCACCTGAGAAAAAATCAGTATCCTTGTGAAGCCATATTCCAAGGTATTTTATTGAATTTGTAGTCCACATAAGAGGATATTCAAGTGTACAGGTCTTAGTCGCTGCAGTGATGGGAATGTAAGGGATTTGTTCCAATTTATTTGCAGGCCAGAGAGGTGCCACAATTGATATATTCTCCAAATATGGGGGATAGTTTGTCCACAGGGTCCCTCAAATGCACTACCATATCATCTGGTAATATTGTATTATAAGCAGTTTCTTACTAGTGAATTTGAGGGCACAGTGGGAAAAGTGCTGCCAAAGCCAGGGCTCCAGTGCAAAGGCAAAAACAATTGGAGATGGACGGAAATCATGTCTCATGCCCCGTGATATGGCCATTGGGTCGGAGACTAGTGAATTAACACGTTGACGTGCCATGAGACTTGTATACAGTAGCCTGATCATGTCTATGGGATACCCATGTGAATGACTACTAGGAAGAAAATCTTCCATTCCACCAAGTGGAAGGCCTTGGCCGCAACCAAGAGTACAGCTGTGGCCAACAACTCGGGGTCCAGTTGGTGTAGGAGAGTATATATGGTCCTTAGTTTGTGCAATGAAGACCTTGCAGAGATGAAACCAAATTGATCGATCCATACGATCTGGTACAGGGGGAGAAGCAGATTAGCCACAATCTCAGTGAGTATTTTTATATGTGTGTGTTAATGAGGGAGTGTAGCCTGTAGGGGTCACACAAATGTGACGACTTGCCCGGTTTGAGCAGCATTACAAGAAGGGTCTCACACATTGTATGGGGGAGAACATGTTTCTCCCTCGGCTCCTTAAATACCACCAGCAGATGTGGGGCAGTAGAGGTGTGTACTCCTTATAAAATTAGTCCGGAAAACCATCCAAGCTTTTCTACGCAACATGCTTTCAATAGTTGCCTCAACTTTCCCTATACTGAGCAGTTGTGTGAGCAACTCACCATGCCCACTATCAAGCCATACCAAGGCAATTGTCTCAAGGTAGTCTAGTACCTGTTGGTTTGTGGCGTATGGCTTAGTTGCATAATATGAGAGTAACATGCCTTAAATGTTTCAAGGATATTTTCTGGGTCATGAAAAACTTGGTCTAGTACCGCAGCAATTGCAGTACCAGCTTCTTTGGCCTAACGATGTTTAAGCCTTCTGGATATTCTTCTCCAGGTTTTCTCATCCTCTCCAAATGAGCATGCTCTCATATCCTTTGTAAGTTGTTAGATCTCCCTAATGTCATTGTATTTTGAAATTTTATGCCAGAATTTTATGTCAGGTGTGCTAAATCTGCGTGTTGCGTGTGCCTCTGTTCAACTATGTGGATTTCTTGTTCTACACTATGAATATGTGCCCCTAAGTGTTTTGAGGATCCCATTATATTTTGCTATACAGCTGTTCCAAACAACAACCTTGATTGCATCCCACAATGTGCTTATATTGACAATAAAGCCATATTATCCGTGAAGTACTCTATTATGTTTGTTCGAAGTTTAAGAGAACTAGTGAGTTGTCTGAAAGTGTCTTAGAAAAATGTTTTATGGTTTGCGTCCATGTGATAAAATCTTTGGAGGCCAGTCAATAGTACAGTCTAGACCAGAAGCCATGTACTGAGGATGCTAATGTGCCCTCCCACACTGTTGGGTGACTGAGTCACCAGATGCCTAGGATAGCATGTACTTCAAGTATATCCTTGAAGGTCAAGGCGGAAGCATGTATATGTTCTAGTTGTGTTGGGCCTATCTGGCAAGGGATTAAGAGCAGTATTAAAGCTGCTCCCCCTTCCCCTCCCCCAAAGGATACACACTGGGGACAGTGCAGGTACCCTGTTTTAGGTGTCGCTAAAGAAGTTGGGTTAATCAGTATTGGAACTGTATGTGTTTATGAAGGTCACAAATCTCCTACATAATGTGCTCTGCATGGCTGCAAATATACCCTGTTTATCCATGACAGAATGAGCTGGAATGAATAGGGTCCCCCTTCTTGACTAGGATGCACAGTCAGAAGAGTAGGATGATACGTAAGTGAATGAGGCACACTGTGGCCCAACCAAGGTCTCTGAGGATTTAGTGAGCTAGGTTTCCCATAAGAGGGCTATTTTGACCTTGTAGTGATTGAGGTAAGCCAAGACCTGGCATGTATTGCCAGGGTTATTCAGGCCTCTAAAATTCCAAGTGACGAGGTGTACTGTAGCCACATGTGCGTTGTCTGCTAAGTCATGTTTTTTAGTGGTAACCGCCATGTAGCATGTTGACAAGTGCAGATGGTAATAGTTGTGTGTATAAGGCATTGTGCATTTAAATATCATTGCTAGTGCATAACTTAATGAAAAAGTAACCCACCACCCAGTCACACCGACACCCCAAGTGTGCCTGTGAATTTGGCCCCATCCTACCCCTTATTGACATTCAAAACATTCAAAACAGACATACCAACATATACTTGCGTAAATATGTAAAGTAATACTCTTTTATCTGAGTGCTACTATATGTGTTCCAGGGGAGTATCACCAGGGCTATGGGGAACCACCTCTACTGCGGCCCACGGCCGACCCAACAGACCTGAAAAACTACCGGCCCATCTCTCTGCTCCCCTTCGCTGCTAAAGTCACCGAGAGACTCGTAAACGCTCAGCTGACCTCCTTCATCGAGGACAACTCCATCCTAGACTCCTCCCAGTCCAGATTCTGCAGCAACCACAGCACCGAGACCGCCCTCCTCGCCGCCACTGACGACATCCGCATGCTACTCGACCAGGGACACACTGCGGCCCTCATCCTACTAGACCTCTCAGCAGCCTTCGACACCGTCTCACATCGCACACTCGCAGCCAGACTTCACGACGCTGGGGTACAAGGAACCGCCCTCAACTGGATCTGATCTTTTCTCACTGGCAGAACCCAGAGGATCAGACTCCCTCCCTTTCTCTCCGAACCCACAGAGATCAACTGCGGAGTACCCCAAGGATCATAGCTCAGCCCCACGCTTTTCAACATCTACATGGCTCCCCTCGCCGCCATCGTCAGACAGCATGGGCTCAGCATAGTATCATACGCCAACGACACCCAGCTCATCCTATCCCTCACGAAGAACCCGGAAGACACCAGACTCTGCTTCCAGGAAGGAATGAAGGACGTCGTGGCCTGGATGAAAGACAGCTGCCTGAAGCTCAACTCAGAGAAGACTGAAGTCCACATCCTAGGACCCTCCAACTCCGCCTGGGACAACACCTGGTGGCCCTCCGCCCTCGGGAGCCCACCCACCCCCACAGACCACGCACGGAACCTCGGCATCATCCTTGACTCCGCCCTCACCATGACCCGCCAGATCAACTCCGTCGCCTCCACCAGTTTCAACTGCCTTCGCATCCTCCGAAAGACCTTCAAATGGATACCCCCCGAATGCAGAAAGACCGTCACCCACGCACTCATAACCAGCAGACTGGACTACGGCAACGCCCTCTACGCCGGAATCAACAGAACTCTTCTACACAAGCTCCAAACCATTCAGAACGCAGCAGCCAGACTAGTCCTCGGGACCCCTCGGCATGAACACATGACCCAACACCTACGAAACCTCCACTGGCTCCCCGTCGAGAAGAGAGTAACCTTCAAACTTCTCACCCACGCCTACAAATCCCTCCACAACATCGGACCCAAATATCTCAATGAGAGAGTCTCCTTCCAAGTACCCAAAAGGAACCTCTGCTCCGCCGACCTCGCCCTGGCAGAGACCCCCCGCATCCGCAGAAGCAGAGCAGGCGGAAGAGCCTTCTTCTGCATCGCTGCCAAGACCTGGAACCAGCTCCCAGTTAACATCAGACGCTCCCCGACCCTGCACACCTTCAGGAAGAACCTCAAGACCTGACTCTTCGGCTGAACCGGAGCTGAACCCTCCCCCCCCCCAACGCCTTGAGACCCTCACGGGTGAGTAGCACGCTTTATCAACCCCTGTTTGATTGATTGATGTGTATTCAGATACAGAGTAACTGAAGTGAGCATTTAACCATATTTGAAATTTAGGCAACATTAGAGTCTGTGGCAACAATTGACTGAGTAAGGAGATGCAATGAAGGGACATGCATGAAAGATATGAGGTCACAGGGGACCAATGGCCATCAAATAATGCAATGGTAGTGCAGTTATGGGTGGTGCCTGATAATACAGGCCAGGAGGACACAGTAAGTGTGTATATTGTATACAGTGTCAAAGTCTACTCCACATCACTTATGGCAGTCGTAGCAGAAGATATAGCTGGACCCCCCACTTGTTTCCATTCTGAAGCACTCTTTCCCTCTTTTAGAAATGTGGATGCCTGCTGTGGGCTGGTGAAGACATGCTGTCTGGTTTTAATGGTTACCCTTGGCTATTCGGGACATGGAATGGCATAGGTTGCTCCAGTTTGCTGAAGCTTCTTTTCAAGCGGTAGACATTCATGCCTATCCTGCTGAACTGCTGTGGTAAAGTCTGGAAAACAAAATGTGACAAGTCATTGTAGGGTAGTTTCTTCTGCTCTTTTGCTAACTGGAGAACCCTGTCCTGTTGCGGGAACTGTATAATCTGGAAATAATGGAGCAGGTCAGTGCACCATCAGTGGGTGCAGGGCCAGGGATCTATGCACACATTCCACCACAAAGGTTGAAAGGAGAAATTGTATGCCCCAACCAGTGTAGACAGTAGGTCCTCAATTAATGCTTTCAGTTTGTCAGTGTTGGTGTATTCTGGTATGCTCAGAATGTGAAAATCTGACCTAGCCAAAGTCCTTGTCCTTGGTCCTGAGTGATTACAAAACATTCTCCATATTGATTAGCTTTTCACCCCTGCCCTGCACACAATCCCATCAGTATCTGAGATACATTGTTCACTTGTTGTCAAACTTTGGTGTTCTTTATCCATTCTGACAGTCAGGGAATCAATTTTTGAGTCAATAGAGTGAAGGCCATGCTGCATGGACTTCAGTAGGGATGTCATGTCCTGTTAATCTTCATGTACAGGGATTCGCAAGGCATCTCCCCGCTCACCAGGGCTTCCAAATCCACCATCTTATGTGACTGGCGGGGCTTGAATGTTCAGCACGCCTGCTTATGATTATTTTTCCCTATTGTTTCACATCATGGTGTAGTGCCCAGTCACTGAGGAGAGCCACCAGGAGCTCAAAGATGCTTTAGTAATATCAGGATCAATGGTCCACACAAGAAGGAGTGCTGCAGGAGCAGAGCATCACAGGCTGTGCTTGTCCAATCCTGTTTGAGGCACAGACGCAGTTGGCACAGGCATTCGCAAGACCAGGAAGTGAGGCACGCACTGGGCTCACGCAGTCCAACCCTGTCCCAGTGCTCCATAATGGTAAGAGACATGCAGCAGGTTACGAGGAGGCAACGAGTCACTTATGCAGCATCCTATTGCCAATTTCATCTAGACCCCCCCCCTCCACCAGGGGGAGAGCACAGCCAAATAATGCCACACAGTGTGCGAGCCCTCCCCCCCCTGCAGTAAAAAGGCATGAACAGATTAGCAAGGCACCCAACCAACCAGGAGGGGGCACGGGTGCATTATAGTTGTAATTGTGGCCAGGCTGGCTGTGCAGGAATATCCTTGAATGTGACTTGCCCCTGCTGCCGGCTCCGCAACCCAAACAAGGTTCTGCAACACATCTCAGTGCCAGCCACAGATGTAGTCCCACCTGGCTCCTTGGCCTCACCTCCTCAGAGGCCCTGCCACGACAGGATGTCTAAGACCAGCCTCAGACTCAGTCATCTCTGCTGCCCCAGTCACCCATAGGGCAAACACAAGGAGATGATGGACAGAGCGCTGAAACTTTTCAGACACTCACCCCCAGTCACAGATCTGGGTTGAATCCATCATCGTTCTTTAGCTCACTTCGCCACCCCCGTTCAGACACAGCTATATGCAAATCAGTCTTGACCCTGTGCCTCATGGGAACAGTCCAGCCCGAACTGCCAAGCCATGTCTTCCCTGGACCGGAAACAAGCATCCTGGGACCAGTTTCGGGCTAACAGCCCTCATCAACCAGGCTAGCTTGAATCCAGTGGCAAAGTGAGCAATGGACCCACGTCTGGGCATACCCTGCCAACTTAGGGCGAACAAAGCAAACACAAGGAGATGATGGACAGAGCGCTGAAACTTTTCAGACACTCACCCCCAGTCACAGATCTGGGTTGAATCCATCATCGTTCTTTAGCTCACTTCGCCACCCCAGTTCAGACACAGCTATATGCAAATCAGTCTTGACCCTGTGCCTCATGGGATCAGTCCAGCCCGAACTGCCAAGCCATGTCTTCCCTGGACTGGAAACAAGCATCCTGGGACCGGTTTCGGGCTGACAGCCCTCATCAGCCAGGCTAGCTTGAATCCAGTGGCAAAGTGAGCAAGGGCATACCCTGCCAACTTAGGGCGAACAAAGCAAACACAAGGAGATGATGGACAGAGCGCTGAAACTTTTCAGACACTCACCCCCAGTCACAGATCTGGGTTGAATCCATCATCGTTCTTTAGCTCACTTCGCCACCCCAGTTCAGACACAGCTATATGCAAATCAGGCTTGACCCTGTGTCTCATGGGAACAGTCAAGCCCGAACTGCCAAGCCATGCCTTCCCTGGACTGGAAACAAGCATCCTGGGACCGGTTTCGGGCTAACAGCCCTCATCAGCCAGGTTAGCTTGAATCCAGTGGCAAAGTGAGCAAGGGACCCACGTCTGGGCATACCCTGCCAACTTAGGGCGAACAAAGCAAACACAAGGAGATGATGGACAGAGCGCCAGTCAGGCAGCACAGGTGCAGTGCAGCCCATAACATGCTTCCTCACATCAGAGAGACCAAGTCTGTGACTTCACTCATGTAGGTCTCATCACTCCTTGCAGTCTTAATTGTTGCGGCAAGCAGTCCATTGAGTCTAACCTGCTTTTAAATCAACATTGCCAAATTGAATTTGGTGTCTTCTGTTTATAGAAACCCTAATTATCACAGGATTATAAACAATAGTGTCTTCCCGATCCGCAGAACCAGACCAATGTGATGCAATCCTGGGATTTGGCATTGTGGCACCCCCCCCCCCCCACTCCTGCAAATTACCATCGTGGGATCTGGCACTCTGGCACCACCCCTACTCCTGCAAATTACCATTGTGGGTTCTGGCTCTCTGGCATCACCCCTACTCCTGCAAATTACCATCGTGGGATCTGGCACCACCCCATCTCATGCAAATTACCATTGTGGGATCTGGCACTCTGGTACCACCCCTACTCCTGCAAATTACCATTGTGGGTTCTGGCTCTCTGGCATCACCCCTACTCCTGCAAATTACCATCGTGGGATCTGGCACCACCCCTACTCATGCAAATTACCATTGTGGGATCTGGCACTCTGGCACCACCCCTACCCCTGCAAATTACCATCGTGGGTTTTGGCACTCTGGCACCACCCCTACCCCTGCAAATTACCATAGTGGGTTCTGGCACTCTGGCATCACCCCTACTCCTGCAAATTACCATCGTGGGATCTGGCACCACCCTGACTCCTGCAAGTTACCATCGTGGGATCTGGCACTCTGGCACCACCCCTACTTCTGCAAATTACCATCGTGGGATCTGGCACTCTGGCACCACCCCTACTCCTGCAAATTACCATCGTGGGATCTGGCATTCTGGCAACCCCCCTACTCCCGCAAATTACCAGCTGGCACTGCTTGCTCATGCATCCACCTCACATCTCTCTTTCCTCATATTTCCAAATGATCGTAAACCAGCAGCAAGTTTTGTGAATGTGGAGCAGATGTTTCCATAGTTGTACTGTGTAGGGACACCAGTGTTCATTAAACCTGCGCACCAGTCTCTCACTCTCTCTCTCTCTCTCTCTCTCGAGGTGTGTCAATGACAATTTATCATGAAGAGTCACAGATTGTCAAAACAAGCATCATGCAAGGAACAGCCGATATACTTCTTACCCCTTTTAAAGATGGTCACTAGTCATGTGAATCACAGTAGTTATATGAAAGATAGAAAGATGTAACCTTCACATAATTAAGAGAATGCAAAACATGGTGTGCATAACTATATGATGGTAATTTAAATTATGTGCATAAACTGAAAGCATGCACACTGCCACTTATAGTTTTTTTGTAATCTCACTTAGAAATGTACTGGGAATATTTCATAAGGACTGTCATTTTCTATTATTTGTACCAGTGAATTGAAAAGTATTGCAGTGGGACAAGTATATATTTGAAAGATTTATCAATAAGTGAATTTAAGTCTTGATAATCAAAGCTAGAAACAGTGACATGCTACTGTGCTTCAAACATTCTGCTCAAATGTGAATTAGCCGTAGAAGAATCTTCATTAAAGAAAGACGCTAATGCTATTTATTAAGGGATATGGATATCCTGCTCTTAACAGGGGATACATGTGTCAGTAAATAAATCACTTAAACTTGAAATGGATGGGATGTGACAGGTGATAAAGCATGGGTAAAACAGCACATCAGCGTAAACTAAGAGTCTTAATGACAGGCACAAGTTTAATGTAATGGCCTCAGTGATGCTATTGACATTGTGAGTAGGTGATATTGAATACTGTGACATGGCGATGTCATCACTAATATCGTTAGTGGAATAGTCGCTTAAGTCATTCATGATATTATCTAAGATAGCGTGTGAGGTTATGAGATGTACATTGGGCAGAGGCGATGTTGTGTGGCATCTTTAACATTATAATTTCATCACTAGACTTAATAAGGTAACTGTAACATTACTTACCAAAGTATTTTTAAAGACTGCTTTTTTGTTTTTTACAAATTTTAGTGGATTACGGTGCAAAGAGGGATCGTGGATAGATGTGCCCTATAGCAGTTTTTTTGTTCAACCAAATATAGTAAAAATAACTTGATTTCAATATATAAAATGGTCCTATAGTCAAGTCATATTTTATTAGCATTCAGGGAAGTAACACACTTATAACATAACAATAAAATTAATCTCATCTTCTATCATTATTCGAAAAAACTTCGAAAAAACTAGATTTTAAACCACACACATATATCTCAAATGTGCACTTAAAACAAATTCTTAATCACAAACTCTTCTAAGAAAAACCTTTGTTCCCCTTAAAACCGAGGCATGGGACCCTTATTACAAAAACTATAACATTATTACTCAGGTTAACATGAAACTCACACCCAGTTTATGCACAGTTTTCCACGTACTAAATTTGCTGCCTCGAGTACCGTAAGATATTGGGTTATTGGTAAAGGGGGTGGAAACCATTCTCTAGCGACAACTACAATCAGTGTGTTGGTGAACCATAAAAGCTAAATTATCCTGGTCTGGTACCTTGGCATAAAAGTAGTTAGGCATAACTTAGAAGCACTGTATAAAGTATTTATGCAGCACACAAACAGTGAAAACACAACACAAAAAAGATTCCAAACCAATTTAGAAAATTTGAGAACATTTTACTGAATAAAATGACCCCAAATTTATTAAATCCAGTCAGTAGAACTAGAGTTCTCAATTTGTAAAGTTAAAGACAAATCTAGTGCCTAAAAGATCAAAACACCAACCACGGGTATCTGGTCACGGGAGACCACGCCAAAGTCGTGTAAGACCGGGGCAAAGTCAAAAGTATAGGATGACTGCAATGCAGGGGCATAACACAGGCCCCCGGATCACCCACGGTTCGGGGGGGCCCCTGAGCTGCAGGGGGGCCCCTCAGCACAATACTCAGGCCTGAGGGATCCATATTAAATCCGGAGCGGGGCCCCTCTGTGTACATTGCAGGGGGGCCCCTTAAACTTTTGTTACGCCACTTCTGCAATGAAGTGTAGGTCGGATAAAAGGGGTGAATTGGGCCAGGTCTCAGCTTACCTTTGGACTTAGAAAAAATTCTGAAGAAAAGTCCAGAAGAAGGTAGAGGTCAGCGAGCAATTAGCAGGCTGTGTCCGAGGATGAGTCGTAATTGCCAAGGAGCTGCTAGACAAAGTCACTGTGAAGCTGATAACGCCGAGTCTTATCTAATTATCTATAAGAACCTTCTGGTCGCCAAGATCTTTTTACCTGTTGAATAGTGTAAAGGAGAGAATCTCATCTGGTTATATAACAGCATTCATTTTGTCTGAAAGGACCACTGACTCCGAATTCAAGTTTAAGAATTTATTATCGCCAAAAATAACTGAACATGCAAGCACCTCAACACGAGGTTAAAGAAATAGATGGGCACTAATACAAATAATAACCTACGCAGGAGTCTCATCCGACTCAGAATAAAGAGAATTGATAGTTCTAGAAGGATCAACCAAGCTATGATTGCTCCAATTTCTACGTTGCTCTTCATTTATCTAAGCAAGCTTTAAATCAATTGCTGTTCCTACACTAACACTTAGTGGCATCCCTACATAACGATTTTCCCAGGCAAGAGTGAATAAAAGGTGTCAGCTGTGAAGACTTCCTCAGAAGTGCAATCACATAATACCTAAGCTCAGCTCCTTCCTCAGGACACTCTTTGTCCTTCTCTCTGGTCTCCCCTACCTCTTCTCTGGCTTCCTCCCTCGGGACACTCTCCCTAATACAAAATCCTAATACAATTGTACACGCCTTGGTCACGCCTCCTTGGCCAGGTCTTCTTTCTTGTGCTTTTCCATCGAAACGGTTACTTCATCCTGGACAGTTGCGATGACCTTGAGTCCCAGGCACCTTCTCCGCTGAAAGTATCATCCCTAAATTCCATTGCACTCCCCGTACCATGCCTCCCATCTCTCTAACTTTTGAAAACAAAGAGTTAGTCTTTACTAACGAGACATGTGTCCTTGCACCTGCAACAAAAGATACGTTCAACAGAAACCTTCTATTGTGCTAATTAAATCTACCGTTTGTGCCCAGAGAGCCTTACCAAGAGAAACTTTTCTCTGCCTACAAAATAAGCTAACATAAGAATAAACCAGGCCTTCCCTAAGCATATATGTAGTCAGGCCTTTACATATAACTTTTAAACACACACCTTACTGTTCCCTATAAGCATTTTCATTACAATTCATATGCGAAAATAACTTACATGTGCAACTTTAATATGGTGCACGTTTAAACTACTGCAATTGAATTACACACGAACTAATTCCTCTATGCGTTACTTTTCACACAATTCAATAAACATTACATTGCATAATTACCATAACACAATTATACTGCTGATTCACTTTATATCAGTGAACTATTCATTCTTTACTAAACATGCATGGATATACAACTGAATATATACGAATATATTCTGAGTACATGCGGGTGCGGACTACCAGTGATTATGATGCACCCCTACAATTCACAAGAACATTTCGCTCTATCAAAGCCATTGACAACTGCAGGAAAAAGCTCAGAGTGAGAAAAGCTGGATTTCCAGGCCGAGGAGAATGTCGTCGTTGATAGGGAGCCGGTCACCATTGAGACTGGTGAAGAGTTTTACCTTTGGACTTAGGATACTTTTTCAAAGGCGAAAACCTCCAGCAGGATGAAGCTGGAAGGTGTGGCCAAAGAGTACTCTGTGAGGCCAGATACCATCGCCGAGAGGTTCAGCTGAACAGGATTTGCTGCTGTGGAGAAGAACACAGCCAGAGCTACCAGGAAGTCTGGCCGACCGGCAATTGCACCTTGGGCAGATCAGCTGGCAGGTAGTCTTCAGTCCATTCTCCAGGAAGTTTTTGATGAAAATAGTTCAAAGTCCCAGGTTTTAAGGTTAGGCAGGAGCAGTATTACTAACCCCACTGCCAAGGGTTCAGGACCTTGGGGGCACCACTTGGGTGTTATGAATGACCCCAGCAGAGGCCAGGTGCAGGGTTCAAGGCCTCAGGAGCTTGTTATGTCTCTGTACCTCACACAGGAGGCCCGCCAACTAGCCCTTGGAGTCACTTCTGGTGGCCCTGAGTTCAAAGAGCTGGCCCAGTTGTCCTTCAGGTAGCAAGGCAGTCATTCAAGCAGCAGGACAGTCCTCTGGTAGTAGCAGGGCAGAACTCTGGGGGTCACGGCAGTCCTTCAAAAGTCTTCCACAGGTCCAGTAGTGTATAAATGAGTGGCTTAGGAGGTCCAATATTTATACCTGCTGTCAACCTTTGTGTGTGGGGGAACACCCTGTCCTACTCCCCACATCTGGGTCTATGAAGTTTTTCATCTGTCAAGGATTCACGCCGTCTAGGGTGACAATAGGCTGGTGTCAGGGTCCTTTGTGTGTGTTGGAGTAAATTAAATGTACCAATCAGGTGTAAATCAATTGTACCATATTTTAGGGACAGAGCGCAAGCATTTTGGCACTGGTTAGCAGTAGTAAAGTACACAGAGTTTTAAAAGCCAACAAAAACGGGTCGAGCAGAGCTCTTCTAAGAAATACCCTGTTGATCTCCTATAACTCTGGCTTGGGACCCTGATTACAAAAACTATAAAAGTATTACTTGGGTTAACAATGACACTCATATCCAGTTTATGCACAGTTTTTCCATTTACAAATTTCACTTGAGTACCAACTTTAAAACAATATGTGTACATGTTCCTTGAAGTTCCTTCAAGCATAAAATCTCGACAAGACTACACTTCACACTCTTTAAAAGGAGGGCGCAGCAGCGGTTCCTGTGTTAGGGCATGGGGGCTGCGCCCCTTCCATCTGCAGGCCCTTTCAAACCTTTTGTTTTTATTTTTTTCATACACATTACCTATACTTAAATGTCTGGATGCTTGATCGGCTGCTCAATGGAAGGAACATCCAGACAGACACCAACAGGCATTTCCAGTGCGTGCGTGATCGTGTTAAATAAGTGGTAAATAATAATTTATTTGTACATGGTTAATTAAAACCTTTACAAGACAATTAGAACATTGCTAAAAATTAGCTTAAAATTCATTTTATACGACTTTCTAAAATTTAAAAATTTACTTAATATCAGTTTATGGCCATCATTGTAATTAAAGGTTCATGACTTCAGGACACCGTCTCGGAGATATTCGGTCTGGCTTTTATTAATCCGCAGTCAACGTGCTCTTCTGTCTTTTTGCTACTAGTTCCAAAAACTTTGTGACCTGACAATTTAATTTTGTTTTGGTAGGGTTAAAGCACAGTTTGACCGCCTGCCTGCATGTTCGAACACCATATAGTTTAAACGATGGACGTAATAAATTGTACCTCAGGTCCTTTAATTTTGGGCAAATACAGATTACATGAATGATATCTTCTTTGCCAGCTTTGCACAAGCGACAATGTTGCGGGGAGTTTTTTCTTTCCCAAGGCGGCAGATGAGGGGCAGCTGGAATTACACCAAGGCGTAATTTTAAAAACTTTTCTTTTATCTTTAGATTCATTCCAATGTTAAGATACACTTGAGGTTGCAGTGTTGCATAGTCGCTGAGTGTAATCCAGCCATGCGCTCTTTTGGATAATGTCTCCTTGTCCTCAATAGAGGAAATGATACGTGCTGATTTTTCGCAACTTTTTAAAAGACAAGAGATCAGTAAAGGTGCCCCAGAGGTCTGACAGTCCCAAGGTTTGGAGTGAGTCAAATAAGTAATCTCTGGCAGAGGATTTTCGATGGCAGAGCAGCTCTTCCCATAAATTTGAGTTTAAAGAACCAACCTCAGCGCTGCGAATCTTGTGCCAGGTAGTGACATACACGCTCCGTCTTTCCAGTGTTTGTTTTGACAAACCAAATTCAAGCCGAATTTGCGCTGGAGAAACGTATCTTGGCAGATTGAAGATTGCCCTGTATGAGTTTGCTATCACTATGATCGTGATCGTACTGAATATCTTTTACGGAGTGATGTCATTACGCAGGGCTTACTTCTTTTCAGCCTTTGCTTCACATAAGGTGAGGTGGCGACACCGTAGTGATGAATGGAGCTGCGGGCGGGGGGCAATGCCCCAACGCCCCAATGGACGCACCGCCCCTGCACACTGCTTGAATCCGCCTCATGTTTTATGTCTTCCTAAGAACAGTAGAGTCGCATCTGCAAGTCACTCTTCTCTGACAGCAAACTTGCCTTCGGTGTAGGACATTCATGCCAATCAGTAGCAACACGGCGGGCAAAACCATACATAGTGGCAGTTCGGCATTCTGCATTCCAACAAACAGTCTTGCTGGGCGCTGTACTTTGAAGCCCAACGTGCTCTTTGCCACTTCATGAATGGGCGGGCATTTCTCCCCCTCCATGCTTGCCACAATATAGCATAGTTCTTTCATGCGGTGCGTAAGACTGTTTGTTGGAATGCAGAATGCCGAACTGCCACTATGTCTGGTTTTGCCCGCCGTGTTGCTACTGATTGGCGTGAATGTCCTACACCGAAGGCAAGTTTGCTGTCAGAGAAGAGTGACTTGCAGATGCGACTCTACTGTTCTTAGGAAGACATAAAACATGAGGCGGATTCAAGCAGTGTGCAGGGGCGGTGCGTCCATTGGGGCGTTGGGGCGTTGCCCCCCCGCCGCAGCTGCTCCCTCAGCGTCTCTGAACTTAAGTAAACTCTCAGTTTACTTAAGTTCAGAGACGCCGAGAAGAACTGACAATCATGTCAGTCAGCATGACGTCGGACCGCCCACCCCTTCAGAGTCTGAAGGGGGTGGGCGGTCCGGTGTCATGTTGGCTGACAGGATTGTCAGACCAGGGGCAGCAGCACAAGTGCGCATGAGTGGGGAAGGTCAGCGAATTTTTCGCCCGTGCCCAGTCATGCACACTGGTGTCTGCTGTGGCTGGCTCATGCCCATTAGGAGAGCGAGGGTTGAGCAAAGGCTCAAACCTAATGGGCAGGCGGGCGGAGAGTAACCATGCCCTCAGTCAATCCTGGCACTGCCAGCAGCGCCAGGATTGGCTGACAGGGGTTTGCCACTTGCCAGAAGTGATGCGGCTGTTCCTAGGCGCCAGAACGGACCCGAGGCGGCGCGGACCTTGTCAGGTAGGAATAGGATTTTTATTTTAAAACTACCCCCCACCCCTCACCCCTGCGCGACCCCCCCGTGACTCCCCCCGTGACACCCCACCCCCGCGGGCCGCGACTGCTCACCAGATGTTGGCACACCAACTGTGTACAGGTGTAATCCGGTAAATTAAGCGAGTTTTTTTTACCCAGCAACAGGTATGGCAACTGAAGTCAGGCCTGAAGCAGTACAGCTGCGAATCGGCCAGGCGCCAGTCAATCTATCTTCAAAGATGGCCTATAACCAGGGCACGGGTCACGGACAGTGCGAGAAGACATACCCACTTATCCGACCACACAGGTCAAGGATTTGGAGAGCGAGTTGGGGTAGAGTGGATGACCGCAACCGTGATTTATAAAGATTTATACCCAAGGACCCTGTCTGAGCGTTGAGTGGAGGTGCGTGAAAGACTGAGGGCAAAGAGTACGTGTCATATGACATAGTGCTGGGGTGTGAACGTTTTGGACTGATGTAAGGAAACAGGGGATGTCTGCCCACTCCAAGGTCGGAAGATGGGAGAAAAGTCAGTCACTCGCCTGACTTGCCTGATTTAACCTTTCACCTCTCTCCAGTTCACAAAGCAGTGTGTAAAAAGAATATTTCTAATATGGAAACAAAATTCTGTCATGCTCCCAAGCTTTGCTTGGCCTTTGGAAAGCTCTGACACAGTGCCACCGACATAGTCTTTGAATCCGGCCTGTCACCCGCCACCTCTCCTTAGCACTGGGCGAAGACAGGTCTGAGTGGTGCTCCTGGCGGAGGGTGGGGGCGGCGCCCGCAGAGACACGCAAAACCTTATAACCTCTCAAGGTCACCCCAGCTGCGGTGGCCCGAGGGACATTTATTTTTAGAAAATAGAGCGAAACGAGGCGGGGCAGTGAAGCCACTGCAGCAGCACAGAAAGAGAGTGAAGCAGACAGACAGCACGCACGGCCACAGCCGGGGGGAAGCTGGGCGCCACATCTTATTCGTGTCCGTTGCATCACTTCACCTCCTCACAGGGCTACCGGCCTGTGGTTGCAGGTTTATTGAAGCTAATGTGAAACGGATGCATTTTTTTACGACGACGCTTGTCACGTTCATCAAAATAACTCCACTTTATATCATGTGCTCGGTGCTCCTTAAGTGTTGTCATTTTGTTTAGGGGAGTGAATCTTAACAGGCTGAATAGAAGGGTTTAAAATGAACTAAAAAATGTGAATGTAAATGTTTGTTGTAAAGTGTATTTAAAATATACAATACATACAGCAGTAAAATTAACAATTGAAGTAGAGTAGCCAGTCTTATCTTGATTGATATAACCCATCTGCTTTATTAGAAACGTAATCACCAGAATCCTTCATCTTGGCCTAAAGAAAAGAAATAAAACCGACATTATAGCGTCACGCCTTAATTGGACCTCGATATAAAACGATGATAATAAAAGTCTATACTTGAAGTTACAATCAGATCAGTGGTCATTTTGCTCGTATGGCTCAGGCTCTTTTGCCTTAAGGTGTGAGAGGGCAGCGCCTATGATTTTAACAAGGCGTGTGGTTATTTGGAGATTCTCCCCGTTTTGTACATGTTTTAGGGCATCTTTCACAGAACAACACCCTTTTTTAATTGAAAAGCGCTCTTTGCCATCTACGGCGTCTGGGTTGGAAAGCCGGGCAAGTGCAAACAATGTGCATCAGTGATTCTGTTTTGTATTTCCACGAACGTCAACGTTTTGAGTAGCCCTTGTATGTTGACCACTGTTGCCTGAACTCCATTAGAGGGATGCATCAATGCAGATGCAGATAAAATGTCTCCCTCTTTTGGCCACAGGACAAGAAAGGTAGTTCATTCTTGCCAGAGACGCTCTCGCTGTGGAGTCAGCATTTCTCCTTGACTCAAGCTCTCAATACCCTTTGCAACGGAAAGAATTTTTGACAGCTTTTTTTTTTTAAGTCTGCAGCTGTTTATTTACTTACAATATACAAAATGAAATGGGCTGCTTGCTTCACAAACTCCGGGACCACCCTGACTAGGCATTAAGGCATAGGCCAAGACAGGAACACTCAGGGTCACAACATGGCAGAGGGACCATGTAACCCTCACTTTACCGGATGTTCCCAAAGCGCGCGCAGGCCGTTCCATGTAATGCTTTGCACATGCAGCTGTGTCCCAGTATAACGTTGTATATTGACATGTGGTTTACGGTTTTACATGGCGTCCTATTGCAGTGGTGAACTTATAAAGCCGGTTCCTTCTGTGAAACTGATGCATGTACACAGCTGCGCTCTGTTCGTGTACTGTTGTAGGGGCACATCTCTGTCTTGTACATTGTAGGGTTAGAGCTGCATTCTTGTGCGGTATTGGTTTAGAGTCCTTCAGGTGCACCATGTACTGATAAAGAAGTTTCCTCCTGATGTATGGCATTAAAACTGGCCCTGTGTACATACCCCTAAGTTAACACTGATACCAAAAACATAGATTGAGTTGCAAACAATGAATGTTAAAAACGTCGAGGAATGCATTTTAGCGAGTTAGTTCCTCTCTTATTTTACATGTTTACTTAATCTTGCATTCCCCACGAGTTAGCTATTTTATAATGTTGTTGTTTATCTGTATTTTATTCTGTGCATACTTTGAGGCTTGAGCCATGTTTATGAGGGACTTTGATTGAGCATGCAGGCGCTAAGGCTAAAGCCAAACAAAGTGCCTGTCAGTGGGTTGGCCTCTCTGCAGAGCACACAGAACAGTGTTTGTGTATTCCATTTGCAACTGAAATTCTGTGGAAATGTGTGTGAAGGGGGTACACTGATGTCAAAATATTTGCAAGGCAAAAGTAAGAGAAATTAAGGTGCTTATATTTGAGGGAGTGCAGTGCATGTTGGGGGCGGTGAAGTGACAGATGTGAGGAAGGGCATTCGGGGAACAGTGAAAAGAGGATGCTGAAGAGGAAAGAGAGGGGTTTGAAGATGTGCAGATGGACAAGATATGCAGAGAAAAAGAGGATACATATCTAACATAAAGCACACATAATTGAAGGCCAAAACTCCTTCCACAGGCCTCAATGCTATTTAATTCACGGACTCACTATATCAGAATTTAAACATTTTCAATGTTAATTATTTATAAGAAATCATTGTTGTTACTCATTTATCTTAAACAGCTAACACCCAGTGACAAAGCCAATCATACTGACAAGCTTTAGGCGTATGTCAGTTGCTGTGCCATTTATCTGGATAAAATTACATCTCAGAGAGACACCAAAATACCGGTCTGATGGCACACTATGGGAATCACAGAAATGTATTTGACATGTTCCTTTATAGGGCGCACCCACTTTTTTCATCTCACTTAAAGACCTGTCTGCACATATTTCTATATGACTGGTTACAGCCAGCAGCTGTGGGTGCTTCCCGAAGTCTTGTTAGAGCATATTTTTCCACAGTTAATGCTGCATGCAGTGCAAGACACTGGGCAAGCTAAGCATACATTTTAAAGGGCTAAAGTTGTCATGCAGAACAATTTACATATAACTGTTGAACAAATTAATGCAAGAAGATACGGGGCAGTTTTTAATGTGTTTAATATTTCAAGACTATACGTTCCCACTGCTTAATAAGCCTTGCTTTATCGCTGCATTCATTTGCTTTAAAATGCACCATTTGCCAATCTTTTTTAAATATCTTTCTCAGGAGAGGGACTCTCCCTAGAACCCAGGTTTGTCCATTGAACTTGTTCACATCGCTAACTAGTGTCTTCTATTAGAAAGGGTAGAGCCAAAGCAGTCTTGCTTAGTACCCTAGCCCTCTTCAGAAGTCAGACTTGCTTGGCAACCCAGAAATTCTCTGAAATAATGTTTGAGTTTTCTTTTATGAATGCCTAGAACTACTGAATTATAGATATAGTGCTGAAAATCGCACCAAAAAGATGCCAATTTAAAAAAAAAATCTTCACGGGGGAGAACCCACCGAACCCCCTTATTGCCGTCGGGCTCGCTCGCTGCGCTCGCTCGCATGCGTTGATTTCCTCTGCATACGCCCCACCAGTTTCAAATTTCACCAGCCGCCCCTGGCAGCATGCAGGACAGGTAACCAGCTGGGTATTTGATGCACGGAGGACTGGAGCCTGGTTAGGCGTCCGTGCTCTTGCTAGCCGCAAAGAGGTAATTTACCCAGGTTCATTCACTTCTGTTGGTTTTCTCCCCTGTAACATCCTTGTCTGCGAACTCTTTAAACGGAGATGATGCAGCACGTTTATTCCTTGCCTCTTATTCATTGATTCCAACCTAATCGTATCTGTGACCTGGAGGCACAGTACTACAAACATAACTTTTATTGACAGTGGCTGGGATGCGTTTATAAGCACACTGTAAGTTTGTCGGGTTCTAAGGGCTTAGTGGCCTGTGCTCTTTGCGCTTTTGATCTGATGACGCAAACATTTCAATCACCGTGCCTTCACAGCACTTCATTATGTGAGCGATTCGCGGGACAAGAGTTTAAATAAGCGTGCATATCTTTTGTTTCGAGATTTTCTTACGTTTAAATTGACCTATTTTAACATATTCATTACAGGCCTAAGAATTGCAACTCTGCTGTGGGGATTATGGAATCTTTCTACATGACAGGTTAACTATTGCAGAGCTGTTTAATAAATATTAAATGAGAGTGCTAATTTAATATATGACAAATTAAAGAGTTTGCAGCCAAAGAAAATGAAAGCAGAAAGTTATCATGTAAATCTTTGGGCTGGATGACAATAAGATAGCTCAATACAATAGTGTTTTTGTCGGAAAAAAACTATGCGCAGGCCGTAGGTTCAAATGCGAATATTTTGATACTTCTGAGACCACAGCCTACCATTGAACATAGCAATAGCAGGATCTGTACTAGGTCCCAAGTTATTTCATTTCTAATTTTCCTTAATTGATTACATTATGCTACCTAGTACAAACTGAGGGTGAAAATTTGCAGGTGGATGCATGCGTGTGACTGTATGTGCATTTTATATTTGTGCTTGATCACCAGTGATTTGGATGACCCTGGGGTACATGACGTATTACAGCTGTTATTGGGTGTATGCTAGCTAGTCCTAACAGTAATGCATAATTTATGACATATTCTGGAAATGCTTTGGGACATATTGGGAAGTTTGACAACAAATGGCTGATTAGTGGCATATTTAGCAGCCATTAGTGACACACTGTGGGCATCATTGGGACATGCTGGCTAACCCTAGCATAATAATCACCCTATAGTATTGTCTGGCAACTCCAGCAGGGGGAGCACCAAGGGAGCAGACTACCAGCAGACAGAAGGTGACTGTGGGCAAGAAGTGAAAGAGGCCATCTCACCTTGGACCCCACCTTTTAAGAGGTGACTTGGACCCGCCTACAGATGCTAGCACAACCCCCAATCGTCTAGTCACTACCACCAGAAATAGATTTGTGCACGTCCGCAAACAAATACATTCTCGTTCTCCCTAACAGTGGCAGCAATTGCCATATGGACACCACCACCAGACCTGATCCAAATTTCCGCAGCCCCCACCCTCCACTCATGGGCACCTTTGTGCATTCTTTGTGAGAGAGCAGATAGCCCTGCCATAATATCCCAGCAGTGATATTCTGGGGTATTTCTGACAACATTCTTATTTCTTTTCTTGCAGGTGACGTTTCTGAGAGACGTTAGGCTGGGACAAATGGTGATTATATGAAACGCTGTTTCTTTGTCGAACTGACAAAGCCCACATAGCAATCTGGGGTCGTAGCTTCCATTTCGCCCTATATACCTCAGTAGTCTGATTTGTTCAAAACAAACCTTCATAACATTTCTTTGAGAAAGAGATTAATTATAAAGTGATGGAATCCGATCTTGGAAGGTTCCGTTAAAGAGTAAAGACATGGCTATTCAATCAGTAACTCACTTCTCCTTTCTCCCTACCTGTCAGGCGCCAGGAAACCCCTAGGGGTATCTGTGCGCCTTACAAATTTAAATAACATAACAGGTATGCTTGAGCAGACAGAGGCCCATACCCCTCCCATGGGCCAGTTTCAGAAATCTAGGTGGATGACATATTATAGTTCAGCAAGCATCCTTTACAATCAAGTCATATTGGAGCCTTAAATGTGACAAGCTCCTACCAGAGTATTATGCTAAATAATATTGACCCTAGGTTTTTGTTTTTTCATCTACATAATTAGCAATGAAACTCTGGACTAGCCTGCGTAATTTGCACCCGTGATTTAGAGTGGGGAACTAATATGCAGTAGCTTCCTTTATCTGTTGCACTCCAAAGTGTCAAATTGCTTGACAAGCATCTTTGCAAAAATCAAGGAAGAATAAGGAAGCAGTGTAACAACCTTTGCTTCATAAACTTTCAGGATGGTAATAGAGAAGTGCCTTCATAAAGTTTATCAAACTTGATAATTGCTATACAAGTTCTCACTGTGTTACTTGTCAGATCTTCAACTTGATTTTGACAATCAAAGGAAATACTTCCCCACTTATTTCTGAGACAACATCCGATTTGACTCCATTCCCATACCAATGATTAGTGTATTTGCTTTGCCTGAATGTCACGACCTTTCTTTTGTTATTTTTTATTATCAAGTGATGGTCCTGCTGATGATCTGAGCGTCAGATGCATTTGTCTCTGAATCATGAGGGAAGCATCTAGAACAGAGGTCTTTGAACTGCTGATTGGAATTGATCTCAGGAGGGATGCCAGGCACTGGCCAAGAGAAGCACCATGCTGAAAACAGAGATCTGTTTATAGTGGAAGAAACAAATTAGCATTGATTCACTCAGTATCCTCTTTTGTCACTCATGTCCTGGCTTGGACTAGGTGTCAAAAGGGATATTGGGGGGTCCATATAACCCTCAAACCCCCCTCCGCCCTCATTTCTGATAATGGATCACACTGTGGTTACCTTTACACCTTAGGGTGATCATGCTGCACATAGCATGTTGGCAATCATGTATTTGCTTGCATTATATAATAGATAACTGGACATAACAGCAATGATTACATTGTTAAATATCTTTATAACTGATAATTTTATAGATTAGTTGTGAAAAAAATTGTTTGTCATTCTGGGGGTTCCTTTTTTATTTTAATATTCTTTATTATTTTATACATTAATAAGCCCCCCACACCCATCTCCCACCCCACCCTTCTCAGACATTACCCACACCTAAGATTTATTACATATTACATACATATGAATATCAAAAAAGTAGATTTAAGTTCCTCTGGTGCAAAATTATCCCTTCCAATCACTGCAATTCAAATCATATTTGGTTTCCACCAACAAACGTAATACATATATCATTACTTAATCATTCTACGTCTGGTTTTGCATCCACAGCCTTAAAGGGTCCCATATTGCTAACCCTCTTATGCGTTTATTGTGCCCCTTCCTTTTATAGATGGCTACCTCTAGGCTACACATTGCCAATAATCTGTCTCTCCACTGTTGAAACGCAGGAGGATTTGGATCCAACCAGGCTGACGCTATACACATCCTTAAACATGCCATTGACACGAAGATCAGACCTTGTAAATGTTTGGATCGGTTTATATTTGCTGTGCCTAACATTATTTCCTCCACTGTAATTTCTAGTCTTGCTTTTAAAATCTCTGACAGAAAACCTGATATCTCATCAATCAGATTACGTATAATATTGCAAGATGCGAATATATGTACAGCGTCGGCTTCAAATAATGCACAGCGTGGACATGATGTGCCTTTTCCCGTCCCCCACTTCGCTATCTTATACGGCGTATAATATAATGAGAAAAAAGTTTTATAGTATTGAGCTTGTAATTTGGTAGACATTAAGCTCGACAGTGATAGATCATAAGAGTGGTGGAGGGTTTCGGGGGAAGCCACCAATTTATCTTGCCATTTTAACACCCACTTATCCATATCATCTGGATAGGAGGCATTCATGTATTCATAAATTTCTCCTATTGTTGTTGCTGTGCTTTTAAGCAGCTTCTCAGTGATTTGAATCCCTTGAAATTTTGCTCCACCGCCCCCTTTCCTCCATAAGAAATCTCTAACCTGTAGGAATTTAAAGACATCCCTATACCCTATTTTATAATCCTTCTGCAGCTCCTCAAAAGACTTCAACCCTACAGTAGAGTAAAAGCAGCCTAGCTGCGTGATCCCTCCTTGTACCCAATTATCCATACAAATGTCTCTAAAAATCTCTGGGAGGTTCTCGTTTTTAGGTATAGGTGTGTAGTAAGATAGCCGCCCTATTCCAAGTATTTTACGTACATTACACCAGGCCTTATAAATGCCATGGAGGGTCTTGAATCTAACTTTCTTAAAGTAACTGTCGTTTAGATGTCGCCAGAGACAGCCTCTGGTTTCGTCGCCCAATATCAATTCTTGCGGTGTTAGGACGTTGTTATTAATCCTATTATCCGGTTGAATTAATAATAATTCTCTACAGTACTTTAATATGGTAACCCAGTAACATAGTTTAAAATTAGGTAATGCCAGTCCACCTCTGTCTTTAGATAGAGTGATAAATTTCAATGCTCTACGTGGTCTTTTATAGCTCCATATAAACCGAGAGAACATACTGTCCATAACTTTAAATAGTTGTGGTGGAAATTCCAAACAGATCGTTCTAAAGAAATATAAAAATCTGGGTAGAAAAAGCATTTTGATCAGGTTACACCTGCCCCCAATTGATAAATGTAAATTATTCAGCCTGCTCAATTCTTTCTTAGTGTGCTGTATTAATGGGTCAAGATTATTATTAACTAAGTTCTCCAGATTAGCCGTGATGCTAACACCCAAATATGTAGCTTTGTCCACTACCCGCTCATCACTCATCCTGATTTTACTATTGAGGATGATCTGTGTTTTATCCTGATTCAATTTATACCCTGACACCTGTCCAAAAATGTTAGCCTCCTCTTCTATTGCGTTTATTGCGTTATTAGGATCACTCGTAACTAGAGCAATATCATCCGCATACGCTAGCGTTTTTGTAGGCCAGTTTCGTACCCATATTGGAGGTATTGATATGTTGTTCTCGAGTCTACGGATGAATGGGTCAATAAAAAGCGCAAATAGAAGAGGAGAGCAGGGGCATCCCTGTCTTGTCCCCCTAGTGATGGTTATCTTTTCTGACATTGACCCGTTTACCATTACAACTGCCGTTGGATCAATATATAGCATTTGTATTGCATTAATAAATTGTTCCCTAATACCACTTCTTAACATTACGGCCCAGAGATATTTCCAGGAGACCCTATCGAAAGCTTTCTCAACGTCTAATAATATAAGTGCCATAGGGTCTCCTGCAACTTCCGATTTGTCCAACAGTGATATCACCCTTTGCACGTGATCTGTTGTGGATCTTCCTGGGATGAACCCATGTTGGCGGTCGGATACCATTTTGTGTATAACTGGTGCTAATCGACTATCTAATAGCTTTGAATATATCTTTGAGTCCCCATTTATCAGGGTAATAGGGTGATAGGACCCGAGTTCTGTAGGATCTTTATTTTTTTTTAAAAAGACTACGATTTTAGCTAGAGACCAAGATCCGGGAGGGCGTCCCCCCTGGGAGATTTGTACGAACAGTTCTGGCATTATATTTTTTAGCTGCAGAGAGAATTTAACATAAAATTCCGATGGTATCCCATCCATTCCGGCCGCTTTCCCTATCGCTAAGCTGCTCATTGAAAGGAGGATTTCCTCCCACTGCGGTATGAAGTCCAAGCTATCTTGATCTTCTGCTTCCAGTCTTAATGGTTCATTTTGATCTAGGTATTCCTCAATTTTTCCCTGCTGTATATCCGTGCCATCATATAACTTTTGATAAAACCGCTGAAACGCAGATCTTACTGCATTCGGTTCGGACCTTTGCCCATATTCAGGGTCTCTGATTTCCCTTATTATATTGGCTGTGCTTTGCTCTCTGGTACGCACCGCCAATTGATGTCCAACCTGTTCGCTCAATTCGTATATGCTTTCCCTATGCGTTGTTGCCTTAGCTATGGCTTTTTCCGTTAAACTGTCGATAATAAGATTTTTAGTGGTTGCTACATGCGCTAGTTCATTCTCAGTTTCCCGTCCCTCTTGTACAGCTTTTACCAATACTTCCTCAGCGATACCCAAATTTCTCTGTAGTACCATCATTTTTTGTTTGGCCTCCCTGTTATAATTTAGTGAAAATCGGAGCGTCTCTCCTCTAATTCCTGCCTTCATGGCGTCCCAAACTATATCAATAGTAGTGCTGCCTACATTATCCTTTAGAAACCCGGGTATCCACTTCTTCATATGGAGAATATATTCCTCTTTCGCTAACAATGCCCTTTCAAACGTCCACGTTTTAACATTGGCGTTCCCTGCTCCCAATTCGATATTTAAAACGAGGGGATTGTGGTCAGACAACACCCTAGGCAGTTTCTCTATTGTGTAGTTAGAGCTTATCGTGTTTGAGACCAGTATATAGTCCAGTCTCGCATGTTTAGAGTGCGGGAAGGAGAAATAGGTAAATCCTGGATCGATTTGGTGCCCTGTTTGCCAACAGTCGGTTAGACCATGAGTTTGACAAAAATTTGTAAGAGCCTGAAAGACTCTTGGTTTCCTGCCCTGATATTTAAATCCTGAGTCCACTGACCAGCCACAGGGCAGATTTAGATTAAAATCGCCACATACTATTAGAGGGAGAGGCCAGTGAGCAAGTTCATTAGAAATATAATTTAACATATCTGGGTCATCGCTAACACTACCATATAATGAACAAAGTGTCATTTTTTGATCGTTGTTATGCTGACATTCTGTAATTACCCACCGCCCAAGTTTATCCGATATGGACCGTATAAATTGCAGTCCTCCCCCTTTCGCTAAAATAGCCATTCCCCTGGTCCTAGTACCTTGAGTTGTAGCGGTTATCAACCTGTACCCGAGAGATTTAAGTAAATGCCGCTGCGACCCCTCTATGTGCGTCTCCTGTAGACATATAATATTAGCCCCTGTTGTTTGTAATCCAATAGAGACTCTTTGCCTTTTCTTAATATCATTGAGCCCACATATGTTGATGGTATGAATTTTCAGTCTAGCCATATGGGTTCTCAGTTATGTCCTGCTGTGGATATTTCCCCTCTCGGGTCCACTTCCAGTTGTAAATTTTTAGCCATTGTTTGTCCTTCCTCACTCTACGATGGTCTCCCCTAGTTGCACCTTTTATCACCTCTACCTGTCTGAGATTCCCCCCTCCCCCCCCACAGCCGCCCACCCCCTCCCTCCATCATTATTAAGGCAGTCAGGCTCAATCCTGAGCCTGTGTGAACGTCTGATCCATCCTCCCCCACACTCCCCCTCCCCCTCATCCCCTCGTGTCTTAAAACATGTTACTGCTCAGAATACAACAAATTTCATTGCGTTGCCACATACTCTCCCATCCATTCCTATAGGAAAAAAAAAACAACAGAAAAAACCAAGCGACTCCGGGAAAAAAGAAAAGAAAAAAGGGGAGGGGCATAGATGTAGCCTTAGATGTAGCCTTAGCCTGAATAGATCCTGATACAGACAACATATAACATCAGGCCTAACCCCCCTGTCGCCACCCTACCGGAGGCTACACTGAAGCCTACTATTTAGCCTTGACAGTGACAGGTTTCTGTGCTATGATTTCCTCCAATGCTTTCTGAGCTAATATCGCTGAGGTAAAATAATAGCTTCGCCCTTGCGAGATAACTTTTAGTTTAGCAGGGTTCTGTAAAAACACTGTTGCTCCTGTTTTTTGAAATGGCGTAATCAGTTGCCTGAGTCTCCAGCGTCTTTCCACCGTGGCATGCGCGAAGTCAGGTCTAGTAAAAAATGAGAAATTCTCCCAGTTCCTTCGCTTGTTGGGTCTTGCCAGATCATACACGGCCTGTCGCAGGAGAAAGTTTCCAAAGTATATTAAAATGACCCTTGGATATGACTGGTCGTTCGGTGGACGACGCAGCATTGTTAAAGGGACTCTGTGGGCCCATTGGATTTCTTTCTCCCAGTCCCATTCTGCTAGTTCTGGCAGAGAGGTTCTCAGTAAGTTAATTATGAACTTTCTGATATCATTCCCTTCACTGTTCTCCGGAATTCCTAGCAGCCTTAAATTATTGCGCCGTTGGCGGTTTTCCACCTCTTCTAGCTTCCACATTACATCCTTCAGGGAGCTCTCTTGAGAGGCTGATTGCACTTTTAATGTGTCCACCGTGGTTTCCAGGGCTTCTGTCCGATTTTCCACCATGCTTAATCTCTCTGCGATCTCTGTACAGGTTTTCCCGATCTTACGTATTGAGACGTGTAACTTTTTTGAGGCCAGTCGGGCTTGACGATTTTCTGCTTTGACCTCTTCTTGAAATGATTTAACAGACTGTAAAATCAAGGACAAGGATGGTTCGACAGGCTGTTCAGGGGTTTTCGGTCCTTCCAGATTTCCTGTTTGTTTCCTAGATATCCTCTCTGACTCATGGGGTCCATTGGAGGGTAGCGGCTGTATATATGAATAGTCCCATCTGAGTTCTCCCACTTCCTCGCCACCATCCCGCTTCTGACTGCTCTTTTTCCCCTCTGATGACCTCTTAATTCTCCTAGGCATCCTTTATGTCCCTTTCTGGCTGTAGTTGCTTGTGGATGTATCTCCACCATCGTCCTCGTTGCTACTACTGCTCGATACTGCATTGACTGAGTCACCGGACTCCTCGTTCAGGGAGTAGAAGTTTTCCATGGGATCTGGGGACTGATATCCCATCTCATGTCTTTTTTGCTGTATCTCCTCTTCTGCAGTAAGAGATTGTATTTTTTCCTGGATCGACTCGGCATTTCTCCTCTCTTTTATCGTGATTACTGATTCATTCCTGTCTTCTGTGGTGGGGGTATACTGATCTGGGCTACTTTCCTGGGGCCGCTCGTTTTCTTGGGGAGTACTAACCAATGATCCGGGCACACCTAGCACGATATTTGAGCCCCACAGCCCGTTGCTTGATTTTAATGGGATGTCCTTCATGGGAATCTGTGAGCCTACCGATTCTGGTAAATCCGCGCTGGTATAAATATTCTTTGCAGTATGTGGCAGTTCTATCTCCTTCGCGCCCTCACTTGAGTCTTTAATTTGATTATCTTCCTGGAAGCCACCCATTGGTATCCCTGACGCTCCCGGTTCAGTTCTTTCACTGCTTACTGCCCTTAATGGAGTAGCCTGTGAGTCCGCTAACTCTGCTGATTCGGGTAATTCTATGCCGGTAAGGGTGCTAGTTACATCAGCCATTGTTTCTGTCCCTTTCACAGTTTCATGTGAGCCCTTAGATGGAAACAAACTCGTGATAGCCACCTGCTTTTTCCCTTGCTCTCCCGTAGTTAAGCCCTGCTGGACCGAGTTTTTGCTAGCATTTCCCCCCCCCTTACCGGTACGTTGTTCATCTTTTTTCATGTCGGGTCTAGGGTCAGGTTCCCGTCTTGTTGTCACCGGCAGCACTGACAAGCGCATTTTACTTCGAGCACCTCGCGCTGCCATGGATTCCTTGGAATGCACTCTGGGATCTCCGGCGTCCACATTGCTAGGAGACTCCAATCCGCGTCCGTCAGTGATTCCCCAGTCGTAAACCACCGTTAGCAGCAGCCGGGCAAGAGACTCCCAGCGTCCACAGCAACCCTCGGTATGATCTTTTCTCCTTCTGCCGCCGTAATCATCCGGTCTCCGGCCGCCTAAAAGCCCTTTAGACCCCCAGATCCAGCGATCAAATTCTGCTCGCATTGCCGGCTTAGCTCGGAGGAAAACTACATCGAGGGTCGGAGCGATGCGGAGGTGAGTGACAATGGACCTTCAATCAGACGCCATCTTGCCACGTCATTCTGGGGGTTCCGATTACATTTTTTAACATGAACGGGAGTGCGTAACAATTTTTTTTTTAAAGGCAACTGATTTCAAATATCTCAAATATTTATATAGCACTTCCTCCCTTACTTCTAAGCATAATAAATAACAGGTGCTATCATTAGCCTGTTTGATTGTACTAAATTATCCGACCTCCCTGCAGGGACTCAAACCCATGGCTTAGGCATTGCACCAAAAAGTTAGGAAATCTGCCTTACTATGTGGCATTAACTAAAAGGCTTCTGTTTCTTGGACCTTGTCATTTGTAAATGTACCTCTGAATGTAGCACTCACGTGAGAACTCATATTTCGATGCTGGTGTTTGACCAAACTAAAATGACACATTTGGCCTGAGAATATGCTGCTTTGGGTCATCGGAGGCCCAGATTGGTGCAAGTCGCGAAGAAACATGTATCAAATAGTCTGTATGTATTTGTGAATGCCTGTGTTTGGAATCGTTAGCACATTAAAGCTTTACTATTAGCTTTGCCAATGCTTGCTTCAATTAAATTAAATTCTGTCCTCTACTGCTAGTAAAATCAAAACAATAATCCCTGCTATAGCCCAGGGACATTTCTGACTTCTTGTGGGCTTCTACACCTTGTTCATCTAATGCTACTCAACAAAACGTTGTCATTTTAATTGGGTAGGCATCACAGTTACAAAATGAATGTTTTTTTCACAGTTACTGAGGTAATTTTACAAAATGAGCAGGTATACAGATGGGACATGATACCTTTCAGTCTAATGTCGAAAATATAAAAAAGCTTGTTCCTCACACTTTCATTATCATTGAATTAAATGGAATTTTGTAAAACAGTGATGAAGTTTGCCTCCAGCGTTATTTTAAAAAAGTCTTTCCACAATAATATATATTTTTAAACACAAGTTTTAATTCTTTCCTATTGTAGGAAGTCATCCATTTTGCCCTGATCACCCCTTTTTTTGAGTGATGTTGGTGGTTACAGACTGATAGTGTCCTGGCCTCTGCTAACCAGGCCCAGAGCCAGTGCTCTGTCCTCTTAAATGTATATATGGCGATTGGTCAAGACGAACTATCTGTAAGTTCCTGGTATATGGTAGGGCATGTAGGTTTAGAGATCCAAGTGGACATAAAGCACTTAAGTGTGCACTGCTGTCGTGTCTAGAGTCATTTCAAAGCCAGGCCTGCCTTGGAGGCTGGTTTTAAAATAAAACGATGTCCAAATTCAACTTTGGAATTAAAAGTATTTCCAAAGTCCAAAACTACCTTTGTATAAATTATAAGTCACCCGTAAGGTCTGCCCTAGGGGCACCAAGGGTAGGGTGCATTGCTATAAAAAGCAGAGACAATATAAAGCTTGCTTTAGTGGCCCTGATAGGAAAAAACAACCCGTGCCGTTTTTCTCTATTGTAGTGCTGCTAGCCCCATAGGCTAGCATGGGAAGGATTTATTAAAATTAATAAAGTCTAACTATTGATGGGAGCTAGCTAGGAATGTGATTCAAGGTATCAAAACAATAGTTACAATAAATCCAATAACTTACCAAAGTTGGACACATTATACCTATTACAGGAAAGTACTCCAGTTACTCGCTGACTAATGAGTCATTGCCTGCTAGCAAATGTCCTGTGAGTGCAACTAGTGGTGCACCTAGATGATAACTTGTGTTCAGTGATGGTGTATATGGAAGGGTACTGGTAAGCGGTCTGCAGCCTGTGCATGACACAGCTGGTTGATCATCCTATTTCCTCTACTGGCTTACTTCTCTTAGCGTGGTTGTGTGTGCTTTGGGGTGGTGGCTGGATAGAGTTGCTTCTATGGATTGGGCATGTCTGAAACAGTTCTGACAATACTTATGTAAAAAAAAAAAACAGCAACTGGAGTTCATCTGGACACCAGTCTATAGAAATAGTTAGCTAAGGGCATGATACAACAGTGGGAGGATTCAGCGCTTAGCATGCTTTTCATGCTATGATCTGCTGAGAGAACATTTAGAAACATAGGATAAAAACCAAGGCACTGGGACCAAAGTTGGGTTGGAAGTACCTACAGAAACTGAGATATTGATGCACCTCCTGTGTTATTTCCTGGTAGCCCCCGCCCCCCTTCCTGTCCCCACAACTTGACTGTTTAGATCAAAATGGCATCTGCAGTATTAGGGCGCTAATGTTACATGTTAGCATGCTGACTTGATGGACATTGTATGCTGTATGTTCCCTGTGCAAGACAGCCTTCTTCTACAATATGTATCTGGGATGACATGCCGGCAGTACAGGCTCATTGTGACAGCTGTGCGGCATGATAGTGGACATGAAGAAGCTGAGGGTACTGGCAGGGAAGCAAGCAGTGGAGATGATGAGCAGCAGATTAGCATTAGACATGGTCAAGAGACCATGCATTCAAGATAGCATATGGAACAGGTCACAGAGGTCCTGTAAATGCTAAAGGGAAGAAAGAAACCCTGGACCACGATGTGTGCTGGACCTTGCAGTTGGGTTTATCGGGCCTTTGATCATTCAGGACGTTTGTGGGTGACTGTATCCAGCTTTGCAAGATCCCCAAAAGGAGACTGTACTATTGAATATTAACACCAACTATATTTTGTCATACTGATATCAAGAACAGGATATTGAGGGATAACATATTGAAAGGTAATTGCATATGGGGTAGTGTGGATTTACTATTCCTAAATTCACATCTATGAACTTAGAAGATATATGTACTGTGTAGGTACTTATAGGTGTAGTTAGGTATAGAAAATCTAGGCTTAGTTACCTGTCGATATTTAATTTTTGATATTCTGTCCTTGTTATCCTGTCCAATTGATATTGTTAATTATATGTTTATGGGGCACACCTCAAAACGAGATTTACATTAATTGTGTTTGAATTTTAAAGCCAGGTTTCTTTTCTGCATGCCAGGCTTTCTGTGGTGAGGGTGGAGCCACCAAGGGGGATGAAAAGGCTAAGCCTAGTTGTGAATCGATCTGATAGCCACTGAAAGTGTTTTAAATATATATGCAGAATGTTTGGATTTAGGTCTAGCCTTCTATTCCTCTCTAAATGTTTTGCATATTGAGGCATTTGACTCTTTTATCGAGCATTAGAAAGCTCTCTTTTCCCTAGAAGTCCTTCTTTTCTTTTTTTCTTGTTGATCCTGGAGCCTCCCTTGCTTCATTCATAAGTAAATGATTAGCTATGACCATATCCTGTTTATACTAAGAAAAAATCCTGCAACCTCCCCAGGAAGTATTAAGGAATCTAGCGAGGAAGAGAAGACCGAGTGTAATGAGGCTTGCCTTACCATTACACCTTCAAGTTCCTCACATTATTTATTAATTCTTGGATATTCTCAAGAATATAATCCTAAAGTTGAGGCATAAACCCCGCACACAGGAACAAGCACCAACATCCTGTGAAATGCAAACAAACATGTGAAGGTTTTAATAGATAAATTATGCATATCAGGACACAGATGCATTTAGCACTGCTACATTCACCACTGCTGCATCAAATTCATGTATCTGTAAGTCGTAATGATGAGTGGACGAGGAGGCCAAAGTTGCAGCACTTCACCTATCTAAAAGAGGAATGCCTAGAGCTGTAGCTCAAAAAGCTGCAGTTCCCCATATATAGCAGCCCAGTTCGAAAGAGGACAAATCAACATCTTTCAATTCATATGCCTTGTAAAGGAGAGCATAGACCCAACAGTTCAGAGTAATATTAGCCAGTTTTAGACCTTCCTTAGCTGGCCCAAAAGTAAAAGAGATTTGGAATGCCTTAAGATCCACAATGCACGCTACATAACATAATACTCTGTTACTGACATCTAAGCCCAGCTGTGAAGTCACCACAGCTCCATCTCACAATAAAGATAACATTACCTCCTGATCCAATATGGAGCAGAACGTAACAAGCATCCTAAAACTCCCAATGTTTGTAAGGAGGAAATGGCTACCTAAAAGACTGCATTCCAATAAAAGATCCAAAGCAATCTGATTGAAAGGATTAACTTGTAGAACAAGCGACAAATCCCATGGAAGAACAATAATCTTCTGTGGAGAATGTAGTATCAAAAATCCCTTCTATAATCTGGAAACTTAAGCTTCTATCATATCCAAATCACCCCAGGGAACCTTGAATGCCTTTCACAGGTGCCCATTGTACCATGAGCATGGCAACAGCCATACCTTTAATGAATCCATCCAGTAAGAAATCCAATATAGTGTCATGAGGACAATGTAATCAGGAAACATCAGGTTTGGAAAGAGATCCAGTGATGTGTGAATACCCTATAAGTGGCTAGACAACAAGACTGCTAAATGCCAAGTTAAGTTTCTGAAATAGTCCCATTTGAAATAAACCCAGCCTTGCAGCTTCTATGCTGTTAACCTCAACTTGGCTAATAGAAGGTGAGGAGAAATGTTGTAGAGATGACAAAGTGGCATGGAAAGAATCAAAGGATGTGTCCTTGCTAGTTCAACAACATAGGAATCCACCCCCTCCAAAGCCAGTAAGATAGACCTCCTATGACCGAATATGTCTTCCTCTGAATTTTGCAAAGGGCCTGACAGATTAGGGGAAATAGACAAAAGCATACATATGAGCACTGGGACAGAAAACCACCAATGCATCCACCCTTTCCATCAGTGGCTCTTGACACCTAGTCATGAAAGGGGTGCCACCCCTTTGAGTTTTTGGGTGAACAAATCCATTTTTCTGAATCTTATGAAATGGTCATGAAGGTACTCTGAGCAGGTCCCAAAGAGAACTGTGGCCATTTGCCTTTTTATTAGTCACATCTATGAGATGAATAGCCACCAAAAAAGTACATACTGTTCATCCCACTGTAATATCTGTGCAGCCAACTGAGATAGGCTTTTCACTTTGATGTCTCCTTGCATCGACTATTGCCTGTGCATATCAAAACTAGTCAACCTCTTTTCCAAGGGGCAAATGGTAACAGGCCCTGCTTGACAGCATGAAGCTCTTTCCCATTGGAAGGGCATATTTTGTCCAATGAATTCCAACATTCTTCTGTGTTCATTTTCCTGTAATGTAGCTCCCCACCTCAGAGAACTGATAGGACACTTGGAGCTTTAGGATCCAATTCTACCACCCTTCGTCAAGTGGTTTGGATCTAATCCAAGTGGTGGCACAAATGTTCAGGGTCTTCAGGACTCAGTTGAACTGTTGTGACACTGGACTCCATATTCTGGGAAAATGCTGAATCAGTGGCTTCATGTGCTACATGGACTATCCTATCAAGAACACTGTTCGTGCCATATGCCCTTGCTCTTGTACCTGAAGCCAGTCTAGGGTAGGAGAAATATATACACAAACCAAAACTCCTACACAGGCGTGAAATGTTTAGATTTTCCTTTCTGGCAAACCACACATTGCCTAACTTGATATGAAAATTAGCATCAATAAACTCCATTGTCTGAAATGGACTTGGGCATTCCAGCACAAGCATACAAGTTTTCTGTTGCAAACCCCATCTAATAGAATTGTCATAATGCCTCCTTGATGCAGGCACAAAGTTGGAGAAATATATTTATTTCTCCAAACATTTTATACTTTGCATGTGTTGCACTGTACAGCACAGTCCAATGTGTAAAATGTTTAAATGGTTGGCTAGCCATAAGATTTTGACCTTTAAGTGTGTGTAGGCTTCAAGTACATAACCTATGCTAGATGTCACACACACCTTTACACCATGGTTCAAAGGTGAACATGTGGTGATAAGCTGCATGTTTGTTCACCATTGTAGGGGACAATGAGGTGAGATGTTGCAAATGTATCAATAATACATTTGCCATCAAAACAGCATACATCCTGTGCAGATTTCCCAGGTTATATTACTGTGCATGCATTATCCAATCATTTAGGTATCACTTTACTCAGCTGCACTCTGCTGGGGATACTAAATGTTTAATCTAACAAAAGAAGCTAGAAGGCGTCCTTGCCCACGTGGATTCCATTAAAATAGCCATGAATAAACCCTCAGAGGCAAAACCTGTCATTAGCATATGAAGAGACTTGAACTGTGATATGGGTGAATAGGGCAATGACTCCGAGAGGAAATATCAAACTGAAAACTATATTAGACATTACATCAGTCTAACAAAAGTTTTCAAACAAAGTCTAACAAGGCTAAATATTTCAACATTTCTGTTCCAGCAAAGGACAGATCTCAGCCCGAAACCAGTTTGATAATGAAGCAGTCTTATCACTGACATACAATGCCCATAGATCTCATATTGTAATCAACTACATCCACCTCAGGACTGAAGATTGTTCCAGGTTTGAAAACCTGAGGGTACACTGGAGACTGGAAAGTGACCAAGACACCCTGTAATTGACGTCATAAGAAATATAAGCAAATATAAGCAAAGAGATATAAAAGATCTTGACAACCATTGGGCACTAGGCAGTCAAGCGAGGCTCAGATGGAACCAAGATGTATGAACCAATCTAAATGACTGACTAATTGACTCAGAGACCAGATAAATTGCCATCAACCTAAAAGACAAGCTTGAAGAACAATCAAATTGGTTGTTGTGCTGCCAATTTCTCTTGACATTGTTACCTCACCTCATGTCAAAATTTTAAGGCAAAAACAAAAAATCATACCTAAGAACCACTAAAAAACACAGGATGATTCAACAAAGATTGCAAATCTCTAAAAGACAGATTGAAATTCCTTGTACAATCAAAGGCAACCCCATAAGAGATCAGTAAAATAAGAACTTGTTAGAAAATCAATAATCAGGAAAGCAGAGAGAGGCACTGCAAAAAAATAGGTCTTACCAGAAAAAATGTCACTCAAGAAAAACCTGTGGTCCTTCTGGCAGAAAATCCATGAAGGAGTAGGAGAAAAACAAATGCCTTAAAGGCAAACATCTCTGAGAAAGGGGAGATCAATCACTTCTCCACTGTGTTTTGCTCAGCAAAATAGCAATTTAAGCATGATCCTAAAGCAACCTTTGCGCCATCACATGAGCCATCACAAGTTACATCTGAGACACAAACAGATCTAACAGCCAGAAAAGCATTTCTGGTAGAAATACTTAGATAAGAAGCAGATAGCTGTAAAAGAACTCCCAAAGGAGAAAGCACCAGGAACCAATAATGGTACCAGTGGAGGCATATAAACATTGTGCAGAATGGTGGCAAGAAATCTTAAAGCCACCTTTTGGAGAAATCTCTTTGTCAGTTGTATGTCCTCCATCTTGGAGAAACCATGGCATAATATCCCTGTGTAATAAAGGCATCCAAGACCTTACAGACCCATCAGTCTCATAGACATTGGCTACAAAATCTTCTTTAAGATGATATTTCGAGCTCTTGAAGACTCAATGCAAAAAGGAAGCATCCTAAGTCAAATCAAAGGATGTTTCAGAGAAAGCCTATCTACAGGTTGATCAGATATTCACCTTTTTGCGTGTCACTCACAAGTAAAGTACAGCAAAAATAATACCGCTTTATGTAGCCTTTCTGGATTTTAATGGCAGTTTTTGACAAGGTGCCCCTGGGAAAAACACTGGTAAAAGCTGCAAGACATGGGCCTGGTCCATTATTATTATCATTGTAAGAATTCTGTACATGGACACCACCTCCCAGTTCAGGCTAATTCAGAAAGGCTTTTTCATCAAATAATTTGCTACACTCAGTGGAGTGGAACAAGGCTGCCTAATTGCTCCTTGATGAAAAGACGAAGCCTTCAAGTATGTAGGAAAACTCTTTATTCCGGTCTCCTCTGTCCACCAACAGTGCAGCAACTGTCACCCCATAACATTCCAAGGTAGCCTCCTGGGGACAGCGGAAGGTACCAGGTAGGAGGAAAGGAGGGGGTACAGCGGAGGAATGTACCAACATTAAATAGTAAAGTATTGGGGGTGACATCAATAACAAATATGAGTAATTACAATTTGTAATAAAACTTATGATAATACATTGTAACACATCTTCCCCCTGCAAAATGAAAGGAAAAGATAACAAAGGAGGTTATTTGGTCATGACATAGTCTTGTTGCCAACTGGGTGTTTTGCGGATTCTCTGCATCGTAGGTAGCTCGTGTGGAGTATGCTCGTGAGATTCTATGGTGGATCTGTGATTGGATGTCTCACTATGTATGGGTTGGGATTTGGTCAATCTATCCATGCTCCACATTTGGTCATTGTCCATTATGGCTGTATTTTTTCTGATTGCTGTGATTTGCATAGGTTTGGAAAATTTAGAGTCAGAATTGCAAATTCTGGGATTTTTAACACATACCCAGTCTCCAATTCTCCATTGTGGAGTTTTTGTTCCATATTTGAGGTCGTAATGGATTTTATACTTGGTTTTGGTGAGTATTTATTTTGACTTTTGATGCCTGAACGTCGTGCATAACACTAGTACCACCTCCCAACCAGTTAGGAAAGAATTTGGTGCAGGGTTTCCTACCCTTTAATGCAGTAAAAGGGGAGACTCCTGTAACTTGATTGGGAGTGGTATGGTAAGCCCATAACATCTCTTGTATTGCCTGTTCTATTGGGATTCTGTTAACACTAGCTAACTGTATGCAACTTTTGATCATGCGGTTCATTCTTTCTACCAGGCCGTTAGCCCTGGGACAGTAGAGGGCGTTTTCAAGTGATTAACATTCAATTTATTAAGGAACTCTGTCATGGTATGAGAAGTAAATTGAACCCCATTGTCGGTGATTATGGAAGATGGAATGCCTTCCAGAACAAATGCATCTTTGAGAAATTGGATGACATAGTCAGTGGTAATCTGGTTGACCATCCTCACTACAGTCCAGTGAGAATGGTAATCTATTAAGACCAGTGCGAATCGTTTTAGGGTACTTTTGTAATTGAGCGGACCAATTATGTCAAGAGCAATCTTCTCCCAAGGTTTATCTGGTACTGATACTGGGAAGATGGGTGCTTTCCTAGTTATTTTTGACTTGTCACTATTGGCACAAGTTGAGCAGTTCTTTACCTTGTTTTCTACAATCGAATCCATGTTTGGAAACCAGTATCGTTCACGTAACCTAGCTTTAGTCAAACTTCTGCCAAGGTGACCCTCATGTACAAGATCAACAATTTTGTTTCTCAGAGGATCAGGTGGTACAATTTTGTCATTTCTGAATAGGACACCCTGCTCAATGTTGAGTTCATGACGAACCTCCCAGAATTTCCTGACATCTTCACTTACCAAATCAGAGGAAGTGGGCCAACCGTGTACCGTGTAAATTAAGAGTTGAGTCATCGTAGTGTCTTTGCTCATGCAATCTAACCATTCTTGTGAAGTGATGGTGGTGAGATTAAGTTGAAGGATGGGGTACTCAGGGGTGTCAAACTGCTCCTCCTTGTCTAAAGGACTTCTTGAAAGAAAATCTGCTGCAGAATTGTGAATACCCGGAACATATTCCACCCTAAAGCAGAAGCCCTCTAATCCAAGGATCCACTTGGCTATACGGGGAGTGTTGCATGAGTTATTTTTAGGATTGAACATGAAAATTAGGGGTTTGTGGTCCGTGCGTATGCAGAATTGAATGCCCCATAGGAAGAATTTAAAATGTTTTACACCCCAGAAACAGGCTAAGGCTTCCTTTCTATTACAGAGTAATTCATTTCTGCTTTGGTGAGTGTGCGTGAAGCAAATGCAACAATTCTTTCTCTGCCATCGATTATTTGTGAGAGAGTAGCCCCTAAGCCCTTGTTGCTTGCATCAGTAGTGAGTATGGTTTTACGATTGTGTTCAAAGTTGCATAAGTACGGAGCTGAAAGGATTGCGTTTTTTACTTTCAAAAATGAGGCTTGCTGTTCATTTGACCACTGGAAGTGAGTGTGGTTCTTTGTGAGTTCTCTCAGGTTGGAGGTTAGGTCAGCAAAATGATCTACATACTTTGCCATGAACTCTGCTAACCCTAAGAATGACTTGAGTTCATCTTTGTTTGTAGGTGCTGGGGCATCCTTTACTGCTTCTAGCAGACAGTATTTAGGTTTAAAGCCTTCCTTTGAAATGCAGTGCCCCAAATATTCCACAGCTTCCACACCTAATTGACATTTTTCTTTCTTCAATGTGAGCCCTGCCTTCTTGAATCTAGAGAAGACTTGCTTAAGAATATTATTGTGCTCATCAATGCTAGCCCCATAAATCAATACATCGTCTTGAAAGCATAATGTCTTAGGTACACCTTCTAAAACCTGTTGCATAATTTTTTGAAATACTGCCGCCGCAGAGGCCAATCCGAAAGGCATGCGACGGAACATGTATGTACCCATTGGAGTAGTGAACGCAGTGAGTCTCCTAGAGTCTGGATGTAGCTCTACCTGATGGTACGCCATGGAGAGATCCAGAACACTGAACCAAGTGGCCTCCCCCATTGTGCTTAGCATCTCGTGGATGCGGGGTAGTGGGTGCCTCTCTACCCAGATGTTGTTATTTAGGTCACGCAAGTCAATGCACATTCTGATGTCTTGGCTGTGGTTTTTTTTGCGATAACAATGGGTGCAACCCATTCCGAACAATCAATGGGTTGTATGATACCTAACCCTTCAAGTCTAGATAACTCTCTTTTCAGGGGTTCCCACATAAGATGGGGTATAGGTCTAGTTTTATGAATCACAGGTTTAGCATTATGTTTTAATTGAATTTTGTGTTGAAAGTCTTTTAGTAAACCTAAATCTTCTGAAAAGACTTCTGGAAAATCATTGGCAATGTGTTCACTGTTGCTTGAAGGAATTACAACTAAAACTTGTTCCGGATTATTAGGGTCCAGTTTAATACCCAGTTCTCTTTGATGTTGCCATCCTAATAAATTGGATCCATTTTCTACTACATATACTTTTCCCACTGTAGAACGATCTTTAAAGGAGATGAGAGATTTGATCATGCCTTTCATCGGTATGGGATCTCTATTGTATCCACTAGGTGAAATGTCTGCTTTACATAACTTATCTTGTTCTTTACCTAAGATGGATTTGAAGTCAGCAAAGTTTACCAGGGTGAAAGGAGAACATGAGTCTGCAAACATCTTAACATCTTTGCCATCAATGGATACATTGCACTCAGGATATCTTTGGTGCTTATCATCGTCACTTTCATTAATATGTAGTATGATTTTCTTGACTTGAGTTTTGTCATCAGAGGCACCATTTCCCCAAGTTTTTCTTGGGAAGCATCCACACACTCTTGCAAGATGACCCCTTTTGTTGCATTTCCTGCATATTGCTGATTTTGCTTGGCAGTTGGGGTTATTTGCTAAATGATTGCTGCTCCCACATCGATAGCATTTAAATTTGCCATTTTCTGAGTCTCCTATTTGGTTGCGCCAATTATCATTCTTAGTTTTGCCAGAATCGTTCTTTATTTTACAAACTTCTACTTCTTTAACTTCTGCTTCTTTAATTTCTGCCACTGTTCCGTTGGAATCTAGAGAATTTATTTCTTTTATGCAAATGGCCGTGTGTTCTACTGATTTGGCTATTTCAATGGCTTCTTGAAGATTAGGTTGTTTTTGTAACAATTTCCTCTGAATTTCTTTATTATTTGTACAACGTACCAGTTGGTCTCTGATTAAGGAATCATTCAGGTCATGAAATTCACAAAGTTTGCTAAGACCTCTAAGTGCTGCTACGTAAGTGGAAACACTTTCCTGCTTGCCTTGAGAACGACTGAAGAACTTATGTCTTTCCAGCACTATGTTCACTTTGTCACCAAAGTGGTTACGTAACTTTGACAAGGTGGATATGTAAGTATCATCATCCTCTTCCTCATCAGTATCATCCTCAGGTTCAGGTAATGTCCCAAATATTTTCCTGCCATCCGGTCCCAAACTGTGTAAGAGAATGTGCTGTTTCCTTAAGACACTAAACTTTTCCCCCCCAATTGCTATAAGATACGATTCAAAAATATCTTCCCATTCCTTCCATGGAACGTTGGGTTCTCCAAATTCATTTAAGAACGGTGCAGGTTGGGACATACTTGCGGCAGCCATCATAACAGTAACTTACCAATGAAAATTAGTTATACAGGAGAACGAGTCACAGTAAAATACCAAGAATGTACAGTGCAGACCACAATGAACAAATGAACTTTTGTATATATAAGAATTATTGTATATATGAAAATGCCTAAATACTAAAGCTCCCGGAAAAGGAAAACAGTGTTATGCTGCCAGAGGAACTTTTACAGAAGTTGTGCGAAATGTGCATCAAGATAATGCGGTATACGTGTAATTATAGACGCATTGAAATGAGGTGTGTGTGTCACCGTTGTCGACACACAAATAGAAATGTAAGGCTATTCCGTGGTGTGCGTGTCACCGTGGAATAGCACGCATGCAGGTAAACAAAATGCTCTGTCCAAATGAACAATGACACGCTGAAAGTATGTACCAAAACCACAAGGTGTGCGTGTCACCGTGAAAAACCGCATGCATGCTGAGGAAATCGCAATGGCATGTTGGAGATAGTGCCCCAGTACTTAAAGGTGTGCGTGCCACCGCAGAATGACACACAAGAAACCGTGACACCTTCAATACAGGTGTGTGCACCACTGTAGAATGACACGCGTATGGTGATCAACACGTGAAATGGGGCGGTAAAAGTGCACAAAATGCTTTACAGTGTACATGTCATTGCCCCTAAATTTTAAGGTGCGCGTGTCACCGTGGATGACATACAGATTGCTGAGAAATATTGAGATGTAGAGGTGTGCGTGTCACCGGCAAGTGCACACACAGCTTGTCACGAACTGCTTTCCAAAACTTCGTCAGTGCTGAGGTGTGCGCGTCACCGGTAAGTGCACACACAGGTTGACACTGATTAAGCACAAATGCCCCTTTACTTTACGGTGCGCGTGTCACAGTGAATGACACACAAATTGCTGGAAAATAGTGTAGAGGTGTGCGTGTCACCGGCAAGTGCACACACAGCTTGGCACGGAATGCTTTCCCAAACTCGCACCGCAAATGACACGCAAATTGCTGGCAAATAGTGTAGAGGTGTGCGTGTCACTGCAAGTGCACACAGAGCTTGGCACGGAATGCTTTCCTCAGCGCTGACAGAAAGCCGCCGCCCCCAGCGATGACGAGTAATAGCTCCACCCAGGCACACAGTCCCTGACAGTCACAGGATAGAACTCCTTCTCCGAGGGCCGCCCACCAGAAGATCACCACGCCTTTGAAGGAAGTGCGAAGCAGAATGATGTGGAGACAGAGTCTGTGGAGAACAAGACGCCTCGGCTTATTGCGCTGGCATAACACCGTAGAATAACGTAGGGCACCTCTGAAAGGATGTCGAAAATGCCCTTGGTCGAATGGAGCGTGAGGAAAGGGAAAGTTACCTCAACGATCTCCGTGATACGTACGTCAGGGATGAGGCGGTGATTAATGCTGAGGTGGCAAGGATGGGGATACAACCACCTTATAAGCACAAAACAACAGCAGGGAGCCAATACTGTTCTTCTAATCTCCGTTTAAATATATCGGAATGAAGAACCGGGGCAGCAATGTAAATTATCCCAAGGACACAGTACCGTTTATGAGAACTGGTGGAAAGGTCATCAGAAGGGAAGGAGCCGGTGTCTTCTGTTCCCTTTCACAGATCGTCGCCAGTGATGAAAAGTCGAAGCCTTCAAGTATGTAGGAAAACTCTTTATTCCGGTCTCCTCTGTCCACCAACCAGTGCAGCAACTGTCACCACTGAACATTCCAAGGTAGCCTCCTGGGGACAGCGGAAGGTACCAGGTAGGAGGAAAGGAGGGGGCATAGCGGAGGAATGTACCAACATTAAATAGTAAAGTATTGGGGGTGACATCAATAACAAATATGAGTAATTACAATTTGTAATAAAACTTATGATAATACATTGTAACACTACTCTACTATTCGCGCTTTACACAAAGCACCTACATAGGGAACACACAGGCTGATGAAAGCTCTTAAAAAGGCGCCCCAGCAATAGACACCTTTCCAGTCTTTGTGTTTCTATATGCCGATGTCTCCATCATGATCACCCAAAAGGCTTGCAAGCTCAACTCACAGCAACGACAGGATGCTGCAAAGAGAACAGCTTAAAAAAAAAATAGGAAAACAAAATTTATGTTTTTTAGAAAAAATCAGAAAGACAACAAAGTCTTCTGCATCAATGATACAAAGTTGAAAAAAGTGAACTCTTTCGCCTACTTGAACCTAAATGGTTCAATGACACACTATCATGGTAAACAATATCATTGACCAAAACAATGTGTCAAAAATATTGTTTGCCAAAATATTGTGTTCCAACACTTATAATGGGAATTACAACAAAAAAAAAAATTATGACAGTCATTTCGTCATAAAACATGCAAAGTAAATAGTTTTTTTATATATATATATATATATATATATATATATATATATATATATATATATATATATATATAGTCTAAAGTAATTGATAGTGAATATTTAAATATATAAAGTAAATATAACGTAAAGTAAATAGATTCCACTAATTAGCGCAGAGATACCCCATCCGGGGTGATTCATGCGCTTTATAAATGACATAAATAAATAAATAATTTATAGTACTACTTTAAATATATATTTATATGAACACACAAACATGTGAGCATGTATATGGCTCCACTGTCATTGAAGGGATAACCATTCCGCTCCTGTTTCACCGAGCTCACAGAGCCTGTCGGAAGAGGAGTGAAATTCCCTTGCGGTTTTCCCTCCGACCGCCTTGATCAAAATACGACGGTCGGCAGGAAAACTCTGAATGCCGGGCGGAAAGCCTCCGTCCAATGGTCGGAGGTTCGCAGCCAGACATCCAAATTGGCCTCTTAATATCTATTAATTATATATATATATGTAGAAACACCCTGACCCCTTAGGCCTGCTCAGGGGGTCCCACAAGGACCCCCAGGGCCCAAAAAAGAATTTGTTTTTTTATAATTTTGGCAGAATTTGCGTTGGGGTTGCGAATCCCGCCGAAAATTAAAAAAATAAATAAAGCTCATGAAGCTCATTTTAATGAGGCCCCCGGGTGGGCCAGGTCCCGGGGGCAATGTGGTTTAAATTTGCGGGGACCCGCGGGGGCCCCCGCAGCCCCAGGGACTGCCACCTCCCCAAGGCGTTGAAAATAAAGGTGTGGGCGGGTCCCAACCCCCCCCACGCTGCCCCGGGGACCGCCACCTCCCCGGGGCTAAATTAAATAAGGGTGGGGGGGGCCCCCCCAAGGCCAGGGAACCGCCACCGCCCCGGGCTAAAATCAATAATTAGTGTGGGGGGGCTTCAGCCCCCCCACACTGCCCCAGGGACCACCACCTCCCCGGGGCACTTTGTAATGAAATACGGGGGCCATTACGGACCCCCGGGCCCCGGGGACCACCACCTCCCCGGGGCTTAAAACATTGGGAGGGGGTCACGTGGCCCCCCTCCTGGAGCCCTTGATGGCCCTGTGGACCGCCACCCCCCAGGGCCGGCTCCTGCAGTGTCCCGGGGTGCCCACCCCCGGGACACTGCTGTTTGCTATGGCAGAGCGGGAGCCGTGCGGCTCTCGCCCTGTCATAGCAAGCTCTGCTTTGCTTCATTGAAGCGAGAGCAGGGAAACCTGCTCTCGCTTCAATGAAGCAAAGCAGAATTGCTTTTGAGCAAGGGGAGCTGCATGTCAGAAGCTCCCCTTGCTCAAAAGCAATGCCGGCTCCCGCAGGAGGCGGGGAGCCGGCGGGAACGTTGGGGCATTGGGGCTCCCCCCACAGTCCCCAACGGAGCGGCCAGTCCCCGGGGGATGGGGTCCCCGGGGCCAAAAGTGGCCTGGAAGGACCTCAGGACACAAGTGGACTTCCTCCTCCGAGCAGCAGTGCGCCAGAAGCCGCGTTTGCAGTGTGGTGTCAAAAGGGGCGTGGCCTCGGAACACCTCTCTGCAATCCAGCTCTGTGGCGCTTACTGGAGGTACCTGGTGGGCTAGTTGGCCCCCAGGGACCCTCAGGATTCAAGGGGACTTAATCCCTTAACTTACAACGCGCCAGGGGCGCGTTTGCACAGTGGTGCAGGGAGGGGCGGGCCTGATATAACAAGTTAGCAATCTTGCTGTGTGGGACTTACTGGAGGTAATAAAGGGGTAGTCGGCCCCCAAGGTTGATGTTGGGGGCTAACTACCCCTCCTGTTACCTCCAGTAAATCCCACACAGTGGGATTGCTAAAAGGTGTTTGGAGGCCACGCTCACCTTTCTCCACCACTCTGAAAACGAGACTGCTATGTTATAGTTAGAAATTAGCATTTAAAAAACCTTTCAAATTCACTGAAAAAACCATAGGTTTCAGGGACGTTATAGTTAGAAATTAACATTTAAAAAAACCATTGAAATTCACAGAAAAAACCATGGGTTTCAGGTTCGTTATAGCTAGAAATTAGCATTTAAAAAACCTTAGAAATTCACTGTAAAAACCATAGGTTTCAGGGACGTTATAGTTAGTTGGACATTTCACTCGTACAAAACCAGAGAAATTCCGCCGTTATAGTTAGTTCAGCTAACTATAACTCGTGCCCCCGCAATGCACTGCTGATGACGTCACATATTACATCATTCATGACATGGTCAGTGACATCACTCATGACATCACTGATGACATCTCAAATGACATCACTGATGACATCATCCATGTGAAAATCTGATGCACCTCCTCACACCCTAATATAACCTTTGATACACCCACTATAAAATACAGACTACCATTCTCGAAACCATAGACACACCAATACCAGTCACCACATACCCATTCACTGATTCCTAGGTCTACACACACATCCACTCATTCACCCATACAATCACTCATACATGCAGTCACTCATCAATACAACACTATCATATGCACTCATACACCTATACATACACTCACACACCACCACTCATCCGGAGTTAATCACACACCTAGTCAGTCATGCAAAGAATCAATCACACTTCCATTTACTCACGTATACAGTTATACACACACCACATCACTTATTCATACAGAAACAAATGCATACTTACTCTCTTATACACACTATCCATACAGCCACTCTCACAATCACTGACTCTCACGTATAGTCATTTATATACTCCAACTCTCACATACACTGCCTTTTACATATGTAGTTACTTGGACATGTACCACTGAGACATCCATTCACTCACCAACACACCCATACACACACTCACCCACCCATACAGCTGTTTCCACATGCACTCTTGAACCCATACACCCAGTGAATCAACCACTCAAACATCTATGCACAGAGTCACACACCTCCCACCCACCCCCACACACACTCAGGCACCCATACAAATACTCAGGCAACCAATCGATAACCCATATAGACACTCATGTAGCTACTGACCAACCCATGCAGCAGCTTATACAACAATAGACAGACTGATACAGACATTCACACAGTTTAGTCACTAACCCATGCATTCAGTAAGACACATTTAATCAGTCACTTAAACAGTCAGTCACGCACCTACTAAATCCTCCATCCAGACACTTATACACCCACTCATTCTTCAAAACACCTTGGCATATATATAAAACATATTTAAACTTTAAACAAACACAGTCACTGGATGATGTCATCAGTGATGTCATTTGAGATGTCATCAGTGATGTCATCAGTGATGTCACTGACCATGTCATGAATGATGTAATATTTGACGTCATCAGCAGTGCATTGCGGGGGCGCGAGTTATAGTTAGCTGAACTAACTATAATGGCGGAATTTCTCTGGTTCTGTACGAGTGAAATGTCCAACTAACTATAACGTCCCTGAAACCTATGGTTTTTTCAGTGAATTTCTAAGGTTTTTTAAATGCTAATTTCTAACTATAACGTACCTGAAACCTATGGTTTTTTCTGTGAATTTCAATGGTTTTTTAAATGCTAATTTCTAACTATAACGTCCCTGAAACCTATGGTTTTTTCAGTGAATATATATATATATATATATATATATATATATATATATATATATATATATATATATATAAATATTACCTACCGGCGGTCGCCATCTCAGCAGCTCACTGGGGGCAAAAAGCAATGCCGGCTCCCGCTGGAGGCGAGAGGCGGCCGGGATTGCGGGGGCTTGAGGCACCGCCCCTGGTCCTGAAGGAGATGGCCATGCCCCGGGGTATGTGGTCCCCGTGGCCGAAAAAGGCCCAGGAGGGGGGCCACTCACCTCTCCCTCCCTTGAAAATAAATAAGTGAAAAAAGAATTGTCCAGGCCCCGGGGGATGGGGTCCTCGGGGCTGAAATCAGCCTGGGGAGGGGGGACACACCCGCCCTCCCCTTTAAACAAGGCCTAGCCATGGGGGATGAGGTCCCCTGGGCCAAAATCAGCCTGTGGAGGGGGGCAATGCATCACCTCCCTTTTTATTTGATAAAAAAAAAAAAAATGGGTCAGTCTCCGGGGGATGGGGTCCCCGGGGCCCAAAAGGGACAAGGGAAGGGGGGCCACACAGCCCCCCTTCCTTAAATTTTTTTTTCAAAGCAAAGCCGGCAACTCGCCGGAGGCCCCGCCTCCTTTCTCCACTACTCTGCAAACGAGCCTCCAGGCACGCTCTTGGTTGGGGGATGAAGTCCACTTCGCTGCTGAGGGTCCTTAGGGGCCAACTAGCCCACCTTTTACCTCCAGTAAGCCCCACACAGTGGGATTTCTGAGAGGTGGTTGGAGGCCACGCCCCTTTTTCCACCACTCTGCAAACACGCCTCTCGGCACACTGCTGGTGGGGCGATTAGGTCCCCTTGCATCCTGAGGGCCTGAGGACTAAAGTGGACTTCATCCCCCAAGCAGCAGTGCGCCAGGAGGCGCGTTTGCAGAGTGGTGGAGAAAGGGGGCGTGGCCTCTGGCCACCTCTCAGCAATCCAGGTGTGTGGGGCTCACTGGAGGCAACAGGAAGTCTAGTTGGCCCCCAGGGACCCTCAAGAGGCAAGGGGACTTCATCCTCCAAATAGTAGTGCTTCTGCTCATGTAAAGCGCTCTGATACCTCTGGGTCTAGCCAGCGCCATATAAAACCTTTCAAATAAATAAAATAAATAAGTAGTGCGCCAGGAGGTGCATTTGCAGAGTGGTGTAGAAAGGGGCGTGGCATGCGACCACCTCTCAGTAATCCCACTGTGTGGGGCTTACTGGAGGTAACAGGTAGGCTAGTTGGCCCCCAAGGACCCTCAGTCGCGAAGGGGACTTAATCCCCCAACCAAGAGCAAACCAGGAGATGCATTTGCAGAGTGGTGAGAAAGGGGGCATGGCCTGCTATCAGAACCCAGCAATCCTGCTGTGTGGGACTCACTGGAGGTAATAGGAGGGGTAGTTGGCCTCCAAGGACGTCCTTGGGGGCCAACTACCCCTCCTGTTACCTCCAGTAAGTCCCACACATTGGGATTGGGATTGCTAAGAGGTCTTTGGAGGCCATGCCCCCCTTTCTCCACCACTCTGCAAATGCGCCTCCTGGCACACTACTGGTTGGGGGTTGAAGTCCACTTTACTCCTTAGGGACCTTGGGGGCCAAGAAGCCCTCCTGGTACCTCCTGTAAGTCCTACGCAGTGGAATTCCTGAGTGCTGGTTGGAGGCCCAGCCCCCTTTTTCCACCACTCTGCAAACATGACTGTTAGTTAAAAAACCTTAGAAATTCACTAAAAAAGCCAAAGGTTACAGGGTCGATATAGTTAGCAAATAGAATTTAAAAAAAAACCTTAGAAATTCACCAAAAAAACCAAAGGTTACAGGGACATTATAGTTAGGCTGACATTTCACTCATACAAAACCAGAGAAATTCAGCCATTACAGTTACCTGAGTTAACTATAACTTGCGCCCCCGCAATGCACTTCTTATGACCTCACATATTACATCACTCATGACATGGTCAGTGACATCATCCATGACATCAATGATGACATCTCAAATGATCTTCCAAGTACTCTGAGTACAAGAGACTCCTTTATTTGTCATGTGTCCGCATCTGCTGCCAACCTTTCGTCTCACTATGAAATAAGGAGCCTTCCTCTAGCTAATGAGGGAATTGATAACGCGCCTGCAGAGAAACGGATAAACAGCATACTAACAGTCTCAAAATGTGGCCTAATGTCAAGCTAAGTTATCTCAAATAATCAAATGGAAGCATGTTGTAACATTATTAACCATTAGGAAAGCAAGCTGTCATCATTATAACGCACATATTCAATAAATGGGAATACATGGGTCATTTATTCACTTTAAAATCACTACATTGTGATTTTTAAACATGCACCGCAATCGTATCCACGATAATGCATAAAAAAGTGACGCACGTGCTCGGCAACGTTTCAATTCTTTTTGCTCAGATCTAAGAGTAAATTGGCTTTGTGTCCTGCACCAGTGCATAGTGTGGTACTTATGAGCATTTTTAGTATCATAGGCAATTCCCTTGTTATAAATAATGAGAGAAAAGGCACAAACATTATTTATGAAGAAATATGAGCTTGTCAACCGAATCTTGTAGTATTTTATAGAGATCTCTTCCACGTTTCGCAGCACTTTTTAAAGTTAAGTATGTAATTGCTGGTGAAATATAGATATTGAAGACATTAAGGATCAAATCAGAAACTAAGTCCCGGACTATGTCTGCATTATTAACCAGGGATCCGCCCTGTTAGAATGGGGGCTGTTCATAACACTTTACTAGAATGCCATAGCTGTTTTTATCAGATATGGCCGTAGGGGATATATGTTTCAGAAAGCTAATTTCTCAGCTTGGTGATTCATCCTCTCGATGAAATTGACAATTAGAGTCGAAGCATGTACTGGCTTATTCGATGCCATGATGTGAGAAAGCTGCTCCCGCTTTCCAATGTGCAAATAACATGTTAAGAGCCTCCATGTGACGCCGCACAGCATGCCAGGCGCAGGTGCAGTTGACACCACTCCGCTACGTGTGCAATCTGCAGTTTGGTAATCGGGCAGTGTGAGGAATAAATTTATTGGCAAGTCCATTCTAGGGCAAATTTATATACACCTTTTAGATCAGCTCAGACGTATGCAAAGAACACCTTCACCTTCAACAAAAATAAAAATCAAGTAGGTTTATTTTTAGCGAAAGGAGTAGGCAATCCACCCATTGCACTACGCAACGAAGCTATGTGTGTACATACAGAATTTATAATATGCGAGAATCCTACTTTGTTTTAACAACCTAATGCTGTATTCCTGAGCTTCTGTCATTTATGTGAGTGCCCAAACTGACGACTTATAACAACTACAGGGGACCCGTGATTCACTGCATGACATGTTACACATGGAATGTCTGCAGTCACTAATCAATCCGTCTTCGTAGGCGGTTCTTTATCCGTTATAATATGCTAAAAACATTATGAGGTCATTTTCACCATCTGTTATGCCAAGAACTGTCGTTTAACTCTAGTGTCGATTTTATTCATTAGACCTAAAAATAAAAATAAAAATTTTAACTTGTGTAATGTAATCCTGTAGTCATGTAAAGTGCTCCAATTTCCTGGGGCCGAGTTTGCGCTATAAACAACTGCAAAAACAGTCTGTCCATTCAGTGTGAGCGTGGCCTGTTAGGATGAGAGGTTCGAAGGAAGACAGTCTGGAACTATCAGCACATGGGTCCTCTAAGAGAGGCTCCTACGCTCAGTCGTATTCACTACTAATGTGTGGAACATGGAGTCAAGAATGGGAATACGTGTTCCACCCTACTAATATTATTGTGCGATATGTTATATAATATCTACAACAGCATCTAGGAGTAAACTTGTAATGCTTGATGCAATGATCTGGAAAGTTTGAAACCTGGATATGCGCAAGCAATGGTTAACATTGTGAAATCAGTTCATGCAAATTAGACCTTGAGATATTAAAGGGTTTGATTAGAAAATGCATTGTACCTTGATGCTTTTGCATATAATTACAAAATTGCATGAAGCATTGATGCCAGTTTCTGAGGATGTTAAAGTGACATGTCATGTGAGCAGCAGATAAGCCATTCTTCCTAAGTATCCAGTGTATTTGGGGTGGCACAGTGGTGAGAAACGAGGAGTTAGGAAGCTACCCAGAGCAAATGCCGGTGGTTTAGACTATTTGCAAGCAATCCTCCCATCACCTTTTGTGTGTTTGCTATGCACTCCCTAAATGGCCAAGGGTATGCCCAGGCATGGTCCCTTGCTCATTGCACCACAGGATCCAAGCTATTTGTCAGTGACAGGGTCTAGTAATGCAGACACAGATCTGAGGTTGCTTATGTTCCCATCTTCAGGAGACCTCACCTGGCAGTTCGGGATAGACTGTTGCCATTAGAAGAAAGGATAGTACTGATTTGCATATAGTGGGTCTTTGTCTAGAGTTGCATAGTGGGTACAGAATGATTAGTTGGAATGCTATCCAAAACAATTGCCAGCAGGTTAGACTATTTCCAAGGATTCCTCCCATCACCTTATGCATGTTTGATGTAATTTCCCTAAGTGGCCAAGTATATGCCTAGACATGGGATCCTTGTTCACTGTGCCCAGGGAGCCAAGCTATACCTCACTGACAAGGCCAAAACCAGTCCGTGGTTGCTTGTGTTCCCTTGTGCAGCTGACCTTACTTTGCAGCTTTGGATGGACTGTACCCATGAGGAACAGGGTCGGTACGGATTTGCAGAAGGGCAGATGTAGTGTAAGTATTTGCATGTATGTCTTCTAATTATATTGTAAAATGTGAAATGTAGAGTTGTCATCAGTAGCGGCTGGTGTGCGGGTGGAGTGGCGGGGCAGGAGGCATGGGACAACACCTGGTGGCCCACCGCCCCCGGCAGCCCTCCCACCCCCATGGACCACGCCTGAAACCTCGGCATCGTACTCGACTCCGCCCTTTCCATGACCCGACAGGTCAACGCCGTCGCCTTGAGCTGCTTCAACACCCTCCACATCCTCCGAAAGACCTTCAAATGGATCCCCCCCGAATCAAGGAAGATTGTCACCCACACACTCATAACCAGCAGACTGGACTAAGGAAACGCCCTCTACGCCGGGATCAACAAGTCCCTGCTCCACAAACTCCAGAACATACAGAACACAGCAGCCAGACTCAGCCTTGGCATCCAGTGAAAAGAACACATCACCCAACACCTGCGCAACCTCCACTGGCTCCCCGTCGAGCAGAGAGTCACTTTAAAGATACTCACCCACACCTACAAATGCCTCCACAACACCGGACCCCAGTACCACAACGAAATAATCACCTTCCATGCACCCAAGAGAAACCTCCGATCCGCCGACCTCACCCTCGCCAAAACCCCACGTTTCCGCAGTACCAGAACAGGTGGAAGAGCCTTCTTCTACATCGCGGCCTAGACCTGGAACGAACTCCCAGTCGACATCAGATGCGCCCCCTCCCTGAACATCTTCAGGAAGACACTCAAGACCTGGCTCTTCGACTGAGCAGAGCTGCTCACCCCCACCCAGTGCCTTGAGACCCTCACGGGTGAGTAGCACGCTTAAAACTCCCTGATTGATTGATTGATTGATTGAGATGACGGCTGGGCTATGTGTATTTCTCCTAGACAGCCACACACAATGGAGAGCTTAAGTGTGCCTGGATGGCCCATCACTGGCAGGATGGGAGGGAGGGGCAGGGCCCAGCACCACTTTTACTTGAATAGGTTGTGTTCTGTCTCTACACAAAGGGCTATATACCCCTTATAGTTAGTCTGGACCCAGGGCGGCATGGCACCTGTGCACTTCAAAGGTATGCCTTCAGAAGCTTCTCCCCACTTTAAAAGCACAACAGGGTATAAATATTGGATCTCAAACACCACTTCTTCAGTATACTTCTGGAGAATATGCATACTCCTATGTGGGAAAATACAAGATTTTCCTATGTATTTCTATAAGAAAAGGTTGGAAAGGGATGCGGTATTGAACAGGAGGCTGACAAAGCCTGGGGAGAATATTGCAGTGATCTTTGCTGCACATGTTAGTCAAGTGTAACATTTGTAAGTGAGGCAGTGAGCTTTGAGTTTTAGCATTGCATGCATTGTTCTAGCATTATGTGCCTACTTTGGTTTGCTAAGATGGCTGCCAGAAGTGTTTTTGCAGTCAAGATGGCAGTGGCCAGGATACCAACTGCAATTTTTCAAGTGTAAGGCAAGCAGTGAGTAGGTGAGAATATTTACACTGCTGTCTGATAGCTAACTTAGCTCTGCTGCTTTTAAAACTGCTTCTTTCCACATACACCACAGAGGCATTTAATCCTTTGTAGATGTGGGGGGAATGGTCTTGCTCCTTGTTGAGTATATGATTGTTGTTTGTATCATCCTAATAGGAAGCAAAGAAAAGGTGGCACAGGTGAATGACCTTATGAGGGTGGGGGATATGCAAATATTAAAAAGCATAGATGAGAAAGGAAGGTAACTGTGGGATGTGAAGTTAAGGACGATCAGCAAGGCAGGAGCCCAGCTTGACCCACTTTTCCTTGTTGCAATGCAAATACCTCACAATCTGATTGTCCATAGGCACCAGGGGCTCACTGCAGTCTGTTAATGATTTTGTGTTACTAGACTGTGTGATAAGCAGAGCTTGGTTCACAATTTCCCAGCGTTCAGATGTTGTGCACCATTGCAACAATGATTTCACAATGTAGCCCACCTACATTTACTGTATGCTTGATTCACATAAAACACAACAGAATCAAAAACTTGCCAGTGCAAAGAAAGGAAAATTGCTAAACTAGCGCCAATGTAATATTTTGATATCCAGCACATATACATATTATTGGTTCCACAGCAAATTAATTCACAACGTTGGCCCTTTCTTGCTCAAGAGAGATGTGGTCCTCACCCTTCAAAAAGATTTAGAGCTCACAAATAGGACAAGTCTTAATAAAGGCATTAGGGAGCCAACCAAATAGAACGCATCATTATTCTTCACTGAGGATGTATGAGTCACAGCTTACAATTTCCATTGTAAGCTGTAGGCCTTAACTAGATTGAACATGAGCTATTGCCTTGACGGGCATTCTTATTATATTTTGGCATAACTGTGCTTCTTTAGTGAAATGGTTGATGTTTTGCAGAATCAGCTTCATGAGGCATGTGAACCATTGGAAGCCAGGGTTCAGAATTATTTAAGCTACTAGAAGGTCTTCTGCCCTTGGTGTTGATGGTGGGTATGCACGTGCAGCAAAGAAAGCATAACTCAGGCAGCGGAGGCCCTCTGCATAAGAAAGAAGAGCATGTGCTCTTTGGTCTCAAACCTCCTGCCTGTTCTGAGGTATTCAAAATCCCTTCATCAGCACCTTGTGCCCAGGCCCCATGTTTATGGGCTCCATGTATCAGGGGGCCCAGAACTTGATGTGCGTAACCTTTGGCTGTGCACATTAGGCGCTTGGTGAAGATCATGGCGTTCAGGCACAGCAAGAATCCAGCACCAGAGCATTCTGTGCACTCGCTTTGGACATATGCAGCAGGCTCTCGGTGCAGGCCCCAGTGCATAGTGGGCTCTGGCCATAGGTTATGACTTATGGTCATGTTCTATGCCCAGCCCCTCTCCCCCAGAACCAATTACATATGTGTCCTGATTCACAAAGCTTTTCTGTGAATGGTTGTGCCTAAATCATGTGTTAGGTGTGAAGTACATCTGGTTGAAAATTGAAACCTGTTTCACAAAGCATTCTTTGTGATAAAGACTGAAGAATAACGTACTCATGAATCTCCAGGAGTAACTGAGAGACCTGTTACAATTTTTGTTTCCATGAGTAAGCATCTCTTACTCCTGAAAGTTGACGAGTCAATCACACAAGCCTGGACATAACCACTCACACATAATGTTGTGTCAATTAGGCCTAGATGCCCAGGTGTGATTCACATATAAAACAGAAGTAAGACAAATGCCAGGTGCATCCCCAGGAAAGAAAACAAATGCATGTGTATGTGGGAAAACATAAGTGGACTTCTGAGATCTGTAGTCCCATTCTAGAACTCCCACACATGCATCAGAACTTTGTACTTTCAAGCTGCAGTTTTTTAAACATACTTTATTGATTTTATGAAATGTCGTGTCGCGTGTAAGCATTGATACAGTCGATACATAGGCAGCTCCCCAGAAAGCGAGTGAACATGAGTATAACTATGCATTCGGATTACATTCCGAAGATAGATGCCTACCCATGTGAGGTATTGACATTTTAGTATCAGCCTATTGTAGTAACTCGTTTACTGGCTAATTGTCAATCAAGGTCAAGATAAAAACAAAACAATCCCATGCAACCTACCCCCCTCCCTCTAGTCTGGCTCCCCCCTGACTAAGATAATTCGGGCCCGGGATTCAGCCTTGTCCACCTGTATTCACCATGTTGGAGTCCCAAATGGAGGGGTACAGCCCAACTCACCGGTCCCCGTGTCGGGCAGGGAGGCAATCCCAGCCTTGCATTGGAGGAGGGGCGTATGCCCTATGTGTGGTGTGGTACAGGGGGTTCGATTGTGAGTGCCTCCAGCATCAGATCCCATTCCATGGAGATCGGTGTTTTCTGCAGCCCCCGATACTCCTCCCTCCTGATGACTGCACTTTATGCCCTACCCCAGCGGACTGCTTCCCCATGCCAGGTGTGTACTGTTGGGGGAAGGGCTGATTTCCACCTCCTAGTGATGGAGCGCTTCGCTATAAGTAGAGTTAGGTCAGCAAATCTGAGCTGCACTTTCTGTGACTTAGGACGACGGTATAGCCCCAGTATACAATGCTCCACTGTGTCCCAGCTAGAGATTCTTGTTATGTTTCCTATTATATGTGCAATCTCGGACCAGAACCCCCTAAGGCGTGGGCATGTCCACAGCATATGCAGTATGTCTGCGTCTTCTGCCTGGCATCTTGGGCAGCAAACCCGTGCATTGGGGTACATGCAGTTTAGATGGTGCGGGTGAGATAGGCCCTGTGGAGAATCATGTATTGTATTAACTTGAATTTGGCGTTACGGGACACCCTCTTAGGGTATTCCAGTAGAGAGGACCAGTCCTTGTCCGTTAGATCCCTGCCCAGGTCTCTGGCCCACTTCTCCCTGAATATCGTGAGGGAGGTCTCTACGTGTGCTCAGGCGCCCCTGTATAGCCATCTTATAAAGTGGCGTCCTTCACCCATCAGGTATACAGCATGTATCAGTTCGTGTGTCAGGGGCTCCTCGCCACCTGGTGCCCAGTGCTTCTTAACATATCTGACGATAGCTGCATGTAGAATAAAGAGAGAGCGCGGGATTCCCTGTTTCCGAGCAAAATTATTGTGGTTCATCAGCGCACCATACACAAATCGCGCCCCCACTGTGGAGACCCACTCCCGTGACCAACCAAGTATACTCCGCCTAGTGACCAGCCCAGTGGGTGTGGGGATTCCAAGTAGTGGAGTATTAGGGGCATAGGGGAATCTCTGATTTGTGTATTGTAAGGCCTTTTTCCAGTATGTGAGAGCTATTCATAACAGGGGGGACTCAGGGGGAATCCTACTCTAGTAGTAGGGTGTGAAGGGCACCCCGGCTCAAAGATTGTGCTGTGTAGCCCAGTTCGTGCAGGTTGCGCCATGCAAGTCAGTACGAAAGCCATTGCAGTTGGCTTGCAAAGCAGTAGGCACGAAAATCCGGCACCCCCAAACCCCCTCTGTCGATCCCCAGCTGCAGTGTGGCTAGCCCCACCCTTCTGCGGCCCATTCCCCAGATGAGATCCGATAGGAGTGAGTCCAATGTTTTAAAAAGGGAGGTAGGACTCAGTACTGGCACATTTGTAAAGAAATACAGCAGGCGGGGGAGCACAACCGTCTTAGAGATGGCTATTCTGCCCATCACCGAGAGAGGCAGCGACACCCAGAAGGATATCTGGGTGCATAGTGCCTTAGCCGCCCTCATCAGGTTGCCCTCTAATAAGTCCAGTGGGGTCCTATATATTTGGATACCCAGATATTTGAAAGTGCTTGGAGCGACTGAGAGAGACCTGCCCAAACTTAATGGTCTCTGGGCGCTCTCCTGGGTGAAAAAAGAACGCATGGGGCTTCTTCTCATTTATGGTTAGGCCCGAAATGCGTTCGAACTGTTTGAAAATACGCAGTATGGGCTCTAGGTCGCCCGTCAGGTCATGAGTGTATAGTATGAGATCTTCCGCATATGCTGATAGTACATGTGTTGTTTTGCCCAGCCAGATCCCTATTTTCTCTGCTTCCTTCTGGAGCCTAATAGCGAGGGGTTCAAGCGCCAGCACGAACAACAATGGTGATAGAGGGCAAACCTGCCATGTGCCTCTGCACACTGGGTAAGGCCGCGAGTTATGGGCTCCAGATCAGGCTCATGCCATAGGGACCGTGTACAACAGCTTGACCCATTTCACATACCCCAGTGGGACGCCAAACTTGCCCATAACCTTTAACATATATTCCCAATTAAGGGTGTCAAAAGCTCGGCGCAAATCAAGGGAAATGCACCCAGCACCCAGAGAGTCACGAGGAGTGGCCTCCATGACATGGTAGAGACGTCTGATGTTCAGGGAGGTACTACGGGCTGGGACGAAGCTTCTTTGGTCAGTGTGGATAAGTTGCGGCAGGTAGGGCAGTAGCAGACGGGCCAAGATTTTGCTTAGAATCTTATACGCTGTAGCTAAAAGCGACAGTGGCAGGTAGCCCGACATGTCCGATGGGTCCCTGCCCGGTTTAGGAAGGGAGGTGACCAAGGCCTGCATGGTAGTGGGGGGTAGGCTAACAGTATCCATGGCCATTTGGTATAGCCGCTCCGGGTGGGGGATTAATTTGTCCGAGAAGGTGTCATAGAACTCCGCCGGCAGGCCATCAAGGCCTGGAGCCTTATTGCGTGGGAGTTCTCGGATGGCTTCCCTAATTTCAGTTTTGGTAATTGGGCCGGTCAGGTCTTTTTGGTCTGCCTTTGAAAGTTGGGGATAGTTTAGATCGTGCAGGAAAGCTTCCATGGGCACTCCCGCTGTATCCCCAGAGGCCCTGTATTGTGCCTCGTAGTATTCAGAGAAGGCCGAATTTATTTCCTGTTGTGTGTTCACTGTGGTGCCGTCTAACAGGACTATCTTGTGTATAGGGGTGGGGGTCGCATCTTGCAGTAGCTGTGCCAGGAGCGCTCCTGATTTATCTGTCTCTGCATGCTTGAGCTGGGTATAGGATTGGTAATCCATTACTCGAAGGCGCTGGAGCAATTCAGCGTGCTGTATGTGTGCCTCTTGCAACGCCTCCTTTTCAGAGGGGTCGCTGACTGCATCCTGCTCAAGCCTATTCAGAGTGTCCTCTACCGTCTTAAGGTGATTGTGGATCTCCTGTCTGGCCCCCACTGTGGTGCTGATAGCAGTACCCCAAATTACAGTCCTGAACACATCCCATTCTATGAGGCGTGAAGACGCCGAATTGGCATTCTCACTGAAGTAATTAGTGATGACCGAAGCCATAGTGGCTTGGCAGACAGCATCCTCCAACATCTGTGGCCATGTACTTTCAAGCTGTATGTAGCCCCAGAAAGGACTGAAGGGGCAATGCAGGTAGGAAGACAAAATTGAATAGCCACAAACTTCAGGGACCTGTCATCTTTTTATCAGGGTGGCCCAAACCCATCAGCCTTTTCACCTCTTAAACTGTACATGGCACTGAAAAGGTACTGAAAGGCTAGTGTGGGCAGAAAAAAGGAAGGAGCAGCCACAGACTTCAGTTAGCTGTTGTCATTCCCATTCCGAGGCCTCAGGCACCAATCTTTCATTATCCTCTCAAAAAGCTTTAATACAAATCAAGCAATCTCCTCTTGCTTTGATACTCACATGCCACTTTTGACATTATACTTACTTATTTTGTTCTTCACATTTATGCCCCTGCATTGTTATTATTGTCTGTGGTCACCCACCATACCCATTCACAACAGATGCATAGGTAGCATACCAAAATTAGTTCACATTTCTTTTCAAACAAAAATCCAAAATTATGCTTCTTGGTAATCATTTGTAGTACATCACAATCTTTTATTATAAAAATATATAAATTGCAAATATTTCACAATATTATATCACATACCTGAAAGGGCCATTAAAACATATTTAATCAATGATCTAACTTTATTAAAGCAGGACCTTTGTTTGCGACAAATCACTGGTAACTCATGAAATGCATGGAGAGTACAAGAAGAGTGCACTGTTTGAATGGGAATGCCCTCTGCAAAGTAAACAGGCATGTACCCCTGACCTGAGTACCCGACTGCCTGTCAAACTATTGTCCTTGCATTTTTCCCTGGTGTCTCAACTAGTGTGTGCACAGAAGGCTTGGCCTATCCCCCACAATGCAAGGTCTTGTGACCTCAAGGGGTCAAACCAAGCATGCCCCCTTAGGAGGCAGTGGAATACTGTCCATCTCTGCAGTGTAACATGCTTTGTGAATCTGCAGTGTGACTAGACCTTTTTCTCATTGTCAGTGATATACGGTCTAGTGACACAACCTTCCACTGTTATGTGAAACCTAGATCCTTGTTCTGAAGTTCACTGGGCATGTTCAGTAAGTGTGATTGTACAGTATGTGTGTAACAATTGTTTGTTAATAGGACTTAGGGTGAGTCTGAGTACTGAGGCCAATGACATCCATTTTTGATGTCTTTGGTTTAGCATGGTAGTAGCTAGATGGCGAGGATAGCTTCCACAGAGAGTAGAAGCATATTGCTTGCATTACTGTGGCAGAAGGGTGGAGTCTCAGTCATTGAAATGAGGAGGGCGGAGACATTGCTACCTTTTAAAAGTCCATGAGGACATTGCTAGCAAAGGACTACTGATTTGTTCTTCGTGATTACCCCCGTTTGGTGGATGGGAGGGTGAGGGTGGGACTGCAGTTTCTGCTGTTCAAGTTGAGGAAGTTTCTAGGAAAGGGTTGCTCTTTTTTTCTGTCCCTGATTGCTGCTTCAGGAAGGCTGATGACAGCCATGTGTAGAGGACTCACATTTCATGTGTCAATATTTTGAGTACTTCTGCTTGGAGACAGCCCCATTGCTACATGCTGTGAGAGAAATCATTTTGCACAAAGGCTGTGTCTAGAGAGTAGTCTGGAAATGACATTTGAAAGAGAACCAACTAAACCAGTTATGAAGCCATATCCTTTGTATGGAAAATGTGTATAAAAGTGGTATTCAAACCACACCATTTTGTTCCAGCCTCACGTTCCTCTTGATCAAGGAAGAGAGTGCTCCATAGAGTACTTAAGAGCTGCTATGCAGCCAGGGCTGGTGTTTGCCTGAAGCCAGTCTCCTCATCATGTGAAGTCAAACATTTCTGCTGGAGAAGATGAGAAGGAAACAACCTTTACCACACAGTGCAATTACCACAAAGGGGCCGATTCCGATCTCGGTCGGAGGCGCACCCAATACCATTCGGTCGGGAAAAAAGCCATGCGAAAGCCTGTTTCCCGACCGATCCGTACAGCACACCGAACGAGCAAGTACGATGCGCACAACAGCAAAGAATCCGGCCAAGCCGTACTCACCCAAACCAGGTCCTGTTCTCCGACCGAGGCGAATCCGGAAACGCCGAATCGAGTCGCACGGAAGGAAAAATGCAGCCCCGTCCGGCCGGACAAGTACGATGCGCTTTCCGTACGCGCCGAACCCGTCGCTACGCACGGCACGTCAAAGCATCCGGGAGAGGCAGCACATAAGCTCCGATTCGCACCACAACACGATCCACGGCTCCGAGACGAACACGGCAGCGACGAGGACGACGCGAGGCGGCGAGGACGAGGCGAAGCGGCGAGGACGAGGCGAAGCGACGAGGACGACGCGAAGCAACAAGAAGGACGAACGACACGAACCAACCATGAATCCCTTCGTCCCGATCATACCAATATTCTACATTTACTACCGGAACAGGCACGGACGCGTACGGCGCAGAAGGTAAGCCAGACACCAACCACAAAACACATACAACACGTACACGACACATCACACACACACAGAGGGATGCAGAATATACTTACACCAGCAACAGCAGCACCATAGGGGCGGGATGCCCATCACCAATGCCACATATGCACACAGGGGCCTGAATGCGCACCACCACCCCTACCCAGGGGTGGCATGATGCCTACCACCACTACCACCCTCACCCAGGGGGGCAGGATGCCTACCACTACTACCACCCTCACCCAGGGGGCAGGATGCCTACCACTACTACCACCCTCACCCAGGGGGCAGGATGCCCACCACTACTACCACCCTCACCCAGGGGGGCAGGATGCCTACCACTACTACCACCCTTAGCCAGGGGGGCAGGATGCCTACCACTACTACCACCCTTAGCCAGGGGGCAGGATGCTTACCACTACTACCACCCTTAGCCAGGGGGGCAGGATGCCTACCACTACTACCACCCTCACCCAGGGGGTCAGGATGCCTACCACTACTACCACCCTTAGCCAGGGGGGCAGGATGCCTACCACTACTACCACCCTCACCCAGGGGGGCAGGATGCCCACCACTACTACCACCCTCACCCAGGGGGGCAGGATGCCTACCACTACTACCACCCTTAGCCAGGGGGCAGGATGCTTACCACTACTACCACCCTTAGCCAGGGGGCAGGATGCCCACAACTACTACCACCCTCACCCAGGGGGGCAGGATGCCTACCACTACTACCACCCTTAGCCAGGGGGCAGGATGCTTACCACTACTACCACCCTCACCCAGGGGGGCAGGATGCCTACCACTACTACCACCCTCACCCAGGGGGGCAGGATGCCCACCACTACTACCACCCTCACCCAGGGGGGCAGGATGCCTACCACTACTACCACCCTCACCCAGGGGGGCAGGATGCCTACCACTAATACCACCCTTAGCCAGGGGGGGCAGGATGCCTACCACTACTACCACCCTCACCCAGGGGGGGCAGGATGCCTACCACTACTACCACCCTTAGCCATGGGGGCAGGATGCTTACCACTACTACCACCCTCACCCAGGGAGGGCAGGATGCCTAAAACTACTACCACCCTCACCCAGGGGGGCAGGATGCCCACCACTACTACCACCCTCACCCAGGGGGGGCATGGTGCCTAACACTACTACCACCCTTAGCCAGGGGGGCAGGATGCCTACCACTACTACCACCCTTAGCCAGGGGGGCAGGATGCTTACCACTACTACCACCCTTAGCCAGGGGGGCAGGATGCCTACCACTACTACCACCCTCACCCAGGGGGGTCAGGATGCCTACCACTACTACCACCCTTAGCCAGGGGGGCAGGATGCCTACCACTACTACCACCCTCACCCAGGGGGCAGGATGCCCACCACTACTATCACCCTCACCCAGGGGGGCAGGATGCCTACCACTACTACCACCCTTAGCCAGGGGGAAGGATGCCTACCACTACTACCACCCTTAGCCAGGGGGCAGGATGCTTACCACTACTACCACCCTTAGCCAGGGGGGCAGGATGCCTACCACTACTACCACCCTCACCCAGGGGGGCAGGATGCCTACCACTACTACCACCCTTAGCCAGGGGGGCAGGATGCCTACCACTACTACCACCCTCACCCAGGGGGGCAGAATGCCTACCACTACTACCACCCTTACCCAGGGGGGCAGGATGCCTACCACTACTACCACCCTCACCCAGGGGGCTGGATGCCTACCACTACTACCACCCTCACCCAGGGGGCTGGATGCCTACCACCACCCTTAGCCAGGGGGGGTGGATGCCTACCACTACTACCACCCTCACCCAGGGGGCAGGATGCCTACCACTACTACCACCCTTAGCCAGGGGGCAGGATGCCTACCACTACTACCACCCTCACCCAGGGGGGCAGGATGCCTACCACTACTACCACCCTTACCCAGGGGGGCAGGATGCCTACCACTACTACCACCCTCACCCAGGGGGGCTGGATGCCTACCACTACTACCACCCTCACCCAGGGGGGCTGGATGCCTACCACCACCCTTAGCCAGGGGGCTGGATGCCTACCACTACTACCACCCCCACTCATAGGATGGACAATGCATGACACAACCAGCACACCACAACCTAGGGAATGCAAGAAGAAGACATCCCCCCAACACCATGACAAGCGTGTGTAGACTGTGTCAAATGCCTACAACACCGAACATGACTTTGAACATACAATGTGACCCCCTAGCACATGTGCCACACATATATGTGTGTGGCACCCACAATGCAAGCAGGCCATGACCATTGTGGCAATGGGGTCCAAACCCCCATCATCACAGTGACCAAAAGGTAAGTGTGGGGTCCATAGCTGAAGCACATTTTGAACATTGTGGCAATGGGGTCCAAACCCCCATCATCACAGTGACCAAAAGGTAAGTGTGGGGTCCATAGCTGAAGCACATTTCGAACATTGTGGCAATGGGGTCCAAACCCCCATCATCACAGTGACCAAAATGTGAGTGTGGGGTCCATAGCTGAAGCACACTTTGAACAATGTGGCAATGGGGTCCAAACCCCCATCATCACAGTGACCAAAAGGTAAGTGTGGGGTCCATAGCTGAAGCACATTTTGAACATTGTGGCAATGGGGTCCAAACCCCCATCATCACAGTGACCAAAATGTAAGTGTGGGGTCCATAGCTGAAGCACACTTTGAACAATGTGGCAATGGGGTCCAAACCCCCATCATCACAGTGACCAAAAGGTAAGTGTGGGGTCCATAGCTGAGGCACATTTTGAACATTGTGGCAATGGGGTCCAAACCCCCATCATCACAGTGACCAAAATGTAAGTGTGGGGTCCATAGCTGAAGCACATTTCGAACATTGTGGCAATGGGGTCCAAACCCCCATCATCACAGTGACCAAAATGTAAGTGTGGGGTCCATAGCTGAAGCACATTTCGAACATTGTGGCAATGGGGTCCAAACCCCCATCATCACAGTGACCAAAAGGCAAGTGTTGACAAAGTAAGAGGTGCAACTGGCAAACTGCATGGATGATTCCTGGTCACAGAACAAGAAACACATCAGTGGCAAAGTAGTGTATGTGTCCCATTGCAACATAAATTGGGGGAGCCAAATCCTGCAGTGCAAATAAGACATAACTTTGGCCATGTGCAGACAAACAACACCCATGGGGGCTGACACCGTCAACAATCATCAATGACACAATGACAGAAGTGACCATCCGAATGCAGACCCACATATTTGCACCAATGGGCACACACATGCAGATACCCTGTGGAGACTGCAGATGTGAGGCGAACAGATACCATACCATGGCAGCAATGGGACACACAATCAACAATTAGCAACAAATGAGGGCTCCCGTCCCATCAGCCTGGTCATGGAAGTGCCAACGGAATCATCAGCACAGATCCAACACACTTGTATAGCAATGTTGCACTGACAACACAGATGAGTCCTTCCCCATTGATGCCCAAACCTGCATGTTCACTGGAGATGGCCACACGGTCAGGGAAGTAGACGAATAGAACAATGGCAGGCACAACAGATGTGCAGGGGTGGAAGCCACAGATGTGAAGTTGCCAATCTAAGTAGGAAATCTCATTGCCAACTACTGAACACATGACACCCTCAGATGCTGCTATGGATGACATGGATACACCACAGGATAGGACACATAACCCCTGGACCACATGGGTTCCTGCACAGTAACACTTCATTATCATGAGACCAAATATCACCATCACTGCAGCAAGGGCATTGTTAGCATCATCAACATCATGTACATCAGAAGCAAAAGCACTAGAGAACAGAAAGTTGCTTTATTCAGCATATGTGGCATTAAAAGTAGAAGTCCGGTAGAACATAAACAAAGGCCAATGGCCAGTCCATCAACAAAGTCACAAGTGGGTGACAGTGGCAGATGCCACCCTACACATGCCTGCACAAAACCAGGGACAATCCACTAGGAGGGGCAACCGGGGGGTAGGCCAGGCACCGCAGGGACAGGATCAGGGCTCACCAGGAGGAAGCAGGGAAGGGGTGGTGGGTGCTGGAGAGCCACTGACAACTGCAGTGGAGGTGTCTGACATGGTGTGTGCCGGCACAACTGGGGGGCATGGCTCAGATGTTGTGGGTGCCGGCATGACTGCAGTGGACCCTGCAGATGGAGTGGACAGGTCCGCCACTGCAGTGCCCAAGTCAGACAGGGTGGTAGTGGACTCCACTGCAGTGCCTACCACCAGGGGAGGAGAATGGGGAACAGGCAAGGTGGGCTGGACAGAGGGGGCGGACACCCTCACCACATCAGTGGCACAGACAAGCGCAGCGGGGGGTGTGGTGCCGGGAGAGCAAGTGGCAGGGGGAGAAGGCCGGAGCCTCTTGGGGATGGTATATCTGTGGGTGGGGGAACCTGGGGCAGGGTGTGGCGGGGGCACCTGTGGAGTGGGGGCCTGAGGGATGGTGGAAGGTGACCTGGTGCTTGAGCTGCAGGGCGGCGGCGGGGGAGGGTGGGGACTTGCAGGTGGGGGGCCTCAGTCTGTCTGCGCCTGGGGGAGGGTGTCCGGGGGCGAGGGGCACTCTGCTCCGTGTGGGGGGGCTTCCTCTTCCCCCTGGATGCTGGGGCAGCTGGATCGGAGGGGAAGAGGCCGAGGTCACTGAGGAAGAGGCGCTGGGTCTTTGGGGTTGCAGGTGAGGCAAGGGAGGGTGCTTTGGAGGGAGAGGCAACTGAGGACTGCGCAGTGCCCGTGGATGCGTGTGTGTGTACCAGGGCCCCATCCCCTGTGAGTCTGGTTTCAGTCCCCTGACTGTGCGTGCGTGTGCGTTTAGTTTGTGGCGTGTGTGTCTGTGTGCTGGATGTGTGTGTGCTGGTGTGTGCCTGTGCCGGTGTGTGTGTGCTTGGGACGAGCAAGGTGCTGGGGAGTGTGGATGGAGCAGAGGCAGGAGGGGTGAGGGACTGTCTGAGGAGGGACACTGCTGCCGTCAGGGAGGAGTCCATGGACCTGTTGCCCCTCTGTAGGTCAGACATGCCCGATGAGATGCCCTCCATGAACGACACCAGCTGAGTCAACAGTGCGGTGTGCGCATGGAGGACACTCAGCATGGCTGTCTGCCCTACATGGAGCTGGCGAAGGAGGTACACAGACTCCTCACTCAGGGCAGCAGGGGACACAGGGGCAGGGGGTGCGGTGCCTGGGCCAAAGGAGACACGCTCCCGAACATGGGAGCCTCCACGGACCTTGGGAATGGGAGCCGATGGGAGGGCGGTGGTGGTGCTGGTGGTGGCGGGGACAGCAACACTAGCTGGGGTGTGGTGGCTGCTGACACCCGCCTCCACAAGGGAGTCATCCTCTGAGTTGCTCTGGTCCTCAGCTGAGGTGCATGGTGCTGAGGATTCCTCGGTGTGGCTCCCCTCGCCCTCCGTGCCACTGGGTCCCTCCGACCACTCCTCGGCTGCTGACCCAGTCTGGCTCTCTGGCTCCTCCTGGTCCGTGGAGCTGTCCCCTTCCGTGGCCGTGGATGTATCTGCAAACAATGGGGAAACAGACAGACATCAGTCACCTGCACCAAACGCACACACCACTGTGAGCACAGCACATCACAGAGCAAGCCCTGGCATCATTAGTTGTACATTGCTAAAAGTGCCCTAACTGAACAGGAGAAGCCAATTGTCAGTCTGATGCCAAGCATGGCACTCACATCCCACATGGCCTTGCACCCATCTGTCTGGTGTCTGTTGGATTGCAACACCCCAGTGTGGACACATGCACCAAGTACACAGTAGTTGGACAGTGCAGAGGACACGGTGTGGACACATCACAGCTCTTGCCACTGAGTCAGTACAGGTTTCCGGATGAAAGGGATGCCCAGAGTCAAATAGGAAATGCATGTGATGCATACCAGCGACAGACACCATGATGCACCCATGTCCTGATAGCCAGCGCCACTATGGTGTGCATGTAGCACATGTCACTCCCCTGCAGGACCACAAATAAGTTGACACATGCCATGGCAGAGGCATGACTGTTAAGTCATACATCACTGTCTCAGTGATGTATGACTTGGCAGCCAGACAACAACACTATGCACTGTGTCACAATAGTAGGTAATGGGGAATGCAAGTCCTGGAGCTGCACAAGTGCACATGTACATCCCCCACACAACACATCATCTCAACCCTCATCTGTCCAGGTCACACCTATTGGACATATGGGAGACCTGTGACACTACCCTCTGAACCTGAGCCCCTCACAATTTGCTGTGAATGGGGAACAGCTGCCTGAACATCACATTCGCATACCCCAGTCTGCACGGGCAGCTGATCAAACACCTATGTGACACACAAGTATCGTCTCCTATGGTCACATCTCCAGGGGCATGCTGAGCCCCTACCAAGAAACACCCCAGCAGTCCTGGCAACTAATCCACAGCACACTGACACAGAGGCAGACACCGGAGGGGTCAAATCACTGTGCACAATGTGTCAGCTGATACACGGGAGTGGGAGTACAGAGTGCATTGCATGGCCTGGAGTAGGCATGACTGTCCTGCTCCACATGAATGAGGGATGTGCCCTGGACAGTGGATAGCTGGCTATGTATGTGTGACACACGTAATCTGCACACTCCTGGGGCACAAACATTGTTCCCACCCGCTGCATGGGCGTGTGCCACATACCCCAGGCACATGTAGTGGCTCAGCTCAGCAAGTGGACCGCATATCAAAGCAACACGCGGATCACATGTCCAAACCCAGGCGTTGTGTGAACAATGGACCCACCCATGATGCCCACAACAGATTTAGGGAAACAGATGCTGTCCCCCACCTTTAGTGAAGCAAACTGCAAGGACACAGTCCCAAGTGACACAATTCCCTGACTGTAAGGGCCACACCTGGGTATCAGATGAGCAGTGGGCAGTGCACAATAGAGGGACATGGCTCCTGGACAACATGACTGCTGCACTGTGGCAGTTGAACCAGGCCAGAGGAGGGCACAAAGCATGTAATACAGAGTTCACAGTGCAGTCTTTGACTCACCCCCTCCTTGCTGCTGTCTGGCCTTCAGCTGCCCATCCAGGTCTGGAAAGACCACCGCCAGGATCTGGAGCATGTGGGGGTCAGGGTCCGTGTTCCGCCCCTCCTGCGAGGAGGCGACAGCTTCAGCTGGACCCGTGCAATCCTCCGGGTCCAGCCCCGAAGGTCCTGCCACCTCTTCTGGCAGTTGCGGATCCGGCGCTTGTAGACCCCCACGGACCGGACAGCCCGGACGATGTCCTTCCAGATTTCCTGCTTCCGATGGGCATTAACCTGTGAGGATGACAAAGTGAAAAGGCCATTACCACACATGCAACATATCCGTGCATGACACAGTTGTATATACATGTCTCAATCACAGGGGCACATGATGTACACAGGCAGTGCAAAGCTGACCATGGACAGTTTGCCAGACGTCACTACATGGTATCATTGCATGGGAAGTAAAACCATGTTCAAATGCACTGTCACTGCACCATACCTGTCCAGTGCAAGTCACTACACACTATGGGGGGTGACAACTACTCAGTGAGCCTGCTAGCCAGTGGCGTGCAGACTCTCAGCCTTGCTAGTCAGACAAAATGCACATTCAGAAAGGCAGTGCACAGAACACTCACCTGCTCCCCTGGTGTCCCATACAGCTTGCTGTACTGTGGAAGTAGGCTGTCCAGCAGGGCCTGGTTCTCTTCAAGGCTGAAGGCTGGGGCTCTCTCCACAGTACGTGCCATTGCAGGGTCCAGAGGGGCAGAGACAGCAGCAGTGCAGTGGCATATGTCGTCTTGGAGCATGTAGTGCAGGCAAGTGGGCTCTCAGGGGAACAGCCAGCAATATATATGTGCTGGAGAGGCAGATACTGTCCCTTGTGTCCAAAGTGATAGGTCCAAGTCGTTTGCATCTTCTGAATCTGGCCAATCCATGGAATAGCAGCACCAAAACACGCCCACAGCATCCTTCAAATCTTCAACTTCATGACATACATGATTTTGCAACATTGTTGTGGGTGACCAACTGATTTTCCAGCAACCGACTCGTTCGAAATTCGAAAACGCGTCCGTTGCCAGGCAAGCCCATTGTCAATGGGTGCGCACCGATCGGTCCATTGCGGTACAACGCGCACAGGGGTACAACGCGTACCCTCACACATTGAAAGCAATGGGCCGGCCGGAGGCACCGATCGGTCCATTGCTGTTCAACGCGCACAGGGGTACAACGCGTACCCGCACACATTGAAAGCAATGGGCCGGCCGGAGGCACCGATCGGTCCATTGCTGTTCAACGCGCACAGGGGTACAACGCGTACCCGCACACATTGAAAGCAATGGGCCGGCCGGAGGCACCGATCGGTCCATTGCAGTTCAACGCGCACAGGGGTACAACGCGTACCCGCACACATTGAAAGCAATGGGCCGGCCGGAGGCACCGATCGGTCCATTGCAGTTCAACGCGCACAGGGGTACAACGCGTACCCGCACACATTGAAAGCAATGGGCCGGCCGGAGGCACCGATCGGTCCATTGCAGTTCAACGCGCACAGGGGTACAACGCGTACCCGCACACATTGAAAGCAATGGGCCGGCCGGAGGCACCGATCGGTCCATTGCAGTTCAACGCGCACAGGGGTACAACGCGTACCCGCACACATTGAAAGCAATGGGCCGGCCGGAGGCACCGATCGGTCCATTGCTGTTCAACGCGCACAGGGGTACAACGCGTACCCGCACACATTGAAAGCAATGGGCCGGCCAGAGGCACCGATCGGTCCATTGCAGTTCAACGCATCACTGTACATGTGACTGGCATATGTCAGCATGCCTGTCTCAGCTGGACATATGCCAGCCACAGATAGCTCCCAGGGAGTGAGGGGCACACCTACATCACGACAGCCTGTCCAAACTTTATCATAAGGCATGTAAGGCTGCATTTCCTATTGTGTGTATGTTGGTGTACATGTTGTCCTGTGGGTGTCACCTGTGGGCAGCCACCCCCAGGCTGTGCACGTGTTCATGGGGACAGGATCCTGGGTGTGACGTGTACGTGACCACTGTGATGTGCAACTGTTCATATCTGTGCATGTGCCATGGTCACATTTCACAGTGGTGTATGTGTATGTCATGTCACATACCCCGTGAGTCCCATGTGGGACGGTATGTTTGAGCCAGGGTGTCCCAGTGGCACAATAGTGATGGTCCTCCACAGTCTTTGTGCATGTGGTGTTTACAATGTCTCTGATTTCATGTGCACAATGGGAGACAGTCTCCACATCCACGTTGTGTGTGCATGGACTCTGATGTTGTGCGTGTGTGTCACAGACGTCCATGTCTGTCCTGCCGTGGCAAGTGGGGCCACTACCTGTGGGGGTCATGGTTGTTTTGCTGTGGTGTATACATGATACTCCATGTAATGCCAGTGTCCATGTGGCATTACAGGGTCCCTGGGAATGTACCTGTCGTTGAGCTGTGGTGCCTGGGGCACATCTGTCCTCACATGTCCCTGTGGGGGGTTATTGTGACACGGCAGCAGGAGATGGGATCTGTGACACGGCCTCATGATATCCAATGGGCCAACCTGGGACTAATTGATGCCACCTGTTGGACCGTGTTGACAGATGTTGGCCATGTATGTACCATACATGTCCTTCCGGTACTGCACACTTCATGTAGTTGTGCCTCATAATGATGTATGTTGGGATCTTGAGTGTGTTCAATGCCGCATATGTGGGGTGACTGACAATCTTGCTTACTTCTCCTCTGCACTGCAGGGCTCCTGCTGTCCATCGGCCATTCCCAGACCTGGCAACGATGGTGGAACGGGACAGCATCCGACGGTACCCGCTTCACCAGGCAGCTGATTGAGGATTTGGCAGTGCAGTTGTCCCCACATTTGCAGCCTGGCCGGCCGTATCCTACAGTGCTGACCCCCAAGGTGAAGGTGATGGCAGCCCTACACTTCTTTGCCACTGGTACCTTCCAACATACTGTGGCGACTGCTGGTGGGATGTCACAGACCATGTTCAGCCGTGTGCTCCGCGATGTTTTGGCGGCAATGTTGCTCTTCCTGAACCGGTACATCTATTTCCCTAGACTGCGACGACTCACTGACGTGAAGAGTGACTTTTATGCCCTGGGGAGGATGCCGCATGTAATTGGCTCCATTGATGGGACACATGTGGCTTTGGTACCACCACAGGCCCAGGAGCAGGCCTACAGGAACCGCAAGCACTACCACTCGGTCAATGCACTGGTGGTGTGTCTTGCAGACATGACCATCACACACGTGTGTGCCCGTTTCCCTGGTTCAGCACACGATGCCTTTGTGATGAGGAGTAGTCGCATCCCCAGGATGATGGCACAGATGCAGAACCAGCGTGCCTGGCTTGTCGGTGTGTACTGACTTTGTGCCATTGTGTGTGATCTGATCTGTAGTATTCCGCCCACTTTTCCAAGTCAGCTAATGTGCACTTGTCTGTCCGTAGGTGACTCGGGATACCCCAACATGCCGTGGTTGCTGACACCCCTCAGGAACCCTGTGACACCTGCCCAGATGCGCTACAATGAGGCACATGGTCGGACCAGGAGAGTGATTGAGCGGACCTTTGGTCTCCTGAAGAGCCGCTTCCGCTGCCTGGACAAGACCGGAGGGTCCCTCCCATATGCCCCTGCGAAAGTGTGCAAGATTATCATCGTCTGCTGCATGCTCCACAACCTGGCAGTGCGGAAGGAGTTGCCTCTCATCCAGGATGACAATGACCAACATCCGCCACCTGTGGAGGATCCTGGCCTGGACCACAATGCCAGTGACGATGATGATGATGATGATGGTGATGGTGATGTCCGCACACAGCTCATCACCAACTTCTTTAGCTGAATGTGAGTATCCTGAGGTGTCATGTCAATGATGTGAGTTGGCATGATGTGTGGGTGGTGCTCTGGTGCTGTGGGAGTGTGTCCATGGGCCACTTGACTGGATGTGTGTTGCGATGTGTGGTGACAGGTGGGCTGTACTCCCCAACAGTGTTGACATGCTAACTTGGTTCTGGGTGGGTATCTTGTAACATGTATTGTGCATGTGTTTTGCTGTTCTGTCCTGTACTCCATTGCTTTTGACTGTGTGTCATTTCTGTCCTTCACCGGGTACTTTCAGATTCGTTTGGTCAACTGTGTCCACCGACGACGTGATTGCACATCCAGGCTGGTAGCTGTTGTGTCCCTACAGGTGATGTGCGCCACACCCATGGACTTCCTTCCGTCTACAGTTGTTGACTGTGTGCCCGCTGCCAGGTGGGGTTACCTTGCATCTGTAGTGGTTACGGCATGTTGCAACTGTGTAATAAACCTGTGCTTCACTTTGTGATGTGCGTTGTCTGTGGTCACATATTTGACTGCCATTTGCTTACTGCACCTGTGGGCTACTTGACTACAACTGGGAATGGGTGTGGTGTCTGTGCATTGCACCGTCTTCCCTGGCAACATCAGTGTAGGCAATGAGTCAGATGGCCTAGGTGTGTATGTGTCGTGTAGCCCTGGTGGTGTGTCTCCCTCATGTGTGTCACGTTTCCTGTACTCACATGCCTGTGTTGTCCTTGCTGTTGCAGTTCGCATACACAGTGTAATTTTGCAGTTCATCATCCCCATAACAGCACCCACGTTGGAATCACGACAGAGGCAAGTATGGTGTATTAGTGTGTTTATTGTGATACATTTGTGTTAATAGTGCATAGGATGGGTTGTGCTGTACATGAATCTTGCAATCCCAAGTTCCTAGGTGAATTGAAAGTCCGGGTAGACAGGATCCCCAGTATCGGGGCCACAGTTGTCTGACACATTGGTCCAACTTGTACTCCCCATGCAATGTGTGGGAGTAGTGTTGCCGTCAACAGGGTGAACAGTCTGTGCACAAAGGCGAACATCCAGAACAGGTTCAGGCTTCCTGGGAGTTGCGCTTGGCCATCGGCCTCTCACTTTTCCCTCCTCGGACGACCCCTCTTCTTGGGGGGGCCCTCAAGTGCAGTCTGCTGCGGTGCAGGGGACTCTCCGCCAGAGTCCTCCTCCCTCCCTGTGGCAGTTGCAGTTTGTTCGGCACCAGATGTTGTTGGCACACAGGGAGGTGTGGACTGGTTGCTGTTCATCTGGCGGAGGCATTGTAAAATGTCCCTGTGCACCGCCGTCATCTCATGCAGTGCATCCCACTTGGACTCCACGCGGGACATGTGTGAGTCCACACGGGACATGTGTGACTCCACGTGGGACATGTGGGAGTCCAAGCGGGCATGATGGGCAGCCTGCTGCTGTTTAATGTCTCTGAGGAGCCCCACTACCTGGCTGAGCTCTCCGGTGCTGGACTGGTACGCATCAGCTATGCGTACCAGTTGTGGGTCATCATGCACACCAGCAACGTCTGCAAGCAGCGACCTCTGTCTCCCACCCCTCCCACCACCCCTGCTGACATGTGCAGTGTGTGCAGTGGCACGCACAGATAACCCTGGTCCACCTTGGGGGTTGGTGGTGGTGGTGGTGTCCATGGCCCCAGGTTGGTCCAGGGTCACTGTGCTGGTGTTGCTCCTTATTCTGTCCATGTCGGCAGGGATGGTATTCGTGGTGACAGTCGTTGTAGGGGTGGGTGCAGGGGTGCAGCTGGTGGTCCTGCCGGTGCTGCAGCTGGTGGTCCTGCTGGTGCTGCATGTTGACTTGCACCGGATGTGCCAGGTTGTTCTTCATCGTCCGAGGAGGACAGAGGCTGTACGACGCCAGTGAGCTCGGCATCCTCTTGAGCCTGGGACTGGGACTCCTCAGCGTCTGCTGCTGTGTCCCCATCATCACCTGTTTTTGGGAGACACAAACAATGTATGTCATGTTTCTGCAGGCATCAATGGTTGACACACATGACAGTTGTGACTGTGCCTCTGGGTGCGGGCCTGTACATTGCATTGTCCTGAGTCGTCACAGTCAGGGGTTGATATTGGTGTGGCACATTGTCCTGCATTATTTGGGCATTTCTATGTATTTTCTGGGGTGTGAACATGGTCTGCATTGGTTGTGTTTGGTTGGCAGCCGGACCTCCTTCCCACCCACCCAGCCAGTCAGTTGTCCCACCATGGAACGTGCTTGCGTTGCAGGGAGTGTAAGTTGTCTCTCAGGATGTCAGTCAGTGGTGTCCTGCTGTTTGTTGGTGCACAGTTGGCAGCAGGGCCTTGTGCTCCCCACAGCAGTAGCCAGTGTCAGCCATCTTGTGAGTCCTTCTCCACTCCCTGTGATGTGAGCATGGTTCAGGGTGGTGTTGATGGGACAGTTGTGGGGGTGACCAATATCAGTGACTACGACTCCCATCATGCTATTGCCTCCACCCCCCTTCCCAGCATGCCCATGCTTCCTTCCTTTTGACTCTGCTTCCCTGTGGGGTGGGCTGGCTGTGCTGACAGGATGGCTGGGAGTGTTGTCCTGGCAGTTGTTTGGCTAAGAGTCCTAAGAGTGTCCCTGTGCTTCACACAACATAACCCAGGGTGGTGGTTCTTTGTGGGATCTTGTGTTAGGATGGAGGGCATTGCATTCTACCAGGTGGGTACTGTGGAGTTTGTGTTGGGGGGTGTGAGGGGAGGTGCTTGTGACTATAGTCAGTGCTGCAAGTCCCCCTTCCCACCCAGCCAGCCAGCCAGATATCCCACCATGGAACATGCTTGCATTGCAGGGAGTGTAAGTTGTCTCTCAGGATGTCAGTCAGTGGTGTCCTGCTGTTTGTTGGTGCACATTTGCCAGCAGGGCCTTGTGCTCCCCACAGCAGTAGCCAGTGTCAGCCATCTTGTGAGTCCTTCTCCACTCCCTGTGATGTGAGCATGGTTCAGGGTGGTGTTGATGGGACAGTTGTGGGGGTGAGCTATGTCTGTGACTACGACTCCCATCATGCCATTGCCTCCACCCCACTTCCCAGCATTCCCATACTTACTTGCTTTTGTGTGGAGTTCAGTGTGTGTGGGTGTGAGAGCAATGGCAAGATGGCTGACAGTGGTGTCCTGCTGTTGGTTGGTGTGCAGAACCCAGCATGCCCTTGTGCTCCCCACGACACAGCAACAGTGTCAGACATCTTTGATGGGCCTTTCCACTCTCTGTGGGATGTGCATGCGTGAGTGTGAGCTTGCTGGGCCATGTGGTGGGGGATGTAGAGCTGTGACTACGACTCCCATCATGCTATTGCCTCCTCCCCCTTCCCAGCATGCCCATGCTTCCTTCCTTTTGACTCTGCTTCCCTGTGGGGTGGGGTGGCTGTGCTGACAGGATGGCTGGGAGTGTTGTCCTGGCAGTTGTTTGGCTAAGAGTCCCAAGAGTGTCCCTGTGCTTCACACAACATAACCCAGGGTGGTGGTTCTTTGTGGGATCTTGTGTTAGGATGGAGGGCATTGCATTCTACCAGGTGGGTACTGTGGAGTTTGTGTTGGGGGGTGTGAGGGGAGGTGCTTGTGACTATAGTCAGTGCTGCAAGTCCCCCTTCCCACCCAGCCAGCCAGATATCCCACCATGGAATGTGCTTGCATTGCAGGGAGTGTAAGTTGTCTCTCAGGATGTCAGTCAGTGGTGTCCTGCTGTTTGTTGGTGCACATTTGCCAGCAGGGCCTTGTGCTCCCCACAGCAGTAGCCAGTGTCAGCCATCTTGTGAGTCCTTCTCCACTCCCTGTGATGTGAGCATGGTTCAGGGTGGTGTTGATGGGACAGTTGTGGGGGTGACCAATATCAGTGACTACGACTCCCATCATGCTATTGCCTCCACCCCCTTCCCAGCATGCCCATGCTTCCTTCCTTTTGATTCTGCTTCCCTGTGGGATGGGGTGGCTGTGCTGACAGGATGGCTGGGAGTGTTGTCCTGGCAGTTGTTTGGCTAAGAGTCCCAAGAGTGTCCCTGTGCTTCACACAACATAACCCAGGGTGGTGGTTCTCTGTGGGATCTTGTGTTAGGATGGAGGGCATTGCATTCTACCAGGTGGGTACTGTGGAGTTTGTGTTGGGGGGGTGTGAGGGGAGGTGCTTGTGACTATAGTCAGTGCTGCAAGTCCCCCTTCCCACCCAGCCAGCCAGATATCCCACCATGGAACGTGCTTGCATTGCAGGGAGTGGAAGTTGTCTCTCAGGATGTCAGTCAGTGGTGTCCTGCTGTTTGTTGGTGCACAGTTGCCAGCAGGGCCTTGTGCTCCCCACAGCAGTAGCCAGTGTCAGCCATCTTGTGAGTCCTTCTCCACTCCCTGTGATGTGCGCATGGTTCATGGTGGTGTTGATGGGGCAGTTGTGGGGGGGCAATATGTGTGACTGCGACTCCCATGATGCTATTGGCTACACTGACTTGGCCAGCATACACAGAATTCCTTCCTTTGAGTGTTCTTCACTGTGTGTTGGTGTTGTTGTGGTGGCTACATGTCTGGATGTGTTTGTTGGTTCTATTTGTGCCACTGCCTAGCTGTAGTTGTAGTTGTTTGTACATGTGATGGCACAGTTGGATGTGACTTTTTTGATGGCATGTGTTGTGTTTATCTGACTGACATACACATTTTGGGATGATTCTGTTCTGGTTGCTGTGTAATTGCTATGAGTGCATGGTTTGACTCTCCCCTTGACAGTGATGTGTGTGTGTTTTGTGGCAGTATATTGTGTACATTTGTTGTGTACTCACCAGGCTCTGGGATGTCCTCTAGTCCATATACGCTCACTGGCGGAAGGATGGCCCGCACCTTCTCCTCCCAGGGCCTGAGGTATATTGGCTTGGCAGGAGGGCCACTGCCGGTGTGTTGGCTGTTGATGTAGTCTTGCTTCAGCATTTTCCGTACCCTCCTGCGCACGTCATACCACCTGTTCTGGATGTCGGTCTTTGTGCGCCAACATGGTGATTGGGCGTTCACCCTGTTGATGATCCTCTCCCACATCTTGGTTTTCTGCGACATGGGGGTCTGTTGGACCAATGTGCCAAACAGCTGTGGCTCCACCCTGAGGATCTCGTCTACCATGACTTCCAATTCACTATCTAGGAACTTGGGATTCTTCTTGGGGGGCATGGTGATGGGTGGTGATGGTGGGTGATGTGTGTGTTGGTGTGCAGGTGAGGGTGTGTGAGTGTGTGTTTTGCTGGGTGTATGTGAGGTAGGTATTTGTTGGTGTGCTGATGGTGTGTGGCTTGTGTGAGGGATGAGCTGTGGGTGTGTGGTTGCTTTCTCTTGGGTGCTGGCAGTGGAATGGCATTTGCAAAGGCTCATGGTAGTGATTTGTGTCCTTTATATAGGTGGAGTTGTGGGTGTGTCTTTGTTCTCTGTCCCCACCCCCCAGTATTTATTGGCTTGGTAATTGCTTGTTTGGCCTTTTTTTGGGTGATTTTTCCTTTGTGCTGTTTGTGAATGTTGGAAACGTTCTTGTGACCGAGTCGGACCCTGCATTGGTCTCGTACGGTGTTCTCCGTTTCGTTCACGCTGTGTTTGTGCAGTTTTCTATGCTGCGTACGCGTCGGTCGCGGTGTATTGTGTTGCTTCGGCTCGGTTTTGTATGCGTGTCGGTCGTACGGCTTGGCCTCCGTCCGACTCGCTCGTGGTTTTCGCGCCTTGCATCGTACTTTGCGGTTTGGAGTTCGCGTGTACGTTTCGATCGGATTTGTTCCGGGTGCGTGTCGGTCCGTTGGATTCGCGTGTTTTTCCGGCCGGATTGCTGCTTTCCGTGCGGCTCGGTCGGTCGACTTTGTTTCGGTACGTGTCGGTCGGATTTTTCGCGCCTTGCATCGTACTTGGCGTGTCGTGCGCCACGGGTACGTGTCGGTCGGTATTTTTTCCGGATCCGAGTCGGTCGGTGCTTTTTCCGGCCCGAATCGGAATCGACCCCAAAGTCTTTACCACGCATCTGCTTTTACAACACATACCTTTACCACACATATTTTTTCTGAGAATTCCTTTAGCACACATGCCTTTACCATGTACTGTTGGTAAGTATATTGATAAGTATATGTAAGTATGAGCAAGAATTTTTTTCAATTTTAATTTAATGGATAGATGGATAGATAGATAGGTAGATAGATAGATAGATAGATAGACAGATAGACAGATAGAAAATTGGCGGGGAAGTGTATTAATACTCTGGTATCAAATGTGATATCTGAGTATCAAATTTGTAATCCATTTCATAATCATTTAGATATTTTCAAAACAATTATAGCACATGAATTTAAAAATGAAAAAATGCAGTTTTAGGAGTGGGATGCAAGGAATGTAGGGGTAATGGGTGCGGAAGTGAATTAATACTCTGGTATCAGCTGTGATACCTGAGTATTACATTTGTAATCCATGTAATAAGAATTTAAATATTTGTAAAATAATTATTACAAATTAATTTTTAAATATCAAAATAACGTTTTAGGAGCAGGATGCAAGCAAGGGAGGTGGGGTAGTGGTTGGGGAAGTATATTAATACCCAGGTATCAACTGTGCTACCTGAGTATTAATTTTGTAATCCATTTAATAATAAATGAAATATTTTTAATATAATTATAGCAAATTAATCACAAAATATAAAAATAACGTTTTAGGAGCAGAATGTAAGGAATATAGAGGTAATGGGTGGGGAAGTGTATTAATATTCTGGTGTCAACTGTGATACCCGAGTATTCATTTTGAAATCAAATTAATAATAATTTAAATATTTAAAAAAAAAATGATTTCAAGTGAATCCAAAATTATCAAAATGAAGTTTTATGAGCGAGATGCAAGGGATATGGGGGTAATGGGTGGGTACGTGTATTAATACTCAGGTATAAACTGCAATACCTTAGTATTAATTTTGTAATCAGTTTAATAACAATTTAAATATATATAAAACATTGCAAATTAATTAAAAAAATATAAAAATAAAGTTTTGGGAGCAGGATGCACAGGACATAGGGGTAATGGGTGGGGAGGTGTATTAATACGCAGTTATTAACCGTGATAGCTGAGTATCAAATTTGTAATCCATTTAATAAATATTTTAAAATTTGTAAAATAATTATTTCAAATTAATAGAAAGAGTCATTAGTTTAAAAATATCAAAATAAAGTTTCAGGAGTGGCATGTAAGTGATATAGGGGTAATAGGTGGGGGAGTGCATTAAGACTCATGTATCAACTGTGATACATGAGAATTATTTTCGTAATTCATTTAATAAATATTTTAACGTTCTTAAAATAATTATTGCTAATTATTTTTAAAATATCACAATAAAGGTTTAGGAGTGGGATGCAAGGGATAAAGGAGTAATGGGTGGGGAAGTGTATTAGTACTCAGATATCAATAGCAATACTCTATTAATACCAATTATTTCTTGATGTCAATTTTATGAAATATAACAATTTATTTTAAAAACTTAATTTAAATACTTTAAGTATTTTTAAAAAAATATTAGAGAACATTCATGAAAGTAGAAAAAAATATCGAAGGTAGAAAACAGATAACATTTTGTTAAAAATGGTTTTGAACCACAATAACAAGCGCTTTATAATTTAAAAAAAATATTAAATAAAAAAAAGAACTCAAATAAATGTTATTAAATACATTATTTGTGTTAGCATCTTTTCAACATCAGCAAACTTTCCAAAAATGTAATAAATATTTTTTTTAAATTTAAAAACGTTCTCCCACACTTTTCGATTCATTTCAATTGAAGAAAATGTATTTCTGTGTTTTCAGGTTGATGTCTGCAGTTTTGCATCTGTTTCTACAGTCACTGGAGCATCATGGTCAAGATTGGATGGACAGAGAAGCTGCTCTCAAGTAAGAAGAATCTTATTTACTTTTTAAAACATATCGGTTAGTACCTTTATTGTAATGAGAGATACAGATTGTAATGGAGGTGTTTGAACTTTGCTCTGAGGAGCAGGTGCAAAAGATGCTAACTCTTCCCAAATCAGGTTCCCCTTAGATCCTAGTCCATCTAGGATAACAACCAGTCTAGCTAAATACCTGGCTCAATCAGTAAAACTGCTGTTCAATCTTTCCTTAACTTCTGCTACAGTATTAACTGATTGAAAGTGTGCACAAGTATCTCCACTTCTAAAAAATACCCTGCCAATCCAACAGTTCTTGCTAATTACACATCTATCTCATTGCTACCTCTGCTCGCAAAAATTCTAGAGCGTCACATGAACAAACAACTAACCTGCTTTCTAAAAAAACACAAGATCTCAGACCCCTCACAAATGGATTTTAGAGCAATACATAGTACTGAGACAGCACTGTTGGCAGTCACTGATAACATCCCACTCTCTTTAGATGCAGGAACCCCAGTTATGTTAGTATTATTGGATTTGCCTACAGCATTCGACATGGCCGCCCATTCCATCCTCATCAGCAGACTACATGAAGCAGATATCCATGGCAGAGCGCTACTCTGGCTCAGGGACTTCCCTGATAACCATACCCAACACGTCTGTCTGGGTTCGTTTAAATCAAGAAAGATGTTTAACAACAAAGCGGTGCCCCAGGGTTCATGCCTGAACCCAACCTTATTCAACATCTATGTAGCACCTCTGGAACAAATTGTGAGATCTTGCTGTGTGGGGATTGGATCATATGCAAACAACACTCAACTTCTCATTTCTTTTGGTCCTGATCCAGACAGGGTGAAAGGTTAATTTGTGCACTGCATGAGGAAAATTGCTGACTGGATGGTTAACAACTGTCTCCAACTGAATAGTGAGAAATCGAAGATTGTGCTGTTTGGCAAAGCTCACAAGCTCTGGTCAGCTGACTGGTGGCACTCTGACCTTGGCACAGCCCCTCCTCCCAAGTAAGTGGTGAGAAATTTGAGAGTAAAAATAGATCAAACATTATCCATAAGAGATCAAGTTATTACTACAAGCGACATTTGCTTTGCCACAATGAGGCTGTTAAAAAAGGTTTTTCCCTGGTTCCCTTCCACCTCTAGGAAAACCCTGGTCCAGACTTTCATAACCAGCTGTCTGGATTATGGGAAAGCACTGCTGGTAGTAGCAAATAACACCTTGCTGGCTAACAGGGGCCTAGCTTCAGGGGGGTGTTAGGGGTGTTACACCCCCCTAATAAATGTATTTTCTGATGAATAGTTGGGTACAGGTGCTTTCAGTCGGGTATGGTAAGGTGTCTGTTGGATTTCACCTGGGATTTTTGCATCCGCACTCTGACAAAAACACACACAGTCTCTCATCTCTGTTTTGAAAGTCCTAAAATGTTTTGATTATTTTACAAAAAATTATGTTTCTCTCACATGGTACTCATAACAATCCACATGTTTGTCCCTTTCTATTGCCCCTTAAGCCCCTCTCTTGCGTCCTGCCTGTCGTATAATGTATTTTAACCTTATATGCAAGCGTGATTGTTAGTAAATCTGAAGCTCACCACCCCCCACAATCTTACTGACCAAGCTGCGCCCCTGCTGCCTAAACTACAAGGCATACATAATACTGCTGCTCAGCTAATCTGTAACTTACCAGCTCGGTCTCCCTCGGCTCCCATGCTAAACAAATAGCCTTGGTTGCCTATTAGAAAGCGGGCAATCTTTAAGCTTTTCTGCCTGATGCACAAGGTTTTATACCAGACCCAACCTGCTCTCTGTGCTCAAAACCTAGGGCCTGATTCGGAGTTTGGTGGTCCCACCTCCCCTGTCGCGTAGGCGTCTGATTCACTGCCACCAACTAGGCAGTCTGCCCGCCATATTAAGATGTTGTCAGTTTACCTTTCAAAAGACCGCTGGAGCACTGCAGACACCAACAGCCATTCACAGACTGCCGCAGTGTCAGTCGGGGAAATGCAGCTGTCATAGCGGGGTAGAGAGAAGTTTCACCGCTGTCTGAATTACAAAGGGCCTGATTTTGATGTTGGGTGGTCGGGTCACTGACAGGCAGTCGGTGGCGGCCCAACCGCTGACATCCCTTTAGTCCGACTGCCGCATTACTATGCTGGCTGTTGGACCCACAGCTGTCCAATGAAAGACCACCGCCTCCACCAGGATCAGAGATCCCGATAGGGCGGCGGTTGGAGCATCATCCCAGTATGGTGGAGGTGCCAAGGTAGGCACCTCCTTCGGGATTACAATATCCCTTTACGGCAGCCTTTTCATGGTGGGAACACTACCATGAAAAGTTTGTTGGAAAGGGATATTGGTGGCCCCAAATAGGGTCCTGTCCATCATGGGCCAGTGAAAACTGGCCCTGTGGGCACATGTAGTGCCCCCACTCACCTCTGTGCACCTTGTGGCATGCACAACATGGTGCTTGGCTCCCAGTGCACTGTTGTGCGTGATGGGCATGCATGGTGTTGGCATGTGCTGGGGCCCTTTCCTATGGCTGCAGCATGCCCCTGCATTTTCCCGACTGCCAGCCCGGCAGTCGTATCCAAATAGGGCGGTTGGACTGTCTGCCTGCTTGTTGGTGGCAATAGCAGCCGGCGGTCCAACCGATGGGCATCAAAATGATGCCCAAAGTGCTTTCCTACACACCGACCATCGCGGTGCAACTCCCTGCTTAGAGTCGTAAGAATAAAAGGAATTGGGGTGCATACTCACCCATTTCCTTGTCTTTCCTTCAGTCTCCGATGTGGATCCCTTTCTCCAGGTCCCCCATTCACAGCAGCATCTTGACCCCTAAGAAATGACACTGTGGCGCCAAAATCCAGGTAAGTCCGTTTTGCACTATTAACCCATTGACTGGACTGGGCACATATGGTCCAGACTCCAGTAATATTTTCTTATGTGTAATGCAGATGTGTACATTTATCACTTGTGCAGTCAAAATATGAACACATGCATCGACAAATATTAAAAAACACTCACCGCCATCAGAAAGACTTCTGTCGGCCCATCGGGAACATCGTAATACGGTGGGTGGGAGACCGCAGCCGCACTTGTCTTCTTGGGTCTTCCGCACCACACATTCGTACCATCGGATTTGGTGGCAGATCATTTTCATTTTTGGCCCCACATCACTGAAATAATCTCCCTCTTCACATCCGCACCTGTCCCAACTTCATGAATTTTAAGATATTAAAAACATGGTTGTTTTAAACAGTGTCATTCTCAACTGATCAGCACAGTGCCAAGATACTCCTTCGGGAGTGAGTTGTGCGCTATATTAAGTACACATATCACTAACAATTGTAAAACAAAGTTTGTATTATGTTTTTTTAACCAGTTTTACATCCCCATACAGGTTCTTTTCATATGCGCACATCAGGATGGTAATTTTATTTTTATAATATTGGTTTAAAAAAGAAAATAAAAGTAGATTTTTCTTTTTTCAAACCTATTTTATTAACAATATTAAGTATTTTTTAATTTTTGCATCGTGTTTTTATAAAATTTTCTTGACTCCAGGAACGTGGAAGTTATTCTGTGCCAAAAGAAGAAAACAAAAAAGGATCCTATTTGGATTTTGCTTTTTAAATTTTTTGAGAAAGATGTACAATTTTTTAAAGTACATTTTTGTAAGTTACTTCAGGCCTTTTGGCAAATAAGGGGAAGAAGGAGATAGAATTTTTATATTTTTTTTTCTGTGAAAAAAAAATATATTGGCTTTCTGTGTGGATTGTTCTCTGGTTTTTCATTGGATTACTTGTAATTTTTGGTGAGTGGAGTTGAGGACCATCAACAAAAGTTGAAAAAAAGACTTCTGCAGGTAAGTATTATACTTCAAAATTTAATAAAAAATTGAAGTTTGAAAAATGCCAATTTAATAAATTTGGAGAGAGCAACCAGGAAAGAAATCACCATTGGATGTTTTTAACTTTAATAGTGTAGAATGTACGCAAGATTGTCTAGGATCTCTGAAACACTCATCAACAAAAATTGTTGAATTTTGCCCAATTGTCTCTCTGACATTACTTTGGCTGTTTTAGAAATTCAGAGATTCAGAGTACCTGACAATGATTGTGCCATTCTTTTTTCTTGGAAACTTTGGGCCTGACTATGACTTTGGTGGTCTTGGGATCGTTGTTGCGGCGGCGGCGGATTCACCACCCGCCGACTAGACAGTTTGACGGTCGAATTACGATGTTGGCAGTCCCACAGATGAAAGACCACAGCCTGCACCAGGATTTCTCTTTCTGCCTCAACGGCAGTAACAGGCAACAGTGGCTGATGGAGTGAGTCCAGCCCGTTCCCACCATCAAGATTAAGATGTGCCTTACAGCCAAGCCAAACGTTGTGAAGACCTCCAAACACAACATTTAAGCAACAAGCTTACCTTATTCCCTTTTTCCACTCCCATTTCTGTCACGGATCCCCTCGTCCAGGTCCCCCCTTTGCTGCAGACACTTGTCCATGAGGGAAATCCACACCGTGGTCACCAGATTCACAGGTAAGTTCCTTGTCCATTTGTCCACTGTTGTAATTGCTGTGGACCCGTGCTGTAGGAGAAGGTTAGTTTTTCATAGGTGTAAGACAAATGTGTGTTTTACAGACTTGTTTAGTGAAAATACACACATATGTATTTTCACTGCGGCACAAAACCTAAAAATAAGTGAGAGTCTTAGGACAAAGGTCCCTCTCCGTCGGAAGACTGCTGCCGCGAGACAAAGCACAACGATAGCATCGTAATATGGAGGTCGGAAGACCACTGGCTTAGCGGTCTACTTGGGGCCCGGGCTGTCCGGCGGTAAGACCACCAAAGTCGTAATAAGGCCCTTTGTTTTTTTTTCACAATTTAAAAAAACTGGTATATGTTAGGGTGTGTTGCACCAATAATGCTGTTATAAGAATTATTAAGAAACCACCACAAAGAGTGCCGATACTGATGATCATTCATTCATACTTTCATGCAAAGATCAAAAGACCTAATCAATCTGATCTGAGAAAAACTTTTTTATTTTATTCACTTTTAGTTAATTATTTTCTTTTTGGATTGTTTTTTATGGATTTTTTTTTAATTTCTGACAAACAAACAATTTTTTAGACAATATTTAAACATACACTGTGAACACAACAACAAAGATAAACAAAAAATTAATTGACACACTATATTGTCAATGTACAAACATATCACATTACAATACAATAACATAAACCACATATATAGCTCAGGTTCTGTACAGCTTCGTTACCCACAGTTGCATAAACAACCAATACCTCTGAGCATTATCTAACTTGATTGTCTTTTAGCTCATTTTAGAGGAAATGGCCAAATGGTGACCCTACTCTGCTCACTTCATTTGTCATGTACAAATAGAGAACACAGATATTTTGTGAGCACGAGTGGTATTTCATCCACATGAACACCTATTTGGTCAACAAAGAACTGTCGGCGCGTTTCGAACCCACTTAGATTTCTTGACGGGTTCTCCTCAGGACACAGAACATTGTGGTGTCCATTACGATGTCAGACGGGAAAAATCCGCCATCAACCACAGTGGTAAAAATCCGCCCGCCTGCACCGTCTGAATACCGACCGAGCAATTACGATGCCGCGAACCGAAAACCGCCGGAGGCGGAAAATATACAGAAAATACCGCCCGCCCATGTCCGAGTCAAAGTCCATCCGCCCGCCACGGACGGAAAGACGCACGACAACCCAAAACCGTCCCCCCTGACGACCGAGACACCGCCCGTGAAATTAGCATCGCACCGACATGAGCGCGGAAAATACACAAATACACCGCCCGCCAGCGCAAACAACAGTGATGAAAATGGATACGGCGGAAGCTCTGGCGGCCACGTCCATGCACAGAAATCCCCCGCAGACAAAAACAAACACACACAACATGGCCAACAAGTCCACACAGCAACCCACGCACAAATACCCAAACACAGTACACATCCCGGAAACACACCCCCCCTGGACAGAAAAATCAACTACAAATCCCAGAACACCAGCCACAACACACCTGAAAACAACAATCCATCATGACACACCCACATACACAGACCACAACCCCCTGCAACATTACAAACTGAGGACGAAAGCACACAACACAGCGAGACACAAAGGACAGCAGCACACCACAGACACGCACCCATCACACCCATCACCACCACCACCACCAAACACCGGCCACACAAACCCCCTGCACATCACACACCACACACCGCACCAGCACCACAACCACCAAAACACACACCATGGCATCACACAGAATGCCCAAGTTCACTTCCACTGAGCTGACGGTCATGGTCGACGAGATCATCAAGGTGCACCCACAAATCTTTGGCAACCAGGTCCAACAGACAACAGTAGCCACCAGAAATCGGATGTGGAGCAGGATCGTAGACTAGGTCAATGCAGTAGGGAACGTGCCACGCAACCGAGGCGAAATCACCAAGAGGTGGCACGATATGAAAAGGGAGGTCAAGAAGAAGGAGGCCAAGAATCGGCAGCTGGCTGACAGGACTGGCGGAGGTAATCCCGCGCTTTTCAAGACCTTCAAAGCGTGGGAGGAGAAGGTGCGAGTCATCATACATCCGGAGATCCTCACCGGATTACCAGGGGGAGTGGAGGCTGGTAAGTACAAACAAACGTATACCAGCACACCGCTATGTAATCACATGCACTACCACCATGCCATAGCTCCTAGGGATAAACACCCCCATGTCCAGTACACAGTACACAAGACATCACCCACACATGCAACAGACACTCACACACACTCAGCCCAAAGCCACCAACCAACAAAACCATGGGGGCATGTGTACAGCCAGCCAGCTCCGCAACTTCCACCAGGTCCCCTTGTACTCCAGATGCGCCAGAAGGAGCACTCCCCACACCCACATCCATGTGTCCACCATAGCTGCACTAACCGACAAGTAACAGGTAAGTAGCCCGAACACAAAGGCAGTGGGTCGTAGGGGGGACAGCTGAAGTAAAACACCCACCAGGCCCCCACTCCCACAGACCAGCAAGGTGGAGCACCCCTCCCTCCCAGTACCATGTGGCATCCATTGCATTGCGCACTCAGAAACAACCTGTAGGTGGGAAACTGTACAGGGCGGGGCGTCTGTAGGCATGAGGACTGTACTACGACTGACACATGGGATATGTCACGTAGCAGAGGAGCACGCAGCACTGCTCCCAGTCACAATCATGAGACCAATGTGCACACGGACATGTATAACAGAGTCATACCCCACATGACCCATCACAGATACAGCAACACCTAAGGAGCCACGTCTGAATGCACAAGTCCCACTGGAGTACAGACCCACACGGCAGGCACTGTGCCACCCATCACACACATCAGCAACTCCATCGAAGTCCTGTCCATGTAGTCCTCACTGCCTGTCACCCACACATCTTACAACAACGCCCACGTAAGACAGACCGTACTAGAAGTAACAGCTTGGAACCACAATATTGCACACATAGACAACTGGACCCATGAAACACACAGGCACACAATGCACATTCAACATTTCATCCATCTCATCTCTCAGCCACAGTGTCATGAAAGGTATGTCATCCGAACAGCTGGCCCTCATACAGTAGTCATGCAAAGATACCTGCCCATGACAAACATGTGCCTGCAGTGACTGAAGCGCACGTCACACTGCGAGTGACAACACACATAATATAGTCAACACCCCAAGAGCACAGCATTGATGCACATGTACCAGGGCAGCACGCACACAAAGGATTTGGCCCATCTGCAATACGTCGTGTGGCACACAACAAGCACGAACTCACAACAATGCCATCAATGTGATGTCCATGAATGATAACAGTCAGCAGATATTCCGGGCATGTGAGACAGACACACACCTTTGTCTATGCACTCTCATGTTGCCAGAACACGTCACGTTCTGCACCCATTACTCACAGTATGTACCCCAAAAGCATATTGCAACCCAAGAGCGTTTAGGGGGCTGTACCCCCTTTTGGCATCAGCGTTTCTAAGCGTTCCATTTGAACCCCAAAAGCATATTACAACCCAAGAGCGTTTAGGGGGCTGTACCCCCTTTTGGCATCAGCGTTTCTAAGCGTTCCATTTGAACCCCAAAAGCATATTACAACCCAAGAGCGTTTAGGGGGCTGTACCCCCTTTTGGCATCAGCGTTTCTAAGCGTTCCATTTGAACCCCAAAAGCATATTTCAACCCAAGAGCGTTTAGGGGGCTGTACCCCCTTTTGGCATCAGCGTTTCTAAGCGTTCCATCTGTCCCCCTAAACCATCGTTCAACCCAACATCGTCGATGGTTCTGGAGCCCGCATACACCCGAGCCACAAAATGTAGGAGCATAGCAACACACACCCATCGGCATTGCCAATCCGTCCCATGCCACATGTCCACATCACACAGTTCCATTGCCTAGCCCACGCATACACACATCGTATATCCATACACACGCCACTGGGAAACCTGTGCACGACAGTGCACGAACTGTGAATGTCAGACAACCAATACATACTTTGCAAGGTGCAACACAATGACCTATCTCATTCTCCCCACAGGTGCCGAACTGCTGGATGCTGGAGAGGGTGACAGCAGCCAGCACAGCCAGTCCGCAAGCCCCCGACCCGGACTCACGGATGTAGAGGAGCTGAACACCTCTTCGGACACGGACCACCCAGCAGGCCCATCTGGAGTGGCAGGGCACACCCGCTCCCCAGGGCCCCTCCTACCCACCAACCCATCATCCGGGGCTGCTGACCACTCACAGACCCCTGCTGCCACGGTCATAGCGGCCACTGGCACGTTCGTTGCGGCCACCACCACCACCGCAATCACCACCACCGCCGCAAGCACCACCACCGCCGCAACCACCACCACCACGCCATCCCTGGCCACAGCCCCTGAGCAAGGGGTGGCACGGCCGTCGGGCTCCACCCTGGGAGCCAGAGCGAGGACCGTGGTGAGCAATGTGGCTAGTGGGCAGGTCGGTGGCAGCAGTACTGGTAGGAGGAGCAGGGCCAGGCCAACGCCATCTGAGCCTGGGAGCCAAGCCCTGCCGCAAATCGCCAGAGTCCTTGGGGCCTATGAAGAGGCCCAAGGACAATGGGCCAGGTCGGCTTCCGACACGCGGGAGGTCCTTGGGGTGTTGAGGTCCATGGACGCCCATATGGGCCAATTCGTGACCCGTATGGACCAACTTGTGGACCTCATGGGCCAGCTGGTGGTGGTGGTGAGGGCACAAGCAAGGCCAGCAACACCACCTCCGCCACCACCTGCTGTGGCGCAGGGTCGTGCAGCATCGCGTTCCCCTGCGTCCACAGCGAGTGAGCACTCCTCAGCCACCACCAGCGGCACATCAACACACCCCCCCCCCACCAAACGTGGAAGGGGCCGTCCGAAGAGGAAACAGGTGTCCAGAGAGGACTTCGCACGCACCAAACGCCAGTGAGTCAGCCAGCCACCTTGACCACCCACTGCATTGACTTGTACTACGATCCTACCCCACACTGCCATGTGAATGGCATGTGTCTGTTGGACTGTGGACATAGAACTTCATGGGTGCACCCTGACCATCACGCAGCCATGACCGTCAACCCATTGTCACAGCATGCACCACGTTTGTCATCACCTTGCACACAATCACATGTCACCGCTGTAAATAAATACACCTTGATCACAATCTGCTTTATGTGTCCTGAGTTTATTCAACGATGTGCAATCGCCACCATGAGCAGAAATGCATCTGCTGTGTGGTATGTCGATGGGATAGGAGAGGCTGTAGGGACCTAGGGGTGCAAAACAGAACAAGAGTACATTCAATGAGTGTGTCACACACTCATCACACAGTACTTGTCACTAACTACAAGCAATGTACACACATCTCACAGAGCAACAGGGCACAATGCTACAGCCGCTGTCAGTGGCATACCAACCTGGACATGGACCATTGACACACAGCACTCAGTGAACAAAAGGCCCCCGTGACAGAGCACACATACACCTGCACAACTACAGCTACATCAGCCGTCGTACATGGACACTCACCGTCAAGTGAAGTTGCGGGCGATGAGCTGCTGACGCACATTAACAGCTTCCTCCTCTCCACTGTCCTCTTCACTTGAGCTGTCCTGGTCTGCAGGCTGGGGCCCTGGTGGATCTCCGTCATCCACAATTAGGGGGATCTGCTTGCGAATAGCCATATTGTGCAGCATGCAGCAAGCCACTATTATCTGGCACACCTTCTGTGGGGAGTACGCCAGTGCACCCCCGGTGCGGTCCAGGCATCTGAACCTGGACTTGAGGAGGCCAAAGGTACGCTCAACCACACGTCTGGTCCTCCCATGTGCCTCATTGTAGCGGACATCAGCTGGGCTCCCAGGACGTCGCAATGGGCTGAGCAGCCAGGGCCCATTCGGGTAAGCAGAGTCACCTGGGTGTGAGGGACACAGAGAACCGTTGCAATTCCAACTGGACACAAGACAGCATCGCACAGCCAGCACGCTACACTACTCCACATACTCACCGACAATCCAGCCACGGTCCGGTTGCAGATTGGTCATCAGTCGTGGTAGGATGCTGTTGCGCATGATGTGCGCGTCATGTGCCGATCCTGGGAACTTCGCACACACGTGGGAAATCACCATGTCCGCAAGGCACACCACTTGCACATTCAGGGAGTGCGTGTGCTTCCGGTTGCGGTAGAGCTGCTCAGTGGCCTGTGGTGGAACAAGGCCAACATGGGTGCAATCTATAGCACCAACGACGTGGGGGATCCGTCCAAGGGCATAGAAAGCACCCTTCACTGCCGCCAATTCACGAGCCCTGGGGAATCGGACGTATCTGTTCCTGTACAGCATCATAGCTGACAGTACATCCCTCAGCACCATGCTGAACATGGGCTGGGACATCCCACCTCCACTGCCCACTGTGTGTTGGAATGACCCAGTGGCGAAGAAATGCAGTGCAGCCATCACCTTAGCCGTGGGGGTGAATGCTGTTGGATACACCCTGCGAGGACGGAGGTGGGGTTCCAACATGGCACATAGACGATGCAGGGTGGGTCGGTCCAGACGATATTTACGGATGACCTCTACATCCTCCATGTCTGACAGCAATTGGTAGGGGCGATGAATGTTTGGTCTCCGCCTAGGAAAGATGGAAGTGGACACATGTCAAAGCAACACGCCACATGGCATATTCACATACACAAAACAAAAATGACTGAGCAAGCACTTGAATCACAGAACAGCTGACAAGTAGGGACAGCACAGCCACAATACACTTACACAGGTCCCCTGCCAATAGCAATGGGCAGTGACACACACCATTGCTATGAGCATGCACATGGGGATCTAGGCCTCAATGACTTGTAAGGCATGCTGATGGTAACAGACTGCATATTCGGCAAGCGGCAACACCACGGCAACATGACTAGCTGCTGTGCATCACACTGCTTCCGAGGCTGGGTGAGTATGGCACACACCAACAACGCTATGGACACAGGCTGAGCGGCCAAAACAAGTGGGACCTGTGGCACGAGGGGATATGAGACAGTCATTGGTGTCACCACTGCACCCTATGTACAGCACTGTACGGATCACACCTCCAGAAACATTGACAGGTGTACACATTGACAGCCCCATGCCAACACGGCTGTGTGCTTGCAAATACACATCACAAGTGACACGTAACATTGCACGTGCCAAGTGGCAGATGTACATAGTGAAAGATGGCATGTGTGTGCATATGCATATCCCATGCACCCATGCCAATGTGTACATGATGATATGCCAACAGACATGTGGAGGCTGGCCACTGGCCGTCCCTGCCTATGCACACAGCATGTTGTGGCCCCGTCCATTGTGCACCTGCACCCACACACAAATCATGGCCACACCTGCAGATGCAGTGCGCACACCATACTGTGTGGTGCACATGGCATCAGCGGACTGTACCCGCCATGGGCCAGGCCCTTACGGCCAACTCCAATGACCCTCGCGGTTGCACCCTGCGTGTTCCACGATGGAGGTAAGCGTCCCGGGCCAGCTGGGAGCAGGCCAACGTCTGCAATTGAAGCTGCCAGACATGGTACACGAATTGCAGCAGCTTGGACCCACTGAAACTGACCCAGGGGGTTATATGTGTGTGAGTGGGACAGGCATAACCACAGCTACCTGGAACTGCAGCCTGGCACCCCTCGAGAACACATGCTGCTGCCACCTCTCCACCTACACGTCGATGACGCTGAGGACATGTCCAGGTCCACTCACCAGCGAGGAGCTGGAGATCCTGGATTCCGAGCTCCACGCACACTGCACATGGCTACTCCTTGCGAAATTTGTGTGTGAGAGACAACTGCAGTGTGTGTGGGAGTGCATGTGGGGGACACACATGTCGTTGATCCGCAGCACTATGAGTCAGAGCCTGTGGGGTTCAAACATCCACTGCTCACCATGCTGACTGCAGGTGGCATGGGTATGTGTGCTCTCGGGCGCTTTGACCTGTCTGTCCCTCCCGAGTGGTGGTACATGGCAACTTCATGTCAGACATCCAGTGACCCAGACAATTGGCAATGCAGGTCTCAGTGCACTTGTTGGTCGTGTGAATGTCAGGCTGGGGCCATGCTGCCCTTCTCAGTCCCAGCAGGCCTGGCCTGCACATTGACTGCACAATGCCAGTAGGTGACAACACAGACTGCCTAGTGGGTTACATGTGTCTCCTGTTCAGGACCCTCCGGATGGGCGCTAACTCAGTCCTGTCTATTGGACACACCATGCCTCGTGATAGGGATGTGTGTGTGAGATAGTGGCACTGAATGTGACCTCCGTTGCGGGGTGGGCCATGCACAGGGCGAGTACGTCGATTGTTGCGCAGTGTTGGTCACAGTGGGTACACCCACACAGATGTGTTGCCTTGTGATCATTTTCTAGCTCCGCCTGACAATGGACTGTAGATGTGGGCAGACTACACATTGGTCGATGTGCTGTCTATATGCATGTGCCTTCACACCAGGCACAGCTGCCCCTGCACATGTGACCCCTGCTGCACTCGGTGCTGGGTCTGTTGAGCTGATGCACCATCTGTGCGTGGGGCAGACAGCTCTGCTCACTACCGTCATTGTCCATGACATCACTTTGCCGCAGGTGACATGGAACATGGAGGGCCCACATGTACGCGTGGGTGGACTACACAGGACTGTCCAATGGTTGTCACCCCCAGTCAGTGCTTCGAATGGGAAGAATGTGGTGCTGGTACTAATTTTGATGTGTCGAGTGGGCGGGGCTAGGTGCGGGGCTACATGCAAGACATGGGAAGGTCATCAGCTTATCTACTAGTTGCAATACACACGAGACACGTCTTTTTCTGACCACATCAGGGGCATTCCTTAAACTAACTGAAAGTCACACAGTTATCTTTTACACTGTCCTCAAGGCTTCCCCTCGCTCACCCCAATATGCATTTGCACCTGAGAAGCTAGCGCATGCACAAGCAGCTCCAAGCTCGCCCCAGAGAGGCCAGGGAGTGTATGTGTGGGTCCAGTTGAACACGTGGTCTGTCTCACGGTATGGTATGTGGCGGGACGCCGTCCACCTGCGTGGTGCCCCGACTTGAGACCCGGGCAACATTGACAATGCATGACAGGCTCCGCAGTCCGGATACACCACCTGCAACACACAGAGGCTGTAGCTGCCCTAGCGGCCCAGGCCGCGTCCAACTGGAGCTCATGGACCCACACATTCACTCTTTGGCCTCTCTGGGGCGAGCTCGGAGCTGCTTGTGCACGCGCTGGCTTCTCTGTTGCAATGGCATGTGACGTGTGTGGAGATCTAGGCAATGGGTGGGATGGTGCGAGCCACCTTCCGTGATGTCACTCCTGCTCGTGATGTGTGCGTCCCCCCACTACTTCCATATGACTTGTGCCATACTACACATTGAGGATGTGTTGCCTGCGTGATGTGACCAGGAGGAGTGCGCCATGACCTCTCACCCACCATGCTCCACTGCCATCCCGCCCCTGGATTGCCTGTGCAGGTGGACAATGTTGGGGATACACCTGGTCGACAGGGGATGTGAGTGCCTTGGCAAGGGCCTGGCGGACGCACAGCAGTATCCAGCATGTCCACGGAGGGTGGGCTGACGTCTACACTTGATGCAGCATTGATCGTGTGCCCGCATGTTGTGCACACACGAGTTCACATTCATCCACAGACAGGTGGTCTTTACAAATTCCAAGGAGAGCGCCAATGTACTGTTCCTGTATCCTCCCAACACAGCGTGTTTCAACATTGCATGTGCGCACCTACCCGTCACACCCACCCACCTGAGCCATGCGTAACTCCCGCTTCACATGACACATGTGTGTCTTCCACAGTTGTGCTACTCATTAGCGTTGACATCCAATGACAGTGGACTACATGGTCATCTCACGACTGCCGTGTACTTCTTACACTCTCATCCTCTCTCATTCGTACTTGTGAAATGAATTAGCAGAGACACATTTTTGCTTCAAGACATGTATTGGTACTTATGTCCTCTGTGATGCAGTATAGTGGACACTACTGGCAGCGAAATGCATGTGGAGGATATACTCAGCATGATTACACATAGCATAGGGTGTAGGGGTACATGTGATTAGTTGTTGACTGTGGGATGTGGGCTTCAGAGTTACGACTGCTTAGCCGTTGCTGTGCTAATGTACATTTGCTAATTACTGAGGTGCTGCTGACTTTGACACCGACAGTATACATTTAGCCTACCAGTCCGCTTGTCATCATGGGCACAGTGCATCTCAGTTCCATGTTACAGGTTTGCTGCTATAGTTACTCATACACACGTGCATGGAGGTGACATCAGGGCATGGGCTTCCGTGCATGCAACGGCGTCCCACTTGTTGTTGCGATGTGGTGGCTACTGGATATGTCACAGTCACTGGGGTCATGTTGTTGGTGGATGCACTTGTTGTCCATGCAAAGGTCCTGGCACGGAAGTTCAGGGGAGGTGGGGTGACAGCTCTCACATACTACAGCCGGACGATTACTGTCCACTGACCGGTGCATATGTTCATGTGCGCAGGATGCATATTATGGCATGGTTGTACGTGCAGTTCTGTCCATGTGGTTGCCATACACACATCCCATGCCTCTGCCTCCCCCTGTTCATGCAGAGTTACTGGATGTGATGAGGAACAGAGTGCATGTCCCGAATATATCCGATGTCATTGCAGTGTAGTTGATGGTGTGGTGTCAGTTGCAGGTTGTATGGTATAGTTGTTGTACTGGTAACTGCCCAGTCCGTGCGGAAGCCAAGCATGGGTACGTTGTGGGACATCATTGTTCAATTGGGGGTATAGCGGCGGGGCCCGACGAATTCACAGGTTGTCAGGTATGCGATACCTTCCAGCAGGGCTTCCATGGCATTGGTGGTAAACATGGATGCCATCCAATGTAGCGGATGGTGGCTGTCAAGGTGTTGGTCGTAAGTTGTCACTTGTAGGAGCCTGATGGGACATGTTGGATGACATTCGATGTAACTGTGATCCATTATCCGTCGTGTGGAGGCACAGTGGTCCCATTGCAGGGTGGGTCCGATAGTAGCCACATACGCCATGCCCCCATAGGCTGAACAGACCCTGTCGTGGACGTCCAGGGGGTTGAATAGTTGTAGCAGGTCCGCCCTTGGACATGCCGGGTTGGAGAGACATAAATCCACAGGATAGTAGAAGGGACACCTCCGACAGTGGAAGACGGGGATGACGCAGCTGAACAATGCGATGCGGTAAGTTAGTCGGTAACTTACGTTCAGCAAGGCCAGATTGTCACATCCCAATATCTGTATCAGGTTATGTTTGTACAGCTTAATCTGTCCGGCGTAGTTGGGTAGGTGTGGTGCAAGTGCCATTTTGCTGCAGGGCGATGTGGTGGCGTGCTCCGGCTGTCTGTGCAGTCTGCAGGGTGCAACCTCCGACGTTGCTGGGAATTCTGTAATGGTCGTAGGGAGGCAGGACTTGTGTTATGTTGGCTTGTGCGGAGGACACGGGCCCTCATCCCACATGCTTCTCAGAATGGTCAAGGTCAGTGGTGTCTGACTCCTTCCAGATAACTTGCATGTGAACCACATGGGGAGTGTTATCATTTTTATTTCCGTTCTGAATGTTCTTTGGTGTTATGCACTATCTGCCCTGTGGCCGCTTCCCTCTGCATGCCTGTGTTGGGCTTTTTTTGGTCCAATGACTGTTTTCTCCGGCTTGTTTAGTCGGGATGTGGTTTCAGAGTGGGAATGGAAGGTCATTCAGTGCTGTCTCCTCTCCCGTGTGTGGGCGGCAGGCTGCGTTTCCGCTATACGTTGGGCCTTGTGTTATAATTGGAACCACCTGTTGTCTGTTCCCGGTATCTTTGATGTTACGTATTGCATGTCTTGTTATTGGGTGCAGGGTGGCATCGGTGTTTCTGTGTGGTACTGGCGTACCTTTTGCCGACGGGGTCCATATTCTGCTGGGTGATGTTGCCGCCGCTGTGTGCTTCGCCGTGTTTTGCACACAGGGGTGTGTCCTAATTTGGCGTGACGTCACTGACATGTTCGGGTCACTTGTGTGGCGTCAGGTTGGCAACAGTGAATTGCCGGTTGGGGACATGACTGTGGCAGGGCTGTCACGTGACATGTGCGTTCTGGGTGGTGCTGGTGTGTGTGGTGTTTGGTTGTGACCCTGTGTTGTTTGTGTGCGGCGCATACATTGCGCTGCCGTTGGCCTCTGCGTTGTGCGCATGTGTGGGTGCAGTGGTGGATGTGTCGTGTCCACGCAGGGGTGTCGGGGGGGGCCATTTACAGTTTTCCCGCCCTTGCACTGTGTGCGCTGTTTGCGTGCCCCTGTTGTGTGTCTGCCTACCTGCGTCGCCGCGGTGCGTTGACTCCTGGGTGCTGCATCAGGTAGAGCATGGGGAGGGCCTGCAGTGCTGGATTCATGCTCGGGGGGTCCGCCTCTTTGCTATCCGTACTGTGCGTTCGGTTTTCCGCCTTGCTTTCACGTGCGGTGTCTCTTAGCCGCGGGAACTGTTTGGTTGTGGCATCGTAATTTGTACGCCGGGCGGTACGTGGTTTCGTCGGGCGGTGTGTCTCCATTGGGCCGCGCCGCTACGTGAACGGGCGCACTTTGATGGCGGACGGCGTCGCTGGCTTACGGGCGGTGTTTGGCTGACTTTTCACATCCTAATTGGGCGGGCGTGTGGGCTGCGGCGGGCGGACGGTAACTGGTGCTTCTTGCATCCGCCAGCACGACGGTGGTGCTTCCGCCCGCCATCCTAATGGGCCCCTTAGAGAGCTGAAAATTTAAAAAGAGAAAAAAAGCTCCAGTTTAAATGCTGAAAACTAGTCACATTTATTCTATCTCCACTTAATCACCAATCACCCCAATTCATTTACCGCTGTCTCTTTATAACAGGCTTCAATCTCCTTGTTTTAATTCACTGTTCGCCATCCAGTGACAGTTGCCACCGAGGGCACCACTATAAAGCAACGTCCCCCAAAATGTTTTTTTAGGCTAATACGTCATGTCATCCTCAGTCAAAGAAATAAAGTATATAGATTGAAGAAAAGCTTACTTGTGTATAGAAATTCACGACCTCTGACTCGCCTTTTCTTGTTCAGAGTTGGATCACAATTTTCAATCTGGTGAGTAAACCAAAAGCAGGAGTGTTATACATCTGTTTTGTCTTTTGCTTCTATATCGACCTTGAGGCTTTTTGATTGTCTCTGTGTCTGGAGGAAATTTACTGACAGTCTGTGAGAGCACAGACTGGGGTCATGAGAATAAACTAACAGTTGTAAAAACCGTATGTCTGTTTGTCCACTGGAGTCTTTTGTGGTGGTTGTATGCGAATGCTGAATCTGTTTCCTGCACTGCGTGACCGTTGTACAACCGGTGCGAAAGAAATTGATTTCTAGTGCTCTGTTATAACAATTATTTGAAATTCACATTGCACGACACGTGTGTTATGAAAATACGGCAATGGACTAGCTCGTTCACCCGAGCTGACGTGCGCGTATTTTCCAAGATACGTTGTATCGCATCAATCAATGATCACGTTATGAAGCAAGGATACTATGTTGCCTTTTGCAGGTATAACGCATTTCTGGTGTGACTGAAACAAGCGGCTTTCAGTGTCCCAAAAGGCGCAGTTAAAGTTGTTCGAGCCCCAAAGGAAATCCCGAGAATAACACGTTTAGCTACGTGAACGATGTAACACGGAAAAATGCTGAGAGGCAACGGTTTAAATTTTGCTTGACAGGAAACTTACTTGTATTGTCTGTTTGGGTCCGTGATGGTCTCGCTTTGGAGAATTCCAGCTCGCAAGTGAGATCCGGTTCTGGGCGGCCTATTTAAGACAACTTCCGGGGTGAAGTTTTTTTGACAAGCGGCAACTTTATTGATAGCCAGGGATGCTTCTGGCATCTGTGTCAAAGACTCGAAAAAACATTATACAGAATATTGACGATACAAAACATGAATGCCAAATCGGGTGAGTAAGGTTGGATCCGCCATAAATTATAAAAATGAAACAATCAATCAATATTGGGTAGTTTAGAAACACGGAAGCTTTATTTATGACCCTTATCTGTTACACTTTCCTGTTTGTTTATGTGCAGAAAATGCTTATGACATGTATCTCGCGAAAGCTAGAGACAAACATATTTTGTGAAAAAACCATGAATGTTTATTTTATGTAAATTCAGGACACTAAGACTCGATCCACAATAGATGGCGAAAGTGAGTTTTAAAGAGGAACGATGCCTCAGATTGTACAACAGTATGGACTCTGAAAAATACTTATGGTTTTTGCGCGTGGCTACGGAATTCCTTGGAGATGTAAGTCGATTTCGGTTGCTGGAATTAATTTTCAAAAACCTGTGGCACAGATGCCCAATCCGATGTATGTGTTCGGAAAATGTGCCTTCCCATCGTGAATGATTGAAATAGAAATGGGGGCATATGCTGAATACTAGAATGAGATGTGTACAACAATTGGTTATTGTTGAAGTGCTAAATACCTGGACTGTAAATTGTATTATGGTGGACACCTCATAACAAATATCTTTTTTTGCTGAAAGCCATTAGGGTCGTCTGTGTTTAAATTTGAAGTCAATGACAGTCAACTCCCAGAGAAAATTTTGCAGAGAAAAGTAGTCGAGTTTGGTGGCCTCATTGCTTTAAGTCAAGCAACTGAGTCATGTATCTCCATAGTACTTGGTGATGCTCACAAGTTTTGTAGTTATGTCAGTTCATTAAGGCCATTGATTGCAGTATTGAATTTAACAATAAGGAATGCCTCTCGCTGGCTCAATTTGCGGTCCAAGTCACCTACTCTGTTGTTTGGTTCAATGGATGAAATTACTGTCCATTTAAGATCCGCTTCTGTGTGGTTACTGTCCAACCAATGCGTGATCAAAGGTGCTGTTACAATCTGTTTATGGATACGCGATTTATGTTGAGAAATACGTTGGCGTATTTCTTGGTTGGTTTTACCAATATAGAGTTTGTTACATGGGCAAATTATTCCGTACACGACATTTTTTGTTTTGCAATTTGTGAATGTATTATGTTTCCAGTTCTTTGACTAAAATGAAAACAAATTGCCTCCTATTGTCCCACACTTGTGATGTCCTTGGATTGGGGGTAAATTCAGGTACTGGCGCATATCCATCTTTGGTGATGATTTCGGAAGAGATGCACGGACTAGTTGATTGCCCAAACTTTTCTCTTTTTTGAAAGTGAAAAGTGGTTTCTTAAAAGAATTGTCCCAGTTGGTAATCAAATGCCAGTTTTGGTTAATGATTTTTTTAACTGATTGGATTTTGTACAGAACGTGGATACACAAACCAATTGCTCCAATTGTGGTTTTATTTTTTTAGTTAGTAATTCCTCATGTGCAGTCCGCCAGGCTCTTTCTATTGATCTTTTTAAGAGTCGTTTTGGGTAGCCACGATCTTTGAGTTTGGAGATCAAGTTATTGGTATGGAGCTGGTACTCGTTCTTCTCTGTACAATTTCTAGGGATCCTTAAAAACTGGCCATAAGGGAGATTATCTCTTAAACTGTGAGGGTGATGGCTGTTGTAGTGTAAGGCCTTATTTCTATCCGTTGGCTTGGTGTGCAGTGTTGTTTTGAGTCATCCTTCCGATGCGTATACCTGTACATCCAAGAATGTAATATGGTTGTCATTGTGATGGACACTAAATTTGATATCTGGTGTGCGATTGTTAAGCCATCTGTAAAATTGCATGAGTGTATCCTCTGTGCCTGTCCATACAAAGAATATATTGGCTATATATCTCACCCAACCTGGGATTTGATGTTGAAATGGGTTGCTATTAAAGACGAATCCTTCTTCGAATTTGGCCATGTACAATACAGCAAATTCTGGAGCGAATGGGTAACCCATTGCGGTTCCTTTAACTTGGTAATAAAAGTCTTCACCAAACTTTAAATAATTTCGCTTTAGACAAATCCTTGCCAAATTGATAATAAATTCAGTTGGCACTTTTTCTGGTTTGGTCCTTGAGCAGAGGAAAGATTCTATTGCCTCTAGTCCATCTTCTTGAGGAATTTCTGTCTACAGTGACACAACATCAAATGTGATGAGTCTCTGTGCTGTCTCAATAATTCAATGTCCTGAATTGCATTTATAAAATGCATGGTGTCTCTTAAATACGAGGGGACTTGTTCCAAGAAAGGCTTAAGAAAAAAATCTACATATTTCGCAATCGGTTCCAAAACCGAATCGCAACCCGAAACTATCGGGCAACCTGGTGGATTTAAGAATTATGCCATCCTTCTGTTGAATTGTTGTTCTTTGAACCTCCCTCTAAACAGGCCGAGTAACAGTTCCACCACTCAGTTGGAAAACATGGTCTCATTCAGTGACTTAACTTGCTTAGAGGGCCAATCCATGTATCTTCAAAGTAATTTAGAAGTGGTTCCAATTTGCCCTCATTTTGGGTAAAACAAATCTGATTTTATATTTGATATTGTAGAACTTGTCCACACATTAAGGAGGTATAAAACACAATGCCTAGATTTAAAGGAATGATGGTGTTATTTGTGTTTACAAGAATAGTATAAATTTGGGCGAAAGAATCGGGTGTTGATTTAAAAGTTCCATCCATAAGTTTAAAAATGAGTACCATTGAGTTATGAACAATAAACATCTGTTATTCAGCGCCAAGATACCCTTGGGTAAAAGTGCACTTTACAAATGCACATGTTATGCTATGTCATAATCCAAATTTCACTATTCTCAAGCGTAACTGTATTATGGATGGTACTGAAAATTAGTATTCATTTGACAGGGTTTTCGTTATCATATAGTAGGAAAGGTTCATGGTTGTAGGTTTTAAAAAGTTCTGGGGGAATGTTTATGTGTGAGTTGTTTTTGGGGGTTGCTCTCATGGGATTACTTGCTTGTTTTTTTCCTTGTATCATTCTTCTCAAATTAGGGATTCTGGGCAAATCACTCACAACATGGATAGGAATGTTTTGGGACTTCTCCCTCACAACTGCGCCACAGGGTGCATTGAAGGAGGCAAATTGAGTTTTTATATGCTGTACATTTTCTCTAACCCTCAATCTCCATTTTAGAGGCAGAGTGGTTATGTTCAGTGGTTCTTTCAATCATATTACCAAGGGTAACCACTCTGGCTTTGCAACTGGATGAGAAATGTTCAACACACCTCCAATGACTCCTGGGCTCAGTTATCTCTCCTTACAATGAAGGGAACCATTGTATTTCAGAAGTCAGTTTCCTCAGCGTGACAGCACATATGCAGCTTGTCCATTTTCTGAAATTAAAAAAAAATGTTTTAATGAACTATTTTTGCACCTTTGGTTTTCACAAAAAATTATTAGTAGTTTCGGTAACCTGTTTGGATTCAAATGTCATTGATTATTGCTGGAAAAAATGTTAGTTTCTTGGAATTTAAAGAGACGTGTTTCTAAGTTTGTTTTTTTAGGATAATTACCTTTTCTTTTATGAAGGTTTTGTCTCTGCTGTTGGAGATATTGTTTTTATTTTGGCTTGTGGTTTTGGTTATTCTTGACCAGATGGTTTCCTGACATTCTGTTGTTAGTTAAAGATTGAAAAATAATGTTTCATTTTTAACAACGTATTAGGTTTTCTTATTGCGCTACAGGAAATTTATTTGGTTAATCTGTCCCTGATGAATTGAAAATTTATGTTAAAGTAATCGTTGTTTACTTATGGAATTGCTTTTATCTGGGAGAATACTTCAATTTCAATTCAATAATCTTTATTCAATCACCTAAAAGCAGATCATAAAAGATACTACATATACATATAAATACATCATAATTATAATAAAACATCTAAGATCAGAATCAGAATCAAAATGGCAACAAAATAAAAATACAGTGTCACTCTTAAAATCAGACATACCTTATTTAAAAAAATCCTTAACGTATGCGTTTGTATTGCACATTTTTAAAAGAAGCCCACAGCTGAGCATACACCAGGGTAATCTAACTGTTGCAAATAAAACAATGCCACACTGCACTTGTGAAATGTATGCTTGCGTAACCTGGGAAATAAATAACGTTGTGTAAAGGAAAGATAACATTAAAAAAAAGAACTAAGTGCAGCAAAGTCTGAGATGACACCTCATCACACGGGCATATACTTATATTGAGGAGCCAAATTGACCTTTTGGGAAACATAATTCCCATGTGATGGAGCCCAATCTAAACCGGGACAAGAACATATGCTCCCAAGAGTCCAGAACCAAGTTCAAATTAGATGCCACCGCAGAGTGGTTTGTACAAGACATTATTCCCTAACTGAGGGCTTCATTAATTCTCTCCCGTTCCTCTGGGCCCTCCAATAAGATAAAAAAGTTCTCTGATCCACCCTTTGTCCTTTTACTTATATCGATAGGACTTTCAAAAATAGAAGGACACCCAAGAGCAACTGTTGTCTCCCTGATATATTTAAGCCAGGGAATTCTAGTCCCATAAGAACAAGAATGACAGTCCAAGATTATATCTTTTTAAATTAGCCTGCTCATTGCACCAAATTGAACATTATAACAAGGGAGCAAGGTTGATCTGATCCGCAACATAGTCCATGGCCAATTCTTGGTGGGTAACAAAGCGTGATGTTGACAGGAAACCCCAAATATGCACCGGCAGACTCTATTTTCCTCAATTTAAATACAGCCCACATCCCTAAAACTCCATACTCACGCTCCATAGGATAGAATGGGAATACATTTCCTCTTGTAGAACTCGAGTATGGTATGTATGGGCTTTTTTCCTATGGAGGAAATACGAGAGAAGATCTTACCAACAGCTTGTTAAAATGTATTTTTCCTATTACTAACACACTGTGCCCAGGTGCAGGAACTGTCAAACATCAAACCAAGCTATGGAAACTGGCTCACTTTCTCGATAGTCCTGTCATCGATACTCATGCAGTGGGTTTTGACATTTTTTGGGCCACAGACCGTAATATAGGTTTTTGACAGGTTGATTTCCAGGTCTAACTCTTTCATAGAAGCGACAATAGTGGCAATCAATGAATTAAGGCCGTTAGCCATCCTGGCAAGAAACACAGCATTGTCTGCATACAAAAGCGCTGCGTACAGAAGAGCAGATTCTAAACCATTTATGTAAAGCAAAAACAGGAAAGGTACCAAAACGCAACCCTGATGGACTCCCTGCTTTAACAAGAAGAAAGCAATACACTCTCCTCCTTCCCCATATCTCTCAGAAGCAACCAGGTCCAGGTGTAGAGGTCTCGGGAAAGTCACCAAGCCCTCCCTCAAGGCCCATGGCACTTTAAATATCCTACAGTTTGGATCTATTTACGCAACCAAAAGCACCCAATGAATCCATAAATGCTAAGTGGAGGGAGCTACGCTTGGCAAACCAAAATATGCATACTAAAAGGTGAAAGTTTAAACATTGTTCTATTTTTCCAAGCCCTTTCCTGAACCCTTATTGGACCTGTGAAAAACTATTATTCTCTGTGGGCCAAAGGAGCAATCTATCCAAAACTATTCTCCCAATGATCTTAATGGTAGAGTCGAGGAGGGGGATTCGGCGATACCATTTTGGATTCTGCGCGTTTCCCTCCTTAAAAACAGGCACAATTATGGATAAGTGCCAGGAAGTTGGTATACCAGCCTTACATACAGAATTAATAATATTTGAAAGCACAGGAGCCCAGAACCCAGGGTTTTTCTCATATAGATCCAAGGGAATCCCATTAGGCCTGGGGGCCTTGTTAAAAGGACTTTTAAGAATAGCATCAAACACCTCCTAAGAGGAAAATGAAATACCCAAGGGGAATATCACCTTTGTTATGAAACTGTGTATTAGTGTTATTGCATCTATGTTGAGAGAAACATGATTGTTGGGGGAATCAGTGTGGCAGGGGTTTGTGGGATGTGCGGCTGTAAAAGTTCTGATTGGAAACGTGCAAGGCCACTGTAGTGTTAACTCTGGATAGAGACCTTTCTTGTTTTAGTACATCTAACTAGTCACATTTGTTGGATAATGTTCTGTGACTTTTAGCAAGTGGCACAGATATTTCATGCTATTATCATGGAACGTTTGACACCTTCATAATTTCTAGAAGATTTGGCTAGTCCTATTGCGTATTTAGGCAGATGTAGTCATGCTACAGCAGTCACACCTTACTCCACGGAATCAGCTGTGCTTTACCTTAAAATGGAGATCCAACTGATTCTTTGACTTCTTCAGGTCCTATTGCAGAGAAGTAATAATATTATTGCGCACAAGACTTTAGATATTAAATTCAAAGGTGTGCATGTGAAACCAAAAGGTAGACTGTGATAAAGAGGGCTCCGTTTGACTTGCCAGTGTCACTTATCAACACCATGTGGTCCTAACACTGATTCACCTGATATTTTTGATGTGCTTGATATATGCAGTAAAATTAGTGTGCACAATATCAGACGTAGATGACACTTCATTCTTGAGCTAGATTTTAAGAGCCAAGATTTTTCCATAACACATAGAAAGAGGAATATTCTTCTAAGGATTTGTTTGTGCAGAAAGGTGTTCCTTCCGTGTACGTATCCATGTCCCATATAGACTTTTGGTTCTTGTTCAAAAGGCTGGCCCAACGGGAACCAGCAATCACTTACTTGCGCCTGTACTCTCTCTGATCACTCCCCAATCATACATGAACTGATGATTTTACTTCACTACCCACTTTGCAGATTCTAGAATTTTCCATTGGAAGTCCTACTAAATTCTCTTTTTATGAATGTGATTGATACAGCTATCACTGAATTCTTCCATATGAATGTAGGAGGCAGTGCTGACGTGATACAGATTTGGAAGTCTTTAAGGTGTATATGCAGTGTAAATGTAGTTCTAAACTGACAAGAGCACTCAAGTCTATACATATGCAATACATTTAATAAAGAGTGTAGGTACCTGCTTGCCCTGTACCTTTTAACTGTATATGAGGAAGCTCTAAAGAAGGGATATTCCCCCTCACCACTAGTGAAGGGATAAGTGCTTAGGAAAACTCTGTAAAGATGGCCTATTTTGTCATCCTAAATAGCCCTGTCAGTTATTAATATAGATAGCTATATCCTGGCTCAAGTCATAGCCAATCGCTTTATCCTCTGACAATAGGAATTTTATTTCCTGACCAGTTGGGACTTATATAAGGGAAGGTGACATCAGATACTTTATGAACTGTTTTGCTCTATTACACTAGTACTCTACTTGATGACCACATTTCTCTGACTGGGACTGACGGACTGTACTGAGACTCATAGGTTTATAAACCTCTGCTCCCACTTCTAGAGTCATGATTATTGGACATATGTCTCAGTCCTTTGGCCTTTACAGAGGAATTCAACAGTGAAGCCATTTCCAATCTCTAATTTGTACAATTGAGATAGAGTAACTGGCTGCTGGCTACATGAACACCAGGCATATACAGCCTTCCCCACTAGCAGCGGCGACTGCTGCCAATCCAATCTGGGGTGGGGGGCAGCGCAGAGAAAAAAAATACACTTACTTTTCGCAGCCGGCCGCCGCGATCTTCTGCTCTTGTGCTGCGCTGTTCCTCTGCTGGCACTCCAATAACCAGGAGCACAGACTATCAGACTCCCCACACAATCTCATCACTGCTCTCATGTTATTACTCCCAGCATGAGATAAGCGCAGTGATTGGGCAGAGCGGGCTGGTCTCATGCTCCAGCAGGGTGTGAGAGCCTGTGTTCTCAGCACTGGGGATATCTCCAAGGGAACAGCCTGGAGCTATCCAAGTGTGCATGTCGGTTTGGCCAGCCATGGATGGCTGGCCAAACCGACATGCGCACTTTCAGTGCATACCACCATCTCCCCCCTGCTGCTGACGTGACATGGCCCCGCCCGCTTAGACTTGCGGATTAAAATTCAAAAATAAAAAGACAATAAAATAGTTTTATTGTCATTTTATTTTTCTTCTGCCTGCTGCGTTTCAGCAGTGGGGCGACACTTCTCTGCCATAGCGGAGGAGCCACCCCTGCCCCCTAGAACATTATTGGTATCAAAGCAAGCTCATGAGATCCTCTTACTTGTCAAGCACCCATAATCAAATGTGTCCCCAATATGTAAAGGTGTTCTCAAATTTGGAAGCCTCTCTGATTTTAAAATAAATTTAGAACCATTTTAGATATTTAGATCTGGAATTGAGTTGCGAATATGATGGAGTAGTGACTTTGTTTAATGTCTAAGAACTCAAACCCTTCCCAATTGTGAGTTGATGGTAGCAGATGATAGCAGACAATTTTGGTTAAGTGATTGATAAACTAACTAGACAAGTGATTTGGTAAGCTAGATATCCTGAGTTATTAATTATTTCCTCACATACTGTAATCTTGGCGCTGTTGGACTATGTCTTTAAGGTACCTCAGTCAATCAGAGAGTTTGCTGTCTTTTCATTGCTGTTGGCGAGGTGCTATATGGAGGCGACATAGATGAAAGTTCCATTGCCTAAAATGAAAGACTGGCTGAAATTCATTGCCACCTGTAATGAAAGAGTTATGGCCTGCAGGCCCAGGTTGTCTATTTTTTCTACTAGTCATTTACCTGGTGGAGGGAGCCTTTGAAGGCCAGTTTTTAGGGCAGGGGGCCGCTGCTGGCGCCTCTGTCACTTTCTCCAGCTTTCCCAGGTAATTGCACCAGGCCCAAATGTGAGGGGTATTCAGGAGAGAGGGAGGACCGAGAGAGAAAAGAGAGATGAAAGAGTGAGCAAGAAGGGACTGGTTTGAACATTTTTGTCAGGGCTGCTTTTGGTTCTCTGTTGGCCCTGGAATCATGTGCCTCTCTTCTGCCAGATATAGTCCATTAGAGGGGCACTGGGGTCCTTTACGGTTCTACTTTTGCACTCCTAAGGCCATAACAGCATAGTAGTAGACTAGTCTGCTGCTTTAACACTGTAAGCCCAGGTTACGATAATTATTGTGCTATGGCCATGCCTTTGAATGTGTTATCCTTGGGGTTCACGAAAAATATTTATTTTAGCCTGAATGGATTTATTGCCTGCTGGCTGGACTATGAACAAATTAGTAGACACTATATATCTGATGCGATTCCCCTCGGTGGTTAATGCTTTGATACTCTATAGAATTTGTGTGGAATTGTCAATGTTCTTGTTACAATACTCAGTATTCAATATTCAATTGCCAAACAGTAAAACTTTCAAACAAACTGATAGTATTTGCTGGTGCAGTCAAATTTCAAGACATCTAAATACTGTCCTTGCATGCAAAACATTGTTCTTGTAGAGTAACGATTGCATTGCTCTGCCCCTTTGGTCGTGAATCCAAGGGCGAGATCTACAACCATTAGGAATACCGATTTCCTAATTGGGATTCTCTCCGAATTGCAATTGGGAAATCTGTATCCTTAATCTATGAAACTCAGGGGCATATTATCAACGGCCAGCGATAATTATCGCTGGCCGTTCACAGCGTGAGAATAGTTATCGCCGGCTACCGCAGATAATTATCGCCATGCTAGCGCTGTATTAACAACGCATAGCGCAATGGCGATAATTATTCCTGCGATAGCTTGTTTTCCATGGAACATCGCTGGTTTTCCAGCGATGTTCCATGGAAAACGGCGATAACCTTGCTGATACGACCCTGTGGTCGTATCAGCAGAATCCATCTCCCATGTAAAGTATGCTTAAGTCAGGAATTTAACAGACGTTAAATTCCTGAGTTAAAGCTGAGGTAGCGCGATTTCTTTTATCGCTGCACCTCCTTGTTAATATCGCGAAGCTGCCTTCGCGATATTAACTTGTGTTGTTTTCACAGCCACGCCTTCTTTGCATCTCATTAGCGATGCAAGGCGAGGCTGTGACAAAACGGGCTCTACATCAAGGAAACACGCGCTAGCGTGTCCTTGATGATATTGCGATATAATTATCGCCGCTTTTCGCCCGAAAACGGACGCTAAAGCGGCGATAATTATATCGCCAGCCCTTGATAATATGCCCCTCAGTAAGTTTTATTTAGGGATTTCTCGTTGGTCGAAAATTGACCTTCCTCATGAATATTAATGAGGTAGATCACAGTTTGCGACCCACTAGGAATCACAGCCGTCACAGGGATGGTGGCGTGCTGAGGTCAGCAGACCACCATGTCTGTGACTGCTTTTTAATAAAGATTTTTTTTTTTAAATGCATCCTCTTTTCCTTAAATGAAACAGGATGCGTTTAAAAAGAAAAAAATGAAACCTTGAAGTTTCATTTTTTAAGTGTAGGCAGTGGTCAAAGGTACCACTGCCTGCTTTAAAAAAATATTATTATTTACATTCCCAAACGGGAAGGAGTCCCTTGAGGAATCCTCCCCCTTTGCACATAGGTTTCCAGCAGTTTTAAACTGGTGAAAAATGATTACTGTTTTGCGACCGGAATCTGGTCACAAAACAGCAATACATATCATACTGATTCAGTATTTGGAGGGGACTCTGTAGACACGCTCTTTCCAAAAACCAAATCACAAATGCAAAATGAGGGGGCCGATTCACAGAACTAATCTGAGACAAAATCCTAAACTTACTACTTTTGGTATTCACAGAAGGCACTTACGATTTTTGGTGTTCACAGAATGCACTTACGACTACTAACTTTACGTCCGCAATCGGGCCGGAATATCCGCACTCGGGTCGGAATTTCCGCACCCGGAACGGGAATCCAACATTTGTGCCGGAATTTCTGCTCCCGGACCGGAATTTTCGCTCTCGGGACGGAATACCCGCACTCTGGCCGTTGATCATTTTCCTCAAGGGTATACACCTGTCCAAGTGCCTACCATCCCCCACCATGCATCAGCTGTCACACTGCAGCCAATCCAGCCCTGCAGCATGTATGAATGCAGAGCAGACACACACAAACTCTTTCAACATGTCGCTGAAGGTGTTTGTTGCTCTGCCCCTTGCCATGCGGCAAGAAGACTTGAGGAGGAGGAGGAGGAGGAGGAGGAGGAGAGTAGAGAGGATCTTCAGACAAAGGATCAACCTATTTGGGATGTCCAGCCAAGATGTCAGGGCCAGATACCGTTTCCCTCCAGAAGTCATCTTAGAGATGGTATGTGAGTGGGAGCAGGAACTTGACTCTGTGACCTGCAGCTCCCATGCCGTTCCAGCCTATCTTAAGATCCTTTCTGCTCTCCATTTCTTTGCAACTGGGTCATTCCAAAGGGTCTCCAGTGACCTTGTGGGCATTTCCCAGGCAAGTCAGTCACGGTGCTTGCACCTGGTACTGAGATGCATCACTGCAAGAGCCCACCACCACATATAAATGCCCCATACACTGGCCATGAGACAAAGGGCAGCTAGAGATTTCTATCTCATTGCTCGCTTCCCACGTGTGCTGGGTGAAATTGGTTGTACCCATGTGGCCCTTCAGCCACTCCGCCGCATTGCACACATCTTCTGCAACAGACACTGATGGCATTCCATCAATGTGCAAGCTGTCTATGATGCCAGTGGGAGATTCATTGATGTGCATGCAGTGTTTCCAGGCAGTACCCATGAAAGCTTTGTATTCCGCATGTCACCTCTTGCCCGGCAGATGGCTGCAGGAGAATTTGGCAACATGTGGATAGTGGGTAAGTACCAAGCACTAAAAATGAGGGATATGTGTAAATGAAATGAATGAATGCCACCTTACATTAACAACTATTGTACAATAAGAATCATAAAGCAACATACACAGTCTCAACAGACACTGCATGTACCAAAGTATAGATCATGTCCTGTGTAAATCAAAGAGGGAAATGTAATAAATTGTCCTTTTTTCCCTCCTCAGGCGATGCTGGGTATGCACTCTCCCCACAACTCCTCACCCCTTACAGACGTGCAACCACTGTACCTCAGCATAGGTACAATAGGGCACACATACAAACTCGAGCCATCATAGAGCGCACTTTTGGTCTGTTAAAGTCGCGATTCAGATGTCTTGACCGTACAGGGGCGTGCTGATGTACTCCCCTGAAGTCGTGTGCAAGATCATATTAGCCTATTGTGTTTTGCACAACATAGCTTTAACGCATGGCTTACACATACCTCTTGTACCTCGCTTAGCTCTGAATCCGGGAAACCGTGCCATTGCACATAACCGAGGTCAGTGTATGCAAGTCCGTGATCAACTGGTTGCCACGTTTTTCACATGAGCAACCTGTTGTGTCATGGACAAAATGTGGTTTGCAGTCTGTTGTCAATGATGAAAGTTGAATAATTACGACTCTGTCCAAAAATTCCATCCTGAGACTTACCCCGAAAATAAATAGGGCAAGAAGCGGAGGAAGCGGAGGAAGATCATTCATTTACAATGTGGCCAGACTGTGGAACGCAATGCCCCCCTTCCTTCGAGCTGAATCCCATCTGCTTCCCCTCCGGAAACTTCTTAAGACCTGGCTCTTCCAACAACCAGTTGCTTAGCCTGCCGTAAACCTCTGTCTAGACGCAAGCGCTGGGACGCCTTCGGGTAGCTACGCGCTTTACAAAAGCTAATAATAATAATAATTTGCAAGCCACACTAACTGCATGTAAACCACAGCTGTTGACATGAGTCAAAAGATTTACCGTACACCAGGTCATGTGCCCATGTCAGTGATCAGTGTAGTGGATGTCCCTAAGGAATCTTTTGACGCAGAGGAAAAAATGTACATGTTCTGAGAGACCTTCCCGGACCTTATGAGGATGGGTTTCTTAATCACAAAAGGGCATAACTATTGCATTCTCAGAGTCTTTGCCCTCAACAGATTTGACTCCCCCACAAATGATGGGCCCACAACGTGAGTGACGATGTTATGGGTGAATCTGGCACTATGTGTCTGGGATACACAGCACTGCTACCCCCCAATTTTCCGTAACACAACACACAGCTCTTGTGTTGAGCGCTAAATATGGACTACATGTACCATAATGCAAAGGAGGAGAAAACTAAACTGGAGTTTGATGTTGTGTCAGCCCCCCCCTTGTCCTAACCAAAATGTCATTAAATGGTCTGTTCCCCTTTTGTTACATGTCTATGATTTTCTCTTGCACTGTCATTTCAGGTTTCTCCACTACAGAACAGCAGGATGGCAGTGGATTTGATCTGTGATTGTGGATAAATCAGAATGAATACAAAATGGCTGTCAACTACTTCCTGTGATGTATTTCCTGTCTCCCACTTCCTGTATATCATTTCCTGTATGAAATAATGGGTTCCGGTTCAATTTTGGAGATTACAGCCCAAAAACGTAATTTCCGGTTCTGGAGCGTGCGCCGCACATGCGGGACCAGATGCTCCGGAACTGGAAATTACGTTTTCGGGCCGTAATCTCCAAAATTGAACCGGAACACATTATTTTCTACAGGATATAATATACAGGAAGTGGGAGACGGGAAATACATCACAGGAAGTTGTTGACAGCCATTTTGTGTTAATTCTGAGTCATCCTCACTCACAGATCAGATCCTCTGCCATCCTGCTGCTCTTTTCACCCTTATTTCTCCCAAAATGGCTGAGGGTTATGAGGAGAAAGCACCCCCTTTCACTGAAAGGGAATTAGACATTTTGGCTGAGGGGGTGCTGTCCAAATATCCTCAGCTATATGGGGGGCCAGAGTACCAGCTGAGCAATGCAGTGCGGGCCAGACTATGGGCCGACATTGGTGAGCACTGCAGTGCAGTGGGCATTCACACCAGGAATGCGAGGGCATGCCGCAAGTGCTGGGAGGACCTAAAACGCTGGGCCCGGCACAAGGCCGAGGTGCTACTGGGCCCATCTTCCCAGCACCATGTGCATCGTCCTCTCCTCTCCCCACTCTACAGGAGGGTCCTGCGTGCAACTCATCCGACCCTCCATGCTCAGCTGGAAGAGCATGAGCAGCAGAGACCTGGTAAGTGCCTTATATGCAATATGTGTCTGGAAGTATGATGTGAGTGAAGAGCTGTACCATAGTGTGTTCCATGCCTCCATTCACCTATTCTGTGTCTATGCAGCAGTCATCATGAAGCAAAAGGCTCACTGTAGCATATTGACTGTACAGGGCAGAGTGCATTCTGGGAGTAGTAGTTTCTTCATGACAACTGGGGAATTGAGCCACACACGTGCATTTGTACTGAAATTTGCACTGCCAGCACCACTAGCAGTGAACCAAGGGAATCATAACTGATGTGTGCATTGGATGAGGAATGGTACAGACACTGTCCAGTGTGTATGAGAGGCCAATGGGTATTGGATGCTGTGACTTGCATTGCATTTGTTGAGTTTGGGTTCTGATTGAGACGGATCATGTGCCGTGGAGTCAAGACAGACTTTGAGATCCTTGCCTCACTCTTAAGTGTTTCCAATTTTGCCAAGTGTGTCCACAGACGCACGTCTTATCCTCAGTGGCTTGTATGTCATTTTTCATGTACAGGTAGCTGTAACAACGACCCACTACTGTTCACCATTGCACAGCACTACCTTATCAGTCACCGAAGCCAATATGTGGCACTGGATTGTCAGCTTTTGTGAGGGAATATCAGAAGGTTAGACTCACAACTTAGCAAACCAAATAGCCCAGACCCTATGTGAATGTGTGACCCACAATCGGCATTTGTCTTGTCCCATACAATGCTACACAGCAGATAACATTTGTCCAGACGTAAAAGTGCTGAGACTCCATATCACAGGCCCTTTTCAATGCCATCTGGACTCTCTCTGATCTCCTTTTGTAGACTGGGTTTGGAACCTGCCCATGTAGCAGTGACAGGACACACAGATCATAAGAATGCCAAAGTTGAGGGTTGGCCAGTACAGTTATGTAAGCCACCAAAAATCTTGTGAGATGTCCATGTCAGACTCAAATCAGGAGATGACAGTGAACATACACGTAATGTAAGCTCATAAACACTGACAACTTTATTGTGTGATCAGAGGAGAACAAAGTCTGACCTTGGCTCATCTAGGTATGTGTCTTGTCCTGACATGTACAACCACTACATCATGATTTTTCTTACATTTCAGTGGGCTCAGCTGGCCAAATGGAACAACAGCAGGACATGGTTCGGAGCAGGACATCTTTGGTGCGCCGGCGGCTACGACCTCTTTCAACAAGTGAGGAAGAAGAGGATGAGGCGGGACCCTCAGCATCAGGAGGCAGAGGGATTGCACCCACCCAGACTGACCAGGAAGACAACTCTGGTGCTACGGACCCGGTGGAGGCTGTGGACATTGAAGTGGAGGGGGAAGAACTGGACACCTCTGGCCGGGGGGGGGGGGGTGGAGAGCTATTCTCCCCCGGACCATTCACCAGTTAGTTTTGTTAAGGTGTCCCCTGGGTAACCCTGGGCATAATACTTCGCTACGCTCACGGAGCATGCAAAGTTTGTGCTACTACACAAATTGCACGTAGCAGAGTGAATAACTGTGCTAATTGATGTAGCGTAGCAGCAGTAAAATAAACACCTTCAAATGCTTTGATAAAGCAATTTTCTATGCTAAAAAGCATATAACCAATTCACAAAAATGAACTTTGACAATAAAATATCAAGCAATGAGAGAGGTGATGATTTTGGAGTCCCCCTAACCTAGGGGAGGACCAAGCAGATGCCTTGAACACAAAAAGCATATCGTGTGAACGATTCAATGGTGGTCCCTTCCTCCTAGGACCACCCCAAGCACAGTTATGGGCAAAAATACAATCCCAACCAAAGGCCCTGCAAAGCATTATGGGACAAGATTAGCAGTGGGCAGTGAATATTATAGTGTCCAATATCAAAATAATTCTACAAAGAGCTGCAGTTCAACTAGTCGTTACTAGATGTCCCTCACGAGTCAAATGCAAAAGCATTGAAATTATTAATACATCAAGCTGCAGTTCCACTAGTCGTTACAAGATGTCCCTCACGAGTCAAATGCAAAAGTATTGAAAACCTTTCATGAAGCTTTTGCATTTGACTCGTGAGGACATCTAGTAACGACTAGTGGAACTGCAGCTCTTTGTAGAATTATTTTGATATTGGATACTATAATATTCACTGCCCACTGCTAATCTCGTCCCATAATGCTTTGCAGGGCCTTTGGTTGGGATTGTATTTTTGCCAATAACTGTGCTTGGAGTGGTCCTAAGAGGATGGGACCACCACTGAATGGTTCAAAGATGTGTTTTTTGTTTTCAAGGCATCTGCTTGGTTCTCTCCTAGGTTAGGGAGGATCCCAAAATCATCACCTCTCTCACTGCTTGTTAATTTATCGTTTTCACTTTTGTGTAGTAACTATATGCATTTTTAGCATATAAAGACAGAGAGATTTATTTTATCTTAACTTGCACTGTACAAGATGCTTTTGGCAATTATTGTACAGTGTAGTCAAGCACACAGCTACGTGTAGTTGAAAATGTACTTCACGTAGCTACGTGAAGTGCTACTACGCAAACTACGCCCAGGCTTACCCCTGGGCAGGCCACTACCCAATCTGGGCCTACCATCATCCCCTCCCTAACTCTAGAGGCCCCCATTCCATCGGGGCCTCCAGCTGCATTCCCTGCAACCTGTCCCCCTCATCGTAGCTGCCAGGTCGACACCAACATTGGCTCCGAACCTGAGGCACCACACCCCTCATGTTCAACCCAAACCCCTCCCTGTGTTGTTCCTTCTGTGGCTGTCCCAGAGGACTTGATGTGGGTATGTGAGGGTCAGCCAGACATGTCCTCTTGCATCATGCTGTAGATGTGTCTAGAGATATGCATGATGCGAGAGGAAATTTCCGGAGCTCTGGCCACCCTCACTGCCAGTGTCAATTCCCTGGCTGTAGCCATGTCGTCTTTTGTTTCCCAACCTCCTTCCCACACCATCATCAATGTCTCCCCCTGTCCATTGCACCACACTGTTTCCTCCGTACTCCTCGTGTGTCCCGACCCCGTGTGGTGCCACTTCCTGCACTGGCCAGCCATGTGCCCGAATCAGACTCGGAGGATCTGGACATTGTGGTACTAGAGGATGACCAGAAGGACACTTGACCTGTTGGACAGAATTTTCTTTGTGGACAATTATTTACTTTTCCCCTTGTAAATAGACTGGTTCCCCTGACGCTCCCTGACGTGTTATATTTTTGTTGCCCCACCCCAATCCTAGTTCCCTTCTCCTTCTGTATTAAGAACATCATTTGTTTTCCTTTCTCCCTTCCAAACCGGCTGTTGTTGTTTTTCAAATCACACACTTCTATTTACATAAAATCTGTTTTTGAAACCTACTTTCTTTAACTTGTTTAACTTCATTGTGAATGTCTTGTGCAAAATATGGACATGTATTTTGTGAGTCATCTGCTCTGCACATTATGGCTTGTTGCAATGATGAGGTTACTCTTGTACATGTGTCACACACACACATACATCCTCACATCTCTAGGCCACCAAAATTGGTATCAATTTGCCTATCAGGACATGATACGAAACAGAGTCTTGACTTGTGAAGATAATTACTTTTTATTTACACATATTCACAGTGGTCAATTCGTTTTTGGGATGTTGTCAATGGGGATCGTGCTTGCGAATTCACAATTTCGGAGGTGAGGATCGCTGTGAGGGATCATGTCTGGGTTGTCACCTACGTGTAGGTGGGTGTTGTGCATGTGCCTGTACAGGGTGAAGTTCATGTGCAGGGGCAGATGGTGTCTGCACAGTTGGTGTTTTTGCGTGGACAGGGGCTGGATGTGCAGGTGGTGGGAGTGCCTGTTCAGGGGGTGGTGGTGGTTGTGCAGGTTGTGGGAGTGCCTTTTCAGGGTGCGGTTGTGGGTGTGTACCCTTGCTGTGGTCCTATGCAGTTGGTAGTACAGGTGTGTGGGTGTGATGTGCTGCAGGCAGATGTGATGGCTCCCCTCACTGCGTTGACCATGAAGGGAGACTTTGGATCACTTTCATCATGCCCTCCATCATCTTCATGGCCAAGGCACGGTGTCTTAAACTCTCTTCCCTTTGGATGGATATTATGTCTCTGATATTCTTGGACATGTCTTGCCAAGATCTATCCATCCTATCCAAAACATAGGTCAGTTTGTCCACCACCTGAGGGATTTGGAGCATGTCCTGCAGGGCCTCAGACATGTCTGACAGGGTAGCCCCTACGGCACGAATGTCCTGTCTCACATCTGCCTGTTGTTGGAAGAAGTCCTGCTCCCACTGGCCACCATAGCCTGGTGCAGGCCCTCTCTGCAGGGGTCGGCCATGGATGAGACCGGCAGGTCCAACAGCAAGGGGGGTGGCAGGTGGAAGCATGTGGACAGAAGAATGGTACCCAGGGGATACCTGCACCACAACAGGGTTGGTACTTCCCCCAGATGGTGGAGAGGATGCCTGGGATACACTGTATAGGGAGGAGCGTGTAGGGGAACCACCATGTCTGTCCTGGATGTGAGGGCTGTGAGGGAGTGATGTCTGTGTTGGGGTGCGTGTGAGCTGTAGCTGGTTAGCTCTATGCTGGGGACAGGCAATCTTTAGTTTTGGAGGAGGCTGGGGCACTTTGCTGGGCGGAGGGTGTGATGCCTTGCACAATTTGGGCAATGTGGGAACATTTCTGTCCATGGCATCAGAATCGTCATCCCCGGAGGATGGACATATAGTCACCATCATCTTCCAATCCTTCAGCCTCCTCAGGCACTTCCTCCTCCTCCTCCTCCTCTTGCGCAGTACTTGCAGCCGATATAACTGCCTGGAGGAGCAGTGGATTTTCCCCTTTGATTGCCCATCACTGGTGGACAGTCTGTCCTCCTTATCGTCATCATCCCCTGGAACACAGAGGTTGCAACCGGATAAGTAATTGACCTAGCATAAGATGTGGTGCAACTGTACTTTGCATCAACAGATGACGTACATGTGACCTGGTTTGGATACCCCTACAAGTGACAGCTCACACCATAGCACTGAGGTGTTAAACAGAGATGTACATTGCACAAGCAAACTCACCAGCTCCAGCCACAGCTTTCTGTACCTTTGTGTTCCCCTCTGATGTCAACTGCTGAACCATGCTCCTCATAGATTTTGTTGACAAAGCCGTCCTCGATCCAGTAGCTGTAGAGGGAAGTGACACCATACTCAATGATCTGCATTACTAATTTACAAACAGGCACATGTGACACTTATAATATGTATGTAACTTTGTAAACAACGACTGCAGATTCTATGCAGAAGGGTATTTTGATCTTTGTCATGGTTTTGTAATCTATGATAGGGAAACACTTGACGCCACAATTACCTGATGGACAGGTGCGAGAGGGTTTCACTGCTGCATTTCCCGGGATGGTGTTGTATGCTGCACTGGTGCCATCCTGTCAGCAGCTGTGATGAGACATACATGTCCACATTTCAGTACACCAGATGGTAGTTATGAGCTAACATGTACATGTCATTCTCAATGACCATTGACAGGAAATTCATGGCCAATGTGCAGCATGTTTACCTCATGGACTTTACATGTGGGCCACTGCTCACATGCAGCAATTGCCAGCTGTTAACTCCACACAGCACTAACATCAATGAGATAACACATCAACAGACAAACTTGTATGAGAAGGTTACTGATATTTCAAGGAAGGGGATAAATGATCAGGACTCCTCCGCATTACATTGATTACACCTTCACCATTAAGACTAACATGTTTCATGAGTATAATGTTGTCTGTTGACAAGTCGAAAGGAGTGTACATCACCAGGCTGACCAGTTTCACATTTGCACATCAGTTCAAACATTGCATTGCAGAGTTCATGTGTGAGATGTGCAATAGTCAGGTACATAATCTGGCTCATTTGTGCTTCCCTACTCACAAAGTCACAAAGCTCTTTTTGGAATGAGAGATCACACATTTGTTATGTCCATCCTTTGAGTGTCCTCTGTTCGCATACTCCATTTCCAACATCATGGTAGTACTTAGCTGACAAAGGATGATGTCCTGTACAGCAGACATCCTAACCTCATATGTTAACCACTCACTTATATAGGTGAATACAGTAGAAGAGGAGGCAAGCAGAATGCAACATTTGACTAGGATCCCACATTTTGGGTAAGTTGAGAAGCTTTGATGGTTGCCGCCTACACTGGATTTGCGTTGTGCTTTTCAGCCAAGTTATTTGAAAAATTCACTTCCTGAAGATTCACCTTAGCAGCCCATAAACCCATCTCAAAAGAACCCAACTGGCATCAGTGTGAGCCTCAGCCACACCAATTTCAATATGATTTTACCATTGATATTTTGCAAGAGAGTTTTAATATCATTGAATTACAATCCAGTTGTGCGTAGGACACTTCATATGACACTATGTACTATTTTATGTCCATTCTGCACTCACTTGGCATACATTTTTTGTCATCCTTTCAGTAGCCACCATGGTGTGATCTGGTATGTGGTTAAATGCCATGTGTAAGCATATTGTGATGCAGGACAACAGTGTTGTACAACACATACAACATACTGTGGAGATTAAAGGCACATTTCATGAGCATTCAGGTACATTATTCCTTGGTTTACTTACCATGGCCCAGCACCTGCCCAGTGTGTGGTCCCTGACCAGATGTCACAGCCAACCTTATAGCAGAAGTCAATGTGGGTGTTGGAATCTGGGAAGACATCATTGGACCTACAATGATAAGTGTGTTTGCAACTTTACATTTCTGCTGCCACATGTGATGCACTCAATTTCAGGCACAAAGGATAAGCACAAGCAGTTGTGGGCACTACCGTTGCAGAAGTGTGTAGCACTAAATATCATGAGTGATCCCACATTTAACTTATAATGGCCCCACTGCCTAGAAGCAATGTCTATCAAAATGACACGACTACAAATCCTGAAGTAAGGTCCACTATTGTGTTTTGTTAATGGCCAAAAAACATGCCATCCAATAAAAACATATATAACCAGCTGGGTGGTCTGGACAATTTCATGTATAGAAAAAAAATTCTAAGTTGGACAGTGGATGCATTCTCAATACTCCTGACAATTGTATCTCACTTCTTGTTCATCATTGTCATATTTGTTAACATTGGATTTCTTCATTTACTCTACAAAAACAATTACAATAAAGTAGGGACTCCTTTTTGACTTGTTGTGGCACTCGATTCCAGGTTTGAGTTCCCAGTTCTGGAACTGTTGGTGGAATACATGTAATGTTCCCAAATCACAAAGGTATGATGAGCCTAGATATATTATATTTTGTCTTTCGCTATTCACAAATGTCATTTGCTAAAGGTAAATGTCCTTTAAGAATTCCAATAGTTGTAAAGCTAGTTTTTCCTCTCCGGTTACCTTTGAGATTCGGGCCCTATATGTCCCTCTGTTGTCTGCTGATGATGTTTGCATTTTGACCATCTCCTGACCAGTTTGACTTACCAGTTAGTGAGGGTGGTATGCGTTGCTCTGGATGATGTGGTTTCCTCCCAGAAGATGCAGGGACCTCTGCTTCTGTGGTTGTCTGTGCTCTGGCTGAATGTGTCAATAGGTGAGAAGAGAGAAAAGTCACCAAATGGAAAATGTACATGTGTAACTTGTCAGACATTTCCTCATATCTTCTGCATGCTAACAGTATTGTGAAGTACTGCCACTGCCGGTGCAGGTAGGAGCAGTGGGACGTTGGGGATGTAATGGCATGGCAGGGTGGGAAATGGACAACGGAATATGTGGATGAAATATTTTGAAATAAGGATTCTCTCACCTTCTGCTTTGTGATTTTGGCAGGCACAAGGTGAGTTACTTTTTGGATAATTTGTATTTATTTTCCCTATTCCGTTGTCAGTTGATTTTCCTCTGCACCGCAACCCCCACCCCATTACGTTCTTGACTGACCCATCTGCGTCTGGATAAGTGGAAGGGGCACTTTGTCCATTGCTACTTAACAGTGTTAGGTATATACGGCAGCAGTACTGGGCCCATGTTTTAAGTAGTGGGCAAGGGATTTGCCATTTCTAATACGAAGGATTCTGGGACTTGTGGTGCAACATACAGAGGGAAACACATGAGCCTCTGACTGACTATAATTTTATATAAACTTTGGACAACTTCCTTACTCACAATGGCAGTGCAACACAGACAATCTTTTCATACACTTATTCTTGTCATCCCATTTACCTGGTACCACGTTGCAGACATCACTCACAGGCAGCCCATGGAGCATGTGGGGGTGGATTGTAGTGAGGACATCCTCCTCAAGTGGGGTGAGACGAAGGCGTGTTCCAGATTGTGGTGCAGGGAGAATCTTGTTCAACTTGATCCTAGAGTATTTCTCCTTCACCCGCGCCTTTTCGTCCTGCCACTTCTTCTTGATGTCCTGGACTGTGCGCCTCTCCTCCCCCAATGCTGTGACAGCAGTGGCTAAATGCTGCCATAGAGCTGCCTTCTGTGTGCCACTGGTGCAGTAAGGTGGGAGACCATATAGGCTTTTGTGGTGCCTCACAATGAACTCCACAATCATGGTGGTCTCCTCAGTAGTGAAGTTCTTCTTCCTCTTCATTTGGTACATTTTCCTCTAGCGATGAACAGCGAATGAAAACTGGAACTCTCTGTGGCCAAACCTGTTCCTTGAATGTGTGCTGCTTTGATATGGTTTGTGGTGCAGGTCTTGCAGTTAGTATTAATTGACTTCACCTGGAGCATGGTGGGGGATGGTAGGCACTTGAAATGATCATCAGGCCCAAATGCCTTCGGGTGCAGAAATTCCGGCCCGAGTGCGGAAATTCCGGCCCGATTGCGGACGTAAAGTTAGTAGTCGTAAGTGCATTCTGTGAATACCAAAAATCGTAAGTGCCTTCTGTGTGTCAGGAATCCAAATCCCAGGACTAAAAGACGCCAATTAGTGGGAGCTACCACTAATCTTTACAATAAAATTCGAGCACGTAATTCGAATTTCTATTGGAGTTGTAGTGACCAGTCCTGGACGGTACTGGTCAGGCAATATGCTTTCAAGATGGCTGACTGCGCTAGGGTTAGCGCTTCAGCCTATTTCCAGTAGCGCGTGGTTTCAAGCACAGCTGAGGCTCGCGCTCGCCCTCAGCTGTGCGCACTTCACCAAGACCGTTACTCGTGTAACAGTGCTTGGCAGCGCGTCCGTGTAGTTTCTAGAGTAGTTAGGCGTTTACGAATTCCGTCGGCAGTTATAAGATCTTCAAGCGCCGGGTTACAGTATCGAGTGAAAGTAAAGGATACATTCCTGAGATTCCGATGAAGATTCCAGCGTTATCTCTTCAGTCCAGTTCCTTGTTACTCACGCAAGTACCTCATAGAGGAAGGCAGAGTTTGTCTGAATAGGTTGGCAGTCAATTGCTATTTCTAGGATAAGTTGATATTATTAGTCTTACCTGAGGGTCTTGGCTCCTGCGGGTTCCCAGTTGTCACTCCCCTGCAAAGATGAAAAGTTAATTAAGTTAACCACAAGAAAACTAAAGGGATCAAAATAAAGAACACAGCCTACTAGAAGAGGGGCAATTACCTAGTCATTCTTGGGTACGTTAATAGTGAGACTGGTAGAATACCGTATATAGTAAGAAGTCAAATTCTAGAGAACTGTAGTAATTTGTGTTTTGTGTTACAGTGTCTAGAACAGAGAGCAGCACGAAGAACAGTAGACGTAGCAGCTTTCAGAAGATGCCAAGCATAGAAGACTAGGCAGTCTCTTCTCTGTCCCATACCCCTTTCCCCCCCGGAACTTTCTTCACGCTGCCTTGAGCATTGTGGGGGCGTGGGGGAGTCTCGGGGAGGCGTTGGGAAAAGTCGTCGTTCTGCTCCTGTGAAGAACCTGGGAAACTTCAAGTAAGACTCTTGACAGAGTGAAGTGCCCACGAGTTTTTACTCACCTGAGCAGAATGACTGAGGGGTTAGACCTCAAGAATTTGGGCGGAGTATTGGAAGCCATTCAAAAGGAACTAATGGGAGTTAGAGAGGAAAACAGAAGTTTAAGGCAAGACCTAATAGCTTCTAGAAGGGAAACCACTGACTTAGCGACTAAAATGGATAGTTACCTTTCAAGTACTAGCTTTGCAGCCTTTTCGCAAGACACGCAGACTTCAAATACCACCCCACTTTCTCTCACTCGAACTCCCACACACGTTTTGCACTCCTTGTCCCCAGTTATACCATTAGCTCCTCCAGAACGTTTTAGTGGGGACCCCAGAAGGCCCAAATTTTCCTTACCCAATGCTCCCTCCACTTTATGTGCCGTCCCGCCATTTTCCCTGATGCACAATCCCGGGTGGCCTTCATGCTTTCATATTTGAGTGGTGACGCAGCGGCCTGGTCCTTACCATTAGTTTCTAAGGATTCTGTCATTTTGTACGACTTTGAAGAGTTTAAAAGGAGTTCCTGAGAATATTTGATCGTAGGAAAGTGGCTCAAGCTACTGATAATGAGTTGCTTGAATTGAAGCAAGGGAACAAGGAACTGGTGGCGTATTTGGCCCAATTTAACCAACTCATGGTGGAGACAGACTGGCCAGAAAATAAAAGAGCTGCGTTGTTCTACAGAGGCCTGAAGGATGAACTAAAGGATGCCCTGTCGCAGATACCTAATAGACCCACTGAGGTTTCAGCCCTTATCGATCTAGTTTTGGAGCTGGATTACCGGCAGACAGAGAGAAGGGGTGAAAAACGAAGAGAGTTTCGCCCAAGTGTCCCTAGGTTTGACCGAATAAGATCTGAGGGCATTAAAACAGCGGAGAGCGGTCAAACTGTTGAGCCTATGCAAATTGGAGCAGTACGAGGTCCTCTTACTAAGGAAGAGAAAGAAAAAAGAAGATTAAACAATCTTTGTATGTACTGTGGCACCAGCGGCCATTTTGTCAAGGTTTGTCCGAAGAAACCTAAGTCTCAGTTGAAGGAAAACTTGCGGCACCACCAGTAGGACGGGTTGGACTGGTGGATGCTAAAGAAATCACAACCCCTGATGCACATCAACTGGCGAACACCTTGCAATCTGCAGCTCCTCACTTGACTCTCCCAGTCACTCTAAAATACCGAACCTTTGTCCAAACTGACATTTCGGTTATGGTTGATTCCGGTGCAACCGGCAATTTTTGTGATCTAAAGTTCGCTTCAAGGATTGGATTGCAGGCCTTACAGAAACCCCAGAGTGAAGCGGTGAGAGCTGTGGACGGAACTAACCTATCTTCTGGTCCCATAGTCAGCCACACGGAAAAAGTGGAACTTGTCCTTTCAGATGGACACCAGGAATGTTTGCAGTTCAATCTCATTGACGCACCACAATTTCAGCTAATCCTAGGTCTTCCCTGGTTGACGGAACATAATCCCCAGATTGATTGGGAGAAGCGTTCATTAAAGATGAACTCTGATTTTTGTAAAGAGGTGTGTTTCCATGGAAAAGAATCTGAGAAAGAATCCAGCATGTCTTACAATTTATGTGACAGCGGAGCCTCGGTGTGTGTCATTCATACTGAAGAGATACCAGAAATTTACAAAGAATATAAGGATGTGTTTAGTGAAGTAGACGCCGAAAGGCTCCCTCCACATCGACCTTATGATTGCAAAATCGAGCTGGAACCTGGGGCGAATCTTCCATGTAGCAGAATCTATGCTCTAACGGAGAAGGAGGACAAGTTTCTGAAGGATTATATCCAAACTTATTTGAAGAACGGTTTTATTAGACCTTCGCAGTCTCCCGTCTCCTCACCGTTATTTTTCGTGCCTAAGAAGGAAGAAGGCGATCTGAGGACCTGCATCGATTATCGCGCCCTGAACCGGATTACCATCAAGAACAGATACCCATTGCCTCTAATTTCTGTGCTCCTGGACCAAGTGAAGGGAGCTCAGATTTATACGAAGCTAGATCTGCGAGGAGCATATCATCTAGTCCAGGTCAGAGAGGGCGATGAATGGAAGACAGCGTTCAGGACCAAGTTTGGTCTATATGAATACCAGGTCATGCCTTATGGACTCTGCAATGCGCCAGCCGCTTTCCAGTTTTTCATTAATGACGTCTTAAATCAGTATATTGACAAGTGTGCCATCGTCTATATTGATGATATTTTAATCTACTCTGCATCAGAAGAGGAGCATCAAGAACATGTTAAAGGAATATTGGAGAAGCTGCGCTAAAACAGTCTGTATGCCAAACTGGAAAAATGTGCCTTCCATGTACATTCAGTGGATTTCCTCGGTTTTGTCCTGTCTCCTGAAGGCATCACCATGGATACACGCAAGATTAAGGCAGTTTTGGATTGGCCGTCCCCAACTTCGGTTAAAGAGATACAACGGTTTATTGGATTTGCCAATTTTTACAGGAGATTCATCCAGGACTTCTCTCTCAAGGTGATTCCGATTACTCGTTTACTTCGAAAAGGAGTCCCCTTTACCTGGTCAACGTTATCTGAAAATGCCTTTCAGTCTCTAAAGAAGAGTTTTACCACCGCGCCCATTCTCCTCCATGCTGATCCAACGGAACCTTTTTATTTGGAGACTGATGCTTCGGATCAAGCTATCGGGGAGTCTTGTCACAGAGACATAAGGAGACCGGCCAATTGCATCCTGTAGCATACCACTCTAGGAAGCTCCTGCCAGCTGAGGTCAATTATACAATCACGGAAAAAGAGCTTCTGGCAATCAAGGATGCCTTCAAGGAGTGGAGACACTACCTGATGGGGGCCAGACACACTGTAACCGTTTATACGGACCATAAGAATCTGCAGTTCTTAAAGTCAGCAAGAACACTGACACCACGCCAGCTCAGATGGTCCTTATATTTTGCGGATTACAACTTTGTGATCACCTATCGGCCCGGAAACAAGAACGGCAAGGCGGATGCCTTGTCTCGGTTGAGTACGGAAGGACAAAGGGCCTTGATAGAGGATCAGAAGATCATCCCAGAATCAAAGATAGTTGGACTCATCTCCCATGAAACTCTTGAAGAAAAGGTAAAAAAGTCATTCTCGTCTGAAGACCTTCAGCAATGGGTTTCATCTGATTCGTCTCGAGAAATTCGAAAAGATCTACCTTACCACAAAGGAGCTCTGTTCATACCTACTGTGGAATTACAAGAACAAATTTTGCACGACTGCCATGACCATCCTATGGCTGGTCACAAAGGAATAAACAAGACGGAAGAGTTAGTAAAGAGACAATTTTGGTGGCCCAATATGACGAAAGACATTAAGCAATATGTTCTAGGTTGTGGAATTTGTGCACAGGGAAAACCGACACGGCAGGCACCACAAGGTTTATTACAACCCATGCCGACCCCCCCTCATCCTTGGCACATGGTAACCATGGATCTGATTGTGGACCTACCGTCTTGTCGGGGCTTCAATACAATCCTGGTTTTTGTGGATGCATTTACCAAAATGGCTCACTTTGTTCCCCTCCAAGACATTCCTAGTGCTAGGGAGTTAGCTACACAGTTCAGGCTACATGTAGTAAGGTTACATGGAATCCCAAAGGTCCTCATTTCTGATCGGGGTTCTCAATTTCTGTCCCATTTTGGAAGGCCTTTACCAATGGGTTAAATATAGAAACAAGATTCTCCACAAGCTATCACCCAGAAACAGACGGGCAGACTGAGAGGGCTAATCAGGAGTTGGAACAGTATTTAAGGTTGTTTTTGTTAGATCAGGAAGGGGATTGGACAGATCTTCTCTGGGCAGCTGAGTTTGCACACAATAATTCCCAAAATAGCTCCACAGGTCAATCCCCATTCTTCCTAAACTACGGTCTGCACCCAAATTTGATGATTGGTAATTCTGAGGATTCGGTCCCTGCAGTCACAGACTTAGTTAAACATATGGGTGAAACTCATGAGGCAGCTAGAGAGAAGCTAGAAAAATCAAAAGAACTGTATAAACGTTATGCAGACAGGAAAAGAAGGCCAGAGGATGTCTATCCCATAGGCAGCAAGGTTTGGCTTAGCACAAAAAATTTGAAGTTAAAGGGAAGCCGAAAATTCCAACCCCGTTTCATTGGTCCCTTTAAAATTGAGAGTAAACTAAATCCAGTAACCTATAGGTTAATCCTACCTCCTCAACTGAAAATTCACCCAGTTTTCCATGTCTCATTGTTGAAGAAATCTTCGCCTTTTCTTAGGCCCTGTAAACCTCCCAAACCCATTCAGGCCGAAAAAGGAGAAGAATTTGAGGTCAAAAGAATCTTGGATTCTAAGTGGAAGAAAAGGAAACTGTACTATTTAGTGGATTGGAAAGGTTATGGTCCTGAGGAAAGATCTTGGGAACCATGTTCAAATTTGAATGCCCCGAGATTAGTGAAGACCTTTCATGACCAAAATCCCTTTAAGGCGAAACCTGGGGAACCTCCTTGCGGAGGGGTACTGTCAGGAATCCAAATCCCAGGACTAAAAGACGCCAATTAGTGGGAGCTACCACTAATCTTTACAATAAAATTCGAGCACGTAATTCGAATTTCTATTGGAGTTGTAGTGACCAGTCCTGGACGGTACTGGTCAGGCAATATGCTTTCAAGATGGCTGACTGCGCTAGGGTTAGCGCTTCAGCCTATTTCCAGTAGCGCGTGGTTTCAAGCACAGCTGAGGCTCGCGCTCGCCCTCAGCTGTGCGCACTTCACCAAGACCGTTACTCGTGTAACAGTGCTTGGCAGCGCGTCCGTGTAGTTTCTAGAGTAGTTAGACGTTTACGAATTCCGTCGGCAGTTATAAGATCTTCAAGCGCCGGGTTACAGTATCGAGTGAAAGTAAAGGATACATTCCTGAGATTCCGATGAAGATTCCAGCGTTATCTCTTCAGTCCAGTTCCTTGTTACTCACGCAAGTACCTCATAGAGGAAGGCAGAGTTTGTCTGAATAGGTTGGCAGTCAATTGCTATTTCTAGGATAAGTTGATATTATTAGTCTTACCTGAGGGTCTTGGCTCCTGCGGAGTTCCCAGTTGTCACTCCCCTGCAAAGATGAAAAGTTAATTAAGTTAACCACAAGAAAACTAAAGGGATCAAAATAAAGAACACAGCCTACTAGAAGAGGGGCAATTACCTAGTCATTCTTGGGTACGTTAATAGTGAGACTGGTAGAATACCGTATATAGTAAGAAGTCAAATTCTAGAGAACTGTAGTAATTTGTGTTTTGTGTTACAGTGTCTAGAACAGAGAGCAGCACGAAGAACAGTAGACGTAGCAGCTTTCAGAAGATGCCAAGCATAGAAGACTAGGCAGTCTCTTCTCTGTCCCATACCCCTTTCCCCCCCGGAACTTTCTTCACGCTGCCTTGAGCATTGTGGGGGCGTGGGGGGAGTCTCGGGGAGGCGTTGGGAAAAGTCGTCGTTCTGCTCCTGTGAAGAACCTGGGAAACTTCAAGTAAGACTCTTGACACTGTGAATACCAAAAGTAGTAAGTTTAGGATTTTGTCTCAGATTAGTTCTGTGAATCGGCCCCGAGATTCATAACAAGTTACTGAATCGCATTTTGCATTTTGTACCTTTGAAAAAGTATTTTGGGAGTTGCAAACTGACCGATTCGGCGAATCGGGCCATTTGTGACCGTAAATTTGCTTTGTACAAAATAGGAATAACGATTACCTAATTGCGATTTTTTGTGAATCACAATTAGGAAATCACTAATCCTAATGTACGAAACTCTTTTGAGTTTCATTAGCGATTTGTAGTGGTTCGCAATTAGACCTATCTCATGATTATTAATAAGGTAGGTTGGAATTTGTCATCTACTACAATTCACTGCCATCACAGGGATGATGACCTGCTGGGGTCAGAAGATCACCATGTCTGTGATTGCTTTAAATAAAGCAATCATTTTCTTTGAAAAGCAGCCTTTTTAAAAAAAAAAAATGAAACTTAAAAGTTTCATTTTTTAAGAGTAGACAGTGGTCCCTTGGACTACTGCCTGCTTTTAAAAATATTTTTTCATCCATTCTCAAATCCCATTTGCGAATGGATTACCACCAAATTTCAATTGGCTTTAAATTGTGAATGTTTTGCGACCGCAAAACATTTTTACGTACCTTTCCAATTCTGTATTAGGAAGGGACGCCCTCAACATGCCCCTTCCAAATACTGAATCGCAAAACTCAAATTGCGATCAGTAACAAGTTACCGAATCGCAAATTGAGATTTGTACATCACAAAAAGCATTTTTGCGGTTGTAAACGGGCCAATTCGCAGAATCAGGCCATTTACAAAAACAAAAATGCTTTGTACTTCTAGCCCAAAGTCCTTTAAAATGAATAGCCCACTGTTGACCATCTGAAGTACGTGCCCTCAAAATGTAGATTTTGACACATATAAAAGTAGGACGAGCCTGAAAAACATAAATAACCCAACCTTCACCACATTATGGCTAACAGTCACTGTAAAGAGGGAAGTGTAAAATAAATAATATAAATAAATCATTTTCTGTAAGATAAGATAACCTCTGCAAAGACAAAGAGGTATAAACTTCATTAAATAGCTACAAGCAGGCTTTCTTTCTCACTAAAAGCACTAGTACTGAACACACGCTTTCAAAATAGTACCTGTTGCTACATAATCACAAATATAACACTGAGCATCATCTCTCCGCTTGTATCTAAAAATGTCTTTAACATTTCTTCTCTTTGAATTGGGATAATTTTTCATTAGCATAAAGTTCAATCACCAGGCAGAGTGGTTAGTAAGTCAGTTTGACCCTTGTTATTTTCCAAATATTACAAGTACCAGTGTGTAGACACATCTGGAAATATGATTTTATTTTTCAGCACATCCATATTCAGAAATTAAATCTTGGAGCATTTTATATTTCTTTTGTTTATTTTGTAATCTAAAATTTTTAGGTGACACTGAGCTCGCTGATGATTGTTACATGTTTATACCAACCAATGTGCTGGCGTTCCCTTTTGGGGAATGCTAGGAGAGAAGAGGGCAGCTTATGAGCATGACAGCGCACTTCAAATACAATAATTGCCAAATGTTAAGATTTCACCATTTTAAGTTGTTTAATTTGCTATCATGGGGCTCTAAAGTAATCCACAGACTAGGATTATTTTTGTATCCTCCTTTCGCAATTTCTGTTCTGTTGCATTGTGTACTTGTGCTACATAGTGTGAAATCCAAAGCGTGCAATTTGCGTTTTGGTTAGCTAGTTCTACACTGTGGACCCATAAATGCAATATTAATGTGCTTATTATGTTTGCCATAGGAGAGTGATTCTGTGTGCATAATTCATTATTCAAAGGCATAAAGGCTCATTCAGCAATGGTGATAATTTCTCAGTGTAAAGTGTCACTCTTCATTGCTTTGTTTTTTGTGCGGGTGATGAGAAATTATCAAGTAGTTAGTAGAGACGTGTGAGCTGAATGACAAGTAGCTCCTGTCTTATGAAAGTACATTCTTCAATATTTAAATGTATCTTTTAAACATTCATTGAGTGTTAGGAATAAATAGCCATAATCCGTGTGACTGAAAAGTCATTCGATTCCTGGCAGACTTCTGAAAAATGTGCTCTCGTTTTAATTTTAACTTTCCTGAATATTGTAATTCCATGAAGCCTCTCCCCCGTCCAGAAGACGGGCCAGCTGGCGTCATGGTTAACTTATGGGGCTAATTACGAATCAGATTTAGCAGAAATACCATATGGAATTCCACTTTGCCTGGTCACGACTGCCCACTGGTCCCGTCTTTCCGGGTGCAGGAACATCAGTCCCAATTTTACCAGCTGGTAATTCTGTTTGGTAAAATCACATGAGCCAAAAGCAGCCAAACATATTTCACTTGTCCCAGTGAGGTGGAAAATCCTTGCAGTGCCCACCTGCGTCAGGTCTGAGACACAGGTAAGCAGATTTCTTTTGTTGTTGTTTTTGTCCTTTGAATTAGTGTTAGTATGCTGTAAATGTATGGACCTCTGTGAATCTCTCGGGCCTGGGAATTACACAAACGTGCTATGGTCTCCCTCGGAAGCCAATATTCACCCCTGTGTTTTCAAGCTCACCCCTGGCTGGTCTGCACTCAGATTGAAGTTAGATACCTTTCAATGTGAGGGCACTATTATGTCTCCCATTGCAGAAACACCACTTTTCTCCACCCACAACTGCCAGGATGACTTTCAGTACTTTTATTTATTTTTTATTGACTTTTCTCTTTGAGGTTGCAAGATTAATAAGCACATAAGAAATATGGGCACAATCACTCTCCCAAAGTGGGAGGAAGTGACCTACTTCCAATGCATCATTGTTTTTCATGAAGAGACAGGATGTGAATGTTTGTAGAAGAAGGGCGCTATGGAGTGCATAGAGTGGCATTTTGTGGTGCGTGGGGGCGAGATCTCCCTATTATTGATATGACATGTCCATATCGGGGAATTGAAAACATGACTTTAAATGTGTGATAGGTTTATTCTTTGAGGCATTTGGCAATTTACCTTTACCGGAAATGTCTATTGCTACTGTGGAGGAGCATAATGCAAACCAAAACTCAAAATCTATTGCATTCGTAGTTCCCCCTTTTCTGGGACCATCAAGCCAAATGCAGAAGAGGCACACCATGCTACACAAAAAGGTGCAATCTCTCTTTCCTGGTGTTGCTGCTCATGTTTCTGAATGCACACCTGTACTAGGGTCAGACAGTCAAGCATATGGGCTGCCACTTCCTCTGTTACATCAATGTGGGGACTCCTTAACCTTATGAATGGCATCAAATGCTCCCTCATCCACAAAATCCAGTACCAGCTTAGATCTTTAGATGTTAATGCAGCTGGGAATGAATTCTACAACAGAGTGGAATCTGCACCCACTTCTTTCTTGACAACTGGTTTGTCCATGCCACATCATTTCATTAGGAAGGGATGGACACTTTAGAGGTGAACAGTCCTGTCATGGGCTTCAATTGGAAGTGGAACATGACAAAGTCCATACTGTGCCAGAAGATTCCTTTGATGCCTGTTTCAGTTGGTAGTCAAGTTACTGAACTAATACTGTTCCTACCTGGCATAAAGCCAAGCTTTATTAAGGCAGAGTATACAGACTTGGGTACATGACCGCTTGTGTATTTATCATGATGTGGGCAAAAGTGCATATAAAGCCAAAGATATGACATCACCTGGCAAACTAATCTCCAGATTATCTCTATTATTGTCACCTCTCTTGAGTTGGTTGTCAGGGAGCTGTACTGGTGGTTAATGAATGACAGAGTTTCTAGACCAGTGGATCTGATGCTACTGACCCTCATGCATTGGCTATTGATGAGTATATAGTGCTCAGAGCCTATAACCCCCAATGGAAGTACTAAGGTCCTCAACTGGGGTGAGTTGTCAGTAATTTTGATGGCATTTTCTGCGACTCAGCTAATTTAGTGTAAACAAACAACCTACTGGCAATATATCGAGACTGTCATGCGGGATATGGTTCAGGTTATTGGTGGAGGTGGCTTGGAAGTTGTTTCACCAAACAGAAATGGATCTCTATTCATTGAAGACTTCCTACATTCTAGGTGTGGAAAACATCAAAACCGACTCCATGACCAAAGTATTTCACCCATTCCTGAACTACTCTCCCAGGTTGTACTTGTTCAACAAACTTGGACATATTTGCAACGAGGGAGAGTGCCTTGATTTACTGTTCAAGGATGAGATACTCCACTGTATCTTTGGACATCCTGTAAATGCACTCAGGGATAAACCTTTGGATATTACCATCTTTCGGGAGCCTTGCTGGGGTTTAAGGTTGTGTAACTCTAGTCATTAATACTGTCAAAGAGTTTTGTGATTTATTTAGGTCCACAGTTTACATTATAGGTCCACAGTAAAAAAAACAAAATAAGTATGCTTAAAAAGGCTGACTCAGAATGAGGTGCTTTCATTTATCTTGCACCTCTGGTTATATCTTTAAACGATATGGACTGAAACTGGGATAAGGAATAGGGATTAATAGATAGTTTTCTGACTACTTATGCAATTATTATTAACCAGTAATATTGATTATACTGTGTCCTAGTCTTAAAAGTCACAGTCCTGCTTTCTCTCCAGTCCTCAAGGTGGTTTCTGCATCCTCTTGATCATTTGCTGACTGCTCTCATGTATACAGAAGGTAACTTTGGGTGTGCCATTACTTATGACTGCTTCCAGATGTGAGGGGTTATAAAAGGCACCATTTTGTGGGGAGAACGGAAAGTAATTGTTCTGTAATGACCCAGCCAGATGTGGAACTTGGAGGCTTCATTTAGCCCTTGATGGGAAGCTCGAGTGCACACCAAGTCAGCAGTAGGTATGGCTCCCATTCCATAGGCAGGTGAACAACCTCCCACCCTACAAGAGATCAGTGTCTGCCTCCCAGGAATCTCTAAGCTTACAGTGGAGCTGCTGCACCGTCAAGAATTTGTTTTTGAGAAACAATTAATTACCTCAATGAGCAGGAAGACTTCTCTATAAAATCCCATGCCTGGCTAATAAAGCTGGATATTTTATCTCCAGTAACATTTATAGGTGATTGATACAACTGGTTGTTTTAACCCAGTACTGTGCATATCTGTGTCGCTAGCTTTCAAGGAATTCCATTTCCATGTTTCAGATGCTCTACATCTCATTGCTGTCTCTATCTGCTTACGAGGAACCTCATTGTTTATTCACAATAAAAAAGCTATCTTTTGCATCTCTACATCAGACATCATCATGTGATCATGTTTAATTCTCCTTACCGACCTTGATTGCTCCTGTTTTGAAAAATATTTAAGATTAAGATTTGTAACCCACTATTTCCCACACACATAATTTGTGAACATCCACCACTCTTACTACCATCTCAGATATTCTCCCATCAATCAATCAATCAAGCATGTGTAAAGTGCGAAAAATCACCCGTGAGGGCCTCGAGTCCCATCAAATATGTTAACACAAAGCACATAATCTATATCCATTACACCTCTAATCTAGCTCCCAACCATCCAAACAATTACTCTATTGAGGTGTCTGCTACACATATTAGCTCTGTCAATGCTTATCTTATTGGGACTGCCAGCTCATCCTTCCTTATGATCTCAATTTATTATGCATAAGGGATTCCCGGCATAACTTCCATTCCCAATACATAATCTATTGACTTATTCCTTAAGGATAAACATTTGTTCATTCTGATAGATAACCCAAATGGGGTCATCATTACTATCATTTCGAGAATACACTCATCTTCAAATTTGGCCCCACTACCATTTTTGATACATTTGAATACAGCAAAATTGATATCCTGTTATCCACATTGTATACCTTCTATCTTTACTTTATTTAACACCCAACAAAATCCAAAGCAAATTTCAATGAGCAGATTACAGAATACTTTTCTGCAAGTGAAATGCTGTCCTTTAAAAAATATTATTCTTGTAGGCTTCAATCTTGACTTGGGAAATCTGAAATGCAAATCATGAACCACCCTTGAAAATCCGGTCTTTCATTAACAGTCCACCATTTCCAGTGGCATGCCTTTTAGAATATGAAGGTCTTACACAATCACTCTATGTGAGTTTGTGGTTGGACTATACTGGTGTGTTCCATTTCAGCATGTTCAGAGACAGTCTTTATTCTAATGTGTTTTGGGAATTCCTGTGATAAAACACTGATACATTTCTTAAGTGGTGTGGGTGGAATATTTGCAGTAATATCCTTGGTGAACTCCTTTCAGTAGAATACTTATTGAACTCATTATAAAAATATTTCAGTTTTTAAATGTTGGCAAAGTACTCAGTAAGCTAACTTCAGCAATCTCATCAGTGCACCCTTCCTTCCAACACTGTATATAGTATCAGTTAACTAATTTCAGCAGCATATTTGATTAATTTATTTACCCAATATTTGTAGTGACCTCTTCTATCTAATCTTATTTCAACACCTTGTTTTGTGACCTAATGCCAGTCATATTCTCTAGGACTTGCATCAGACAATGTTGTCAGTGAAACCAATCTGAAGATATGCGTCAGAATCTTTTTTTCACAATGTCCTTAGGTTGATGTTAGGACAATGTCCATGTCCTTGGTAAATTGATTTTGGCAATACCATTGATGAACTCTCTAGGTAAAACCAGATTTGCTGTTGTGGCTCGAGAAAATCTGAAATATATTTTCAAGATTTATCACAATGAAAATCCTACCCTAGTGCACCTAATATGAATAATAGCAATTACAATAGTAAACAAGATAGTAGCAATGATACTTATAGGCGGCTGAATAATATAAAATATTATGCCATTATGAAGTTAAAGATTCTTTACATTAATATCCCCAACCCTGCCTTTCTCTCAGCTAGCTAAGCTAAACTTGGCACCAGAAGAGTCCTATTTCGAGTTTCATACATGGTTCATACTCGCTTACCTTTTTGAACTATAGAACTAATGTTCAGCAAGGAAATATATGCTTCCTGTTAGCCGCTGTATGACCCTCAGACTTGAATCCATGGTACGAAGCTCCTCTCTATCTCATAACTTCTTGTTTCAGTTCATATAATCTGTCTGAACATTGTTGAACATTTCCTACATAAACAATTAGTAGTGCAGTGCTTGCTTAGTGTTCAATTTTTTACATTCTGTGAAACCTTGCCTGTTGTTTTAAAACTGTGATAAGTCAAGACATTCATTCCTAAGATGCCTTGCTCATTATTTAAAAACAACTACTGGAAAAAAGAGTCCAAAAATACAGAAAAACATGAACGTAGTCAAGCAGACTTAATTATCATGTTGCAATGAATAACTACATTTACAAATATGTATTTATATTAAAAAAATACACCTAAATCACAAGCGTATATCATTCAAGCAGTGGGATACCCAGAAGGGAAAATATATAATGATTATAATACCTGACAATCACTAAGCTCCTAAAACTTTCCCATAATGTGTCGATTGACTAGCTACCATCAAAATAGTAACGCTCTGCATGCTTTTTTGCACCACCTCAACCCACAAGAAGCACCAAGAACCAGATTATCAGGCATTCTGTGTCACAGCAAGTGATGCCCGAGATGTCATTTAAGAGTAATAAGGGACTGCAGTTTAATTATCGTCCATTCTCTTGCACATTAAATGCCTGCCTTTTTTCTGCTTCAGTGAAATATTATAGCTATTTATAGTGTTAAATTCTGGTTATTTTTTAATTAACATTTTGTGATATCATTAGTGTTAAATGTCAATTCCCTGGGGGGCCTAAATGGGTTAAAGCACATTTGATGTCACAGCCCCTACCCACATGGGCTCGGTGATATCATTTAAAAGGAAATATCTTTGATGAATTCATTTAGTCAGTGTTATCAGCAAAGTCCAAATGGCACTATCATAGAATCCCTACCCTAGCCCTGAGTGCAGGCGTGGGAACAAATTTATCCATTGCTCAGCAATGGTAGTGCCCTCTTCCTTGATCCCTGAAGTCCAGCTGTGTGACTTCCAGCAGAGAAGAAGAAGGTGCAACTTTTAGCTATTTTATCCTCTTGTGTTTTGCTATCTTCTCGTCAGGTTGTACTGAGCATGATCAATGAATGAATTTCACTGTTTCTGGCAAATTTAAAGTACCACAATTCAATTTGCCTACTGACACATGATCGCTTTTCATTCATAGACATAGTTTTAATATCTCATATGAATATATTACGCTGAGTTAGTCATGGTTACATGTGACATAGTTGTGTGTGAGTGCAGAAAACTTTCAAATGTTGTGAAACAAGCAAGGCACATTTCACTGAGACACTTAATGCCCACTCTTTGATTTGCTATAATGGAAATTAATTGGGCCCATTTCACATAAAGCAGTAGATTTTATTGTGACAAATTACATCCCTTAATAATTAGAGGTGGGACTTCTCTGTGCCAATTTTTGAGAAGTGTGTAAGGCTTTGTATTGTGCAGGCACATCACTAATAAGCATGATTTGTCATAATTTGTGGAATTTCTGCACACAACTGGAGTGCTCCTTATACTGGTACTCTGCTACCAAAGGTATTAGTTTCATTCGAAAATATTTGTACAATCACAATGGAATCATGTGATAGCCGAGGAAGGTGAAGCACAGATAGAATGTGTTTACACTACAATTGGTTGCTGTACGGTGGAGTGAGACGAGTGAATCTCCACACTCCATCACAGTCGACTTAACTACATTTCTATATGCTTGACTGTCCTATATTCAGCATTAGAATCACTTACCTACACACTCAACATACCACACTCGACAATGCACCACACTCAGCACAACTCTTCAATTAGAACTTTCCAAGCTCAACACATTTCCCCAAGTCCACCACACAGTAAACTCCTCTACCAGCTACACATTGCCTCACAGCACCCCATTTCAGCTCAAGCCCCATCGCCCCCACGTCGAATTCCACAACACTACAGCACAGTATTAATATATTTCTTGGTAATTTCTTAGGCACAGTGTTCCGCTTACAACTACAGGCCACTTCAGAGCACCATAAGGGAAAGGGAGCAAACAGGGTAATCAGTCAAGATCAGTCAAGTACATTCACAGATTCAAATTGTCATCTTCAGTTTCAAATTGTCTGGTAAATGACAGAGCGGGGTTTTCTATATCTCAGTTTTCGGGTGTAATCATTAAATAACCCCCACCACTGGTTGTATGGACCTTTGTTCATCAACAAGGAGAAATAAAAAGGAACGCTCATCTACATTTAACACAAGGTAATTGTTAGACCTGGCATCCTTGGCGTGGTTTCCCCCCAACATTTTGCCTTTAGATTTTATTTTTGCGGGCCTTAAGACACACTTTACTACTGATAAAACCTTCTCATATAAATGCGGTTGTAATTGTATCATTCGCTCGCTCGTAAAGGGATTCTGGGAAACGTAGACTTAATGCAATTCAGCTCATACCACAATTATAGGGAGGACTCCAAACCCTTATAATTTTATCAAATTGCACTGACTCAATGTCCATGTGAGTCAGTAATAAGTTGGAAGGTATGAAAAAAGATGTAACAAGAAACGCTCCAAACTAAGGACTGAGATGCAATTTGAGAAAACTGAAATACACATTTCTATTTAGTTGGCAGGTTATTAATTTCGGGCATTTCATTGAATCCATTCACAGCTGTATTTTAATACAGTATGAGATAAGCCTCCTTGCGGTTCAGATTAACATCAATGTCTACCCCTCGGGGTCCGGTTTAATAGTTGCCAATACAGTCCATCTTATATCAGCTTCAGTCCAGGCTGTCGGCCTCGGTGTCCTGCCTGATGCAGAGGATGGAGGAGGCAGAGAACAGGTTTGGACGTTACAACCTTAGACTGATTGGGCTACCTGAATACTTGGAGCAGAGGGGCCTGGCCGGGGTGCTAGAGAACTGGTTCAAAACATGGGAGACTGAAAATAAATTGTACCCCTTCTTTGTCATCAAGATGGCACAACGCTCCCTGGTACGGAGGCCTCTGCCTGGGGCCTCCCCTCGGCCTGTGATACTGAGGTTGCTCAACTTTAAAGACCGGGATGTGATACTACAGGAAGCCCGGGCCCATCCTGATCTGCAGTTCGACAGCTAGAATATTCTTTTGTTCCCTGACTATACAAAGGCGGTGCAGCAGCGGAGGTGGTCCTTTGCTGAGTGAAGCAGAAACTTTGTGCCTTAGATCTGAGTTACATGCTTCTGTTTCCCACTCGCCTCAAGGTATTCTTCCAGTCCTGCACTCTATTCTTCAGCACGCCGGATCAGGCTTAGGAATGGGCAACTGAGCGGCGGCTGCTGCAGCTGCCCCTCCCTCCCTGAGATGCGCCACACCGGGAGCACCAGGGAGCGTGCATGGTCAATCTCCTGTCTCCGACGGAGGGGGGGCACTCCCGATCTCGGAAGTCCCGGGTCAAGTGTGGAGTCGATGGGGAGTGCTCGGGCTCACCTCGGGAGGATCCTTCCCCAGACCTGGCTTCACAAAGAGAAGTTGAGAACCTCTCAGACACCCCTTTGGTCTTTCTCTCTGCAGAGGTGGACTTGGGCTCCTTGTCTCAGCTGTCAGAAACTCCATGACCTGGATGGTCCCTCTCTACTCTCATTGGGGCCGATTCACAGAACTAATCTGAGATAAAATCCTAAACTTACTACTTTTGGTATTCACAGAAAGCATTTAGTAGTAGTAAAGTTAGGACTCCTAACTTTACTGCTGCTAAACTGAGATAAAATCCTAAACTTACTACTTTTGGTATTCACAGAAGGCATTTAGTAGTAGTAAAGTTAGGACTCCTAACTTTACTACTACTAAATGCCTTTTGTGAATACCGAAAGTCGTAAAGTTAGGATTTTGTCTCAGTTTAGTAGTAGTAAAGTTAGGAGTCCTAACTTTACTACTACTAAATGCCTTCTGTGAATACCACAAGTAGTAAGTTTAGGATTTTATCTCAGATAAGTTCTGTGAATCGGCCCCATTGACAGTAGTGGGGGGGGATGTTGGTGGAGAGGGGTAGCCATAGAGAAGGATCAGGCTTGCCTTCCCCCCCTTCTAATAGGGCCCAAGCCTGCGGGGCTTTTCCCTTGCTTTGGTTATTGCTCTGTTGGGTTTCGGGGAGCAAAATTCAAATTCCATTTATATGTGTGGAAATTCGTTGTCAGGAATTTGATCCTATTGTAGAGGCAACCTACGGGCCACAGAGGTTTCCCATCCCCTAGTAAGAGGCTTGGGGGTTATTTAGTTAGGGTGACAGATGCTTCTTTGGGTGAAGTGTGGGGTGGGGGGCTTTGTGGGGGTGGGTGTTCTAGTCAGGCCATTGAGCCTGGTTTCTTTTGCTGAATGTTCTGTTTTAATGCTGTGTTTTCTTTCTAGGTTAGTGGTGGTGATCACACAGACAATAACAATTAGCTTGATGTGGCATGGCATTGCAGGCCCTCGGGGTATCACGTCCCCTCCTGGGTGGGCGGGGGCTAGACTTGGCCCCTCTTTGACTGCATTATGACCTCCACTAAGATAACGGTGCTCTCCTGGAATGTAAACGTCCTTCTGGACCGCATTGAGCGCTCTGCAGTGATACAATACCTCAAGCGTCACAGGCCAGCAGGAGACCCACTTATTGGGTACGAACCTTCCCTTTCTGGGCTGTTTCCTCTATGATAGGGTTTACCACTTGGGCTTCATATGCGGTTCCAGGGGAGTCGCCATATTGATACACATATCTCGATACCTAGCAGTTACAGTGCACCACACGGACACTCAGGGTTGTTATGTGGGTATTGAGGGCCGTTATGTCCTGCAGCCCCTGCTGCAGCCTTCCTTGCAAGCAATGAGATCCTTCCTCATGACTCTCCCTCAGGGCGTCATGATGGTTGGAGACGACTTTAACGTGCTTCCTGATACAGTCCTAGACACTTCCTCTGCCCCAGACCCAACCAGGTGCTCCCGGTCGGTCTGCTTGTCCTCCTGGGCAGACTCGCTGGGCTTCTGTGATGCCTGGCACTCCTGGCATCCTGTCCAAAGGGCCTAAGCTCATCTATCTGCTGCATATGCAGCGGAATCCCACATAGACCTGATGTGGTTACCAGCAGCAGATCTTCTCTCGGTTGAGTCGGGTATTCTTCTGCGTGGTTTCTCTGATTATGCTCCATCAGACCCCTGCTTTGCGGCTGGTTTGGAGGTTTAATGCTTAGCACCTGCAGAGTTTGGAATGTGAGGCCTTTGTCGAGTAGGAATTGTGCCCATTTTTTCAAATTTAATGTCGAATCGTGGACTCGGCATCAATGCTATGGGCAGCAAATAAGTCATCCCTGATCGCAACACTTCACAGGCCAGGATTTAAGGCACTTTGTTCAGTGGGCCTCACTGCGTCCCTGTAGTGGCCTGCGCTTCATCGCAGTCAGCCTGTACTTGTGACTTTGTGCCAGTCCGGCATGACCAGATATCCACAGCTGGTGCTTTGTGCTTTTTGGTGGTAATTTTACTCAAATCTTTAAAACCTAATAACTCCAGTTCTCTTGATTGGATTTTTCTCAGTTTGGTCTCAGATAATTTATTAGAATATGCTACATGTTTCTAAGTTGGTATGCGATTTTTCTTGTGTTGTGTTTTCACTTTCTTATTGTTTGTGTGCTGCATACATACTTTACACATTGCCCCTAAGTTAAGTCTGACTGATTTATGTGCCAAGATACCCAAGGTTAAGCACAGGTTAACTTAGTTACGTTTCGTGATTTACCCCGCAAAAGACTGTGGCTATTGCTTGACCAGAGCTCCATGGACATTATTTAGTTGTCAGGGGTCACACCTGTGACCTTTAGCTTGTTCCCTGCTAATCCTGGCACTTCCTTTGCGAACCCTGGCTTCAGAAGGGGCAAAACCTTTGCCTCCTCTGTGGCCAGGGGTTGAAAAAGAAGTGCCAGGAGTAGTACAGAGCATGCTAGAGGTCACAGCTGCGACCCCAGACTTCTCCCAAATGACATCCATGCAGGGCTCACACTCCAGTCAGCAACAACCCAACAACAACCCAATTTCTCACAATGGTCAATTATTTATCATGTATTTTCAAGCATCAATGAACAGGATATATACATTTGAAGACCAGTAAATTGAGATATATCTTGGAGCAACATCCATCAGTTAAAGAAACAATAAATTGCAAAGATCTAATCTTACATTTGTACATAGTCACACATCAAAATACCAAGGGCCTGATTCACAAAGGTAGCATACACTTTTGCACGTTTACACTTTTAAATATGTTCACTACTTTTGGGTGTTCACAAACTGTACTTTTATAGTAATTTACACTCTCCCATGGGGTTTTGCTTTGTCCAGCTGAAAATCCTAAGCAGAATTTATAATATGAGATCCCAGCTTGATAAGTTTGGGCAGCTCACCAGAGATTCATGTATGAGGGGCCATGATTGAAGCAGCAATTTCAGTCATATTGTTTTTTATAACCAACTTTAGTGAAAGTTTTGCAGCAAGACAAAGCGTCACACAGTACGAGATATGGTCATTATACATGCATGACATAACAACAAGCCCAGATATTAATAATGCATAACAATGAGATATCAGATCGATAAACCACAATAGCTGCACCGTTTCCCCCATATACGTTCATGCTTCTGAGGACAGCCACAGGTCTCAAAAACAGACTTTTCCTGGTGAGCGCACCAGTCCATTCCTGCATGCCAGCTCCTACCAGTCGGTGGCTTCTGTTGTTTCCATGCACGTACTGTTTGGCAACCAAGCAAGCCATCCCCAAAAAGATACGCTCAGCTCTAGGGCCCCCCACCTCATCCAGAAACCTAAGCAGGGCAATGCGACGTGTTAACTCCAGCGAGCTGCCTAAGACCACTGAAAGTATATGGCCCACCTCATCCCAAAAGGGCCTCAGCACCAAACATTACCAGGCTACATGATAGAAATCCACTGCGGGAGTGCACACCATGTGCATGCCACTTGCGCATCGGGGAGCAAGCATTGTAGGCGATTTGGAGTGAGATATGTTGTATGCAAGTAGTTGAACTGTATCATACACAGCCTTGTCAAAATTGCCAGCTCTCTTGGTGCCATGCAAGCCTCCTTCCAATCGTCTTCATCCAAGTCGCCCACCCAGGACCCCCACGTCTGTCGGATTTTCTCAAGGCCACCCGGGGTGTGGATCACCAGCGAATGGTATATCGCAGATTTAGCACCTTCACCTAGCTTCCTCTGGAAGATCTTCACCTCCAACGGACTGTGTTCTGGCAGAGAGTCCTTCGGTCGATCATGGGCCAGCAAGGCATGGCGCAATTGGAGCTAACAAGAATTGTGAGTTAGTCAAAGAGTACTTGACCTTCAACTCTTGGAATGACATAATGCTCCCACCCTTATAAACATCTCCAATGTATGAGATCACAAGATGATCCCAAGGTACGAACCCTTTCAGGGCCTATAGCTGACCAAGCCATGTTCTCCGCCATAAGGGGGGCATCCCGATTATGCGGGGGTTCCAACCAGTAAGGCGAAGGGCCGCCCTCCAACAGGTAAGAGACACCCGTGTACAGGAAGGCAAGGTACTCGGTACATGCACTCCATATAGAAGGTTAAGCAGGCCATCTATCCCCGGTGAGTGTATTTCCAAGTGATACGCCGGATCATCCCACCCCGTGAACCAGTCATTAACGCGCACTAAGTGTGCTGAAAGATAGTATAAGTAGATATCTGATAGACCCAGGCCACCTTCAATAGGAGACTTGTGGAGTGACTGAAACGCTACTCTATGCCGGCCCCCAGCCCACAAAAAAATTGGTGCTCTTCATGGTCAGAGACTGAATCCATTTGTGGGGGATGGGATAAGGGTAATCTCTCAGGACGTACAAGTAGCGCGGCAGGCACACCATTTAAAAAAGGCCGTCTACCCCATAGGGTTCAGTGGGAGTGTAGCCCAACAGGCGAGATCGCAGTCAAGCTGCAGGTCCAGACCCTTAGAATTTAAGGGCCCAGGCCAAATCCGTACACAAAATAATTGTGTCGAGTAGGAATTTTAGGGCACCAGACCATCCCCAGAGAGTCACCTTTTACCTCCACTAAACAGGACTTGCCTTCATTAACCCAAAGCCCAGACACCTCACCATACAGCCAGAGGAGTTTGAGGCAGTGGGACCTGGAGCGCTGTGGATCTTTCAAGAACAAAATCATATCATCCATGTATAGCGCTACGCGATCTTCAAGGCCCAGTCCCCACCAACAGCCCTCCACCTGGGCATCACAATGTATAAGCCACACCACAGGCTCCATCACCAAGGCAAAAAGCAATGAGGACAGTGGGCACCCCTGGCGCATGCTTCGCTCAATTGGAATTGCAGGAGACAAGACCAACCTGAGCGGTCAGAGAGTGGTAAAGCAACCAAACCATACGACAGAACCCCTCTCCCAAACCAACCCGACGAAGAGCATCACCTATAAAAGCCCACGACACTGTGTCAAACTCTTTAATGAAATGTATTAGCAAGAGGGCCAGCGTACCATCAAGGTCTGATGCCCAGGACAGCGCCATGTTTACTCTCCAAATACAGTGGCCCATATTGCGGCCCAACATAAATCCACACTGATCCGGGTGGACCAGGTTAGGCAAGGCATTTCTGATCCGTGTCAGAAATGCTTTGCACAGTTGAAGCGATGTGTCGGTTCTGAGGTGCAGCAAGGCTGCGATGCAAGGTCCTGTGTCATTGTCAAGAATACCATCAACAAGGACTTGCAATGTGAAGTCCAGCGTCGATGAAGCGATGCGCAGTCGGGGTGATGTGTCGGTTCCGAAGGACTGTATAGGTGATCTGACAAGCTGGCGGCTGTAACAATGTGGAGTTGATAGGTACTTTGAGTGAGGGCAGAGCACTCCTTATTCAGTTGAAAGGAGGCCTGTGCTCAGCTCGGCCTCGTTATCCTGCCAGCAGATGGCCCATTAAGGCACACCTAATCCCTCCATTGTGTGACTGTCTGGGAGGAATTCACAAAGTCTAATGTCAGTTACACCCAGTCGTTTGGCCCAAGACAGGCACAAAAGACTGAGGGCAGAAAAAAGCCAACTTTCTAAAAGTGGCATTTTCAAACTTGTAATCAAAAACTCAACTTTAACATTAAATAGGGTTTTTCATTACAATTCCAAAGAATCAAAACATGATATAGCTACTTGCTCCCAATTGGAAATTACAGCTTATTAAATGTAATAAGGAATCTCCAATGTTATCCTACGGGAGGAGTAGGCCTCACAACAGTGAAAAACTAATGTAGGAGTTTTTCACCACCAAGACATGCAAAACTTAAAAGTACATGTTCAACCTTTTCTTACACAGTTCCCTGCCATATGGTCTACCTAGGTCCTACCTTAGGGGGGACTTATATGTAATAAAAGAGGGGGTTAAGGCTTGTCAAGTGGGATTTAATGCCATGTCAACTTGGCAGTTTAAAACTGCATTCAGGCTGCAATGGAAAGCCTGAGACATGTTTTAAGGTTGTACGTAAGTGGGTGACACAAGGCGTGCTTAAGGCTCACTGGCGGCCGCTGCAGGTAAGGGCGGTGGGGCCAGCTGGGGGAGGATTTAGAGAGACAACCACAAGGGAAAATTAAATAAATAATTAATTTTCCCTCGTGGTCGTCTCTCGAAATCCCCCCCCAGCCGGCCCCACCACCCCACCGCTCTTACCTGCAGCGGCCGCGGCTGCCGACTGGTAGCATTAAATTTACAGGCCCTGGGTATATGGTATACCACTTTCATTGTGACTTATAAGTAGATTAAATATGCCAATTGGATAAAAGCCAATGTAACCGTGTTTTAGGGGAGTGAGCACAACCACTTTAGCACTGTTAGTAGTGGTAAAGTGCACAGAGTCCTAAGGCCAACAAAAATAAGTCCAACAAAATGGAGGAGGAGAGGCAAAATGTTTGGGGGAAGACTACCCTAGGGCTGACAGGTCTAACAACCATGTTGTGATTTCCTGCATATTCATGTTAATTGGTATGCTCACATAAAAAAAAATATATATATATATATGCTTAAAAGTATGGATTGTCCTTTGAAAATATCATCTTCATAATATCGACTACCACAATATTAGGAAGGTAATTATAATATGCAAGTGTAGATTTATTATACGTACCTTCACATATGTAAAAATGTATGTGGTATGCAATGTTCCCTCTTATTTCTTTTTTTGCTGTGCGGCAATGGAGTGTCTATGTGCACACTTTTCTGAGCTGTGTGTGCAACTGAGTCATAACAGGAGTCACTACGTGAGTGAGCGTGCTACCTCTAAAAAAGGTGAAAGGCAACACTTCTTTCATTTTGGGATAAAATGGGAGGAGGTGTGCAGGGCCTAAAGTTTTCTTTTTAAATAAATGCTATGATGCAGCCATCATTGGCAGCATTATATCTCTCATTTTTTTTGTTATGGCTGGTGCAGGGGGCAGCATGGACTGCAAGAGGAGAGAGGAAGGGAGCAAGCAAGAATGCACACAGCGGTAAGGGGCAGGCAAGAACACGGAAAGCATTTTGGGGCAAGCAAGTAAAAGCAGAGAGAGTGAGAGGTAGCAAGTAACAATACAGATAGCTGGAGGAAAGTGGGAGAGGGCAAGCTACAACATGGATAACGGGGGTGGGGAAAGCAACAAGACAGGCAGCAGGAGGGGGAGAAGTACATGAGGGAGCCAGATGTAATAGACCCACTCTGTTAGAGTGCTTAAACCTATGGAAAAAGTAGCACCTAATAAAATGAGCAGTGGAAGGATACAAGTAATACATCAATACCCCAGGGGAGAGACAAACAAAAGAAGAGGAAGGAAACTTACAGCAGCTGACCAATAAGAGGCAGGCAAAGGTGAGTGACAATGAAGCCAACCAATGGTAAGTAATAGGTGTCCTCCAAGCCTAGTGTATATAAAACAAAAGATCTTGCATGCACTGTCCTAGGCAAAACCCAAAAAACAGGTAACATTTTCTGGTAATCATATAAAGCCCTCCAAGGTCCTTGGACCAGGTTTGCACTATATAAAATTGTGGAAAGAAAATTGTTTCCTGGTGTGTTAGCTTAAATGGATCAACCCATAGAAACCAGAGCACAACTCCTAGACTGCAATGGTTGTTAAATGAAAATCCAACTTTCAGCATTTTAATGAAATTGAAAACGGTGGGCATTGAAGCCAGAAGGGGCTAACAAAAACAAGGGCCAGATATGGAAAGGAATTTTGTGTTCAGAAATGGTCTGATTTGCAATATCCGACTGTTTGGGACCTTAAAAAATAACTTTTGGTATGTAGCAAATCCAAATTGCAGTACAGTAACATGTTATCAAATCACAATTTGGTTTTGCGGCTAAATACTGAATCAGTATTCGTAAGTGGTATGTTTAGGGCGTCCCTTCCAAATACCAATTTCGAATTGGATGAAATACGTTTTTGCGGCCAAAATCAGGTTCAAAACATTAATATTTTACTGACGACACAAATGTCAAGGTAACCCTTTGTGAATGTTGACAAAAGCTTTTCCTAGATTTGAAGTGGTCCCCTCCTACTCTTGAAAACATTTAACTTGAACTTTTCTTTTATTATGTATTCTTTTAAATATATACCATTTTCCTTTTAGGAAAATGGGCTGCATTAAAAAAAAATATTGCTTTATTTAAAAGCAATCACAGTCATGGTGATCTGCTGACCAAAGCAGGCCACTCTACCTGTGATGGCTGCGAATCATAGTTGTTCGCATTTTGCGACCTACCTTATTAGTATTATGAGGTAGGTTGAATTGGGACCCACTGCAATTTGGCATTTTGCGACCCAACCTATTAATACATAGGTCGTTCGCAAAATATCACAATGGTGCAAAAATACTGGTCACAAAGTGCGACCAGTATTTTGTGACCAGTGCTTCGTACATCTGGACCAACATATTTAGTAAAAGTACTTTTTTGGTGTAATTTAACTGCCATCACTAGTGCCTAGCGCAGTGCTTCTCAAACATTTTTGAACCACAACCCACTTTTTAGTACGACAAACTTTCGCAGCCGAACTAACTTTAATGGACATGAGGTGGGCGATTTGTTAATGCAAC